>CM053580.1:482779748-482820637 GCA_028627135.1 Pseudochirops cupreus
ATTTTGTGATTAATAACTATATCAGCATATTTATAGTTACTGTAGGCATTGTGAATACTGCATTGCTGATACATATATTCAATTGGGTATCTTACCCTATAGGAAAACAGGGGGTTAGGGGATAAGAGGGGGAATGATAGAAGGGAGGGCAGATTGGGAGAGAGGTTAGTTAGAAGCAAATATTTTTGAAAAGGGATAGGGTCAATGGAGAAAATGGATAGGATGGAGGGAAATATAGTTAGTCTTTCACAACTTAACTACTATGGAAATGATTTGGCTATCTACACATGTACAACCTATATGGAATTGCTTATCTTCCCAGTAGGGGTGGATGAGGAGGGAAGAAGGGAAAAAATCTGGAACCCAAAGTTTTCAAAAGAAATGTTTTAAAAAATTGTTTTATACATGCAACTGGGAAATAAGATATACAGGCACTGGAGTATAGAAATTCATCTTGCCCTACTAGAAAGTTAGGGGGTTGATGGGGGAGGATATAAGAGAGAACAGATTGGCGAAAGGGATATTCAGTAGGCTTGCTATTTTGGGGTAGGGGTGGAGGAAAGACAGGGAGAAAAAACTGTAACTCCCAATCTTGTGGAAATGAATGTTTAAAACTAAAAATAAATAATTAAATTTATTTTAAAAAATAATAACACAACTATCATATTGGTAGATCAGGGATGATGTACACTAAGGCATTTTTCAAAAGTCCCTCAAAACATCTATTTTGAACAAAAGAGAAAGCTATAGATCAGATCTGGGGTTAGAAAACCCCTAGGTTCAAATCCCTGCTTTGCCACTTGCCTTCAAGAGGTTAATATGTAAGTCACTTCACTTAACTAGGCCTCAGCTTCCTCTGTGAAATGTGGAGTTAGACTAGATGGCCTTCAAGTTCCTTTCCAGTTCCAAATCTATGACCCTAATGTGACACAGCCCTTGGATGAATTCAGATCTGGTTCCATGTCTGTTCCATAGGAATAGCCAGTAATGAATTTAAGCAGCATTGTACGAAAGCTGACTGGGATTATGTACAGGTTTGTGGGAGTAGGCTGCTTACATTTTCAACGTGAGTATTTGCCCCTTTGGAACTGGCAGATGCTACCAATCAGAGCTTGATTTGTTGTTTTGTGGATTGTCCAGACTGAACTTAAAAGTATGTGCTACTGAGCATTCCCCCTCTCCCCTCCCCAGAGCTGGGGATTAAACATTTAGCAGGAAACCCTGAATCTAAGTCAAATGGAAGGAGGTTGACAGTGGAATTTATATTGGTGTAATGGTAATGTGAATCTGAAGATCTTCCCTGCCCCTTAATAGGTCAAATGTAGTCACACAAACCTGGTGGTAGGAGGAGTTTGCTGAATGGATGGAGCAGGAAGGGGTAGAGCAGAGCCCAGAGGAAGCTGGGAGTCAGAGCAGTTAGAATTGGGTGAGAGGATGCAGGCAAGGAGACAGCTAGGTTTGTGAGCGTTTGTTTGTGGGAAGGCTTTGGGATAGCATTGCTCTCTGTGGTATTACTGTGTATAGATTTCTTTGTTGCTATGATGAATTCAGTTTTCTGGTGTTGAGATTTGACTTTCTGGGGTCTGAATAAATGTTTTGCTTCTGTCTTCTTTATGGAGTATCTGTTGTATTTTGCCACTCACAACTATGCCAGCATATTCATTGTCAGTGCTGTGAATATTGCCTTGGTGATAAAACACTGATCACACTGATTTAGAGGAGGAAGGAAGCTAAGAGACCATCCAGACCAACCCCATCATTTGACAATTAAGAATTCTATACGGCTTCTGTGAAAAATGGTTGTAATGACATGAGTGTTAGAAGAGAGGCCTTGAGCTATATGTGGCAGAGAAGAGTATCATGTAGGTTGATCTGGAGGAGTCTGAACTAGAGAAGCAGGTTAGATGCTGAATCTGAAACACGCAGGAAAAGTTATTTACACTAAGTACCTCCACTTCTCCTACTTGTAAAACTCTCTTTAATCTGGCTTCCAACCTCATCACTCAAGTTATGACTGCCCTCTCTAAAATTATTGGTGGTACAGTGAACAGAGCACTGAAACTAAAATCTGGAAGAGCTGAATTCAAATCCTGACTCATTTCTTGGCTTTGTGACATCGGCGAAGTCATTTAATCTCTGTCTACTTTAGTTTCTTCATCTTTAAAAGTGGGGATAATATAGTACTTACCTCCCAGGGTTGTTGTGACTATCAAATAAGATAAAATGCTAGCTATTAATAATAATATTATTAATTGTTAAGTCTAATGGTCTTTTCTAAATCTCCTTCATCTCACTGAAACATTTGAGCACCTTCTCCTAAATACTTTCATCTCTGGGTTTTCATGACACTATTCTCTTCTTCATTATCCTTTTACATGCCTGACCACTCCTTAGTCTCCATTGTTGGATCTTCAACTATATCATGGATACTAACTGTGGGTCTATTCCCAAGACTCTGTCCTAGAGCCTCTCTTTCTTCTATATAGTCTCCACTTTGTAATCTAAGCTCCCATGAATTCAATTATCAGCCTGACATGAAACGTAAATTTTCTTTTCTTCAATGCCCACCCATTACTCCTAATTTGTTCTCTGTGAACAAACAGAACAAAGCTAGTCTCCCGCTCTTATGCTTTCAAGCACCTCAAAAGATATATTATGTGTGCCTCCTCTGGGTTATCTTCACCATACAAAACAAGTTCAGTTCTTTTAACCAATCTTCATGATACAGACTCAATTTCCTTCACCACCCTGGTGAGTAGGTGTTACTTAGATGAAGATCTAGCAAAGACTTTATATGAATTTTATACATACTTCATATGGGTAGACATCTCTAGCTTAACACATCCAAACCCTAGCTGACCTCCCCCCCCCACCCCCATCAGCTTCTTTTTTACTGTTGAGGGTACCACCATCCTTCTAATCACCTGGGATTACAACCTCTTCACCATCTCAATGCCTTTCTCTCACCCACATATACAATCAGGTGCCAAATTCTGCAATTTATTTCTCCGTACTTCTCACAATACATCTCATCTTTCACATAGCCACCACCCTAATCCAAACCCTCATCACTTTTTACTAGCACTCAAAGTAGCCTTTTAATTGGCCTCTCTGCCTCAAGGGACCACTTACTGGGCATGCTATAATAGAGATTTCCTTCACATACAGTCTGGATTAGACAACCTCTAAGGTTCCTTTCACCTCTCAAATTCCGTGATTTTGATTCCTAAGAAAGGAAGGTACGTAAGTGATTTGCCCAAGGGTACACAGGTAGCAAGGTTCATAGTAGGATGTGATAGCATCTTTATCAAGTTGATGAGTTGAGTTGAGAGGGATAGCACAGGATGACAGGATGATAGGATTAGGATCTTAATTTAGATATCAGCAATGGGTAGAATCTAATAAAATGAATTTTAGTAGAGATAAACATAATTTCCTACAACATCAGACCTACAGTTGGTTGGTTTGTTGTTGTTGTTTTTTAGTCAATCATACTAATACAAGATAGGGGAAGATGTGGCTAGACAAGAATCAATTTGAAGAAGACATTAGTATATAAGTGAATTGCCAAATCTAATCAGCAGTGTTACACTGAAAACAAAACAAAAACAACAATGAAACCTTAAACTAGACAAAATATGGTACCCAGCAGTCTACAGAAAAATTCATGCTTGGTGTCAGGGAAAACTCACTGACTAAACCTCTCAAATATGGAATAAGCTGCCTTAAGATATGGCTATTTCCCTTCATTTAAGATTTTTAAGCAGCAAGTAGATGACTTATGAGATGTTACATATTTTTCTATTCTCCGACATTTATATGGTACAATTCAATATTGAATGCAGAACACTTTTCTACCTGATACCTTCTGTTCAATAATTCTTTCAAGTGTGCTTGTCTTCCCAAGGTGAATGTAAGCTCCCTTTTGAAAATAAAGGTATCATACGTTTCTGTTATTTTCCCCACTCATACCCTGACACATACATACCTACAATATGTAGAGAAGGTTATTGTCATTTTAGTCCAGACCTGTGATTTGACTGATAAAGAAATTTCCTCAGCCCCCTCCAATTCAGATCAAAACCACATGAGAACTTGAAGAATTACTTTGGGCAATGAGATATTAAAAGATTGATTTATGGTAAAAAAAAAAAAATAAAAGTATCTCAGGCAAGACTTGAACTCAGAAACCTCCTGAATCCAAGGCCATCTCTCCCATCTACTACTCCATAGTACTCTTCCAGTGAAAAGAGTTGGTACCCAATAACTCAGTTACTGAGAGATGAACAAATTTTATCAAAATGACATATCTAGGACATTACAGGTCCTTCAATATACTTCACAGAATCACAGAATTTCTGGATTGGAGGAAACCTCACAGTCAGTAATTAACTGCTCATTCAGACTTTGCTTGAAGACCTCTCAATATAACTCATTCTAACTTACATTGTAAAACTCACACATCTTATACAGTTCACTTGTTAGATTCACAGGTGATGTAATTTTTGCCCACGTCTGTTCCTTAGTAATGCATCCACACTTCATCTAAATGAATGTTACTTTAAAATTAATAATACAAGCATGCATTTAGGTAGTGCTTTACAATTTACAAGGCACTTTCCTAACAATTCTTCTTGGTAAATATAGCAACTTTTTTTTCTATTTTTCAGGAAAAGAAACAATTTTAGATAGGCTGTGACTGGTCTAAGTTTATACAATTAGTAAACGTGATCCTTGTGGTCTGACTAGAGCACTCTAATTATACCACACTACTTTCCAACTAAAGCTTGACTAAGTTATTTTTAAATGCCAGTAAATGCTATATTCGTATGTCTAAAGGGATCACTGACTTAGGATTCATTGACTAGAAATATTTTAAAAGCCCTACAAGCCGTGAGGCATGTCACTATTTTTTAAGCCTGGGAAATTGTTCTATTTAGGTGTGCTATTTCTTACATTATTAGCATTGCCAATAGTTCAAATCATATCCTTGTTGTTAGCATACAAGCTCCAGCGAGCCTTTGACAAAAATAATCACATTTCCCTATTATAAAAATGCCCAAAGGACTTGAGCACAGCCCAGATGTCCACTAAGTCCCACCTGGCTCTAAAATTCTATACTCTGAGAACAGCAAAAATAATTGAGTTCAAGTAAGAAAATTCTACCAAAAGATTTTTCTGTATTGGGCAGCAACCTGCTTGAATATTCTTCTGCTTGGTTTTGATATCAGGTACAGTATTGTACCCCCTCCCCTATCAATGGTAAAAAGGCTTTTTTTTTATTATTCTGATAAGGTGAACTCTTCATTTAGCATGTTAATTGTTCACATCTTCCTAAGACACTATATTTAAAGTACTACCCTTCCCCTCAGTCTTGTTGAGAGCAGATGACTAAGAGAGCAAAGTGGACATATTTAACAGGGACATTAATAGTAGCCAGTCAGTCCACAAATATTAAGTACACTCACTCCATGCCAAGACCTGTGCAAAGCTCTGGGAATACAAACCAGGAAAACATATCTTGTTTGTAACACAGCTGTTTGCAGCTGTCTCTCCCTTAGATTGTGAGCTCCTGGAGGGCAGATGACCTTACTTTGCACCCCCAGTATTCAGCACAGTGTCTGGCACAGAAAAGGTGTTTAATAAATCTTTGGTCACTTGAAAAACCCAGTCCTGACCCTTACATTCCAGTGAGAAACAGCATACAATTAATTATGTACCTACAAGATACACACAGCGTAAATGAGAAGTAACCGCAGAGGGAAAATACTAGAGGAAAGCAAGAAAGGACTCTTAGGTAAGGTAGGATGTGAGCCAAGGCTTGACAGAAGACAGAAAGCATAGGTGAGAAGGAAGAGCATTTCAGGAATGGGAGACAACAATGGAAAAGTGACAGAGTCAGAAAATGGAGTGCTGTGTACACAAAAAGCAAAGTGCCACGCTGGATTGTAGTGTACATGTACAGCAGTAAAGTGTAAGGAGATTGCAAAGGGAGGAAGGGCTCTAGGTAGCAAAAGGCTTTAAAAGACAAACAGAGGAACCTATATTTGATCCAGGAAGTAACAGAGATCTACTGGAGTTTATTGAGCTGAAGAAAGGCATGGTCAGATCTGAGGTTTAAGATCACATTGGCAGCTCTGTGGAGGAATGCACTGAAATGGGGAGAGAGTAGAGACAGAGAGACCAGTCAGAAAAGTGCTGCATTGGTATGGATGTGAGATAATAACAGCCTGCACCAGAGTGGCAGCTGTGAGTACAGAGAAGAGAACATGCACAAGAGATGTGAAGGTAGAAACGAGAAGATCTGACAACAGACTGGGTCTGTGAGATAAGCACAACCAAAGCTTACAAGCATGGATGATTTGCAAAAATGGTCCTTTCCTCCATCATACTAGAGAAGTTCAAAAGAAGGGAGTATGAGAGGGAAAAGATAATGAGTTTCTTCCTACATAAAGCTACAATTAACAAACTAATAATTTAATGACCACAGGGTTGTCCTACATACACAGACCATCTCACCCATCACCAGGATCCAGGAAACCCACCCCCACTCCCATGACAAACAAAGGCTTGCCCTTCCTTTGCCATCAGAGTCCAAGGCTGCCAGAAACTACTGCCCAGAATCCTGAATAACAGTCCAGAACATATTTATCTCATTGAGATCATGGTATAATATCTTTGCTAGGTTCCCCAGTAATGTGTTTTTTTTAATCTAGTATAAGAAGTTAACAACTGAGTAGCACTTATATGCCAGGTACTGGGCAAAGCATTAAGAATACACACACACACACACACACACACACATACACACACACACACATGCACACACAAAAAAAGCAAAAGTACTTCCTGTCCTCATGAAATTTACTTTCCAATGTGAGAGAAACATACACACACACATACACACAGATGTGTGCATGTATTTGTACATACATGTGCAGATACACAAACATGTGCATGCATTCATATGCATGCATATACACACGTGTGTGTGCGCACATGGATATACAGAGGTGTCAAACACTCACAACACTCCTTAAGGTGGTCTGAAGCTGATTAAAATGTAACTGATTTTAATGGGCGATATGTGACTTAAAAGAAAGAAATGTGAAAATACACATAATTTTATAAGTTGGTAAGTGATCCATCTGTATCCTTATGTACAGTTTGTTGGCCCCCGTATCTATTTGAGTTTGACACCCTGGAAAAGCCTCTTTCAGAAGAAAGTGTTTCAGCTCATTTTTGAAGGAAGTCAGGAATTTTAAGAAGCAGAGATATCATGGGAAAGGAGAGCAAGTGTGGGGGACAGCCAGAGCAAAGCCAAAAACAAGGGAGATGGAAGAATAGAAAAAAGAAGAAAAAAGCCTGTGTGGCTGGGCCATAAAGTGAATGGAGGGGAATATGTCAGATATCTGGAAACACTGGATGGCATCATGCTGCCATGAGCTTTGAATGCCAATACATTATATTCTAGAGCTGAAAGGGAGATACTTACCCTTGTGAACTGGGATTAGAGGTATGAGATGGGGTCTGAATCATAGTCAGACCTGCACTTTAGGAAGATGACATTGGCAGCTATGGATCAGATGTAGAGAAAAGACCTTAGGAAAAGAGACCAAACAGGAAAAGATCAATTTCAAAATTTATGTATAAGGCCCTGAACAAGATGGTGGCGGCGCAAAAAGGAGAGAAGAGGACAGAGAAGAAAGGTAATGTAAAGATAGAAATGGAGATTTGGCAACTGCTTGGAGCTATGAGGTGAGTAAGGGTGATGAGGCAAGGATGGCATTAAGTGGGAGAAGCCTGGGTGACTGGGGGTGGGATGGGATGGGATGGGGAGTTTGTAATAGGGGCAAAGTTGGAGGGAAAGACAGAGGAGTTCTGCTTTTGACCTAAATTATTTTGCAGTGTCCAAGTAAAATCCATCTCAAGATACACAATAGAGAGTTTGTGACGTGGGACTCAAGTTCAGCAAGTACACAAAGATGAACCTCTAGATCCAGAAGTCAGCTGTGAGTAGTGGTAACTAAAACCAAGGAAGTTAATACGATCACCAAGTGAGATAGTGTAGACCAAAAGGAGAAAAGGGTTCAGGACCGAGCCTTGGGGTACAATCACAGTTAATGAGTCTGATAAAAGTAAATACCCAGCAATGGGAAATGAGAAAGAGTAGTCAGACAGGTAGGAGGAGCACTTGTCATGAACTCCCAGAGACCAGAGAATATCCAGAAGGAGAGAGCTGTCAACAGTTTCAATTGTTGCAAAGAAATAAAGAGTGATGAGGCTAGTGAAAAGACCATTAAATTTGGCAATTGGAGATCATTAGTAACTTTGGAGAACAGTTTCAATTGAATTACAAAGTCAGATTGCAGAAGGTTGAGGAATGAGTGTTAGGAAAGGAAGCAGAGACATTAAATGTAGACCAGTGGCCTATGGGTAAGATATAGAAGGGGAACAGAGTTCCACCATGGATCTTGCTAATTGACAGGGAATGCTAGAAAATCATGCTAAGTTCACTGCTTCAATTAACTCAAACAGCCTAATGATGTAAATTGACTATGAGTGGCTGAGACTGAGGGAAGTTCAGAGAATCAAGGATTATCTGGAGGTAGAAATGAGCAGGGGGTGGGGCAGTGGGGGAGGAGAAGCAAGCATCTAGCTCAACCCTTTCATTTTTTATAGATAAAGTTGAAGCCTGCAGAGACTAAGCAATTTACTCAAGATTACACAACTGTCTACAGTCTACCAGTGATCTGTTCTTGACCCTGAGACCCTTTAATGTTGAGAAAGGCTAAAGACAGAACAAGCTACCAGGAAGGGCTTTTGATTCTAATTTAAGATATGAAACTGTACCTTAAACTTTTTTTTCTTTAAAAGGGTCTAGGATGTTTTCTTTGTTAGTGTTATTTTATGCTTAGCTATTTTAAAGAAGGATTTTTTGTTGTTGTTTTTTTTTGTCATTTAAGTGAGATTATTATGATTAAACTGGGTGGGCTGGAAGAGAAATACTCTAGTTAGAAATTCCCAAATTCAATACATGCCATACTGCTTGCACCAACAGCTAGTGATAGGCTGTATACCCAAAGTACAGTCGGGATTAGAGAGTTTTATGAAAATCATTTTGGGAGTTGAAAACTCCAAGTTTTTACAGAGACATAAACAGGGACCAGGAGAGGTTATTTTGCCTAAGGTTAAATATTGGTGGCAGAGCTGGGGTTCAAGTTCAAACCCAGGTCTCTGAACTCCCAATCAAAAAGTCACAGGCCACTAGAGAATGATGCTTACATATCAATATATTCCAAAAGTTTAATCAAAAGACCCCACACCACAAATAGAAATATTTCAGTGTATTTTAGATTTAAGCGATTTTACAAAAATAAGCCTATAAGAGACATCAGTGGCAGAGTGGAAAAAAAACCAAACACACTAGCTTTTGATTCAGAAGACCCAGGTTCAAATCCTGCTCTGTTCCTTCATTACTCTGTGAACACTGTGTGAGTCACTTGACCTCTATGGGTCCTCATGCTTCTCACATGTAACACATATTGAGTTGTACTAAACAGATACCAAGATCTCTTTCCAGCTCTAAATGCATAGATCTGCAAAGCACTAAGAATAATCTACCTCACATAAGTCATCTTTGATATCAAAGCTGTGATGAGAAATCCCCAGCAATCAGTGCTATTCCCGCTTGTTTAGGCCTACTCTCTCTACAGAAGGGTTTGAAATAATTTTGCTGACAAAAAAATACACAAGTGACTCCAAAAGAGCTAATTTTTAAAATTCCTGTCAATTTTAGAAATGGTGTGTATGTGTGTTTGTATGTGATGGATAAAGTTCAATTACCAGCTAATATCCATAGCAGGGGTAGCTAAGAGTTTGGGCCATTCATGACCATAAATAAATACACTCAGATGTTTAATAAATTCCTGTAGAAGGCAGAGGATTTATAAGCATATTTGAATTTCAACAAGCTTGTATTTCACACCAAGAAACCAAGCTAAGTCAACACTCCACACAGTGATGCCTCTGATCAACAGTTTCAGCTGTTACCTTTAAAAACTAAAGTATAAATAGAAAGATCATAGGACCATAGATTTAAAGTTGGAAATGAGCTTACAGGTCATTTTACACTTGAGATTGAAGTGTCAGAGAATTTGAGTGGCTTGTGACACATTAGTTATAAGACTTGTTAATCGGTCTTCATCCATCCATTCACATCGCCCTTCAAGGGGATTCTTCCTCAATTTTATATCCCTGTTTTCTGTGCTATAGTAAGAGATAACATTTACATAGGACTTTAAGGTTTACAAAGTACTTTACATATTTTGTGTCATTTGATTTTAACAATCCTATATAGATACTATTACTCCTTTTTTTGACAGAGAAGAAAACTGAAGCTCAGAAAATTTTGAAGATTTATGTAATGTTATGTACCGAGGAAGTAAGTATGCAGGGTAGGAATTGGACTTAAGTCTCCACTGATTCTAAGTCTGCTCTACTCTACCTCCTGGCTGCAGATAATAGACAAATTTGAGCTTTCACACCAGGGCTGCTAGAAGCTGGTCTCACCAGATTCATCGAGACAGTGTGTCTCATAAAGACAGGTTATGACTTAAAATGACAGATAATGAATTAAGACACTCTATGCAAAGCACTTTGCAAACCATAAAGTACTATACACACATTAGCCATTATTATTTTTTTCTGACCACTCCAACTTCTGATTTGGAATAAGAATGTCTATTCAATACAGGTAGGTTATCTGTGATGAACAGTCAATACATATTTGTAAAGAACTTTGGCAATTCAAAGAACCTTAAGACCATTAGCAAATAGTTATCATTTTATATACTGACTTAAAACGGTCTTCGCACTCACCATTCCTCTGTTTGCTCAAGGCAAACAAGTTTAACCTCAGGTCAACAGAAAAGAACTTTGATTTTACTAATTTACTACAAGCATAACTACAGCAAAGCAAACTAGTTATTATTTGTGTTTCTACTTTATAAGCCTGGTTCACAGAACTATCACCCTCCTTCCTCTTCTTTTTTCCTTCTTTTTTTTCTTCTTTCTTTCCTTCGGTAAATAACTTCTCTAAATTAAGTCTTCATTTTAAGAAGTATATGTGAAACCTTGTCCATGATAAGGTTTTTCCTGAAAAGGGACCCCTGTTCACAGTCCACTTTGGTGGCAATACCAACCTAATCACAGCTGGACAATCTGATTAGGGACCCATTGTAAGATCCACCATGATAGAATCAGCTTCCAAGTGGGAACGGATCTTAGACATCATTTACTGGAACTCCCTCATTTGACAAAGGAGGAAGCTAAGGCCCAGAAAGGTTAAGAAAATTGTCTAATTTGTCTAAAATTTGTCTAAAATTGTCTGGAAAAGTGTGATAGAGCCAGGATTTGATTCCTAGTTTCCTGACTAGAGGTGCTTTTCCCACTACTGTGCATTTACCTTCAATAGTGAGCACTAGTAAAATGACAGGCAGGAAATTAGGAGGAAAGTCTCTTTGTCAAGGTAGAATTGCCCAAAATTAGTTTAGCTCCCACAGGAAGGCCTTCTATTCAGACCTGCTGGGCTGATAAGTTCAAATTAACAACGTTCCCAAGTATATACTTTATATTAACAAGATTTACAGAAATTAAACCAACTCTGGACACTCTGTTTAGAATATTGGCTCCCTCTAGCTAATCACAGGATCATCAGCCTGGAGTTGGAAGGGATCTTCAGAGGTAATCTAACCCACCTGACTCAATTTATGGATAAGGAATAGTAGGCCCAAGTGACTTTCCCCAAGCCACACAGGTATCATCAACTTAATTCCTCAGAAATTTAAAGGCATTGATTTTTCTAAAGGATAAGTAATTATGCTGCCATTCCCCATACAACCTTCTAATTGTGATCATTCCTCAACGTCACGCTTTTCTCATTCCACTAACTCAAGCCCTCCTCACCTCTTACCTGGACTACTGCAACAGCATCCTCATTGGTTGTCATGCCTTAAGTTTCTTCCTTCCAAAGTTCATACTTCACATAGCTGACAAAGTGATTTTCTTACAGCAAAAGTCTGACCATGTTACTCCCTTCCCCTCACTCCACAAATTCTAATAACTCCCCATTACCTCTAGGATCAAATATAAACTCCACTGGTATTTAAAGCTCTTCACAACTTGGTCTCATTCTAGCTTTCAGCTTTCTTACACATTCTCATACCTCTATATGATCTACAATTCACCAATACTGGCCCAATATATATTGCTCACCACAACACACCACTGTCCAGCCTTCATGGTTTTGCACTAGCTGCTTTATACCTGGAATACACATCTTTCTCCTTTGTACCTCCTAGAATCCCTGGCCTCCTGTAAGATTTAATTCAAATGCTGCCTTCTGAACGAAACCTTTTGTGTAGCCACCACCTACTGGTACGTTCCTCTTCAAGGTTATCTTTCATTTGCTGTGTGTATTTTGAATGTACCTATATATGTACAGCACATAGTGTCTCCCCAATTGGAATACAAACTCTTGGAGGGTAAGGACTGTTATGTTGTTTTTTTTTTAATCTCCAGCACCTAACAAAATGCCTAAAATAAAGTAAATGCTTAACTGAATTACCATTCTTTCCTCTTCTTAAAGCTCAGATCACCTCCCACCCATGCTAAATCAGTTTTTTGTTTACTACATTTTTTCATTCATTTATCATAAGCATAATAAACCTTTATCATGCCACAAAGTTAAAAGTACACAGATATTACTTTTGGTTATAGATGGTAACTTAAAATATTGATAGATTATATTAAGACATACTTAATGATATGCTAATTTAATGACAATTACTACTCACATTAAATAGTTTTAAAAAAACAAGAAAAGAGTTTAAATGCTTACTTGCACATCTGTTCATGTCTGGTGCTCTATGTCCATAATACCCTGATGGGCATGAATGTAAGCACTCTCCATACTGCCTCATCCCTTCTCTTCGAAGAAAGAAGAATAACTTTTGTTGGCACCTGCTGCATCCATTATCCTTTGAACAAGACAAACAACCTTTGCAAATTGGATTTGATACGTAGCTAGCTGCAAAACAAAAACAAAAAGTTAGATGTATTATTTTGAAAAGTTAGGAGTCTTAGGAGAAGGTAGAGATGTGGAGGAAAAAGGGAGAGGCCTTACTGATAAGTTGGTGTACCCTGACTCCACAAGGATTAACATTTTTAAATCAGAAAATATTCTTTGTAACATATCAACAATAATGCTTAAAGCATATAAAAGTTAACTTTAATTCTAAATTCAGTTCTACCTTTTCATAACACATCATGATGTAATTTAATGAAGCCAGACTAGGAAAGATCAAGTTTGACTCATAGTAATTTTAAGGATAGATAAGGTGAGCATAGTTACACTATAACCAATAAGAAAGATTACATACAGAAGACTTTCTGCAGTTCACAGGGTCCAGAACATCTCCAAAACCTTCACAATTTCTGTTGCCGGGAACTCAAGGATCAACTAAGCCACAAAGAAATAAAGCCTTATCCCGGTCATGCTTCTTCAGTCCTCCAGCAGTTTGGCTGGCCTTAGGACCCAGCAGAAATCTCAGCCTTCCAGGAGGCAGCAGCCACTTTTGCCTTCCAGAAGGCAACAACTACTTCAGCCTTCCAGGCAGCCTTCCTGGAAGCAACTCCAGCCTTCATCAGATTCCAGTCTCATAGAAAAGTCCAACTCAGTTCTCAGTCCAGTAGCAGCCCAGCTCCCAGATGCTGGAACAATTCTGCTTCCTCCACCAGGAGTTAAAATTCTTGATTCTGATGGCCTTTCTCTCTGGTTCTTCTTACACAGGCGCGCGCGCGCACACACACACACACACACACACACACACACACACACACACACACACACACACACACTGGCTTCCTGTATCAGCCAACCGCTTCCTGTTATGTCAGCAAGAGGAGACAGAGTTCACACCTTCTGTTTTGTTCACAGAGGTACTTAGCCTCTAAGGGCTAAGTACCTGCTAAATTAATTACCATTACACAGCCTGGCACTCTATACACTGTGCCACCTACTGCCCTCACCATCTTAATAACCACTTTCAAGAACCTCTTAATGACCTTGGGTAATTGTTTCAATATATTCCTCCTTTTTTAAACGATTTTAGTGACGTTTAATGATTATCTCCCTTTGCTCCTGTATAGTATATCGATAGTTGTTTTCATCTTATCACCCCCATTAGATTATGAGCTTCTTAAGAGTAGGGACTGTCTTTTACCTTTCTTTGTATCCCCAGTGCTTAGTACAATGCTGGGTACATAATAAATGCTTTATAAATGCTTGATAACAGCTGGTGAAACTAATCATTTCAGATTAAGAGAGGATGGCATACTCTCTCCAGTGAAGAACTAGCTTCTAAGAAGCAAAAGGACTGTTGATCTCAGACATGCAGCTGTTGCCTCCAGGGATGCAGACTATACCCTATGCATGGCTATTTGTCATATATAACTTTTATCCATGTCCTCTCATAAGTGCATTACTGGGATTCTATCCAATGTCTTAGGCTCTTCCTTACACTGTCTTGACATTGGATACCAGTGGAGCACAGAAACCATCATCTGTTAAGCTTTGCTCTCAACTAAGTGACTGACCCACCTCAGTCTCCAGTCATACATTTATCTGACTATATTCCTTTATACCACTTCTCCTAATTAGCTCTTCATTTGTAGCCTTTTACAGATTACTTGTGCACATCATGTATCCCTCCATGGGCATTTAGGTGATTCTAAGATTCAATTCATTGGAGATTATAACATTTTAAAACTTACAGCCATATCACTAAAATATTACTGATGTGTTTAAAAGAGGAGAAGGGAGTGGAAAAGGGGGTATTGTTTCAGAGATAAGCTCTGGCAATCTAGCCTTCTCTACCCACCTATTCAACTTTGAGTCCAATGCATCATCCATTTGCCACATCTGTCCAAGGAAAGTGCTAAAGATTGTCTAACTGCCTAGATATAGTCAAGTCACTAAAAGGGCAAAGAAATTAAGTATCATTATGAAAAACCACAGTAAGTTATATGGAATGGTGAGTCCTCTATCAGAAGAGAAGGAAGAAGAAGAAAGTGTAAAAGTCAAAATGATTTACTATAACATTATATAATAATCTTTTGGAACTCAGAAATCAAGTTCATCTTTTTTGTCCCACCATTTTCTAACTACTAATGATAGACAGAATTTTGAACTTTCTTCAAGAATCTCTTTGTCCTAACAATTTAAAAGCCAGTAGCAATGGCACAAGCAGTATTTGTAATTGAAATATACTCCAACATAATAGTTATTATGTGGATTCATGTCAATGTCATTCAATATTATTCTAATAGTGACCATAAATAAAGCATGAAGCACAAAGGAAAAAGTATTTCAGAGCTGGAAGGAACTTTGTAAATCTAAAGTCAGTGATTTTGTTTTTATAGGAGAAAACCAGAAGGGCAAGAATGGAGAGAAGAGGGAACACAGAGTTCCTTGTATAATATATATTACATACATCATCCTATGTAAAATTCCTGCATCCAATTCAAAAAACATTTATTGAACCCTCTCTGAAGGACCTATGTAAGCAGGGTGCTTGAGGCATGGCAGAAGTTGATAGAGATACAAAGCATAAATGCCGCGTTCCTTGCCCTCAAAGAGAGTAAATTTACCGCTACAGTATATCCCTACCCAGACAAAGGAAATATAAATTAAAATGTAGAAAGACATGCTAGTCACAAAAAAGTATCAGTATGTTTTCAGTGCTTACAAGAGGAAGGAAAAATTTATGGTTGGCATTGGTGGGTGGAGGATCAGAGAAGTCTACATAAAGGAGGTGACATTAAAGGTGTGTCTATAACCCCTAACTTAATGCTAAGAAAATATTCAGATAAATAGTTGTAATATATATGCATATATTTTTTCTTTTCTTCACTTCTGGGGAATCAACTTTGATTCATTTTCATTTGTAACACTCAGTCAAAATTTAATTTATAAAACAATGATATTTCTAAATCATTGCAAACTTTATAGCACTATATAAATGCTAGTTATTATTATAATCCATCAAAGCCAATAATACATAAACCATATCTAAGAATTTCTTATTCCACGTCTCATTACATCTGTGTCAAAAAGTGGGAAGTATGCTAATTATTAAGTTCACAATAAAAATGAATTCCTATTTTAAAAGAGTAAGAGTGACTGATGGACAGTCTAAATATTCTGTGTGGGTCCATGTGACATCACAAGCCTGTTGAAAGAACACTCTGTGAAAGATATATGGGACAACATGGATGAGAGGTGCAAGGTGAGAACGGTGGAAACATTTCAGCAATAACATCAATGAGGAAATGTGAAAGCAAAGATCCACCACAGACCAAAGCCAGCATAAATGTACATATACGGTCTTCATCAGTCTCCAGCTACAACCCCATGTGACCAACTGCCTGCTGGATATCTCCACCTAAACGCCCAATAGACATTTCAAACTCATTGTATACTAAATAAAATTATTTTCCCCTCAAACCGACTTTTCTACCAAACTTCCCTGCTTCCGTCAAGGGGACTACCAATTACTTCAATGCTTAATAAATCAATACGAATACTGCATTTGAACTAGATTAAAATTCTCAACCCAAAATATAGGATTATTTAAACAGGAAAATCAAATTCCACATATGTCATTTCCACTAAGAATAGGTTTTCCAAAAATCTAACAATCCCTAGCAAGTGTGAGTAATGCCTACAAACCATGGATTTGTCCAAGCAGCCAGAAACTATTTCATGACAAGAAAGATATTTCAAATGTCAAATGCAGAAAAACAAACTGGAACTGTGCCTTTCTTTCATTCTAGTAGTAATAAATGCCTTTTCATGCACTGCTCTGCAGAATGAAAGAGGATTTCCCTGGCTATGATGCTGACCTCATGTTCAACTAGAGATCCTCAAAGGCTCTATCAATATCCTTCAAATTCTAACTTTAGTTCTATCAGCTAAAAACAGAATTTGAAAGGATTTACCTATACAGCCATATGATTTAAGGACAGAATGGCCAGAACATCAGTTGCTGAGAATTGAAGCTGAACACACAATGACTTTTACTTCAAAGAATTAATCCAAGGACTCTGTATTACCACAAATCACACTTCATAGTAAAAAAGTATGACTAATAAGGAGAATAAAAGGGATAAAACCTTAAGTGAAAGTTCTCAAATATAAAAAGCAATCACCTTCCTAACTACAAAGACCTGCGATCCTCAAAATTTCCCTAAATTTTCAGACATGCTAATTAAAGAATCATAGGCTTCATCCATCTGAGTAAGAGTTAGCCTTATCTTTTCTTGGGCCTTTGCTCTTTGATATGTTTTACCCAATTACTTACATGAAGGCTGAGATAGTACACTTATCAGATTTGCTAATGACATGAAGTCTAGAGGGACAGCACATGCTACATGACAAATCAGGATGCAAAACAGAAAAAAGAAGGCAAAGCCACAAAAAAAAAAACCTAAGGAAATTAAATTTAAAGAGAAATAAATGTAAGAAGTCGTATGTTGGAGTTCAAAAAGTCAACTGCATAATTAATAAAACTGAAGAGACATAGGTATGCAGCAATTCATATGCAAAACACATGAGATCATAGCGCAAGCTCAATGAGTCGGTCAACTGTATGGCATATTAGCTGCTCTGACTGCTCTCTTAGATTGTGAAAACAGAAACACAGTACTCTGAATGAAGTAGGATATGGTCCTCTTGCACTATGCCTTAAAGAGCTTAACTCTAAAATACTATATAAGGTTGTTGAGGTCACACTGTAAGGACACTCAATTACAACCTTCATGTGCTCCAAAACATGGCAACTGGTATGATTATGAGGAAAGTAAGCATGCTGTAAGAGGATGGTGTAAAGGAGCTCGTAAGCCCAGTCAGGAGAATGAAAATTAGGTTTTGGGCAAAGAGATAAACATTATCATGTTTACTTCTCTTGTTTCACTCCAGAGGACACAATAAGAAGCAATGAAAAGAAGCTCCACACAGGAATATTTTAACCCAATATGTGGAAATAATTCCTAACCAATACAGATACCCAAGATAAAACTGGGCTATCTGATAAGATTGTAAATCTCCTTACCTTCTGTGGAGGCTGTTAAGGATGCAATAAAGAGCATTTCTGCTTCAGGTACAGATCAGATGAAAGGATCTCAGATGACCTTTTCATCTCTAAGATCCCAAGAAACATTAGAAGATATAGATGAAACTCCAAGATGCCTACTTAGGTATTTTTATACTTCTGGACAAGTATTATCCTCAGGTTCATAATGCAATTCTTATAACCAAACCTAATGTAACATCTTTTTCCAAACCTGAATTTGATCAGATTACAGATGTATAACCTATATCAAATTGTTTGCTGTCTCAGAGATGAGGTAAAGGGAGAGAATTTATAATTCACATTTTAAAAAAAGAAATATTAAAAACTTTTTTAGATGCAATTGGGAAAAATATCCTTTAAAAAGATTTCTATCATAAAAGGCATTTATTAATGCCAAGATGACTCACTCCAGGGGAGTACGTCACTCCTGAAGTTTGTGGCTTCATGTTCCAAGGATCAAATACAATTTGTGGCAAAAGACCACACAAAGACATTTGTGGTTTATCTGGCTATCATTTACAGAAGTCCTTCCTCCTACTTTTCCCCAAATCTACTATCATATCTACAAATTGTATGTGGTACATTAGGCAGGAAATCTGTATGTGCTATATAACGGGTACAAACCAAACCTTAGGGAATAAAACTAGGAAGAATTAAAACTTGAAACACTTGGCTAAAGTAACTTATTTTGTCAGGATCTTAATATCTAGAATATCTCTTTATTGCCCTGAGATTGGCTCAACTGTGCAGGTGAATAAACAGAGAAGTTAATTTCTTGCTTTGATGATCTCGTTTATTTTGTCTCTTAGTAAGCTTCAACCTCTCCAACCCCGAAACCTGCTGAGACCCAGAACTGCAGCAGTCCAACCCAAACAGCTGAAAACCCAGATCCACCCAAAGAGCAAGGCCAAACACATGATTCTGCAATGTTTAAATGCCCCCAAAGGAGAAAAACAATGATTTTTAAAGAACACAAACACGTAATTCCTTGAGAAATAAATAAATAGAGACTTAGAAGTTCAGCAGAATTAAGTGTAATAAAGCCCGAGTGATGTATCTTTCTACCTTTGTATGGTTACCGAAGCAAGAGTTATGTAAACCTTAACATGCTATAGAAGAGTAAAGCTTTGTTTTAGTACTGTTTTTGGTGTTTTGGTGTGGGAACCTGAGATTTCATCAGTATGAATTCTCTCCAGAGAATCAACTCCTTCTGTCAATATAGACAGGCAATCATCTGTAATTGATAACCTTACAGATGGAATGACTAGTTAATGGACATAGAGTTATTAGGTCACATGGCAAAATTTGAACCAAGGTTTTCCTGACTGTAAGGTCAGCACTCTGACCACTATGTCAGGTTTCTTCTTGTTTTTAAGTCAATTTTATTATGATAGAAAGCAACATGAGTCAGATTTGTTCATCTTATTTCCAATACACTTGATTTCTGCAATTTTTAACTCCAATGAGTAAGAGTCAACTTTTTGTGGCTCTTTGGGTTCTGTTTTTAAGTCTCATCATTTAAGTCAGATCCAGCTATTTACATTTTACTCCATAGAACATTTTATGTAGGTGTTGAATGCCCATCTGTTTCCAATAGACTCCAGACATTTAAGTGCTTCCCTGTTTCTGGATTTTGCTTTTGCCAAGTAAGAAGGAATCTAAATTCCTTCTAGGTGAAGGCATCCATTTCTGACAAAGGGTGACATTTCTGCCTCTGACAGCAGGATTAAACAATGAGTTATTGGCAACTTGGCATAAAGTTGAATCTGCCCATATGATATCATATACCCTGAATTTTAATTAAAATGGGCAACTATTGTGAGTTGCAACAATAGACCTTACAATAATGGCTAGCATTCATTTTCTTCCTTCATGAGTTTTGTTTGTTTTTTAGTGAAATATTTTTTAAAGAAACATCAGAGTGCATTAAGTGTGTATCTCACGTGGTATTGTGCTTGGCTTTGTACTGAACAGTCAGCTATAACCCTTGGCTTCTGTGAATTTATAATCTATAAATACCGGGAAGAAAATACTGAAATATCTTAAGTTACCAGCCCCCAACTCACTTTAGTCATTAAGATCATGAATTATGAGCAATAAAGACTTCATACAAATGATAAATGCTCAGCCTTGGGACAGCTTGCTTAGATTTACACACATAGAGTTGAAGATACCTATTAAAAACAGTTTCTTAAAACATGTAAACTGGTCACAACTGAACATAATAAATTTTAAAAAGCTTGATAGTTTATCACTATGAACATTTTGTTGCACATGAAACAAAAAAATGTTTAAATTACTAAGTTAACTCATCTTTGCTCAAATTCTATCTGTATCTCTAAAGACCTGTCAAAAATTTCTTTAAAGATGACCATTTTGTTTCCAAGTTTGGATTATGTAACCTAATCTATTGCTTGCTGAAAAAATGCCATATCTTGAGAAACCATATTGGCACATGTCTTAAAATGTGTGCTGTTTAAACACAGAGTCTTGCTTTCCCAAAAATAAACCACAAACTTAAGCCAGATACAAATCATAGTAGTGTTCTTCTTGGACCATACTGGAAATATTTTGTAGTCAAAATATCAGTCACTGAGGCTGCTTATTTGTACACCAAAACCAATTTCAATATCCTGAAATACTTTCTATTCTGGCATGGTGCCTCAGTTGTAGAAATTTAAGAAAATGTAAGAAGGAAAGAGAAGGAAGAGGAAGAAAAAGAAAGACAGAAAAGAGAAAAATATCCAATCTATTTAGACTATATGCTATGCTTAAATTTACAAGAAGATGCAAAAAAAATCTAACATTTCACAACTCCCATACCTTTACTAAGGTCTAGTTTCCACACTAAATTTGATCCTATGAAGATATTTACAATGGAGATTTATTTATCAAAATACTCAAAGTCCCCTTTGTCCTATGTGGTAATGGGTATTTTTTAAACCAATCTAATTTAATATAACAAATATTTAAATGCCTAACATCACCTTTTTCCCCTGACAAAAATACAGACATTGTAGAATCAACATTGTAGAAACCAAAACTATTTAGTCACACATCATGACCCTACAAAATGTACCACGGCACCCACAAAGGTAAGGCTCTCAGGATTTCTGGCACTAGTAGCCTTCCCATGCCACCAAAAAAAGTCTTTCATTGATGCAATTAAAACTGAAAGATCTTTCTGTCCATAAACAAACCAGTTTCTTTCAGTTATACTTCAATGATGATTTTTTAAATTTTTTAAAAATGTTTTTTGAAGTAGAGAGCACAAGTTCTTTCCTAGAGACAGTCTCCTGTCTATCTCTATTCTAGCAAAGCTTGCCATCCTGAATGATTTCTAGGGCCCTTTTTCTGCTAATATCTCAGAATCTATTACAAATCCATCACCTAATTTAGTTGCCTAAGATACAAATTCATGAATTCTAGTCCATAACCGTGTAGTTTTCCAAGGAATTTGACAGCAGAAGGACCCTACCCTCAAAAACTCTACCACGTTTCTCCTTATCTGCTTTAGCCTTATTCAAATACTCTATAAATATTAAGTATCTACTAAGTGCAGAGCACTACGCTAGACCAAAGGAGCAGATATCCAGCTTAGGCATGACAGAGACTGTTACCATTGCAAATTTATAGCTTTGAGGTATAAAAGAAACCCATAGATAGATATAAAACATCCTAAGAAACCATCCATTTTATTTAATTCTGAAGTCTAAGTAGGATCATCATAATTTGTAGTATGGTGGTAAAGGTGACAGGTTTAGAATCAGAAAACATAGGTTAAAATCTGCCACTTATTATTACCCACAAGCTTCTATTAAGCACCTCCTTCATTCTAGACTAATTACTAAATGAGCTCTGAGTACCACCCATCACTAAAAAGCTTATGACATCTAAAGCCCTATGTTCTAGTCCCAATATAAATTCTTACATGTAACACCACTTTTCTGAGTGTCAGTCTGGAAGATGAGATTAATAGAACTCATTGGGCAAGGCAAAGTGCTAGAGAACCCTTTCTGTAACGCTTTTTTCACCACAGTTAGCTCTTCCCTTAGTTAGCATCATGGTAGTTTGAGGCCTATTATGCTAATGAGAATGGATGATGCAGACCATCAATACCATAGCTGTTTACTGCTGCAAAATCTACAGAATTAACGTTCCCTTTAAAAAATAAAGTCCAGCAACACACAGTGGAACACAATATTGGTCAAGAATCTGTTCCCTGCCATCCCCCAGAATGTGTGTCTGAAGTAACGTAAGCTAGGGCTTAGCAATGTCACCTGAGAGTCCTGTGGCTGACAGACATGTAACGGGATCCTTGCCAGCAGGCTGGAAAGAAACAGCATCCAGCATCCACTGGGCCTCTTCTGAATCCCAAAGCAGTGCTGGTGCTCAGAGTTAAAAGGAAAGATGTGAGTCTCAGTCATTTAGTTTGGAAAATCTTGGGAAGGGGATGGGGAGCAAGAAGAAACTTTCATAGCCTGTCTTCTTTGGAGCTATGCCATGTCCAGTTTGTGTGGCTCCGGAGGAGTTTGATCCACATCCATCTCCTGCAGGTGAAGCTACTTGGGAGAGAACTAACCTATAGGTTCTAAGTTTTTCTTTGAATGTCTCCTTGTTATTCGTGCCTCCACTGGCTAGGATAATAAAGCACTAACTGGCTGGGGGAGGGAACAATGAATAAATTTGGTTGAAAAATTCTCTTCTGACAAAGCTCAATTATCTCCATCCTCATATTTACATATAAAAAACTTCTCATTTTAAACTAACATTCTAAATGGAAAAAAAAAAGGAAACCTACAGTTCTCTGCTCATTCCACCTGGGGTGATATCCTTTAGTCTCAGGGTCCCTGCCATTTGCAAAAGAAGTCCCTAATGCTGCCAGTACTTCTGCCACCACAAAGCAGGACCACTGGCTAACCAAACTGAAGACTGCCCAGCATTCCACCACTAGCAATATTCCACCAACACCCCATTCAATTAAAGATTCATTCAGAGTTTTCTCCTCCAAAGACCACACTCTTAGATGGAAACTTGTTAGTAAAAGACTGACAGGGAGCTTCTGTCTGGGCAACATGGGCTTCTCTTGCCACATGTTATAATAATTAAGTCAAAGCAGTAAATTGAAGATTAACACTTGGAAAAAAAAAACCTTTGGAAAAACATTTAATAGACGTCCACGTAGTTAGTTGTGTGGCATAGGCCTTTTTTTTGACTGTGCACATCCTCAACATTCTCTCTTTATCCAGAGCATTTATCCATATAAAAATTTCCTATTGATGTCAAATCCTTGATATTGATTCAAGATATTTAAATAATAAAAGATTATTGTCACAAAGAGACTCTGGGGTATTGTACAGTGATTTTAATAACCCCACACTTCTTCCTAAATCAAAAGCCCATCTTTTTCACCTCAATATTCTTCCAATGACTCTTGATAGCTACAAGTCATGGAAGTCTCTGAGGAATTAAGGTCCCAAGCCACACAAAACAAAAATAAAGAGCTATACGGCTGATGTGAGAAGGCCACAACATATTGCCCACAAAGAATCATGCAGGAAAAGTCACACAAAAGTAGATTATTAGAGG
This sequence comes from Pseudochirops cupreus, assembly GCA_028627135.1. Classification (NCBI taxonomy): domain Eukaryota; kingdom Metazoa; phylum Chordata; class Mammalia; order Diprotodontia; family Pseudocheiridae; genus Pseudochirops; species Pseudochirops cupreus. Next base: position 482,803,532 of record CM053580.1, read on the forward strand.
GATATACAAACAAAAAAGGATCCGTGGGCTTAGTCAAGATAGTTCATGGAAAGCCTTCAAGTTCCATGGCTATGCATAAAATGTCAAGAGCTACAGAGCCAAAACCTTAAGAATAGGTGGTGCTTTCCCACAGAGGCTTTATGAAAGGGCACAGATGGTGTCTTCTTTCATATATCCTTTGTAGTTAATTTGGGTATTGATAATAGTCAGAATAACTTATTTTTTCAAAGTTGCTCTTAAAACAATATCCCTGCTACTGTATACAATGTTCTCTTGGTTCTTCTCATTTCACTCTTCATTATGCAAGTCTTTCTATGTTTTTCTAAGATCACTGAGCTCATCATTTCTTACAGCACAGTAGTATCCCATGGTAATCACATATCACAACTTGTTCAGCCATTCCCCAATTGATGGCCATCTCCTCAATTTTCAGTTCTCTGCCAGCACAAAAAGAACTGCTATAAATATTTTAGAACATACAGCTTTTCCCCTAATCATCTTGCATCCAGAGAAAGAACTGATAAGTAGAAGCATGTATAAAATAGTTTTATATATATAAATACATATTTGTGCCTAATGTTAGCCATTTCTGGGTGGGGGTGGATGGAGAGGAAGGGAAGGAAAAAAGGAGAAAAAAAGAAAGTTACATATTAACTATTATAGATTTAAAAGGAATACCAACTTGTTCATAATACATTTGCTGTTTCATATACAATCATCTTTTTTTCTATTCTACTATATTATAGAAATCCTTTTTTTACTTCTTAAGTTCAGAATAAAATAATTTTTTTTAAATAAAGGACACAGTCAAGAGTTCCATGGGATGAGAAGGCATAGACAGGTTGCTATCTGCATCATTAGAGGGAGTATCCAGATTTATATGATTATACACTTCGCAATGTATCAATGAAGTAATTTTTTATGCAACAGAAATTACCAATTTTATTTGCAATGAGACGGGTTACAATGTGATTTTTAATGCTAAATTGTTTTTATTTTGCTGGGGTTTATTTACATCAAGTGCTATAGGAAATATATATTATCTCTTATGTTTCTTTACAATAATGAAAAGAAAGTACAGCATGCATCACCTTCCCACTTTATGAAAAAAACAAACAGAACTGCAATGTTAATTGATTTGCCTAAAGGTATACAACTATTAAGTAGCAGAGCCTGGACTAATCCATGCCTTATGACACTAACCACACCATATTGCCTCCCTCCTAAGTAGCAAGACATATAAATGTCTACATTTCTAAAACAAAAGAAATCTGCACTGTTATCTATATGAAAGAGAGAAAGAGAGAGAGAGAGAGAGAGAGAGAGAGAGAGAGAGAGAGAAAGAGAGAGAGAGAGAGAAAGAGAGAGAAGAGAGAGAGAAGAGAGAGAGAGAGAGAGAGAGAGAGAGAGAGAGAGAGAGAGAGAGAGAGAGATTTGGTTCAAATTACAGCATATAATATTGCTTTTTAAAACTAAATATTTTTTAAAAGATTTTTAAATCACTATTCCCTGCCGCCACCTTCCCCTCACTCCCATCACTCCAGCATCTAAAGCCCTTCACAGCTTTATTCCAGTTCACCTTTCCCATCTTGTTATTACTTTCACAAATTCTCCAAGCCGGCCAAACTGGCCTTCTCTTACACATCACAATTCATCTTCCATCTCCATACCTCTACATGGGCTGCCCTCCTCACTTCTGTCTACTGATGTCCCTAATATCCTTCAAAGCATAATTCAAGTATCATCTTTTAGATACTCCCCAAAAATAGATTTGCTTATAGATTTAAAAGTATGGTAGAAATAAGGCTACTTTCATTTAACTCAAAGAGAAATGAAGATATATCAAAGTCAATATGATCAGAAAGACTAAGAAAATCAGTATAGCAGCCCTTAGAATAAATAACCAGTCTTCCTTCTCATCAGCTTCTGAGCAAGAGTCCATACATGTTTTCACATATTTCTATTCCCAGTGCTTAGCATAATGCCTGGCATATAATAAGTCAAAATTAGTAACTGCTCTATCACAGGCTAGCAATTTTACAACCAGTTCAGTCAACAAGCATTTATTAAGCATTCCCTATTGGCTAGATACTATGTACTAAGCACCAAGGATACAAGAAAGTAAAAAACACTGCCCCTTTCCTCAAGGAGATCACAAGTCTAAGGGGAGAGACAGCATGCAAATTATGTCCTCAAAACAAATTTCTATCTATCTATCTATCTATCTATCTATCTATCTATGGAAGGTAATCTCAAAAAGAAGACACTAGTAGTATGGGAGCAGATGAGGAAAGACCCCTTTCACATAAGGTAGAGTTTAACTAAGTGTGGAAGAAAGCTATGGAAGCCAGGCTCTGACTATGAGGAAAGAAAGCATTCCGGGGGGGAGGTGGGATAGGGGGGTAGGGACAGCCAGTATAGTTGGGAGATGCAGTGTTGTATGTGAGCTGGGTTATATAGTAGATAAATGGAAGTAAGGTATAAGAAAGCCAGAAACACAGAAAAGGCACAGGTTTTGAACAGTTTTAAATACCAAAGAAATTTATATTTTATCCTAGAAGAAATAGGAAATAACTGGAATTTATTGAGTAGTAGGGTGGAGTCAGCCAGTAGCTCAGAGAATAGAGTGCTGAGTACAGAATCAAGAAGGCTGGCCTCTGGCCTCTGACATTTACTGTGTAACCCTGGGCAAGTCACTTAGCTTCCCTTTGCCTTAATCCACTGGAGGAAAAAATGGCCATGACAAGTATCTTTGACAAGAAAACCCCACGGATAGCACTGACATGCTGTGGTTCATGGGATCATGAAGAATCAGATGTGACTGAACAACAAAGGTGGTTTCACAGACCTGAGCTTTAGGAAAATCCTTTTGGCTGCTAAATGGAGGATGGACTGGTGTCAGGAGAGACTTGAGGTCAAGAGATCAACCAGCAGGCTAATTCAATAGTTCACATAGGAGGGGGATGGAAGTCTCACACCACAGTTGTGGTTATGTGAATGGATGGATATATACGATAAAATCTACTAACGTTTTTTCCCCCTTAAGTCAAAATAACATTCAGAGAGGAAAGTCATACTCATTCAAACTCTATTCATTTTTCTTACTGATTGATGAATTTATGAAAAAAAAAACCTTCTTAACAAACAGAATCATGGTGCTTGGTCATAAAAGGACATACAAGAGAGGCAGCTAGGCAGTACAGTGAATAGAGCACTGCCCCTGGAGTCAGGAGGATCTGAGTTCAAATATGGTCTCAGACACTTGACACTTACTAGATGCATGACCTTGGGCAAGTCACTTAACCCCAACTGCCCTGCCTTCTCCCCTCCAAAAAGACAAAAAACAAACAAAAGGAAGTAAAAGAGTATCTAATCTTGTCTGTAAGATGTTTAGAAATTTCCTTTACATGGGGGCAAGAAATACAGGACTGAAGCTTAAAAGTTTCTGTCCTTCAAGTTGATAACACTAATTATACATTTCTCTTCCTCAAACACAGAATATAGAGGTTAGGGATTATGTCTTTCTTCATTAAAAAAAAAATTCTAGCGACTTAAGGATGAAATTTTAATCATAAGTTGAAAGTTTTAAGAAAAATTTGTAGGTAGCTAAAGCGGTGGGAGTAAAAATCCACATAGCTTTCCAAAGAGAAGAAAAAGGAAGAGGAAAAAGGGAGAGAAAAAGAAAAAGGAAAGAAAAAGAAAAGAGTAAATTTCATGTGGGTGTTTACAATACTATAACTTAAGCAATGAGGATTTTTCCCCCTTGCTGTGGAGTGTACACTGTCCATGCCAAGTCTTGGCTTTAGCTTTTACAGCCTACTTATTAGTCCCCTATGGAAATGTTGACAGACTGTTGGCATTGATGGTGGCTCCAATATGAACAGAGTTGAAAAAAGCACAAGTTTGTGGCCTGGAAAGCTACTCTCTCACAAAATACTATGTTTATGTAAGAAAATAATCCAATTATTTAAATGTGAAAAACAAATCCTTAAAGATATACCGATTCCAAGTGGGTATTTGAGCACCTATAATACCAGACATTAGACAAGCTTTTTTATATAGACTCAAGCACAACATTTGAGGTATACCTGAGGCATAAAAGCCCTCTGCTGGCAAGAGGATACATGCCCAACTGCCCTGTCTCTGGCTTTTCTCAGCCTACTCAAAGCATATTAAGTTTTGTGTGATGTACTCAGGTTACCCCAAACGTACCTCCCCAACAAATTCAGCTGTCTCTATAATATGTGCTTTTTAAAGGATGGATTGTCTAACTTTTAACCATTGCCACACTTGTCTTGAGTTATAAAATTATAAATAAATAAATGGACAGCCAAATAGAGTGACTTTTTGGAGCTGTGACTTTTCAGCCCACAACGAGAAGGGGCAGAGTCATAAATAACGGCTCCAGACACTACCCAGATGAAAGCACACATTCGCTTTTGATGTGGAAAGGACCTGGGGTCATACTTCTGTCTTTTTAAGTTGGGACCATACACCCTTGTAAGTAAGGAACCAAAAATAAAAGCAGTTACTTTAATGAAAAGCAAATTGTTACAAAGTAATAGGTTTATAAAATGTTACTGTTACTAAGTAAATGCGGGGCAACAGCAAACCTAGAAGCAAACATCATACATATTTATCTCCTGGTACCTGTATGCAAAATCTGCCAGAAAAAGTTTTATTTTAAACTTGGACATTCAACACCCATATTGTTTATAGGCCTTGTTGACCTACTTGCTACTTTTAGCCCAAATTTATGTACGGAAGGGTTTTTAAATGTAAGCCCTTAACTGTTACACTTAGTCTAAGATAATATGTGAGTCAAAGGTCAAGATGAAGGAAATGGGCAGCTTCCAGGATACTCCATGTGTTCACAGCACAATTTCATTCTGTTTTTAAAGAAGCCATGTGATAGATATAATATACCATAAAGTTCTGATTTTACCAACTGGGGAGCAGGGCAGGGAGTTACCTAAAGCAATCATTTTCCAGCAGTACTGAAGGAAATTGCCTGAAGTAGATGGAAGTTAGGATTTGGCCAGGGACAGATAACTAGTAAGGATGAAAAGAAGGAATCAAAGTACTAACTAGGTTTTCTGAGATTATATGAATTGAAACACACAAAATACCCATATTCACATGCAAGCACAAAAACATTCTACTAGAGCAGTGGTTCTCAACCTTCCTAATGCCGCAACCCTTTAATACAGTTCCTCATGTTGTGGTGACTCCCAATCATAAAATTATTTTCATTGCTACTTCATAACTGTAATTTTGCTACTGTTATGAATTGTAATATAAATATCTGATATGCAGGATGTATTTTCATTGTTACAAATTGAACATAACCCACAGCCTGAGAACCGCTGTACTAGAGCTAGAAATCAAATTTGGTTTCACTCTATATGTCTTTAGTCTAGGAAGCAAAGATAAATGAGGAATGATTTTATTTGCACCTTTATCATTAATACAAAATCCATTCAAGATCAGACAGATACATTCTAACATTTGGCCACAGGTGATGAATCTTCCAGTGTTCGTAGCCCCTGAAGACTACCTATTGAAGTGTAAAGGGGCTATCATCTATCTCTGTGGCCAGTGTATCCACATGGCCAAAATATATCCTACAGATCCAGAGATCAACTTTCTTAAATCAAGCAAGGCAGTGAACATCATCTCCAATTTGTCAGGAAATCTGAAGAGGAAGTGTTTTCATAATATAGCTATTTCTTGACCTACCCAAATTAAAAGTGGGTTTATGTAACATGTAGTCTGATGGTTGAGAACATGAAGACACCACTTGTGGTTAGCATACTGTAACAGCTAATCAAAATTCCAATGGTATAATCTATTGACCCAGAGAGCCGCCATCCCCTCTAGCCCAAAGTCACCACTCTTCAGCCTAACCAGCTGATGATTCAGTCAAATGTCTGTACAGTTGGTAGCCTAGATAATATAGACTGAACTGAAACAACTTTTTAGTTACTTGTCAAGAAAATTAGATGTAATCCGTTTTTCTCTTCTAAAAAAAAGGTAATTTCTCCCTACAACATAGATGGCTTTATGCTACATGTACATTCTAAAGTGTGTTCAGGAGCAAACATCTTATATTCAAGTATACTAGAATTTTACTTTTGGCTTGGTGGCTTACTAACTGTAGGTAACTCACAACTTCCCTATCACAGCTCTGGCATCTCTAGGACATACATATTTGTATATCTACATAACATCTACAGCAACAACCTCTTGGGCTTGTGATGATCAATGTATGAAAATTATTTTATAAACTTTAAAAAATGTTAGGTATTTCCACTATTAGCAGTACTACTTAGATTTCTAAAATAATAACTCATACCTTTATTAAAGAAAAGATTTTGTGATGTCATTGGGAGTAGAACAATAACCAATTAAATAGAGTAGGGGTTTTTGACCTGAAATCTATGAACCTGATTTGATATTTGAAGTGTGTACGTAAGAACACATATTTATACAGACATCTACAATTATGCATATGTGTGTGCATGTGTACATATAATTAAATTTTACTTCCTTGGTAATCTTATGTATTTAATTCATTTAAAGACATAATTCTGAGTCTACTGATTTTAGGGGTTCATGAACCAAATAGATTAAGGAATCCTGGAATAGGGGTACCACTAACTGAAGGAAGGTCTCACTAAGAAGTGTTAAGATGATGCAAGTCATTCTATTCAATAGTTGCTAAGCACTTCAGTATAGGACACCATGCTATGTGCTCAGGGGGAGATGCAAAGTTTAGAAAGACAACACAGTTCAATTTTTGGCCTTAAGACAGTCTAGGATTAGTAATGTGAACCTTACCTAAACTGATTGGTCTAGACCTATGATTTCAGCCATGTAGGGAATTCGCCATGTGAAAATTCCATCCAAAAAGGCTGACAGGAAACTCACCTGGAACATGGAAGCATCCAATGATAACAGAATTTTTAAAACTGGAAATAATAAAAGAGTTACCATGTAGTAGACAAGATTATATATAATTTGTTTTCCATTTGTTGCAGAGGCGGGAGACTATGAACATAATTACACAATCCAAAATAGTTGTTAGGTGAGTTGTTCTTAACTGCTTTACACTGATAAAGGAGAAAGATCAATTCAGGAGTGGTTGAGAGAGATATTTATGAAAACTCATGTACTGGACAGCAACCTGAAACTAAAGCCAAGGAGTTATTAAACTGCCTATACCATTTGACCAAAAAATATCACTACTAGGTCTACTTTCAAAGATTAGTAGGGAAAAAGGAAAAGAACCTATATATTCTAAAATGTCTATAGCAGCTCTCTTTGTAGTGGCAAAGAACAGGAAACTGTAGCAATGCCCTTCAGTTGGGGAATGGCTGAACAACTTATGGTATATGATTGTGATAGAATACTACTCTGCTATAAGAAATGATGAGTTTAATAATCTTAGAAAAAGGCATGGAAAGACTTACATGAGATAATGAAGAGCAAAATGAGCAGAACCAAGAGAATATTGTATAAAGTAACAGCAATATTGTTTTAAGAACAACTTTGAGTAAACAAGTCATTCTGATAATTATAAACACCCAAATTAACTAATAAGGACATATGAAGAAAAGATGCTATCTACATCCAGGGAAATAATCTAAATTGAAGTATGTATAGAATAACTTTATATACACATATGCATACATCTATGTGTGTGCATATATACATATGCGTGTATGTATACACACAAAGACACAATTTGTGTCTAACGGTAGCTATTTCTAGGGTGAGTTAGAGAAGGATAAAACGTTATTATATATAAATTGTACATTATATATTTATCATATATGTAAATGGAATAGCAAGTTGTACATAATAGATTTTCAGTTTCATGTGCAATCATTTTTTTTATTATACCGTGTTATGGAAATGCATGTTTTATCCCATAAATTAAGAATAAAAAAATAAGTCAAAAAAGAAACCTAAGTATAGATATAGACATAAATGTGCATCTACAGTTGAATCTAACCTAGGCTTAGAGTAGGAGGGGGAAAGAGCATGAACAATGGAGTCAGTCATTTTAAAGATACTCAGAGACTGATTTTTTAAAAAATCTCTCCAAAGGTGGAAAAATCCCTCCAAAATGAAAAATAATATGGATTTTGCTTACCAGGACCCCAACATGGTGACTGATATTAAAAAAAAAAAAATTTAAACAGTCTTCCAGGCCTATATATGGGCTGCAAGATGGCAGATAGAGCACTGGGCCTAGAGTCAGGAAGACCCAAGTTCAAATCTGGCCTCAGACACTCACTAGTTGTGTGATCCTGGACAAGCCACTTAACCCTTTCTGCCTTGGTTTCTTCATCTGCAAAATGATCTGGAGAAGGAAACAGTAAACCACTCTAGTATCTTTGCTGAGAAAACCCCAAAAAGGGTCACAACTGAAATGACTAAACAACAATAACACAGGTATATATCTACCTATTATAGCTATAAAACCTTAAATGAAAATATTCAACATATACTTCATGAAAATCCATGATGAAAAGGAACAAGCATGCTTGCACAGATAATTTTTTTTCTAACATACTATCTCTTTACAGTCACAAAGCAGACTGAGAGGTGCAGAGCAGATACCATTGTGTGCATTTTTACTGACTATTAGAAACATTTATTTAGGCAAAACAAAATGCATCCTCGAAGAATATCCTTGGATAGGTATCTGCCACATAAATATAAAATTATATATGACTAGGTCAGATGCAACTATGGAGATAACTATTTCGGATGTTCTGAGACATTAAGTGAGGGTAAAAAAAGGAAAACATAAGCTCACCTAGGGTATTTGTCAGTGTCATGGAAAGCATTCTGTGCAGTGTCATAGGACTTGTCTAGTTCAAAGGAAAAAGACATAACCACAGGCCATGCAATTGCCTACTAATGAGCCACTCTTCTTTCTGTGTGAAGTCTTTGAAGACAAACCCTCTTCTAACAAAGTCCCCTTTGAAGTAATGGCAAACATACCTACGTAATTAGAAGGCTTCAGTATACTGTAGATATGATCAAAAGTGAATTTTAAACTATCTATGGTGGAGGAGAGAAGGGGAGCAGAAGAGAGCAAAATCTGATACAGAAAGTAAAACCTTTGTTCCAATCTGACTCCGATATACAACACATAGGGACAGGAGATGAAGAGTGAACCTGTATTATCATTAACACAGGGAATTCTCTTGGTGAGGAAACTCCCTCTACCAATGCAAATCAGTACTTGCTTTACTATTTACAGTGTCAAAGAGCTCTGTAGAGCACTGAGAGGTTGCCACTTATCCAGCATCATACAGTCAGTGATATGTCAGAGGATTGACTTGAGTCCAGGTCATCATGGCTCTAAAGCTGGTTCTCTAGTCATTATGCCACTGTATCTTGCACTCGTGCATGTACACTCATGCATACACATTTAATCATAACAAATATAGTAATTCTTTCCATTGCAAAAAAAAAAAGATTTTTTTCTTCCCAAAGTACTCAGTTAGGGGTCCATAAATCTATACATATATGAGTGCAAAATTTTCTTAATACACGCAAGTCCCCCAAATTAAATACAAGTAAGTACAATCCAATTCCCCCAATGAGATTTAAACAATTTTAGAGATGAAATTGTTACATATGAGGCCATTCAAAAGACTATGGTTCAAAGCCTGTGGCATCCACCAGAGACATGGAGTCGCTAAACATTTTAAAATTTAGTACACAAGTGCCTAGTGGAAAGTGACTGCTAAGCCAAAAAAAAAGAATAAGAAAAAGGAAGCCAGAGGAAGAGGGAGGGAGTAAAAGTGGAAGCCACAGTAAGGCAGTACCATGGAGAGTGAACACTGAAGTCAGCAAGCAGTTTGGCTTCCTCTTTTCTTAAATATTTTAATTTACCTCTCTATTCTTGGTCCTACCCTGCTCATGCACAAATACAAATATTAAAAAGTCCTACAGGCCACTATCAAAGTGGTGGGTAAAACAAGACAGGGAGACAGCATTAACATCATAATGAAAAGAATGACTTGAACACTTACTGAAAACCTGAGTTGGAAAAATAAAGTTAGGTGCCAAGGGAGCTACAAAATAAAGACATGGTTCTAGCCTCCAAAGCTCTTACAATCTAATTTTTTTTAAGTTAACTGTAATTAAAATAAAATGTGGTAAGTGCAGTAAAAGGCATAAGAGGATGAGAGTTCTGGATAGGGAAAGTTTAATTCAGACTTTTTTGCATTATTTTGGTTTTGCCCATTACGGAGGAAGGGGAAACAAAGGCTTCATGAAACAGGTAGCATTTTTCTTGGGCCTTAGAAGTTTAGGAAAATTTACAGTTGTATCTGAAGAAGGAGGACATTCCAAGAGAATGGATTAGCATGAGCAAAAATGATGGAGTAGGAAAAAAGAGGATGTGTTTAGAGAATGCTAAGCATTGCAGTTTGGCTAGAATGTAGAGTACATGAAGGACTGAGTATGAAGCCTGGAAAAGTAGAACAGGACTGGCTTATCAGACTTTATTTGGTAGGCCATGGATAACCAATGAAGATAATAATCTAATCAGAGGTGATCAGAAAGATCAATCTTGGAAAAGTACATAAAATGGATTGTATTAAAGAAGAGGATGGAAGGGAAAATTTTTCCTTAGGAGCCTCTTAGAATAGCATAAACAAAAGTCAATAATAACCTACAATGTAAAGACAATGAGAATGATAAAAAAAAAGAAGTCATAAATTTAAGAGATGTCATGACAGTCAAACCAATACAACTTGATAGAGTCCAAAGAGACTCCTAAGTCTCAAGTGTAGGTCATCTGGATGATGGCAATATCATTGGCAGGAAGAAATCAAACATAAAAGTATGTTTTAGGGGAAAATGAGTTTGGTTTTAGTTACAATGGGTCTGAAGTACTACAGAAACATCCAAGTGGAAATGTCTGTCAGTACAAAACACAGATCTAAAGGTTTGGGAATCTTTAGCTTATGGGTTATAGTTAAAAATATGCAAATGAATACTCTAGTCAAAAGAGAGAATAGAGAGGAAAAATATGTGGGATCTAAAGATCAATTCTTAGAAAATATCTACTTTTCATGGGCTACAGCAGGTGTGAACATATAGCCCATGAAACCAACCATGCTGCTGTGTGCAGCCTGAACAGGAATATGATTCTAAATATAAAATGTAGTTGAAAAATATTTAACAAAATATCTAAAAGTACAATATAATATATATATATAATGTTAATATGTGATTTTCTAAGTCAATATACAATCCACAGGAATATTAATGTACAGCTTATTGTCCCCTTTTCTATTTGGATCTGACAATACTTGGTTAGAGGATACACAGGTGCTACCGTGAATATAACTCTGGTCCTGGAATCACAAAGATCTGAGTTCAAATCTGGCCTCATTTACCCTATTTTTGCCTCAGTTTTCTCATCTATAAAATGAGGATAGTAATCCCACTTGCCTCTCAGAGTTGTTGTGACTATTAAATGAAATAACACTTGTAAAGCACTAAGCCAACAGTAAACATCATACATTAGCTACTATTACTATCATTATTGTATTATTATTGTCATCATTATTAATTAGAGTCCAACATGGAATGGAGAAGAAGAGAATCAGAGGGGTGGTGACCTGTGTCAAATAGTGCAGAAAGATTAAGGAAGATGAGGACCAAAAGAAGACCACTGGTCCGTTGATTCTGATCACTTTTGATAAAGAAGAAACCAGATCATGGGTGGAAGACTGTTGAAGTTGAGCAGACCATAGACTCTTATTCCTCAAAGCTTGGCATAAGAGGCAGAGATAAAACAGTGGCTTGAGGGAGTAAGCAAGGTCAAAGGATAATTCTATGGGGTTTTGAGGGGATTAGGGAAGACAAGTACAGGCACTTGGGAAGGAAAAATTGAAGAAAGAAATAAGCTGAAAGAGTGTCTGATGAATTAAGCTCTTAGGAGAATTAGAAAGTTTTGTCTTGGAAAATAGGAGATCCACCAGAAAAGGAATAAATTACAAGTAAAGAGATTTTTAGAAAGTACTAAAGAAGTAAAATAAAATAGCCTGCATTTCAGTAAGATCAGGGTAATAATAAAGGCAACTAGACTGCATAATGAATAGAAAGTGAGATCTGGAGTCAAGAAGAACTGAGCAGTTCAAATTCAGCCTCAGACACTTACTGTGGTCAAGACATCTAACCTCTGCCTACCTCAGTTTCCTCAAAAGTAGAATTAGGATACTAAGAACACTTAACTCATAGCTCTGTTTTGAGGATCAAATGAGATAATATTTGTAAGGTGTTTAGTGTAGTGCTTGGAACACATGAGGTGCTTAATAAATGTCCATTCCCTTTGTTTTCCGTTCTTAAAGTCACCTACTAAAGAGGAAGGAGGTACAAATATAAGGTTGGGGAACTGAACAGTGAAAAACATTTATAATATCCAAACTTGTTGTGCTTGTCCTTTGTTTTGGAAGACGACCATGGCATCAAGGAAATGATGACATGACTTGCAATTGACTTTGATCTGAATGAGGGAGGGCTGTGCAAGGTCACCAGCTTCACTTTCTCCTGCAGAGCCCTCCAGATCCAGTGACCAGATATTCATCAGGATGACTGGAGATGACTGGGCACTTAGCCGTGGAGGCAATGGCAACAGCTGCAGTGGCAGATGAACAGAGTTCATCTCAAGCCCAGAGATGGTAAGGAGCTTGGGCAACCGGTCAGAAAGAGATTACAGGGACCCTGAACTAACTCTGGACACAAGAGTAGGTGCAGTTTGGCTACTCTATTTCCCATATGCAGTTCTGGGTCACAGTTCCCAGACCAAAACGAGTGATAACACTTGTGGTCGCAAAAGGGCAGGGACCCTTCTTGGGCAAAAACTAGGGTGCAAACCAAGGGAGCTGTGACCACACCTCTCCCCAAGTCATAATACTTTAGGAGCATCAAAGACTTGCAAACCCCCAGAACTACTTCTGAAAACAGCAGCTGGACAAAGTGCTCAGCCACCCTCTCCCACCCCCATAAATGAGCAGAGGCTAACTTTAACATAAAATTCAAAGTCAACAAACAGGTTGAAACAATGAACAAACAAACAAAAAACTTGGCCATAGCAATGTATTATTATTGAAAGGAAGATCAAAACCAAACTAAGAAGAAGATAATTACATGACAACAACTACAAGCAAAGCCTGAAAGACAAATACAAATTTCACAAGCCCAACAAAGAATTACTGGAATAAACAAAGAGATAAGAATGGTACAGGAAAAAAATTGGGGGAAAAATGGGAGGTATGTGAAAAGATCACAAAAAGAAAATTAATGCCTTGGTGAGAAGTTAAAAAAAAAAAAACAAAGAAAATACCTTAAAAAATTAAATCTACCAAACAGTAAAAGAGCCATAAAAATTTGCGGAAGAAAATAATTCCTTAAAAATTAGAATTGGGCAATTAGAAGCTAGAGGCAGATAAGTGATGCTACGGATACAGCACTGGGTTTAGAGTCAGGAATACCTGAGTTCAAATCTGGCCTCACCAGCTGTGTGACCTTGGGCTAGTCACTTAACCCTGTTTACTTCTGTTTCCTCATATATAAAATGAGCTAGAGAAGGAAATGGCAAACTGCTTCAGTAACTTTGCCAAGAAAACCCCAAATGGGGTTATGAAGGGTTGGACACGGCTAAAAACAACTAAACAACAACAACAATGTAAGTTAAAGCTAATAACTATATGAGACATCAAGAAATAACAAAACAGTCCAAAGCATAAAAAAAAGAAAAATGTGAACTATATCACCAGAAAAACAATTAACCTTGGAATTAGACTGAGAAGAGATAATTTAAGAATTATTGAACTATCTGAAAGCCATGATCAAAAAAAAAAAAAGCCTAGACATCATATTTCAAGAAATTATCAAGGAAAACTGCCCTATTATCCTAGAGCCAGAAGGTAAAGTAGACATTGAAAGAATTCACCAATAACCTCCTGAAAGAAATCCCAAAATGATTACTCCCAGGAATGTTATAAACCAAATCTCAGAGATCTCAGGTCAAGGAGAATATACTGCTAGCATCCAGAAAGAAACAACTCAAATATCATGGAGCAACAACAAGTATCACACAAGATTTGGCAGTTTCCATAAGGGGTCAGAGGGCTTGAAATACGATATTCTGAAGAGCAAGGGAGCTAAGATTACAACTAAGACATATCAAACTCCAGAGTTAAAAAAAAATTGGTATCTGCTGAAACAGAGGAGTTTAAAGTACTCCTGATGAAAAGACCAAAGATGACTAGAGTATTTAACATTCAAACACAAGACTCAAGAAAAGCATAAAAAAGAGACTCAATAAGGTTAAACTATTTACATTCTTATATTAAAAGATGATACATGTAACTCCTAAGAACTTTATCAGTATTAGGGAAGTTAGAAGAATCTACATAAACAGATGGCACATGTTGGGATGATCTCAAAAAAAAATGAAGGGGCAAAAAATAGGGATTCACTGAGAAAAGGGGAAAGAGAAAGGAAGAATGAGGAAAATTAGCTCATACCAAAGAGGTGCTAAATGAAGAGCTTTAATGATGTAGGGAGAAATGGGGGGAGAGGCAACACTTGAACTTCACTCTCATTGGAGTTGTTTCAAAGAGAGGAAAAATATATCAGTTGATATAGAAATCTATCTTACCCAACAGGTAAGTAAGAGGGAAAAAGGAAAACAGATAAAAGGGAAGACAAATTAAGGGAGCAGTGATAAGAAGCAAATAGATTTTTGAAGAGGGACAGGGTAAAAAGAGAGAGAGAGAAGAAAAAACAGAAGAAAATAGAAAAGAGAGAACTACAGAGTTAATAATCACATGAATGTGAATAGGATGAACTTTGGATTAGAAAAGAGAATCCAACAATATGCTGTTTAAAAGAGAAACACTTGGGGGCAGAGTCAAGATGGCAGCTTAGAAGCAGAAGAACTCTGCAGCTCCCCCATAACCACGTCAAATACCTATAAAATATGACTCTAAACAAATTTTAGAGCTCCAGAACCCACGGAATTGCAGAAAAACACATCTCCCACTAAAGGCCGCCCAGCAGGTAGGACAAGAAGGGCTCATCATAGCGTGTTGGGAGCCAAGACCAGTCACAGCTTCAGCACCAGGGCAGCCAGGACAAGCCACGGCTGGAGGATTCAGGGGAGTGGATCACCAGCAGCTGTTGCAGTTTCCAGAATTAACAACCCATAAGAAACAAGTACAAAGTGAAAGGTCAGTGGAACTCAGCTAAATTTGGGGGAAAGAAGTGGTCTGGCCATCTGCCCCCAGGGCAAGAAAGCAGCAGAAGTGGCTGCTTTCAGAGCTCATGTCCTGCAGACTGCAGGGGGGAGCAAGCGACCATTCAGAGGCTAAGTGCTTCTGCATTAACCTGCCTGGATTGGATTGTGGTGTTGGGTGGGGTCCTGAGGTGTGTGACCAGTGAGCTAAAGCTGGTGGGGGCTGCAGAGACAGCGGCCCCCTAATGTCACCGGCAGCTGCAAAACCCCCAGCAATTTGGGATGAAGTTTTCCCCCCAGGGAAGCAGAGATCTACTGTGGCTCAAAAATCAAGTTAATTGACTGGCAGCATGAGCAGGCAAAGGAAGCAAACCAAGCTCAACAATCCAACTTTTGATTCCTTTTTTGGGGGACAAAAAGGATCAAAGCATGTAACAGGAGGAAGACAACACAGTCAGATCTCCCACACCAAAAGCTTCAAAGAAAAGTGCAAGCTGGTTACAAGCCACAGAGGAGTTTAAGAAGGATTTTGAAAACCAAATAAGAGAAGTGGAGGAAAAATTGGGAAGAGAAATGAGGATGATGCAAGAAAATCATAAAAAGAGAGTCAATAACCTGACTAAAGAAAACAACACCTTGAAAAATAGATTAACTCAAATGGCAAAAGAGGCCCAAAAAGACAATGAGGAGAAGAATGCCTTAAAAAGTCGACTTTGCCAGATGGAAAAAGAATCTCAAAAGCTTGCTGAAGAAAATAATTCATTCAGAATTAGAGTGGAGCAAATGGAAGCAAATGACTTTATGAGAAATCAAGATACTCTTAAAGAGATCCAAACAAATGAAAAAATAGAAGGCAATGTGAAATATCTCATTCAAAAAACCACTGACCCAGAAAATAGATCCAGGAGAGGCAATTTAAAAATTAGTGGACTACCTTGAAAGCCATGATCAGAAAAAGAACCTAGAAATCATCTTTCAAGAAACTCTCAAGGAAAATTGCCCCAATATTTTAGAACCAGAGGGCAAAATAGAACTTGAAAGAATTCACTGATTACCTCTTGAAAAAGATACCAAAAAGAAAACTCCTAGGATTGTCATAGCCAGGTTCTGAAGTTCCCAGATCAAGGAGAAAATATTACAAGCTGCCAAGAAGAAACAATTTGAATACTGTGGAAACACAATCAGGATAACCCAGGATCCAGCAGCTTCTACATTAAGGGATCGAAGGGCCTGAAATACAATATTCCAGAGATCAAGAGAGCTAGGATTAAAACCAAGAATCACGTACCCAGCAAAACTGAGTATAATGTTTCAAGGGAAAATATGGTCATTCAATGAACTGGAGGACTTTCAAGCATTCTTGCTGAAAAAAACAGAACTGAATAGAAAATTTGACATTCAAATACAAGAAGCATGAGAAGGTAAACATGGAAAAGAAATCATAAGGAACTTATCAAAGTTGACCTATTTACATGCCAACATAGAAAAATGATAATTGTAACTCAGGATGAGGATTTTTCTCAGTATGAGGATAGGTGAAGGGAATATAAATGTATATATATGTCTATATAGGAGGGTGTATATATATATATGTGTGTGTGTGTGTGTGTGTGTATGAATACCTATCTGAATGTGTGTATATATGTGTATATATGTCTATATAGGAGGGCATATATATGCATATGAATACATATCTGAGTATGTGTATATATGTGTACATAGAGGGCACAGGATCAATTTAATAGGAAGGGATGATTTTTTTAATGACTTGTTTATTTACTTTTAGTTTACAAGATTCAGTTCCACAATCACTTGAGTTTCAGATTTTC
>CM053580.1:482821137-482836350 GCA_028627135.1 Pseudochirops cupreus
TCTCTGAAGTTCAGGGTGCTGACTTTTTCCCCTGAACTAGGTAAACGATATGTGTTTGATTGATTAAAGTAAGATTGTTAACCCATTTTGAGTTGCTTTCCTTTAGAAAAGCAGATCTAAGAACCTATGCTAGCAGCCACCCTGGGTACGCTAGGGTGCTTGCTGATACAGATGGTTTCAGAAAAACCTGGCAAGATCTATTGAATTGATGCAAAGTGAAGTGAGCAGAAGTAGGAGATCACTGTACCCAATAAGAGCAATATTGTAATGATGATCATTTGGGAAAGACTTATCTACTATCAATACAATGATCCAAGATAATTCTGAAGGACTCGTGCTAAAAAATGCTACCCACCTCCAGAGAGAGAACTGATGAACAAACCAAAGTATAATTTTTTCACTCTTTGTCTTGCTTTCTTGTAGCATATTTAACATGAAAATGTGTTTTGCATGATTTCATATATATATATATATACATACATACATATATAATTGATATATTGCTTGCCTTCCCAATGGGAGGGGGAGGAGTTGGAGGAAGAAGAGAATTTGGAATAACAATTTTTTTAAATAATGCTAAAAAATAAATAACAAGTGTTTAAAAAAGGAAAAAAAGAAAAAGACAAGTAATAAAAGGAGGGAGTAGAAATTGAAGAAAGGTAAATAAACCTATGCAAAAAAAATGACCATAATACAACAGAGAAAAGACTAGTTTTGGGGCTCACTTAGGTCCTACACTCTCACTAAGCTGTGCTGAGTAATATTCATTAAACCAGTTAATATTAGTTTAAAAAAATCCTGTATCTTCCTAAGACCTAGTGCATTTTTCTTCATTTCAGTTATGGGGAAAAAAAAGTCTTTGACTTAAGACCTACTACATGCAAAGTATTATAGAGTACAAAAATATGAGCAGAACAATCAGGTTAATGGCTATTACTGCCATCGCCTTGCCTGTGTATAGTGCTGTAGAGTTGAAAAAGTGTTTTCACAGAAATGGAAATAGCTGCTGCAAAACCACTGTGGACAAGATTATGGCATACAGAAACCACTGCTTTTTCTGAGGAGTAAAAAGGGAGAAAATAAGAGAATGGATATGTAGCATCATGCTATTCAAAGCAAATATAAATATACTCAACCACAAAGACAAGTGACTTATTCCATTTAAATACCTATTTCAAGTGACTCTCAAATTTGAAGAGATTCATTCATTCACAAATTGCTTTTAATCTTGGGATGATTTTCTTGAATGTGCATATTATGAACTGTTCTGTTTTTAAGCTAGTTTATTTTTCTACTAATACTTTGAATCTTTTAATTTAGAGTACTTTTAAATATACTGCATCACTTTCTTAAGTTCCATTTCTTAATATTTTCCTATAAATTAGAAAATTTTACTGGTAGAGTTACAAAAAAATCCTTAACTAAAATTAGTTATTAACCTAGAAGAACAAAGTAAATGAATCTGGTGTTTTCTTTATGTGCACTAAACATGCTTTTCAAGGCAGAGGATATAAATGGCTAGGGAAGAGTTACTGTCTCCCTCTTAAAAAAGACATAAAATCCTTATTTGAGTAAAACACACACACACACACACACACACACACACACACACACACACACACACAGTGCCTTACTAACCTTAATTACAATTTCCGCCAACTGGAACATTCATAAGTCTTAAATCCTTTTTACTGAGTTTTATTGCCAGTAATTACATAAGTACACAGAAACTTTCCAAAAGTTTGAAACTATTTTTTAAAGTTTATTTTGATCAAGAAATAATGGTAACTTTCCCACTCCCATATCTTGTAGACAAACTAGATACAGAAAAAAGATGAAGACTAAAAAAAAGATGGAAAGAATTAAGAGTAGGTAGAAAAGAAAGAGAAAATCCTGTGCATTAGTTTCACACCAAAACAAATATGGCTCTTGGATTTTGCCCAGATGAGTAAGTTTTAAACCATTATTCCTTTATGATGACTTCCCAAAACATGTCTGGCAATAAATTTGCAACCAGACCCGTTTATTACTACAGAGTTAAGCAAGTAAGTGGGACTTTCAGCATGGAAAAAAAGAACAAAAGTTGGTTATCCAAGCAAATCATCTTTGTAATTTAAGGAAAATTTTCAAATTTCAACTTTCCCATAAAAATACTAAAATAAGATTTAAAGAAGGCATTTTGTATTATCACAGCTTTCATCCATAAAGAATCATATATACAAATTTTTGCTATTTAATAAATCTGAATTCCAAATCCAAATGCTTCAAATGGAAAAAAAGAAAAGGAAGAAGATACTTCTATCAGAACACAAGGCTTGTGTTTCCTCACTTCTTTTTCTTATTCTACATGATTTGTAAAACTACCAAGTCATCCACTACCACAGATTCTCAAGTGCAAGCTGCAAAGCAATCTTTTTTAAGGAAAAAAAATTAGTGTTTATAACATCCTACGTATAAAAATTAATGAAATTATACTCAGTAGTTGTTTCCAAGATTGAAATCTTTGACACTGATACTCTTCATATTGTATTTACCTGAAATTTGCAAGCTAAACAAATCTGACGTTCCACAAATAATATCCTAGGAAGACTTAAAATATTCTACACTATCCAAGACTCTGATTGTAGCACCACAGGACATGTTTTATGATGAAATGATTAATATTCTATATGTCAACGTGAAAGGCGAGGGATGTACTTTAGATATCCCATTTCCAAAATCTGACATGGATCCATCATCCATCAAGTTATCTTAATCATTCACGAAATTTCTATGCTACAAACTGTACTTCTTTTTAAGGTAAAAATAAAACTTAGTTATCAAATGCCCATTCATTACAGAGAACCATGCTATCTACTGTGTAAAACAGCTTTTCCTTTAATCTATCCTAAATTTACTTCTTTCTAACTTCAAGGACTGCCATTCAGCCAAATTTATCCTAAGATTTAGTCAACAACTCCATACCATCTGTACCTATCATTCCAGAGAATGGTTGTTTTTAGCCTAAGCTTTCAATCTTTTTAGAGTTCTGTTTTCAGAAGTTAAGTTCCCTTGGTCTCATACTTCTGATCATATATAGTTCTTGTTCTCTGGATCCTCTCTAGTTCTATTTATGTCTTTCTCACGATATTGATTGGTTGATTGTTGTCCTTCATTCCTGAAGAGGACCAAAATACTGGATTCAAGATATAGTGTGTCCAACTGTGACTGATCAGAACAATGTGAGCCCTGAAGGCATTACCACAGGTCAGGCACAAATAGTCCATATGAACATTTGGAGTTGAGAGTCCTCTAAATTTGCACATCTCACTTTTCTTTTAAGCTACTGCAATTCTGCTTCACTCATTATATAGCACAGTGCTTTCTTTGACGTGTGAACACTGTGCTGAGCAGTCTTTTGTCAGTGTTTTCCATGTCACGCAATTGGAAACTGAGGGGATATCCATCAATTGGGGAATGGCTGAACAAGTTGTGGTATATGAATGCAATGGAATACTATTGTGAAATGATGAGCAGGCAGATTTCATAAAAACCTGGAAAGACTTATATGAACTGATACCGAGGAAAATGAGGAGAACCAGAAGAACATCATACATAGTAACAGTCACTGTGCAATGACTGACTTTGATGGACTTGGCCCTTTTCAACAATGCAAGGACCTGCGACAACTCCAAAAGACTCATGATGGGAAATGCCATCCAC
This sequence comes from Pseudochirops cupreus, assembly GCA_028627135.1. Classification (NCBI taxonomy): domain Eukaryota; kingdom Metazoa; phylum Chordata; class Mammalia; order Diprotodontia; family Pseudocheiridae; genus Pseudochirops; species Pseudochirops cupreus. The sequence continues at coordinate 482,824,840 of CM053580.1, forward strand.
ATCCAGAGAAGGAACTTTGCAGTGAGTATAGATGGAAGCACACTATTTGCTCTCCTTTTCTTTCGTTGTTTGGTTTTGTTTTGTTTCTTCTTTTCTCATGGTTCTTCCCATTAGTTCTGGTTCTTCTTCACACCATAACTAGTGTGAAAATATGTTTAATATGAATGTATTGAGTAGAGCCTATATCAGACTACATGCCATCTTGGAGAGGGGGGAAAAGAGGGAGAGGGGGAAGAAAATTTAAAACTCAAAATTTTATGGAAGTGAATGTTGAAAACTATATATATACATATTATATATATATGTATATATGTATGTATTACATATAAAATATTTTTAAATAGTTGCTCAACTGGCCACATTTTCCTTACATGTGTGTCCTTCTACCTGCATTCACTGACCACACATATTCTCTACAGATGTCCAGTCTTCCTACTGATGGTTCAATATATTTGAAGGAAAATATACTCTCTGTTTATAGGAGGGAAAAACAGCTGCTCAGGTACTCAAGAAGCTGACACATCCCACCACTGCTTCCAGTGAGAAGACAAAATCTTATGGCCTGGGCCACCTGTGTGCAGGGTTGTGACTACAGTGCTCAGTGTATCCACACTTGCTGCTTTGTTGCCACAAGACTGAGATAGGTAAGAATGGCAAAATGGTATGGGTGATGTCTTTTGATTTGTGCATAAATTGGATTTAAGTGAGGCAGAGTTACTCAAAGTCATAGGCCTCACTCTCTCTTCCAAAATCATCAAAATCCAGCGGCAAGACAAAGTCAAGAGGACTGATGATGGCTCAGAATACAGTGGATAACTTGGTGTCTTCAATGTCTAACTAAGCACTGAGCACTCCACTGTGCCTGCCTCAGTCACCTTCGTGGCTGTGGAACAAATTGTTCTCATCTGCTCATTCTGCCAGGAGAAGTCTTCACACCCCAGCAACTCATGAAAGGTGTGAGATCTCTTGGTTACCCTCAACCTGGTTTAACCGGTCTGCCAAAACAGTTTATATGGCCACTGTGTGAGCAACAGCTTCTTGGAGCCACAGGTGAGAGCAGGATGAATCAGCACCAAAGGTTGCAAGCAGACCTGAAATGGCTCAGCAGCCCTCAGACTGGAGAAACTACTCGTCTTCCCTGAATATACCCTATATCCCAGAACTTCAGACAGTCTTCCATGCAGCCTGACTTTCCAGGAGGATAAAGTAAAATATTCTGTTTTATTTCCAAATAGCATTCCTAAAGAAGATTTGTCATTCTAAAAGCTGTAAGTATATCCTCTGAAGACTCTAAAGCACTAATATCTGCTAGCTACAATTATGATGATGATGATAGGCCCATTTCTAAAGACAGCTATGGCGCTAAATCTAAACCTGATTTAGATCTCTGAGAATACCAAGGAAGGAAGAATGGATGGTCCCTGGTATTATAACCCCTTCTTCCTGTTCTACTTCTAACAGTTCTGACACAGAGGTTTGTGTTGCTGCTGCTGTGTTTTGGCATTCCAAGAACTGGACCCTGCCTTTCCCTGACCATGTACATACCATCACTGCAGTCTCTTATTTCTACTTGTCTGCTCTGCCTAAGTCAGAAGTCAGACTCACCCTCCATAAATTCTCTCTTTCCCCTGCTCCAAGACTCTCATATACCAACGTTCTGGAATGCATTTCCAATCTATTTCCTTCACTTGCTCTATTACTTATGGCTTGGGAGTTTCCCTACCTTGTTTTAGGAGGGTGGTGATTATGCCATTGCTTCAACTCACAAAACTGGTAGAATTCAAACCCAAGTTGCTATTACTGCAAAACCAAAACCTAACCTACTACATTATACAAAGAGCTGTCCATTCACAATCAAAACATATCTACCCACTCAACTTACAGTTTGTAATTCAATGAGAGAAACAAAGTTTTTCATTTTAAAATTCAAAAGCCTTTTTTCAACTCACAATTAAAATTCAACCCTCAAATAGAATCAATGTACAAATGTAATTGGTCCATATCAAATTCTTTCCTGTTCTGCAAAGAGGGAGGGAAAGTTGTAAAATAAAGAAAGTTGGGCAAGTGGATAATAAAATGGGAAAGTACCTGAAAGGAAAGGTGCTGCCATGGAGGCTGGTTACTATCTTGTGTAGCCTCTGTTGCCAAGCCACAGAATCTGTTAGAATGCACTGCAATAGTCATCTAGTCTACTATATATATATATATATATATATATATATATATATATATATATATATAGCTGAGCAAGGATCCCTTGTACAGGATACCAAATAAGTGGTAACCCAGCTTCTTCCTGAAGGGCAAGGCATTGCTTTAGGACAACCCATGTGGCTTTTGGACAGCATTATTTGTCAGTAAGCTTTTCTTTATATCAACCTCAACATGTTTGGGTTTTGTATTTCTTTTTGCTTTTGTTTTGTTTCGCAATTTCTAACAAACACTCCTGGTTCTGTCCTTTGTGGCCAAGTAGAAAAAATTTAATCCCTCCCTCTATCCAAGAGCCTTTATAACACTTAAAGATAAGCTATCACGTTCCCTGAATCTTCCCTTCTTCGAGTTAATCATGCCCAGTTCCTTGAATTACATCATTTGGTCATGATCTCTGGGACTTTCATGATTTTTGTTGGTTTCTTCTGTATAATCTCTAGCATATCAATATCTTTCTTATTACTACAGATAAGGTCTGACCAGGGCAAAGTTAAGCAGAATGATCCGGAAACTAAGTCACATTTCAAGAAGCCCAAGATCATATTTGCTATTGACTGCATATGAAATGCACTAAAACACTGAAACATTCTTTATAAGAATTTCCTACCATTTCTCACAGCACTTCTTTAAACTTCTTTAAACATATGATAAAGAGCCTTACAGACTACAGCTGTCTCTACTCTTGTGTCTGGTCCTGCTGAGTGACATCTGTCTTGATTGCCTCAACTAGGGCTTGCTTCTCTGGTGGGCCCTTGTGACTGAGGCTTCTGACTGACTGTGTGTATTATTCTGGGGTGAATGAAGTCACTTATTGTAGTTTCTCATTAGATTTCGTGACTATTATGTGACCCGGCATCCTTTTTAGTTTTTTTGGCTAGAATAGGTATATGGGAGCTGTCCTGTCAGCTTCTGTTCTGGAAGCCATCTTAGCCAGAAATGTCACCTGGAAATTTAATCAGTATGGTATCAATGCCTTTATAAAAGTTGCTGAGAAAAATATCATTAAGAGTACAAACCAAAGACAGATAGATCCCTTGTAAGTTCAACTAGAGAGTTCTTTCCAAAATAACATGAAACCATTCATTATTATTCAGTGTCTCTGGCTACCAATCTCACATTCACATGTCTTTCCACCTTTTCCACAAAAATGATGAGACACTTTCAATTGTTTTGCTAGCATATAAATTAATCCTAGTATAAAAGTGCAAGAACAAGGAGCAGCTCTCCTCTTATAATACTAAATAATACAAAAAGAACACTTAAATGCAGAAAACTCAGCAATGATCAAAAAAGACAGAGTGAAATAACCTATCACTAAGTACTGATGACAAGGGAAAAGAAAACCTCAGGTGCTTCCACAGGCTCCTGCCTACTGGGACTCCCCATCTCTAACATAATCTATGCTGGTCTGGACAGCCCCCAAAAATGTGACTATTATAATCTAAGGTACCAATTTTCAAAGTTAATCCCATATCTCAGAAAGGGGCCTTGTTTAGGGAAGACTGAGTCCTATCGATCAAAGTAGCTCCAAAGCTTGAAAAGAAGGAAAATGTAGAGAATGAAACAGTCTTAGAGGGAAGAAAAATAGAGGAGACAGAATGCCAGTACTGAAATTCTATACAACTTTGTAATTAAATACAGGAGGAAATAAATAGATCAGAGAAGTTAAAGAAGATGGAGAGGAGACCCAAGTTCAGACTTTTTGCAAGCAGCTAGAGACCAACCACCTAACCCCTTTGTGACAGCTCCCAAGTTAATAGTATAGAGGCTGGAAAAAAGTCAGTTGCAAAGAGGATTGTGGAGCACAAAAGTAGATGGAATGGGGGAGAGGGAAAGGTTGAGAATAAGGCCAAATTCAGGGGCCACTGGTAGTCTCTGTATAGTAGCATCCCAACAGGTCACCCTTACCCCTAAAGACATAGATTTTGCCTATCATAGGCAGCAATACCAAAGTGAAGAAGAATCAAAGGATTATGACCTCCCAGAAAAACATCATGAAAAGAAAACCTAAAATCAAGGTAGACTCTACCTACAACATTCCCTTGAAATTCAAGTCTGATAAGACTATCATAAAAGGAAATAAGATTAGTGTAACATACCCTGTTTTGGACGAAACCATGCTGGCTCTTTGTCATCACCATTTACTTTTCTAGATGTTCACTAACCAGTTCTTTACTAATTCATTCTAAAATTTTCCCAGTGAATTCAATCAAGATTGTTCTCCATGGCCTCTAATTCATACATTGTAATTCTCTTCCTCTCTCTCTCTTTATTTAAAAAGGGAGGCATTTATCCCTCTTCAGTCCTGAGGCAGCTCCAGTATTCTACAAAGTCTTTCAAAGATCACCAACAGGGGCTCAACAATCATATCCACTAACCCTGCTAGTACCTTAGGATGTCATCATCTAGGCCTGAGGACTTCAACTTATGAAGGTTAGCTCTTGTGATTTCTTTATTTACATTATGTATCAATATCCTATTTGCCATGTGTGTTCTGCCCTCCTCAAACTCTCCATAGAACCTGTAAAGCAGGAGGAAGTACATTCTAAGAATGTGGGATAACTAAGGGGTGGGGAAGGAGGAGACAAGAATATGCATTCATTAGGCGCCTACTATTTGACAGTGTGCTAAGTACTTTGCAAATATTATGCCCTTTATTCTCACAACACCCCTGAGAGTACTTCTTTTCCTTTAGGATGTATTTCAAACACCCTAGTCTCTATTAAGGCTATTTTCATCTCCTCCTCCCTCCCCTGCCTCAAATACTAGGATCCTCCCTCCCAAACTACCTTGTATTCAACTACCTCCAATGAATATGCATTTATTAACTTTATTTTTAGGATATCTAACTGTGTGAATACATGAACATATATGTGAATTTTGCTGTTTTCTCCATTAGAAGGTAAGCTCCTCGAGAGTATGGATCACTTCAACATATTTTTGGTCAAAGTATTTGGCAAATAGCAAGTCCTTATTAAATGTTTGTTGGTTGATTTATTCATCTCTATTCCCTAGCAAAATGCCTATATATCAATTATTCCTACCGTTCTCTTCCAAGCCTCATTGATACCCTTCATTTATAAAAGTGCTCAGTAAATGACCTCATTTAAGAAACATACACACACCATCTGGGGTAAATAGCCATATTTTTTTTCACATCCCTACATGAACAATATTCTCTGAGTTTTCTTCCCAATCTCAGAGAAAGTTATCTTCAACTTCTAAACCATCCCCTCCCTGCCCACACACACATAGCTGCCCAACTGATATTTGCAAAACAGATCTATGTTTTTCCCCTACTCAAAGATGTCTTTCGTCTTTAGGACAAAACATCAACTCCTTGACCTTTAAAACCCTTTACAATATAGCTCCCAACTCCATTTCCATATTACTCTCATGTATACATGCTGTTCCAAATTGGTCTGCTAGTTGTTCCCTCTACACAACACTCTATCATAACTCTCTCCCTCATTATTGCACAAGTGGCCCCTAATATCCATAATGCATGCCTTCCCCGCTTTTCATTGTAGAATCCCTAGATTTCATCAAAGAATATTTCAAGTACCACCTCTCACTGGTACTTTTATCACTCTTCCCCCCCCCCAAATTATTAGCATTCTCTTCATTTCAAAATTATTTTTATACTACAGCTGATAAAATTATAAGACTCCTTAGTCCAATTCCTACTCTCACTGAAAAGTTAAGTCCTCAGAGCTTGGCTGTATCTCCACCACCAAAGTTCTAATAATAATAATACTGTGGAGTTGAAATGGTTCTCCAACATGCCACAGGCTCAGTCTCTCACCATTCTGCTATCCCCAAGGTTTTCTGGGGGTATCAAAAATCTCCCCACAACCAAGTCTATGAGACAGTTTCAAAAAGTACACTGAGTTCAGGGGAAGTAAGCTCAAGCTCAGAGGGTGCATATAGTAAAGGATTAACTCATAACCCTTGGTTACTGGAAATCCTAGGGGAGAGCTCAAAATGTTCCCTTTACATATAATGAATCTACATCCATTTGTCCTTGACTCCTAGTGCAGACATTATCATCAGCTAATCTAGAAATGTGGCGAACTGCTATCACCTGATCAAGAGGTATGGCAAGGACAGAGATGGGAAGGTCCAATATCCTTTGGACCAGCTGTGTCAAACTCAAACATAGAAACAGACCATAAAATTGCATATTGACTCACAAAACCACAAATTAGCATTATCTTTGCTTCTTTGGATTTTTCTTTATCTTGTTATACATTTCCCAATTACATTTTAACTTGGTTTGGGCAGTACTATAGTTTTACAGGTCCCAGGAAGCCCAAGGTAGAGACTTTAACACCACTGTTTTTGTACCTAGGAAACCACCTCACTGACAAACAAACCTAACCTCCTGCATCTGACTTTTAAGGCTGCCCTCTGTGCAACCAGACTTTTCTGCCATTGCTTGAACATTCACTCTCCATTCCAGGTAATAACTTGCTGTTATGTAAGCACAACATGACTATTCATACCTCTTCACCTTTACTCATGTTCTTCCCCTTACCTAGAATAATCTCCTTTTAGAACATCCTGGGATCATCATCATCCTAACAACAGTATTTTTTTAAAAAATTGACATTTATATAGCACTTTCAAATTTTCAAATTACTCTTATGAACATTCTTCATTTGAGGAAATGAGGCTCCAAGCAGTCAGTTGGATTGTCCAGGATCACACAGTTACTAAGAGTCTGAGTTTGAATTTGAATACAGTTCTTCCTGATTCCAAATCCAGCATTCTATTTTTTATACCACCTACCTGTAGTAGAATTTAAATCTGGAAGTAACCACCCAAACCAACTCTCTCCTGTTTCAGCTGCGGAAATAAGAAGCTGTAAGAGAGACAGTGATTTGTCCAAAGTCACACAATCCAGAGCTGTCTGCCTAGAGGTTCTCTTTGTCTTCTTGGGAGGATAGAGACTCTGACCTCCACCACTTGCAGTTGGTTTGCACAAAAGAATGGCAGAAGAAAATTCTCTTAGTTTATGGATACAAACCCAAATATGAATAGAAACCATAGGTCATCACAATCTCAGAAGATGCATAACTTCATGTAACTCTAAGGGCAATGGAAGGATATACGCTGATACACATGACAATTACTTTCATGGCTACATATACCAGCCATTTTACTGCTACAATGCTGGTTACTCCATCTCTGATCCTCATGACTTGTGTTCCTGATTGTCGAGTTCTCAATATGTGGGCAGTCCAAGACCCACCAGGCTTCACTCTGGCTATCTTGCTGACCCCTCCTTCCACCTTTAGTTCTAGTAACAGCAATCAAATCACATTATAATTCCTGGAAAAGACATAGGGCAATCAGTTACCACGCTACAGCTTCATTCATCATCCCTATGATTTCTAAGACCAAAGCATCCCTCTACATCCACCAGTTCCCCAAAACAGACTTTCCCTACTAGAATATAATCACCTCAATATCCAGGATTATCTAGTTCTGTTTTTGTTTTAGATTTGGATCCTTAGGACTCAGTATAGTAACTACCACAGAGTGTTTAGTAATTACCTTTTCATTCATTCATTAACATTCCACCTACTTCATGAAGCTTCCCTAGAGTATTTCATTTCTCAGAAACCTTTCTCTCTCCTCTGAAACTCCTTAACGCTTGGTTCCCTATTTGCCTTAAAGGATATAACCCCTTGGGCACTTGATGGTTGTTTCATGTGCCATATTCTAACCCAGAAAGCAGAAACTGGGTTTTATACTATTTGTGGTATAGTGGAAAGCACTTTGGAATAGGAGTCAAAAGGACTTCATGTCAGTTCAGACTGTCAGGGACAAGCTTCTGGGCCTTGGGAAAATCAGTTAATGCTTTGGTTAGAAGTTTCCTCACCTGAAAATACAGGAATATGACTAGAAAGAAGAGACTGCCATTTTAAAACATATATGTTCTTCACCATTTATTGGTGACTTGCATATAGTAAAGCTTAACAACATATAATTATGAAGTATTTTGTAAACATGAAGGTCAAATGTAATCATTCTAAAAAGTGATATCAATTGAAACAGTAGTTTATGGCACAGGATGAGGAAAATCAAGAACAAAAACTCATTGACTACACCAGATGAATGGAGAAAGAAAGGAGACAGAGTAAGGGCAATGCACTCAGGGTAATGCCAGAGAAGACTGAACATGTTTAAGGAAGATATTTCACTGGGAATCAATGAAGAAGAGTAAGTAGACAAATCTGTACAGCGCTTTGAGAAAGAACAGGAAACACTTATAAAGCATATAATAGGTTAAGTTGCTAATGCACTTAATCATTTAATTCAGCAAACATCAATTAAGCCTCCACTACATGTACAGAAAACACTATGCTAGATACCAGAAGAAAGAGGTTCAGTTTCCTTATCACTCTTGGTGCTTATAATATAATAGAGGAATACAGAATGCACATCAGAGGGATAGAGAGTAAAATACTACGTGAGATCTGAGAGAAAGGTCATCATAGACAGAAGTAACATTTAAGTTGGTCTTTAGTCAGTCAAAAAAAACAAGTATTTAGTAAGTGCTTAGGATACAAAGAACAATAAAGAAAGGAGAGGGAGTATGTTCTAGGTCCAGGGGATATCAGGAACCTTTTCACAGAGAAAGGAAAGCTTGGGATATATTTAGGAAATGGATAATAATCTAGTTTGGTGTGACGGGTAGTATGAGATAACCCTATACAATGACCAGGTGTCAATTTATAGAGTGTCTTCAATTCTGGGCAAAAAGGTATGAACTTTATTCAATAGAGAGTCATTAAAGATTACTGAGTTTAAAATTAATAAAACTTCAATTACATACAAAAAATTCTTCTGGAAACTATATGAAAGATCATTGAGTAAATGGGGTAGAAGGTGGGTAGTACGTGGAGCCAAGATCTATCAAAGGGCTATTGCAATAATCTGGGTGGCTGGCAATGAAGGCCTGTTGTAGGATGGTGGTGATAGCAAAAGAGGAGAGGAAGGATGGTAGAGATATTGCTGAAGTACAATCAATGGGCCTTGATAACCGATTGGTAATTATTGCGTAGTGTTTGAGGCAAGTAATTAAAATTATCTACTGAAAATAAACACTAATGGTAACTGTTTTAGAATAAGAATGCACACGTCTAATTTTAAATACCAAAAACTGTAGCAGCATGTATTAAATTGAAAGGTCTGCATGAGCTTCTATACATATGCTGCTGTCCATCTTTATCTACGCTAAAACGTGTGTATAATACGTATATAAAAATCAAGCTAAGTTTTTCAGAGATTGTTAGACTTCAGATAATACCTAGGGAAGGAAGAAAATCAGAATAAAGAAGGGGAAAAATGAGCTATAAGATAGGTGATCAGTGAGACGGGAAATGCTTGGGAGGGAAGGTAGTAAGGCTGTGCTGGTGATAAATGTTAAACCTACAGTGTGAGCATTTACACATCAGAAATCACTAAAGCCACAAATCAGGGCTTAATTTATTGTTTTGTTGATCGTCTAGACTTAGAAAAATTATGGAGAACATATTAAGGAGGCAGAATTAACTTAAAAGTGTGTCAGCTGACATTTACATGGTTTTTCCCCGGCAAGTCAAATGTTAAACATTTACTAACGCATACCTGACAGGAAGATATCTATATCACACATACTACCAACCATTCCACAACTAAAGCTGAACATTAAATTTTTCTTTTCTTTAATGAAGTGAGTTCTTTTAAAGTCAACATTAGGTGTATTGAATTTAAAAAGTGTTTATTCAAGTGCATACGACACGCCAAGAACTGGAAAAAAAAAGAAAAAGAAAAAAGAACGAGAGAGAGAATTCCATGTTAACACTCAGCAACAGTGTACAGATATACGCCAGGCTTAACAAAAATGACACTCAAATTTAAAATGACATTTGAAATTTTATTTTGACAAATATTTCCCCAAAATGCCAAAGAAGGAAATTCTCATTCTACAGAATAATTATATTTACTGAGGATATACCTTCATTCATATGTAATACCTGGAATCTAACAATGTCTTTCAGTGTGTAGCATTAGTGCCTGGCACACAGAGAGGGCTTAAAAAATGTTTGTTGACCAAATATGGAAGATTTTATTGTTCAAGGAGCTAGCTAAACTGCTTACAAGATGATGCAGAAAATAATTGAAGCTAATGAGCTCCTTCATACAATGAGACAGAGTCAAATCTGCTAAGCTGTGAATAAATTTGGAACTTTTACATGTACTAAGGAGTCACTTTATACACTTTTTAAGGTCAGTGCTACATTGTCAAGAGAAAAAAAGAAAAAATCAGTTTAACCTTGTGTAGAGTCTTTGCCATATTCTGCTTGGAGGAAGAATATTGAAAAAACAAATTATTAAACTGTTTTATATGAAGGAATAGGGTCATATGGAAAGAATGCTTGTGTTAATGATATACAGCATTTGCAATAAATCCTTCTCACACTGTGAAACACTAACCAATATTTCACAAACCTCCCTTAGGTCAACATGGGAGACCTAAAGCAACCAACCAGATTAACTATAGACCACATCAAGGAAAACCAGGGCCACACAGAAGCACTTTGCTCCACAGGAGACAAAACAATACATATAAGATTTCAATAGTTTCTCAAGCTGTTCCAGTCATTGTTGGCAAAAATCATATTTTCCCAAACCTACTGAAAATATAGACGTTACCCAGGACTAAGGATTTTCAGATTCTCTACACACACACACACACACACACACACACACACACACACACACACACACTTCTCTGCATTTCACCAAAATACTGTACTTAAATTAAGAAGATGGGGAAAGGGTAGGAGAGGGGCAAACAAAATCTAGATAAAGCATTAAAACCTAAGTATATCATTGCTAAGCTGCTCTGCAAAGCATACATGTATGCATGTAGGAATATCATCTGTTTCACTTGCATTCTTGAGACTTTTGGTGGGGTTTGCTGTTACCTCTTAATTTAACACATCTTCCAGAAGGGAAAGCACGGAACTTATTTTAACACATCTCTAGGATTCAGGTTGAAGGATCTGACAGTGCTTAAGTGGGAAAACCAAACAACTGAGTAAGCTTCCTGTAAACTCATTCCCAACACAAATATGAACACTGAGTTTTTAAACAATTTGACTATCTGGAAGGACAGATATTTCCACAAATCAAATTTAAACCGTTGTATCAGCAAGCACCCTAGCATACTCAGGATGGCTGCTAGCACAGGTTCTTAGATCTGCTTTTCTAAAGGAAAGCAACTCAAGATGGGTTAACAGTTTC
>CM053580.1:482836450-482864512 GCA_028627135.1 Pseudochirops cupreus
GGGGCATTGCTCCCAGAGTCTCATCTGGCCAAATCACACAACTCTTCTCAAAGTGAGCCCCAAACCAAAACCTCACATCAGGCCGTATATATAGCCTTCTCCTGGCTCAGAGAATGTCACAGCCCTCTTGACCCACTGCCCAATCACAAAGCTACAAGGCCCAGGCATTCCTGAAAAACAAGCCTGGCACCACAGCCTCCATGTGACCACATTCAGCCTATTAAGGGGCAGAGTACACTTTCAAATCTGGGAAGGTTCTCAGAGTCACATAGCCACTTTAGCAAAGGGCCTAGGGGCAGAGAAGATCTTCAAATTCCCATAACAACTGTCAAGAAAAACAACAAATCAATGGCATCTGAATGCTTAAAGATAAGATCATTCTTCCATGAGGTAGCCTACTGTAGGAGAGAAGAGTACTGTACATGCTGCTCATTTACTAAGGCTTAGTAACAACTAAGCTGTGGGACTCCATGATGCAATTCACTTAACCTCCTTGGCTCTGTTAAGGGCTCTTAAGGGGTCTCCTGAACTTGTCTTTTTGAGTTGCCATATTTTCCAGAAACACTGGACCCAGAGCATGCAGGGAGCCCTGAATTCGTCAAGATGAAGCTCCCCCTGAGCTGACATAATTTGTTGTTGCATCCCAAGCTAGACTCTTTGCATGTTCTTGGGAAGCAAGATAAGTGCCAGCCAGAATGTGCGAGGCTGAGATAATGCACCTGGGATTCTCTGCAAATAAGCAGACCCTACTATTTTCATAGTCTAGCAGTTCCCAAAGGAAAAGAATGAAGCTTTTGATATTACCTTGCCCCTCCGCAAGGGAAGTGGTCTTGTTTTTTTCCCCCACCTTTCCCTTTCTGGTATCCCCTCCTCCCTTTGTCCTATTATTATAAAAATGTAAACTTCTATAAAGACTAAGAACCTTTTGGGTTCCACCTGCATGTCAATTTCTCATGTTATGAACATGGTTTTCACAGAAGTCTTTCAATGTTGTGACTGCCTGTTGACAACCCCAGCTTTCTCATCTGTAAAATGTGAATAATAATAGCACTTACTCATAAAATCAATGTAAAGATCAAATGAGATGACATAGCTAGTATTTTACAAACCTTAAGCTGCTATATAAAATGACAGTTTATTTAGGTTCTATGAGGGTACTTATCCATTTTGAATTCTAAATCTAATCAATAGGAACTCATTGCAAAGCTACTTCACTGGACTACCAAAAAGCCACTGCATCTTACAGTAAAATCTACATTCTAGCCCTTTTCTATTTGGATCTAAATCACCAACTCTGCCTCTTATATGAGGCTGTCTCCAATTCTGCTCCTCAGTTATCTTTTCCTTATTTTGTATTTCCTCAGCAGACTGCAATTATAAACATTTAGAGATCATCTACTCCTACTCTAAAGGGTATGGCAATCCCTTCTACAGGATTCTTGACACGGAGCCATCTAGCCTTGGATTAAATACTCAAGTACTTTGAAGGCAGACATCACAAACTTTCCAGTCATTTTGAATCCACCACAAAAGGCTATACAAATGTGTTCACTGATAGGTCCTCAAAAATACTCATGAAAAATCTTTAACAAGAGATAAAACAATCATATTCCTTGCCCTCTCCAGGTAAAAACAGTATCAATTTTATATACTTATATATATATATATGCATGTATGTGTGTGTATATATATATAAATAGTAAGCTGCATAAAGAATGGCGCTGAACTGAGGAACAGACCTGCCCAAGGTCACATACAAGTAACAGTCAAAGTTGAAATATTCTGAATATAGGTCTCATGCCTGCATATGTCTACTAAGTACATCTCATTGAAAATCTCAGCACTAACAACCCCTCTGGTTTTTTGGTGTTCCTTCTGTTCTCAAAGACAAAGGCTGTCTTATGAAGGGTACTCAATTTAAACATTTATTATATACGTACAATGTGACAGGGGCTGAGTTAAGTACTGGGGATACAAAAGGTTGAGACAAAATATAGTCCCTGCCCTCAAAGAGTTCACATTCTAATGGGAGAGAAAAGCAAACAAATATACACAAAGCAAGCTATCTAAAGAATAAATAGGAAATAATTAATAGAGAAAAGTCAGTAGACTTAAGAGGAGTTGGGGTAGACTTCCAGGAAAAGATGGGAAATGAGTTGGGAATAAAAGGAAGCAAGAGAAGTCAGTAAGTAGAGTTGAATGGTGAGAACATTCCAGGAAATGGTGAGAGCCAGAGAAAATGCCCAGAGGCAAGAAATGGAGTGTCTTCTTTGTTGAACAAGTAGGAAATCAGTGTTATTGAATTGAAGAATACATGTCAAGGAATAAGGTGTAAAATGGCTGGAAAAGGTAGGAGGGTGCTAGGTTGTGAATGGCTTTGAATCCCAAATAGAGTATTTATTTATATTTGTTTGTTTTGTTTTCTACATCCCTTGAGGTGATAGGGAGTCACCTGAGTTAGTTTACTGAGTAGGGAGGTGACTTGGTCAAACCGGAACTTTAAGAAAATCACTTTAGTATCTAAATGGAAGGTAGATTGGAAGAGAAAGAGACTGCCGGAAAGCAAACTCACCATCAAGCTATTACAGCAATCCAGGCTATGAGATGATGAGGGCCTTAACTAGAGTGGCATTAGTCCTGGCTATAGAAGATAATAGACAGGGAAGGGTCCTACATTGTAATCCTGAGGGACCAGGAGAATGGTTTTGTATTCTATAATAACAGGGAAGGTGTGGGGTGAAGAAGGAGGAGATGAGGGTTTAGGAGAAAAGATAATGAGTTTGAGAAGTCCACTGGATCTCTAGTGTGAGGTATCTGAAAAGTATCACACTCGGAGATGTGAGACTGGAAGTCCATGGGGAGCTTCAAGCAAGAAGGCAGATATGAAATTCATTAGCAAGGAGATATTAATTAAACCTGTGGGAGCTGATGAAATCATCAAGTGAAGTAGTATAGAGTGAAAAGAGAGGAGGAGTGCCCAGGACAGTAATCTGTTACACTTAGAGAGTGTATGATCTGTAAGAGGGTCCAACAAAGGATTCAGAGAAGGAATGGTCAGATGGGTAGGAGGAGAGAATGCTGTCCTGAAAACTTAGAGAGAAAAAAATACTAAGAAGGATAGTGTGATCCACAATGTCAAAGATTGCAGAGAGGCCAAGGAGAATGAGGATTGAGAAAAGGCCATTGGATTTAGCAACTAAAAGAGCAATAGTAACTCTGAAGAGAGTAGTTTCCATGGAGTGTTGGAGTCAGAAACTGATTATAAGGGGTTAAGAAGAGGGTGAGAGGAAAGAATGTTGAGAGAACAATTATAGATGGCCTTTTTGAGGAGTTTAGCTACAAAGAACAGAAGAAATATAAGAAAATAGCAGGGACTGAAGGATTAAGGGAGGGCTGGCTGTTTTTTTTTTTCCAGGATGAAGCAGATGTACATTTGTAAGAAGCAGGGAACAAGCCAAGAGAAAGGGAGAGATTGAAAATAAGCGAGAGTCAGGATGACACAGTCAGGATGACAAAAACGGCAACCTGTTGGAGGGGACAGGATGGAATATAATTACTTGAACAAATAGAGGAATTGGTCTTATTAAGGGGTAAGGACACTTCATCATGTGGACAAAAGTAAAGGAGGAAATAGAAGGCATTTAAGTGTTAGGAGATGGGGAAACTCATGATGAATGATTTCATTTTTTTCTGTAAATAAGAAACAAGTTTCTCATCTGACAGAGTCAAAGGAGAGGGAGCCATGGGAAGTTTGAGAAGGGATGAAAAAAGTTGAAAGAGTTGCAGAATGTAGGATACTAAGTTGTAAAGGAAGGTATAGTAGGATTGCCTGGCAGCAGTGAGGGCCCAGCTGAGCTTGTGTAACATAAATTTTTTGTACATCCAATCAGAAAGGTTGTGTGATTTTCTCTATCTTTTCAGTAGCATATATGTAGAAGCTAAGGTAGTGAATGGTAGGAGTGGTCCAAGGCTGAGGCTTGTTTGCCTGTGTATAATTAATGATATGATATGGGTTTAGGGATTCAAGTAAAAGGGTGGTACAAAGTTTAATTGACTCACCAGGGGGACAATATGGGGAGAAGATGAGACAGTGGCTAGTTCAGGGGAAAAGCCCTAAGACAGCATTTCTCAACCTGTGGGTCGCAACCCCTTTGGAGGTTGAACGACCCTTTCACAGAGGTCACAGGGGTCTCCTAAGACCATTGGAAACACGCATTGCCGATGGTCTTAGGAACCAAGACATTGCTCCTCTATCTGTCTCCAGGCGAGTCCACCCACATGCAGATATACCCACATACAAGTATTAAAGGGACATGGCATTAGGAAGGTTGAGAACCACTGCTCTAAGAGAAAGTTGAGATCAAGGGATCAGAGATTACAGTACAGTACAGAAAGTTGGGTTTTTGTAAAGGAAGGCAGAGGGAAAAGGGAAAAGCCAATGGATTATTGTTGGATAAAGGGATTTAAGAAATCTGAAACACAGGGAGGATATATTTGTGGGTAATGGTAAGATCAAGAGTATCACCATCTTTGTGTGTGGCTGAAGTAGGATTGAAGAACAGCTCATGAAAGTAAGTATGTTGAGGAACTGAGTGGTTAGGGTGTTTGAGGGAGAGTCAATATGTATGTTGAAGTCCCTTAGTATGAGGGCAGGATTTGGGAAGGAGAGAAAAATTGTTAACCAGATACTCAAATCACTGACCTATGGGTCTATCAATAACAGCCAACTTGATTTTGATTGGGTGGTAGATATGAATAAAATAAACCTCAAGGGAAAAGAGGTTACTGATTGATAAGAGTAAGGAGAAAATCTGGAAGTAGCAATGGGGAGTAAGGAATATTCCAACCGCCCCTCTCCCACCAGTGAAGCTGAGAAGAATGAAGTAGCAGTCATTCCTGGAAGGGGTGGCCAGGGAGGTTGTGTTACAAGAGAGGAACCAGTTTTCAGTAATTTCTAGATGGAAGGAGTAGCATGTTTATCATGGTGGCTACTTTCTCCTACTGACATTTAAGACAAAAGTTATGTGTCAAACTCTCATAACTGCCATTAGAAATTACAGCTAGCATGTAAAGGAAACATCACATTTTATCTCCTGTACCATTTCTTGTATCAGGATTATACACAGAACAAAACTATCTCATCATCACAGTGAATTGTATGCCCCTAAGGTGAAATTTTTGGAGCACTGCGTCTTCTGCAAACAACAAATGAGGAAACTAGTCCAGCCTGCTTAAATGATTGCAATACAAAGCCCACACATCACAACTATGCAGTATAATAAATTGTAGAAGACTAGAGGGTGATATTGTTTGGTATATTTTTGGGCATGGAAAGAGTTCCGTTATTAGATTGTAAGCTTGAGGGCATGGACTTTCTTTTGCCTCTTTTTGTACCCCTAGCACTTAGTAGGCACTTAATAAATGTTATTGGCTATTGAATAATACTAATCTAACTCACTAATAATAGAATAAGCTTTACAATAATCATTCTCAGTCTGTGGTAATGGTGGCACTGTATGTATTGGAGAATGTTTCCCCACTCTTATAGGCATGTCCAATTCCATTTGAATGAATGAAAAAATAGAAATTCCCAGACATGCAAATGGTAGATGTAATTGATGAACTTCTGGCAGTAATACCATGAAAATTTAGCGTTGCCATGCGATGAGAAAAATCAAATGTTTTCCTGATTTTCACAAAGGATAAAGCACTGAGTCTGCACATATAGGCCAGTCAGCTTCAAATTCAATTCAACTCCACCAATGAAAGTGGCTGACATTTGTATAAGACCTGAAAAGTTTTATTCCTGTCGTTCGTAGGGCAAAATTAAAGCTCAGTATAGTTATACAGTTCATTCAAGACTTTCATATGAGCTTCTCTGACACCTAGTATCAGGTCTTATCACTGAACTTCGCTGCCTTTAAAATAAGGCCTATCAAAAAAATCTTTTAATAAGATTTTATCACTACTGTTGAATTAATACTAGTCAACTGCTGCTAATTGAGATTTTTTAGAATAAGAGATCATATAATTAACATACCATACTAGTTCCATCTGAAGTACCTGCTTAGTTCAACAAGTACTTGAATGACTACTAAGTACATATGCTCTTAAAGTCATACAAAATTATATTCAATCAATATTTTTAAGGTTTAACCATGTGGCAGCATGGTCTAAGGAGAAAAAAAAAAGAACTGTTCTTGTATGGAGCAAGAACTGGGTTCAAGTCCTTCTATTGTGTTTAAAACAAATCACTTTAAATAAGAGGTGTCAAACATGTGGCATGTGTGCACACACACAGCTCAAGACACTCACAGGTGCAATCCAAACTAGAAAAAAAAATGTAATTGGGAAATATTTAACAAATAAAACATTGATAATATTACATTTTAAAACTAAATTAATATGCAGCCCATAGGAAGACTTGTGTATGGATCAGTTACTCCATTACTATTTGATCTGATACCATTGCTCTAAACCAGACTAAGACACTAAGTTGCAGAGAAGTTAATGATCCATAGAGATAACGGAGTTTCCTCATCCAGTAGTTTCCTATTCCTATAAAATCACAAGTCCATGGTCCTTATCCCTCTCCTTAACTGCAAGGTACTGAAAAAACCTGCGGTTTCTGTTCTCCAAGGAAAGGTAAAGGAAGGGAATGTGCTCTCATTAAACATCTGCTATGTGCCAGGCACTGTGCTAAGCACTTCACTAATGTTATCTCACTTGAGCCTCCAAGAGTTTATAAACTTATCTGACCCAACGTGCAGTAACAAAACAGATGCAACCACCACATTTTCTCCCTGTATCCCTCTAACCTTTCCCCCAAGGTAAATGTAACAGCTAATATTTAGATAGCTTTTTTCATTCTGAAAGCAAGCTGGGTGGCAGTGAGAAGAGCACTGGATTTGAAATCAGAAGCCCTGAGTTCAAATTCAGCCTCAGAAACTTACTAGTTTTACAACTCTAGAAAAATGTTAACCTTTTCCAGCCTCAGTTTCTTCATTTGTAAAATGGGGATCACAGCATTTCACAGGGCTGTTGAAAGTTAATCATTGTAAAGTGTTATGCAAACCTCAGAGTGCTATATGTAAACCCTAGTCACCATCATCATCATTAACATAAACTATGTGATTTGATTTTCACAATAATCCCATGAGGAATATTTGTACTTACTTACCTATCAGGTATCAGCTATTCAACAAAAATGGAACAGATAATAAATGTTATAAGGGGAAAAAATGAGGAAAGTTTGCCCTTAAATATTTAAACATTTTCTGTGAACCACTACGGGAAAATACTCATTTAAAATAAAGACAAGGTTGATATTCCAATTCTTCAGTTAGAATAGATAGAAGAGTAGAGTGTTAGACTTAGAGACAGGAAGGCCTGAGTTCAAATCCATCCTCAGATACTTACTAGCTGTGTGGCCACAGGTAGATCAGTTCACAAATCTCTCAGTTTGCTCATCTGTAAAATGGGAATTAGTACTTAGCTCACAGGGTTGTTGTGAGGCTCGAAAGAGGTGTGTGTATGTATGTGTTTAAGAAAGTACTTTTACAAACCTTAAAGAGCTGCCTACAAGCTGGTTATTATATTAAGCAAGCCTTTTACAAATTCCTGATCAAATGACAATTTATTGTCATCTTATGGTATCTCCTTTACAAAATAAAAATGAAATCGGGAGGAAAGGAAACAGTTACAAATTCCCTAAATCTCTTCTTTATTCTGATACAACATTTCTCAACTCATCAGTTGGAATTATTTCACTCTAATAGTGTTAAAGGCTGGCCTGATTACTGATTTACTCTTCAGAAGGGGCTCAAATCAGTGTTCTTCATGGTTATTGCCAGGGAATATAAAATACTCCTTTCAACCAAATCCAGGAAATTCAGAAATGAGGGCAGTTCCTTAAGGTTTTGAGGATCCATACAGATATACCCCTCATGACCAAGGGACCTTTAGGAAATGAGGCACTCCTGCCTGGAGAGCACCAGCTTCTTGTTAAATCCAATCAATAAGGAAACAACTGTGTCTTTGTCATGGAAACCTGAGTTTAAGTGCATAAGGATCAGATAAGACACAACATATGGTATCAGAACAAAAATGATATGCTTTGATTTTAGATGGGGAGTTAAGAAACCAACAGAATGTGAACACTTTTAAGGAAAGAGATGTACAAGTGAAGAATAAATTGGCTTCCTCTGTTCTGCAGAGCAGCAAATATCACTGGGGGTGAGGTGGAGAGTACCTATGAACAACCCTGTTATTTGTAAAAGCACATACAGCATAAACCAGACTTAATTTAATAAGGGTTTAAAGGGTTTAATACTGTGATCTCGTGTAGGTAGGTAGTACTAAGAACAAAGTACTTAGAAGCTGGCCATTTCAAGTATTATGGATAAGTGATTAAAGAGCACGTATTAATTTGGAAAGGCAATGGCTATGCTTGTGGTCTTTTAGGTCCCGTATCCTGTACAGAGAAGAGGAAGTGGTAGATTGGTTTTATAGCTGTAATTGAGACAGCATTTTACATACCTCCTTCAGTTACCCAAATACTTAAAGAACCTCTAGTCAGAGTCTTCTCAGATTACAGAAGATAATAAAAAGCCAGGAAGCATAAAAGAGGCTCTTTTGCCCACACATTAAACATGAATTTAATTACAAAAGTTTCATGGGGGTATAGACCCAATACCTTATGCCTCAGCATTCAAAGTAGAGTAAGGACTTTTAAACAACATTTATAAATTGAATATACTTCTGGAAGGAGGGAAAAAATTATGTGTAATATCCAAAAGCTCCCTATAACACTATTTAGTATTCATTGAAATGAAATATAAAACTAAGGCCACTGTGATCATAGCATTCTTGAGTTGGAAGGAGGCTCAAATATGATCTAGTCTAAACCTCTCATTTTATAGATAAAGAAACTGAGATGGGGGGGGGGGGGAAGAAGTGACTTACCCAAGGTCACATAGCTAGTAAATGGCAGCTGGGATTTGAATCCAGTTCTGACTGAAAATTCTAGGGTCTATTAACACTGCACAGTGTTTAAAAGTTGGTAGATATAACAGTCTCTCATCACTAATTATTATCTTTTATCTCTTCTGCCTTTTGTGGCTAAACTCCACAAAAAGGCCATCTACAATAGGTACCTCTGCCTTCTCTTCTCTCACACTCTTCTTAACTCCTTAAAATTGCTTCAGACCTTAACACTCCACTGAAACTGCTCTCTCCAAAGTGGCTAATGATCTTTTTGCAGCCAAATACAATGGCCTTTTTTTGATTCTCATTCTCCTTGACTTCTCTTTTGCTTCTGACACTTGATCACTCTCTCCTCCCTGATGCTCTCTTCTCTCTAGGTTTTTAGGACAATACTCTTTCCTGATTCTCCTCCTACAATGTCTTCTGGCTCCTCCACTAGATGCTTTTTCAGATCATACTCTCTAACTGTAGGTGTCCTGAATACTTCTCTTTTCTCCCTCTATTCTACTTCATTTGGTGATCTCATGAAGCTCCCATGGATTTAATGACCATATCTATGGTAATTCTCAAATCTAAATTTCCTACCTCAAACTCCCTGCTGACCTCTACTCACATCTTCAACTACCTTTCAGACAAGTTAAACTGGCTGCCCAGTAGATATCTTAAATTCATTATGCTCAAAATAGAAATCATTAGCTCTCCCCAAAGCCCCCTCCTTTTCATATTACTATCATTAAGAGGAAAATACAAACCCTTCAGTCCCTCAGGTTCTTAACCTAAGTGTCATCCTGGACTCAATACTATCTCACCCTCCATATCCACTCTGTTGCCAAGACCTGTGGATGGTCGATTTCACCTTTATAACACCTCTCAGTTATTCCCCCTTCTCTCCTCCAAAACTGTCATCATTCCTATACTTATACCTTGACTACTGCAAAAGTGCTGATAGGTCTGCCTGCATTAAGTCTCTACCTACTTTAATTCACCCTCCTTTTAACCATGAAAATGATTTTCCTAAAGCAAAGAAATTACCATGTTACCTGCCTACTCAATAAACTCCAGTGACTTCCCACCACTTCCAGGTTCAAATCCTTTGCTTAGTATTCAAAGCCATTCAAAACCTAGCCCTCTTCTACTTTTCCAGTCTTCTTACACCTTACTCCCCACCACAAATTCTTCAATCAATGGCATCCTATCTGACCTACAAACAAGACACTCCATCTCTAGGCTCCAGGCAAGGCTCTAGGCATTTTGTCCAGCTTTTTCCTATGGCTGGAATCCCTCTCCTTCCTCATCTCTGCCTACTGCCTTCCCTGACATCTTTTAAGTTCCAGAAAGCCTTTTTACAGAAAGCCTTTCCCAACCCCTCCTAATTCTACTGTCTTCCCACTGGTATATAGCTTGTTTGTACATATTTGTCTATTGTTGTGTCTCCCATTAGACTGGAAGTTCCTTGAGGGTAAGGACTGTCTTTTGGCTCCTTGCACAGTACCTGGAACATAACAGACACTTAATAAATATTTACTGATTGATTTTTTTAAAAAAAGATTAACATAGAACAAGGTGAAAGTTTATAATAATTCCCGAAGTATTTTTGTGAAATGGGATTCAGGGACTAACAGGTAACCAAGTAAATGTAAGTAATTATTTTTATTAATCCAAAATGTATATGTCTCTATAGAGTACGTGAAGCACTGTGCTAGGTATTGTTCAAATATGTAGATATCACAGAAACATTGCTCTAAAAGAACTCACCATCTGAGAAAGGGAAACATATGCACAACAATGACATTTACAAAAGGTAGTACAATAATCAAACCTAATGTGTCGGGTGCTAGGTATATAAATACAAAGAATGAAACAATCTTTACTCTCGAGGAGTTAATATTCTCACAGCAGGATATAATTCTAACAGGTAAATATGAAAGGAAAAGGCAGCATTAAAGTGTTATTTAAAATGTGAGAAGGTAAGAAATAACTTAGCTGTATAGTTTAAAGTTGTGACACCTAGACCAAGCATTTCAATATCCATATTAGAGAAGGGGAGCCTGTTTCAGGAATTGGGGCTGACATGAGCAAAGACACAAGAAGAGAAAAGGATAAGAATGTGTGACAGGCTGCAATACTGTTTGGCTGGAATGTAGGATAAGAAAAGGAGGCAAAGACAAGGAAGGTAGATTAGAATTAGCCAAGGGAAGGTGTCAAATGTCAGATTTAGTTTACACTTGATTTGGTGAGAGAGCCAAGTAAGTTTCCTAATGGAGGAATTACAAGGTTAAAAGAGTTCATTATATCATTCAACTACAAATCCAATGGCCTATGCATTATATCTTGAATCTAGAATCTCTATGATGGTTTTGTGGAAAGATATGATTAAGAATTGTATGGGACCAGTTATTTGCAATAATGGCACAAAGTGCCCTTGTTAGAACATCACAGATGACCCCAAATAGCTGGCTTTATTTTGTTCAGTCATTTCAGTTGTGTCCAAATCTTCATGACCCCATTTGGGGTTTTCTAGGCAAAGATACTAGAGTAATTTGCCATTTCCTTCTCCAGATCATTTTATAGATGAGGAAAGGTAGGCAAATGGGGTTAAGTGACTTGCTGAGGGTCACACAGCTAGTAAGTATCTGAGCCTGAATTTGAATGTGAATTTGAACTCAGAAAGATGAGAGTTCCTGACTCCAGGCCAAAAACTCTACCCACAATACCACCTAGCTGCCCAATGGCTTATTTTAGATTAACGTCAAAAAAAATTTTTTTTAACTGTTAAGAAAAGACTTTTTATTGTGAATATTTTCCAACTGTGTTGTCCATTAATCAAATAGGTAAAATGCTAAGGACAAGCAGAATAGAAACAATCTAGCCACAATACTTAAGTGTGTGGGGTATCACCAATAAACAGTTTCCCGTAGAAACACTTCACAAAAACAGATTTAAAAATGATCCACTTTCAAAAGTCCAGACAACTAGGAAAAAATCCTCTGGACTTAGGCACAACACAGAATAGTTATTGGGGCAACCATCTGTAAAGCCAAACACAAGCAGCTTTCCAGAAGAATGCTACTGTGAACAGCTTTTAAGATTCTGATTACACAGTATAGTAAACACCCTATTTATTCCATAACAAATCAAAGCAAAACATTCACAGTAAATCAAGGTACAGCATTCACAATGTTACAACTTATCACAGAAAATCAAAATATAGCATTCACAACAACTTATCACAGAAATTGGCCACATAGTTTCCACTACAGTGGTCACAAAGTTTTGAACAAAGAACAATCATTTAGTAACTCAAGCATTCACAAAATCCTTAATTGAATCACAAAGTACAGTAGTCAAAGTTTTCCACTCATGGGGCATACTAGTTACAAATCAATTACTTATTCAGTCATAAATCACTAAGTACAATCATTTAGTCAATCATCCTTCATTATTCACTATTCAATCATCAGAAAATACACAGACCCTCCACCCCTAGGTCACTAGTAAATTTGTAATTTCTCAGTCAGTACACAGTATCCAAGTAAAATCTTCTTTAAGCTTGACTGGGGGGGGGGAGGGGGAGCAGGGTTTCTCAGATTCCCTGGATCCCCTTCTATGGTCCCAGATCCTACCTGGATTCACCAAACTGTCACCTGGGTTCAAAGGCAGCTCCCAGCTCCTTGTCCAGCTCTCCATGCAGTCTCTGTTCCATGCTGAAGCTCACAGCATCTAGTCACATTAAATCTTCCACAGTTTCTGCTCCTAGAAAGTCAAGGCTTAACAAAACCACAAGCAGGCAAAATACCAACACCATGCTTTCTCAGTCTTCTGCAGCTCCAACTGGCCTGAGGACTCAGAAGTTTCAGCTGGTTCCCAGAAAAAAATCACTCCATTCAGGTTTTCTAAATCTATGTTACTATGGTAACAGGGAGGCTCAAAACACAAACTTAGAAGATAACAAAGTCAAAACTGCTACATGCAAAGTCTTAAAGGAAAATGTGAATTGGCCTTGAGTCATGGAAGAGCTCAAAATTGATTTTAAAAATCAAATAAGAGAGGTAGAGGAAAAATTTGGAAAAGAAATGTGATACAAGAAAACTATAGAAAAGAGTCAACAACTTGATAAATGGGGCACAAGAAAACACTGAATAAAATAACACCTTTTAAAATGGAAAAAAGCCAAGTGATAAAAGAAGAAGAAAAACCCAATGAAGAAAAGAATGCCTTAAAAAGGAGAATAGGCCAAATGGAAAAAAGACATACAAAAATTAACTGAAGATAACACCTTATAAACCAGCCAAATGGAAAAGGAGGTACAAAAGTTCACTGAATAAAATAATTCCTTAAAAATTAGAAATGGGCAAGTGGAAGCAAATGACTCTATGTGACATCAAGAATCAAAAAACCAAAACCAAAAGAATGGGAAAAAATTGAAGAAAATGTGAAATATCTCATTGGAAAAACAACTGACCTGGAAAATAGAGCCAGGTGAAGCAATTTAAAAATTAATTGACTACCTGAAAGCCATGATAAAAAAAAAAGGCCTAGACATCATCTTTCAAGAAATTATCAAGGAAAACTTCCTTAATAGCTTCAAACCAGACAGTAAAACAGAAACTGAAAGAATCCATCAATCACCTCCTGAAAGAGATCTCAAAATGAAAACTCCTGGAACATTATAGCCAAATTCCAAAGTTCCCAGGTCAAGGAGAAAATATTGCAAGCAGCCAGAAAGAAATCATTCAAATATCATAGAGCCACAGTCAAGATAACACAAGACTTAGAAGCTTCTACATTAAAGGACTGGAGGGCTTGGCATATGATATTTCAGTGGGCAAAGGACTTAGAGCTATAACCAAGAATTGCCTACCCAGAAAAACTGAGTATAAACCTTTGGTGGGCAGATGGATTATTCAATGAAACAGAAGAACTTTCAAGCATTCCTGATGAAAAGACCAGATTTGAAGGGAAAATCTGACTTTCAAATATAAGAATCAAGAGAAGCATAAAAAAGAAAACAGGAAAGAGAAATCATAATCCAATAAGGTGAAACTGTTTATGTTCGTACATGGGAAGATGATACTTGTAACTCCTAAGAATTTTCTCATTATTAGGCCACAAGTGTGAGTTGACTATGATGGAATGATATCTTAAAAAAATAAAAGGGGTGAGAAAAAGGAATGCACTGGGAAAAGTGGAATGGGGTAAATTATCTCACATAAAAGAGGCATGAAAGAGCTTTTACAGTGGAATGTAATATGTGGGAAGTAGAGGAGCAGAGAAAGTTTGAACCTTACTCTCATCAGAATTGGCTCAAAAAGGGAAAAACCTGAACACTCAATTGAGTATAAAAATTCTACAGGAAAGGAGGAAGGGAAAGCAATTAAAGAAGGGAAGAACTGATAGAAGGGAGGAAGGACTAGGGGAGGCAGTAATCAGAAGTAAAACACTTTTGAGGATGGACAGGGTGAAAAGGAGAGAGAGAGTAGAATAAATGCTGGAAATAGAATGGAGAGAAATACAATTAGTAATTTTAACTATGAAAAGAATTTTATAATAAGTTTCTCTGATAAAAGCCTCATTTCTCAAATACATAGAGAACCGAGTCAAATTTATTAAAAAATAAAAAGAGCCATTCTCCAGTTGATAAATGGTCAAAGGACATGAACATGCACTTCGCCATATGAAAAAATACTTTAAATCACTACTGATTATGAAAATGTAAATTAAAACAATTCCAAATTACATCATACCTATCAGATTGGCTAATATGACAGAAAGTGAAAATGACAGATATGGAAGGGATATGGGAAAACTGAGACACTAATGCATTTCTGGTGGAGTTGAGAACTAATTCAACAATTCTGTAGAACAATTTGGAACTACACACAAACGGCTATAAAACCATATACACTCTTCAACCCAGCAATACCACTAATAGGTCTATGTTCCAAAGAAATAATAAGAAAAAATGGAAAAGTATCTTTATTACAAAAATATTTAAAGCAGCTCTTTTTGAGTTGGAAAGAGTTGGAAATTGAGGGGATGCTCATCAGTTGAAGAATGGGTGAACAAGTTATGTATGGATATGAATATATGTATATGGTATATGTGTAATGTAATACTATTGTGCTATAAGAAATAACAAATGATACTCTCAGAAAAATCTGGAAAGAATTGCATGAACTGAGGCAAAGTGAAATGGTCAGAACCAGAATAACATTGTACGCAGTAAAAGAATATTGTATGATGATCAACTGTGAATGACTTAGCTATTCTCAGCAATATTCTCAGCTCTAAGACAGTTCTAAAGGACTTATGATGAAAAATGCTATCCATCCCCAGAGAAAGAACTGTTCAAGTCTGAATTCAGATTGAAGTATACCTTTTTTTTACCTTATTTTTCTTGGGTTTTTTTAGGAGATCTGTATTTTCTTATACAACATGACTAACATGGAAATGTTTTGTATGACTGCACCTGTATAACCTACATCAAATTGCTTGCCTTCTTGATAAGGAGGGAAAGGAGAGAGAATTCAGCAGTCAAAATTTTTTGAAAGGAATGTTAAAAATTGTTTTTAACTGTTATAATGGAGGGGAGGAACAGGAAGGCAAAAGGGAATGGGTTACCTTACTCTCATTGAATTTGGCTTAAGGAAGGAATGACATACACTCTAAATTGGGTATCCTGGCCTACAGGAGAGTAGGGGGAAGGGGGATGAAAGCAGGGAGGATAGAGGGGAGGAAAGGTTGGGGGGAGAGGGTTGTTAGAAGCACACACTTCTGTTGTCTAAATCAACTAATTAAAAATATAAGATGGGGTAGCTAGGTGGCGCAGTGAATAGAGCCCCAGTCCTAGAGTCAGGAGGACCTGAGTTCAAATCCAGCCACATACACTTGACACACTAGCTGTGTGACCTTGGGCAAGTCACTTAACCCCAATTGCTTTGCCTTCTCCCCTCCAAAAAAACTTATAAGATAATAGTTTCAGATGATCAAGAAGCTAACCAGTATTCTGAAAAGCTTTGTTAGGATTTTTGTTTTTTTGTTTTGTTTTAGGGTATTTTGGGACCCTAAAGTGGCACAGCTTCACGATGTCCTTCTGTAGCACATCATCATGACTACTGCTTTTTAATACTCTGATAGTCATTGGATTCTTAGGATGCTAGAAAGGGTTTTTAATACAATCTCTACAACAGTCTGCTTTCTGAGCAACCATTTTAGCTAAGAATACAGTGGCAAGAGAAGATTCTGGGAAGATGTCAGGGTAGATCAGAAAATTCGAAGCTCTCAAAGTTTTCCCCCACAAAAGAGATAAAATAGCATCTCAGAGTAAACAAAGTGTGGATAAAAATAAATAAGAATAGGGCCACAACAGGGATCCTCTTGGGACAATCTGAGAAGATCTGAAGAAAAATCCCAGGACTGGGTTTGGTAGGTGAACTAAACACCTCCAAGAGAGGGTAAACTTTAACAACAAGCCACAAGCCTTGGGGTTAGCTGATTTGGGAGACTGCCTTGTCTCCTGCCACAGAAACTTTTATCCCCAGGACTGTGAGCGTAGTTGGGCATGTGAGCCAGGGAAGATCGAGGGAAACTCTGTTGACAAGGAACACCAGACCCAGCTATGCTGTGGAAAGTGGCAGGGGTGAGAAGGAACCAGCCAAGTTAAGTGCAAAAGCAGTGGGGTGGAATGCTCCTAACTGTAGGTACTTACAGAAGGCTGGAGGTTTGGCTTTTTTTTCAGGCTAGAGGAGAGAACTGGAGTTCTGGAGCAAGAGGCATAATCCTCCGTATCTCAGGACTAAAGGTGATTACAAAAATTAAGCTATGCACAGGCAAAGGAGAAAGAAACCAACCATAGAAAGTTATGGGAATACAGAAGATCGAGTTTCATCTTCAGAGGAGGATACTGAAGCAAAGAAGCCCTCTTCTATCCCCAAAAGTAACGTCAGATGTTCACCTGTCCAAAAAAAATTACCGAAGAACTTTAAAAATACTTTAAAAATCAACTAAAAAAAAAAATAACAATCCAAGAAAATAAGAAGATTATGAAAAGAAAGTCAACCAATTAAAAAAGGAGATCCAGAAACTTAAGGAAGAAAATGACACCTTGAAAGTTGTAATTGGCAAGGTGAAGCCGGTGAAGTTATAGGAGACCAAGAAATAATTAAACAAAATATAAAGAATAAAAAAATAGGAGAAAAAGTGAAATATCTTATAAGAAAAACAACTGATCTGGAGAACAGATCAAGAAAAGAAAACATAAAGATAATCAAACTACCTGAATACTACAATCAAAATGCAAGTAATACAAGAAATAACTCAAAGAAATTGTCCTGAAGCATTAGAACAAGGGGAAAAAATGGAAAAAAGAAAAAAATCCATTGATCACCACTTGAAAGAGATCTTATGAGGAAAACTCATGGGAATACTATAGTCAAATTCCAAAACCTCAGCTTGAGGATAAAATATTAAGAGCAACAAGAAAAAAAAATGCAATGTAAATTAGAATTCTACAAGATACAGCAGCAGAGACACTGACGGAAATCTATATACGGTATACGACGTACTGTACGCTCTATGCTGAAGAGCAAAAGAACCGGCATTCCAGCGGAAAACAGCATACCCAGCAAAGTTAAGCATAATACGGAATAAAAAAAAATGGACATTTGATAAACTCTCAGACTTTTAGGGCTTTGATTAAAAAAAAACCACAACCTGAACTTAAGAGAAGATTTGATGTACAAGAGCCAAGAGAAACACAAGGTATGTCAAAGACTGATCACAAGGCGTTCAATAAGGACAGACTGTTCACCATTTATAAATGTGAAATGTAAAACGTACGTCTAAGAGTGTCAGTAGTAATTCATAAGAAAGATTGAGGTAGACCTGAGTGTGAAAAAAAGTGAAACCGTTTAGGAACAGCTAAAAAGAGTAATTATTTTATAAAATGAGGCAGAAGAGGAAGAATCAACACAGAGGAAGTAGATGGGAGAGGAGGGCTGGTAGTTCTGGTAACCTATTTTTATCAGGAATGGGTTTAAGAGGAAAATACACACACACACACACACACACACACACACACACACACACATACACACACACCAGTATAAAAGTCTTCTAAATTCAAAAGAAATAAAATAGTACAAGGATAGGGGGGAGGGAGGAGATAAGGGAAGGAATAAGTTATAGGGGGCTAGAGGAGGGTGTTTAGATTTATGGAAATGAGAGGATAGAGAAGGGATTCTCTCAGGGTAGGGTAGGTCAAGCAATAGGAGACCAAGGTAGCAAGACGAAGTGAAGGAGTCAAGAGGGATAGAAAATAAAAGATATGCACAAACAAAAACAAAGATCAGCAGTAGAATTTGTTAGGGAAAGTATATGTCTATCTACATATGTATGTATTCGTGTATATGTGTATGTATATATCTCTATATAAATATATCCATAATTTATGGTAGCCTTCTAGGAGGGCAGGAAGAGAGGAAAGGGACAAAAAGAGCCAAGTAAAAACCACAGCAGATAACAAATGAAAACTTACATGGAAGCAATGAAAATATGGACAGCTCTCAACCTAAAGTATAGTATTTATCATACAAGCTTTCATGAAATGAAAATTTATCACCACATATTTTGAATCCTCCCATGTTCTGCTATGCCCGCGACATGCTTTTTCCCATCTTTTCTTACTTTGTTTTTTTTTCTTTTCTCTATTCTGTATTTGTGTTCTAGTGAGTCTAAAATAATTTTTAAAATAAAATAAAACAAAGAAGGGGAAAAAAAGAATTTAGAGGCAAGTTTGCTGTCGCAACCCATGGAACAAGGCAAGATACAAAATATTTCTCAGTCTTGAGTGCTTCCCCCTCTGCTACAGAGACAACGGTAGAATGTCATTGAAAGGGGCTGAGAATCAACTGGATTTTGCTCTATTGTGAAGATTAGGTTTGCTATTGATATTCTAAATGTAAAACCTTGATCCTATGATCCAATGAGTGGATATTTCATGGGCAGATCTGAATCCTATAAATCTTGACATTCTTGCTTTAATGCAATCAGAAGACCATAGGAAGGGGACAGCTAAATGGAAATGACTCACAAGTAGTCCTTGAAGAAGCAAATAAGAGTTGCCAGAGGTGATTTTAATCTACTTTTCAAAAGCAACAAGAAAAAAATCATTCCATAGGTTCTTTGATTATCTTTTCAGTGCTCATGATAAGTATTTACAAGAAGACAATAATGGAAATAATAGTATTTCGGATACAGAGGGCAAAGATACAAAGAAATTCTACAAAGAACTCTGTAAGACCCTGAAATTAAATCAGTATATACTTTAAACCCCTGTGGCGACTTCAGTACAGGGGTGGTAATAAGTGAGGATGGTTTAAAAAAAAGTGTTGAAAAATATTTTTTTAGGAGTAAGGAATGAGAAGCAAGGATTTTTAATCGACGCATCAAGAATCCTTCCTTCAAGCAAAGAATTTTAACTTACAGGAAATGATTTGCTACTCATGTGGAAGTCATTCCTAAATTAACTATCTGTGCACAGTCAGATCAAATATCAAAGTTAGTACAAAACTAGAAGGAAAATTTATATACATATATGGGTAAAGAAAGATGTATAGCTATACAAAATTCTTAGTGCATTTTTATTAAAGCTTAAAACTGCACTAAGATTTTTAGGACACTGTACCATTTAATTAAAACATGATCTATTTAAATATGTTAATATCAAAAACTGGTAGTAGATGAAGGAAATGAAATCAACATTGTCTATGACAATTTCATTTAGAATTTTTTCCAATAGTAAGCCTATGATTCTTAATCAAATATTTTACTTATTTGCCAAGCAGTCTAGAACATGACTTTATCTGGAAAAGATTTTAGAGAAGACTGAGGGACTATTATAAACAGTATCACTTCTTAAGATATCAAAATTAGTTTAAACATAAGCTGTTCAAGAAGTCTAGGAAAGCAAAGTCATTCCAAGTGTATTTAAAAATGCAAATGAAATTAATCAACTGAAAAGACAAGAAAAAAAGTTGTGAAAACTATTACATCAAACTTTTCATCAACAAGACAGTCAAGTGATCACATTAGCACTCTCACATCAGAGTACTGGATGTGCTTCAGAAGACAGAATGGGCACTGGAAAAAAAAAAAGAGAGGGTAAAGATAGTTGAACCAGACTAAGTATAGACAGACATCTACCCTGGAAGTGAAAAGTGCAAGGTTGAAAGACTGACCCTTAAGCTTTTTTGAACAAGAAAATAAAGACACATAAAAACTGTGAACCTTATTACTATCCCAAAAAGGCAACCAAAAGAAAAATCTCTAACTGCAGACCAATGAACTTCTTTTCCTAGAATTATTAAAATTTTATAGGAATAATCTATATATGCATCCAAAGCATCCTTAATTAAAGTATTAGAATAGACAAGTTTTTGCAACTGAAATCTCAGAACAGACTATCTTTTTAACATCATATAACTGACTCAGATATAGTAACACAAGATCATGTTTATGTTGACTATTTTAAAGAATTTGATTCAGTAGAGTAAAACACTGCCTTCAAGACCCTCCTCCAAAAGAAATCTATGATGCTTATCCAAAATTGCATAAGATTCCTTGAAAAGTATAACAGAGACAACCTAATTTAACCATCTGATCACTGATATCATGCAAGGTATACTAAAAGAAGATGTCTTCTTCCCAAACATTTTTTCCATCACTGTCATGGAAAAGATCCAGAGCAGAGTCAAAATTTAAAAATATAGTGAAGTTCTCCAGATGCTCCTCTTTGCAGATGATATATACTGGCTGCGTGAAGAGCCAGAATATAGTAGAATCTACTGACAGGCATGATCAGTGATGGCACTGGTCTAACTATCCATATAAGAAAAACTAAGTAGATGAAGAAGGTCTATTGTTTAGACTATGACATGCAGTTGGATGGATGTTCTATTGAACTCATTCCTCAGTGTGTACACACACACACACACACACACACACACACACACACACACACACATACACACAGACAATAATTGGGGCTAGAATTTAACAGGAAGAAAGCAAGCTGGGAACACCTTTAGGAAACTGAAACTCTCACAGTTAACCCAGGTTTTTTCATGAAAAAGACCTATATTAACATTATTATGTTAAAAAGTAATATTAATATATTTAAAGGCTTATTGACGTTAATATTCTCCAGATGGTCTATAGCTATGAAGCATGAAATGCTAAAATATCTGAAGAAATGTTGCTGAGGCTCATCCAAAAGACTGTGCAAAGTAGGTATGAGCATATTGCAAAACACTGCAACAGGAGAATTTTGAAGGTCTATAAAAAAGTTCATTAAAGAAATGATGGATGGAAAAAAAAAAGAGATGGTTTGAACACCTGGTGACAGTGTGGAATAACTATTCTAGAGCCCGTTTGCTTCACTGGTATTCTTGTGATGCCAATAGAAAGGAAGATCTCAAGTACATTATGTAGATTCTCTCTGATGAAACTATTGAAAGACGTGGACAATGGTTAGTTACACAGGGTGGACAGGCATGGATGGATTGTAATATGCATTGCTGGTAGGAGTATTCACATCAATGAAATTACAGGTCCTTTGGAATACTAGAGGGGAAACATGACTTATTAAGGCACTCACATTAGATCACCTGTTCTCTGAGGCGAGATTATATCATTTTATCCTGAAGCCAAGATCATTTAAAACTGGTGATCCCACATTGCCACAAGCATTTTATCAGTGTAGAACTCTGTCTCCACAATTCCACATGGTAGAATTCAGCCTAAAGTCATTTATACAAAGTATTACTTAGCAAGACTATATGCAATGGTGAGGCATGGAGGACCCTCAATGAATTTAATTCTAAACCCATTCACATTCTCTCACTCCTGAGAACTTGACATCTTATGCAGCCATACAAGTAGATTAACCTGTATCCTAAATTCTAAAAATTAATTACAAATTCTAATTAACCTCTGTTCTGTGTTCTAAGATAGTTCATACCTCCTAAGCTCCATCTTATTAATTCAGCCCATTGATGTAAGCCTGTCCAGATCTTTTTGATTTTTATCTAACATTCCAGTCACTTTTCCTAACTTTCTATAAACTGAAAACCTGATCATCATACTACCTCAGCCTTCATTTAAGTCATAAATAAAAGCTTTAAAACGGCATGAAGCAATAAGCTCAGATCCCTGGTACAAGCAAAAGACCACCTTCATCCAGGCTTCTATTCAGATTTGTCCATTCTATAAGGTCTGAATCAATCTAAGTACACTATTATCTCTACTTCTTATATACCAGGATATCATGCAAGACTTATTCATGTATTTTGCCAAAATTCAAAAGATACTACATTTCTCTGAGCTACTATTCTCGTAACCCTGTCAAAAAAGGCAGTGAAGTTAGTGTAGAGGCTGTGTTGTTAACCAAGCAACATTAAGTAAGCACTTACTATGTGCCAAGTATTGTGCTAAGAACTAGGCATAGGAAGTTAAAGAAAAAAAAGCAAAAACAGAGAGTGGAGAACCAAGCAGGTTAGATGAAGAAGAGCATTCTATACATGATGAATAAACAATAAAAAGACACAGAATTGGAAGATAGAGTGTCATGTTCAAGAAACAACAAATGACCAATGAGAATGGTCACAGGATTCATGAAAGGAAGTGTGAGAAGACTGGACAGTTAAGAAAAAGAAAGGTGTTAAAAATTCAGAAGACTTTGTGTATGATTCTGACAAGAAAAAGTATAGTACACAAAATGTGACAGAATTGTTTCCTCTTTGAAAGCAGAATATGAAATACTTGACATGTAATTTTTACTTCAAGAACAACAGACAAATAGGAGTTATTGTTTTGGTTTTTTTTGTAAGAGTCAAATATTTCGGAAACAGCACTGGATTCAACATTAACAGACTAGGGCTCGAATCTCATCTCTCTCACTCCTCACCATGTGAGGAGAGACGAGATAATGAACCTCTCTACATCTTGTTTTCTTCATCTAGAAAATACGGTGTTTGGGTTTTTGTTTGTTTATTTGGGAAGGGGAGGTGTTGCAGAGGAGAGAGAGAAGGTTAAAAGATAGTAAAAATATCCTGAACCAAAACCTGTCTTCTAAATCATATTATAAGCTACAAACTTGAGCTGACTCAATGTATTCTTTGGGTATGTAATTACTTCTCACCAAGAACAAAATACTAAAGGACTAAATATAGCTCTGAAAGTGAAATGATGGTAACCAAAATGGTGACGGTAGATTAAATAATTTCAGACTTTGCAAAAGAGAAGGAGAAGCAAAAGCCTCTACTTAGATCACTTTTTACTAGATAACCTGTATATATAAGTATAGGATATATAGTATTATATCTTCTATCTCATAACATCCTAGAATCTGGGAGAGTAGATTTCCAATGATTCAGGCAAAGGACAGTTATCATGATGACAGTTATATATGACCAACTTTAGAAGAAGTTAGCTCAGGAGAAATAGAAATCTCTGAAGAAATATTTTGATATGGAGGAAAAGGCTGGAGTCTTGTCTAAAGTTACCGATGCTGATAAACAGAGAACTCACCAATCAACTTTGATTTTTAGAAGAAATATACTACAAATGGAAGCAAAGGGCAAGAGTTGTTTTGATTACCTACATATAAAAAAGGAAGATTAAGGTAGTCTGAAATCTATATTAACTGAATTCCTGACAAAGATTCTAGATTATTAAAGGAGAAATAAATAACTAAGCCTTCGGTCAGTCAACAAGTATTAATTAACTGCTGTGTGTCATTTATTGCATTAAGCAAAGAATATACATTCAAAAGCAAAACAATTCCGACTCTCAAAGAATGCATATTCTAATTGAGGGGACAGTATATAAATGGGTATATACAAAATCTCTCCAGAGCAGAGGTGAGGTATTCTAAGAGGGAAAAGTAGTAGCATCTGGGACAGACCTGCACAACCTATAATAAACTCCCTCCAGCTGCAGATAGGTAAGACTAGAGACAGACTGATGATGGCTGGTTGCCAAAGGTCATGTCACAAACAGGAATGTGCACAGTGGCAACCCTACATTTTTCACAGGCAGCCTGGCAGGCTGCAAGCAGCCTGAGGACCTTAGAGTGTGCAGCTTCAGTCTGGGGACACCTGGAGAGGCATCTGGCAAAAGGAAGGTTTTCAGGCAAGTCTTGAAGGAAGGTTGACAAATTAAGGGGCAGAAAGGAAGAGAGGATCATTTTGGGCATGGAGGTAAAGCAGTGCCAATGAAGAGAGAGAATGAAATGTCATGTTTTTAAAACAGTAAGTAGTCCGTTTGTAATTAGATGATAGAGCATATGGAAGTAAGTGAAGTACAAAAAATGATGGGAAATGTAGAAAAGAGTCCAGGTTGTGAAAAGTTTTAAATGCCAAGCAGCTTTTTATATTTCATCTTGTTACCTCCATGAGGTATCATGAGCCACTGCAGTTTACTAATTGAGGCGAGGGAGAGGGTGATATGAATAGATCAGCACAGCAGAAAAATCACTTGGGCAAACAGGTAGAGAATGTTTTGGAGTGGGGAGTCATGGGAACTTGAAAGAGGATGTTCCTTTCTGAGTACACAGGAGGGGAATGTATATTGGAGATGTTGTGAGGACAGTAATGCCAGTAACTAGAAAACGTTTGACTATATGGAATAAAAGAGACTGTAAAGTCAAGAAAGACATCCAGGAAAGGAAGCAATGAAAACAAAGGACCAGCATCGCTTTATTAGGAATGAGTTATGTATTACTTAGGAAAGAAGTCCATATTTGGTAAGAACTTCTAGGAAAACTGGAAAGCATGCTTGCAGAAATTACGCATAGGCCAACATTTTATATTGTATCCCACAAGAAATTCAACCAGGATATGTAACCCAAATGTTAAAGACAGACAACAGCACTTAAGCTTTAAGAAGAGAAGTAGAACACATGCTATTCATAACTACTAGTAGAGAATAAAGTCTTAAAACAATCCCTTGTTTAAGGCAAGGCAATTAAGAGGGATAAAATAAGTTATTTGGATTTACCTATTTTGAGATTGCAAAATGTTTATTCAAACAAAATTAATTTATCTAAGATAAAAAAGGAAACAGTTGAATGGGAAAACTATACTTTTATCAAAAATTTCTAATAAGGGTTTGATATCCAGATATACTACAAGTAAAACTTATGGGCTTTTGTCTACAATATGTGTACTCAGCATTTCATTTTCAAACCTACTTATCACCATTTTAAAGAAATAACATGTATTCTAGGCTCAAGGTATTAG
Source organism: Pseudochirops cupreus (assembly GCA_028627135.1). Classification (NCBI taxonomy): domain Eukaryota; kingdom Metazoa; phylum Chordata; class Mammalia; order Diprotodontia; family Pseudocheiridae; genus Pseudochirops; species Pseudochirops cupreus. The sequence goes on from CM053580.1 coordinate 482,861,734, forward strand.
GAATCAGGAGAAGGAAGGGTGAAAAGAGTATGAAAGAAGAGAATATTTGAAACCAGGAATGCAGCATTCACTAACCTTGAATGTTTCTTATATACTAAATTTCAAAAGTTGACATTTACCCACTATGATGCAGCACAATCATTCTCAATATGGTACTGATGTATCAGATGAGGGGGGGGGGGGTGAGAGGGGTGTGGATCAGAATTATTACAAAGGATCTGTATGTAGCCATATGTTCTCAATCAATGATGATGATCATGTGGAGGTCTGTGAAATATTTTGATGTTTAAAAAAACGAAGGATCCATGTACACCAAAATATTCACAGCAGCCCACTTTTTATGGTAGCAAAGAACTGGAACAAAGTAAAGGCCTATGAACTGAAGCAAATTGTGGTGTATTTCTATAACAGAATATTACAGCACAATAAGAAATTATGAATATGAAGAATTCAGAAGAGCTCAGAAAGTCTTATGAAGTGATAGACTATATCACCAGACCCTGTAAAGGCATATGTAACTATGATAAAGTAAATGGAAAAAACAGTGACAAAAAAAATGAAACAAAACTGCAGAGTTACAATGACTGAGCCATTCAAGTCAATAAGCATTTATTAAGCATCTACTATGTGACACTGTGCTAAGCACTGCACATACAAAGAGGAGTAAAAGGAAAAAGTGCCTGCCCTTAAGGAGTGCACAATCTAATGAGGGAGACAACGTGTAAACAATCACATACACACAATTTAGATACAGAATAAATTGGACATAATCTCAGAGGGAAGACACTAAGATTAAGAAGGACTAAAGCTTCTTGTAGAATGTGGGACTTTAGATGAGACTTGAAGAAAGCCATGAAGTTGGAGGAGGGAGAGAATTCATATATCAGGGTTAACCAGGGAGAATGCCCAGAGTCAGGAGGTGAATGATGAGTGTGAAGAGCAGCAAGTAGACCAGTGTCACTGGATTGTAGAGTACATGGGGGAGGTGGGAAAGGGAGAAAGCATGGTGTAAAAAATTCTGGAAAGGTAAGAATGTAAGTGGTTAAAGCCTGACAGAGGATTTTACATTTGATCTTTAGGCAATAAGGAGCCACAGTAATTGATCTGGTTGGGGAGAGGGGGAATAACATGGTCTGACTTCAACTTTAGGAAGATCAACTTAAGAGTTGAGTGGAGGATAGATTAGAGCAGGGAGTAACTTGAGGCAAAGTCACCAACAAGAGATACCAACTATTGCAATAAACCAGGCATGAGGTGATGAGGACCTGTACCAGGGCAATAGCAGTACCAGAGGACAAAGGAGGGCATATGTAAGAGGTGTTATGAAGGTAGAAATCTGGAGATGGGGACAGAAAGTAAAGAGTAAAGGATGACACCAAAGGTTGCCTAGGTGACTGACTGAGAGGAGAATACCAACCTAGATAGTAATGTAGGGAAGTTGAGAGAGAGAAATATTTGGGAGGAAAGATAAGGGAGCTCAGTTTTGGACAACAAATTTAAGACTCCAGTTCAAGATATGCAAGAGGTGGTTAGAATTGCAAAAAGGGTTAGGATTAGCAAGGAGATTGCCTCTAGATGAGTAGATTTGAGAAGTATTTCCATAGAGATAATTACATAATTGGGAGCTGATGATATCACCAAGCAAAAGAAAATAGAGGGAGAAGAGGAGAAGTCCCAAGATGGAGCCCTGTGGGACATCCATGGCTAGCAGGCTTGACTTGGATGAAAATTGAACAAAGGAAACTAAGGAACAACAGAGAGAGGAGAATAACAAAGAAAAGTGGGTGATCTAAAGTACGAAGCCTATGGAAAAGTCAAAAAGATGAGGATTGAGAAAAGGTCATCAGATTTGGTGAGTGAGAGAATTGGCCTCAAGCCTGCAGGTTTCCCACCTTTAGACCTCTGCATGGCCCAAGACTCAGTTGATGTATTCTTTAGTTTTATAGCAATAACTATTTTCACCTTTTCTATTATACAGGATAACTCTCTAGATATAGGAGGAGGGAAATATTCAGAAATAAAGGTGATATAAAGACAAAAGAAGTAAAGAAAAAATAAATTTTAAGAGAGGATAAAGTCCTTACAGTTGAAAAGGTTGCAAATCAATAGTGTAATGGATACAATACTGGACAAAGAATTATGACACCTGACTTCAAGTCCCAGCTCTGCCACTTACGAATTGCCTTACCCAAGGGCAAGTCATTTAGCCTCCTCAGTCCTAGTGCTACATCTGTGAAATGGGAATAACTACTCTACCAGACACATAATAAGACTGTTGTAAAGATCAAATATAACTCAAGTGAAAGTCCTTCAGAACCATAAAGAGCCACAGAAATGTAAATTATTATCAAAAAGAAGAATGGAGTAAGTAGGAATCAAGAAGTAGATTGAGGGGGCGGAGCCAAGATGGCGGCGTAGAAGCAGCAACATATCGCAGCTCTCACATAGCCACCCCAAAATACCCATAAAATAGGACTCTAAACCAATCCTGGAACTCCAAAACGCACACAAAGATACTTCCCACTAAAGTCAGCTCGGCTAAGAGGAACCATATCAGCACTGCGAACCGAAACCAGCCTGGCCTGAAACCGCGGCTGTGCCCCAGGGGCGGCTGGATGAGAGGAGTGGATGAGCTGAGAAGCTTCAGGTGAGCGGATTAACGGCAGCTGTAAATGGGAATTGTGAAAGGGGGAGATAAGCAGTCCTGCCAGAAGGCCTCCAGAGCGGAAAAGTGAAAGGCAGAGGTTTTGCACCCGCCTCGGCGTTGCAGCTTCCCGCC
>CM053580.1:482865012-482883564 GCA_028627135.1 Pseudochirops cupreus
TCTAAAAGGGGATGTGAGCAGAATTTGACACATGCTCTGATTTTTTTCTTTTTCTTATCACCTACTGAGGCAGTATAGCATGGTTGGTTGAAATATCACAGGTACGTGAAGCCAGGACTCCTGGGTTGTTTTAGGCCTGACTCTCACAGCCCTAGTTGTTTGCCTTGGGCTTTATTATTATTTTTTATTATTATTTTCTCAATAACTTCCTTGCTGCCTGGTCCAGAAACCATGCCCCTACCCTCCTTTTCCACTTATGGAACCACAATCCAATTAATACTACCATTACATTTGGAAAGGATGTATCAATCTACTTCAATTAGACTATACCCATTAATGTAGTAACTTTCCAAACCAAAATATCCCACCCAGGCACCATTTCCTTTTTTGTGTTGTCTTTATTAGGATATAAAGTTTTTGAGAGCAGAGCCTGTCTGTCCTCGGTCTTCACTTCTGCTTTCAATCCATTTATTATGTGCCTAGTATGTGACAGACTCTGTGCTAAGCCCTGAGGGTACAAAAAGAAGCAATCCCTGCCCTCAAGGAGTTTACAATTTAATGGGGGAAGTAACAAGCAAACAAATATATACAAAGCAAGATCCTTGAGGTACAAATAAATCATTAGCCGAGGGAAGCCACCTGCATTAAGAGAGTTTGAGGAAGGTTTCCAGGAAAAGACTGCATTTCAAGGGAAGGCAGGGACATCAGTAGTTAGAGCTGAAGAGGGAGAGCGTTCCAGGTAGAGGAGATAGCCAGACAAAATGTCAAGAGATGGAGTGACTTTGTTTTCATATCCCCAGTGCCCAGCACAGGACTCTGCACATAGTAAGCCTATTAAAAATGGCTTTTTCCATTGATTGCAACTCCTTTGAGTCTCCATTTCCTCAACTACAAATTGAGATGGTAAATTAAAATTCCTACTTCACAGGACTGTCATGAGCAATGTGGTTTTTTTTTTTAGTCCAAATGGCAACTAAATATATGCTTTTATGAAAAATTACAACATTCCACAAGCAGAATACACCCACCCAAAGCTCTAGAAGTTTCTAGACAATTCCCTTCATTATAAATTAAACATTAAGTGACATTTTGACTACTTTCCAAAAAGCCACTGGACAGTTGTGGTGATTTGGGAACATTCTCTTGCATTTGTAATTATATGTGCATATATATATACATTCCCACAACATCCTACTTGTGTATTAACTCTCCTTAATGGATGTCCCAGGTATGTAAAAAAGAATGTTACACATGCAGCTCTCCCCCCAACCAAAAAAAAGGACAAAGGAATTTAAATTAGTCCTAAATTAGAAAAGACTCATCATTACAAGCTTCACAAATAGTCTTACTCTGAGAAAGAATTTTTAAAAAAAGATTCAAAAGGTTACAAGGAATACCTCAAATATATATTACAAATATATATTACAAATACCTCAAATATATATTACAAACACCAGAAGGAGGTCTGTGGAAGTTTTGGGAACTAAATAATCATAGCTGGCATCTAACTTTGAAGCATCCAAAGTACTTTACAATTATTTCATTTTATCCTCACAACAATTCTGGGAGGTAAGCACTATGATTATTCCCATTCTACTAATGAACACACTGAGATGGGCAGAGTTTAGGTGACTTGCCTGGGGTCACAAAGTTAGTAAGCATCTAAAGAAGGATTTGAAATCAAATTTTCCCAACTCCAGATCCAGTGCTCTCCCTTATGTCACTAGCTCCCTTGAATTAGTAAACTTCTCTAGGGCTAACGAATTAACCAACAAGACTGAATTAAACCCTAAGGCACTAATTTCATGGTTACTCTAAGAAGACTTGGTATAAGCCAACTCTACTCAAGGAGAGGCATTATTAAGTATAAAACAGTTCAATATACTCAGATTCTATTATACCCCTGGTTAAGTCATGATTAATAGTCCCTCCTCTCTGTCCCTAACCATTTAAATGAGAGAGAGAGAGAGAGAGAGAGAGAGAGAGAGAGAGAGAGAGAGTGTGTGTGTGTGTGTGTGTGTGTGTGTGTGTGTGTGTGTGTAAAATCCCAAATATCTCTTGTTAAAAGAAAATCTTACCATACATAAGTTGAAATCAATAACATACAACGTAATATGTTCAATTTCATTGCTTTAGCATGTTTTTGGTTATTGTTTGGCTTTGTGATTTCAGAGTTGTACTCCAGAATACTGATTTACAATTTTAGATTTTATATATCCTTATCAAAGGCAAAACTTGAACCCACAGACTTTCCTGATGACAAATCCTAGTTCTCTGTTCACTATGCCACAGTGTTTCTCAGATATCCCATAGAGAATTTTTTAAAAGCTGCACCAGGAAAAACAAAAACACCTTGTTGTAAGGAAGCTTAGGGTCATGGAAAGAACATTGACAGACCTAGGGTTCTAGTACCAGCTCTGCCCCTGACTTTCTATGTGACCTTGATGAAGTCATGTGTTATTGCTGGACTGTAATTTCCTCATCTGTATGGTTTTATGTGGGTACAAGTATGGTAAAGTAGCCTACAAGTGTATAGTAGGCTGGACCATCTCAAAGACCCAGGGCAACCCTAACTTCCAACCTAGGATCTATTTATTATGTTCCAGACATCTATTGCTTGATAGAAGAGCAATGCCTTAGGGGAACTTTGGAACACTCACCCTAGGGCTATGCTGTGCTGTTTGGTGAAACTTATCTCAATAGCTCCAGCCCAACCATGTTGTTATACCCCAGACATTTTCCAGACCTGCCACAAATATATACCTATCACTCTTCCATCCTCCCACCCACTTTCCACCTCTTACTCTGGTGAACAAATCAATCCTATCAGTTTCCACAAAAATGTGTAACTACTTACTGTCCTGTTGTTCCACTCATCATCCCTATAATTTCTCACTCCAAAATACCCTTCCCTGCATAATTCTAGGTAGGTTACTTAATGTCTCTGGATCTTGGGAAACCCAAAGAATCTATATTACAGAGGGTCAAGATTTTCAACTCCCACACAGAGTATGAAGAGGCCTTCCACTGATGTTTACTGCCACCTTTTCCCACCCTGACAGATTATTTTAATGAGCAATAGGGAATGGGGAGGGAAAAAACAGGAGTGACCAGCCTTTGGTTACAAGTGTCTAAGTACTTAACCAGGCTGACCCTAAGACAATAGCTGAATAATGTGTAGCTAGGTCCAAGTATCAAGTACCTGCAGCCTGGTAGCATCTGCTGGAGTTTGCATTCTGGGTAAATCTTTTCCTGTTCAAACCCAACCTCACTTCATGGTAAGATATCAGTTGTGCAAAAACGGTAGGAAATAGTATAGGCCCAAGTGTCCATAATTAGATTCCAAGAGTCTAGCAGAAAAGAGAGAGGAAAAGTCTAGCTTGGAAAAGATCTATGTTTTCTTCTTCCCTGACAAAAATAAATGATACTTTATTAATTTATATATCATTATTTTAATGATAAAAAATGAGCAATGCTTTCAACTTACTTACTTGAAGGGATGGAGATTTCAAGGGTTTGTCAGTGTCTGATAGGCATTAAGTATAAGAGAAGGGATAAAAAAAATTGTCATTTACCCTTTTTATGTGAGGAGCCAAAAATATTTAAGATGCATTTTCTGGGACTTCCAAGCATAATATGAATACTAAAGTTCACTAAAAAGTCATATAGTCTTAACATTTTTACAAGTGAAGAAAGAACATAGTTTTAATCAAGTATCATTCATTAAGTTAATATTACAACATATTAATCAACTCTACAGGATCCTGAGTCCTTAAAGATAAAGACAAATTCAACTTAGAGGCTCCTCAAGGAACTCACTATTAGGAGATTACTGTACCCCCAGAAACACAGTGGAGAATATAATGAGTATGAATGCTAAAGAGTATGAAGTGCTAGGAGATCAGATGTGATAAGAATTGGTTCCAGCTGGAGCAATATGAGAGCAGCTGAAGCATAATGAAACCATAAAGATGGGCATGTATTGATACAATCTCCCCAATATTTAGTTCTTAATTATCAGTAAAAGGATAGTAAAGAGAAATTAAAAGCCACAAATGACACCTTCATTTTTGCCCCACATGCTTATCACATCTCTTTGTGAATGTTGCTAACAAGTGGCTAAATTATTATGGTCCTTGGGCTATTTATCATTCTAGAGAGGGACAAGTACATTAAGGATTAACAACACAGTCAGTCTAAAGGCAATCAGCTAGGCAAGGACAAGCCCATGGTATAGTTCATGGGTAATAATCAGACTTAATAAAATCAAGAGGATTTGATGAGGATCACTGAGAGATGTCATCTCTAACTATGGACTTTGTTCAAGTGCTATGCTGTGCTCCAGAGTGATTTTAAAGGCAAATAAGGAAGTCTAAATTAAACATAGCTCTGAGGTAAGAAGGTTACCTATCCTAAATTATTTCCAAAATCCAGTAGCCAAGTAAGGTGTTGTTGCTCTGAGTTCGTCAACTCCCTGACCTTCCTGAAACGGTGAAATATATGCCATACATACTCACTGACTTACAACTGGAGAGAATGTGGTCCATAAAAAGCATGTCTGTGCTGCAAAAGTTATCACATGAACTTTTCTGAAACATTTTGTAACCCAGAAAAGCAAGCATACAAAGCCTTTTCACTTAAACGTAGGTTAGTAAGTTCCATGGGCACTCTTATAGCTTGAAAGAATAACATGAGGAGTAAACCATCATCACGAGTACCTATAAAAACAAATATTTTCAAATCTCTCCTTCAATTAAAAATGAAAAAAAAACCCAACAAATTAATGTTGCTATATGATGGAAGTTTATGGCAGATATATTTCATTTTTCCAGCCTCTGTTGCCAGAAAAACCACCACACAATTTGTGACAAACACTTCAATTTCTTGGAAAAGCCAAGTATAATATTATGAAAATGGGAAGAGGGTAGTGGGGCAAAAGTAGGATGTAGGAAAGGATACAGCAGGAAAACACTTGTCATACCACTAACCCCACCATTAGACCGCTAGAAGTATGAATAATGCATTTCAGAACCTTTCTTCTCATAAAAGTGCTTTATTAAAAAGTTATTGTAAATTTTTGTTTAAAGTACTACTAGGAACAAGTCAAGGAGTTACCAAATTGAATGGTGCTTTATAAATGACAAAAGGTGTGAGGCTACTTTTAATAATGTTATGATTAGTCTACTGACCTTTCAACTATTCAACTTGAAATATGGTTTATAGTAATTCCTGAAAGTAAACAAATCAAATGATCCAATTTGCTATACCAGTAAACCTTTGGTATAAGGAGCAAAACAAAAACCACCCCTATTATGTGTAATAGTAGCTAAAACAAATGACCATTCTGCCAAGAAAAAGCAGGAAGAGGTGGGGAGAAAGTGGCCGTAATATAGACAAAACCCTAGTTGTCAATAGACTTCTCAAAGTGAGCCTATTCCACATATACATAAACAGACACTCATTGTGGTTATTTATATATAGTTGATTAGAGAGACAACTAAGCCTATAAATTACACAGAAGGTGCTGAGGGTGTTGACCTACATCGGTAAAAGGAATTTCCCCACCTGGGAATTCTCTGTGCCAATGAAATCATAGATCCAATCCTTATCCTTATCCTGCTGATTAATAGTATGAACTGCTACATTTATCATTAATAAAAAATCAAATGAAGTTATCCAGATCATATTCATTTTATGCAATTTCCAAAGCTAGTCCAATAGAAAAAGACTGTTGGGTGACCCATTCAAAATATATGTATATTTTGAATATGTATATATATAAATATATATATTTGCTTATGGGTCTTTGTCACTCTCCCTAGAGCACAAAGATCTTTCCAAAAAAGAAAGAAAAGACTGGCATTCCGTTATGTATCCTTAAGCTAAATTTTAAAATTAAACACAGAGTTAAATGATAGATTTGCTTTCTATTCCAGACTGGATGCAATTGATTTTAACTGACTAAATTATCTGATCTCTGCCAAGAATTTTATTTCATTAAGAAAATGATATTATGGAGCATCTGAGATCATAGAGCAGACTAAACAGAATGCCAGAGAAGTTCTGAGTGCACCCCACAGTGAAGGTTTGATTATTTGCAGATGGAATATGTAGGGGGAAAAAAATCTAAATCGGAGGAAAATTCTATGATATGATTCTGTGAATTGTACTCTCCAACTTTCATATCACTTCTGCCTTTGTGTTTAGTAGAGCATAACTTTAAGACATTAGGTGACATTTGTTATCCTGAATTTTTTTTTTAAAGGAAACAATCACCTTTCTGCCTTGGAGGAAATATTAAGCTACCACCTACCCTAGACAAGGAAAAAAAAAAAAAAGGAAACACTGATACCACAATAGACTCTAGTATGTCAACTGTCAACACTGACATTATTTGGCTAGTCCTCAAATACTCACCAAGAAACTAATTTAAATCAATCTCCTTTGGGAAAGCCAATTTTTCACTATACACAACAATTGGTCCAAGATCAATCAGTGGACATGAGATCAATTAAAACCAGCTTAAGTTTTTGAAGAGGGATAATTCACACAACTTGAGTTAAATCTCTATTCATTTCAATACTCCCACAATGCAACCCTTAAGCTTCAGTTGTAAAGCAGAAACATTACTACTATCACCCTACACTGTCTAGCCAGCACTTTAAGTAGTTCCACATTTAATTAAAGACACAGTATATCCTTTGTTGGCATAGATAGTGTGGTCACTTTTAAGACTGCAGTCATTTTAGCCAAAAACTTGGCATTTTGGAAAGCCATCTGTTAGAGAAAATATAAAAACTAAATCATTGTTGAGGTAAAAAAAAAATGTTATCCTAAAATTTGCATGTGCTTGAAAGCAACAGTCTCTGCACATTGGAATTTCATGAAGACTAAAGAGCAGTTTGGCAAAATTACTACCATACACTTTGGATCAGCTTTTCCAAATGCCATCACTTAAGGATATCTTAGATAGCTGAGACACCAAACTGTATTCTACACTAAGATGGGGGGGGGAGGGCAGGAAATAAGGTTTTGCTTCAGATACCTAAATTAAAACATAAAAACTAAAGAAAATAAATTTATTTATCTAAAGTGCAGTATCATTTTTGTCCACATGAGTGCTGTAATGATATACTCCACTAAACCCAATCTAATATACCAAAGCTTGCTAGGGTGGTGTTACCAGTTTCTCACTAGTCAAATACAACGAAATAGCAGATTTGATATTTCCTGCTGCTCTGAAATTATCAAAAGATATCAATCAGTAAGACAACTTACTCAATGAAAAATATATGGAGGAAAAAAATTAAGTAGTAAGTTTTGCAATGAGGCTCTGTCAAAACTTCAGTAACATCACTACAGATAATAGTCACAGAAGATAACATGCCAGTTTTTATTATGAAAGCCTCCTTAAGCCTTAGTTATATATGACTAGGAGCTCCCTGATAACAGCTTTCCTGAAGTATAATGCCAACTTTATTTTACCAGTGCTCTGAAATACTATTTTTTGAGGGGGGGAGGGGAAAGTGTTTACAAGTTAAATGTATAACTCTCCTCCCTCCCCCCTAAACGACTGTTTTCTAATTTTCAAAAATCCTACCTTAAAAGTTTACCAGGTTGACAAGGAGTTATCACTAAAGAGGCCATGTGTAGGATGTGAAACATAAAACAGAATTTTAAAAAATCATTCCAGACAAGAGTTAGAAGGCCACCAAGCCTTTAGGCAATCGCCCACAGGTGGGAATTGCTTAACGACATCCCGAGCAAGGTTCAAAAAGTCCAAGGAGATAAGACCGCTCCAAAACCTGGATGTAAGAGGCTTGAATCCCAAGTGAGTTATAAACAAATCACATCACAGGTTGGGCGAGACGTTTATATCCCGGGAAAATCAAGACCTATTAACCCAGAAGCATCAGCCCCAAGATGCATGTTGCCTGTGTGTAAGTGCTGAGTTACTGCACAAAGACAGCTCTCTCCGGGAGCCTGAAAAATACGTGAGGATCCACACAATCTTCATTGCATCCCAAGGAGAAGAAAATCGAGCCCACTGGGACCGGAAGCCTCATCTCACCCTCCCAGATCCTAGTGCTTCAGGATTAACGGTAGACACAGCATCACCTGAAGAAACCACCAGCCTCCTTCCCCAGAGCAGAAAGCGCCCCAGTGATTTCCACGAAATTAATGAACTGTTCTCCCCAGCATTCAGAGAATGCAATTTAGTAAAGGAAGCATTAAATACCAGGGCTGAGAGATGGGAAGAGGAATTGGTGACATCAGAGAACCTTAGTGAAAAAGAAAACTTATGACATACGAAGATGAGGGGACGACAATTCTGGTTATGATACTTCATTTGTGAGCGCAATTACGGAGCCTCCCCAAGGGTTACTATTGTACTTGCAAAGTTACACCAGGTCTCTACTCGAATTCTAAACCTTTGATCCCTGCTCTAACAAGTCCGAGAAGGATTTCTTTCTGGGCCTTCTAACCTGTTCCTGCTTCCCGTGATTTAAATAGGTTATGATCCCTTCGCTTCCCGGGAGTCAAGAGCGCTCCCTAACAGCTTGCCACCGTATTGGATGCCTGCGTGCTGCACACCTGGTGGAGTGACCCCGCCCCAGAAAGCAGCTCATCAGGGTCTTCAGGCAAAAAAGAAAATGCAAACCTTACACAATAAGACAGGGAAGGAGAACACCTAAGTCGGCGGAAAGGATGGGTGGCCAGATTCAGGGGAAGGTATAAATCCATTTATTCGACTTGCGCAAAAATGGGCTCACTTTTCTTTCTCAGAGCGGCGCTGCAATAATAAAAGCTGGGGGAGAAGGGTAGCTGCGCCACTTTGCCCAGATAGGGAAGCGCAATGCAAACGCCCCCTCCCCGAGCGGGGGAGGGGTTTGAGGAGGGCCAGTGTTGGCCATCTGAGGACCAAGAAGCCTGAGTATGGTTGGGGGTGAATAATACCTCCCCATCAGAGCTTAAGTCCCTCTGCCTCCTCCCACACGACACAACACATCCCTTCTCTGGGCAATACTGACCTCTCTTACTGCGTCTCCAGCGGTTGGCTTGGCAGTGACCGTAATCCATGCAGTTCAGGATGATCAGGGCAAAAGAGAAGAGGCGAAACTGCATCTGGGCGGTTGGGTTGGGGGGAGACACTCCTCTCAAAGTCGGAGAACAGGAATGGTCATCAGCGGAGCCCGGCACCACTGGCGAGGCTAGGGTAGAGACAGTGAATCGTTGCTAGCCAGTGGGAAGGGGTTCCAAGAGTCAGGCAGGCGCTACTACAGAGCGGAGTCACAAGCCCTAAAGTCCAGCAGCATCTCCGTCCTAGGGATCTGCGAGATTAGGAGGCAAGAAAGGGTGTTTTTTGGCAAGGGAAGAGGAGCAAAGGAAAGGGATGGGAGGTAAGGCAGGGAGACAGAGAGGCGTCTGCACATTTGAATCAACCAACCACTCTCGTTAAGGAGTAGCACCCTATAAGGCTGATCAATTTTCTCTTATTGGGATGAAACACTGAGCATGAGAGTTTACTAAGTTAAGGAACAGTTCTAGCTAGACACAACTAAGCCCCGGGAGTTGCCTTAAATCAGAGCGCGCAACAACTTCAAGGAGAACATGACTGCAATCAAGGGAATCAATCACTGGAAATCTTTACGGAGCAGACGTCCTAGAAAAAGCATGAGGAGAAAAAAAAACGCTCCTTTGGAAATGGAAAGGGAGGATAGGCAATGAGGAGCGCCTACATTCCTATCCAACCCCTCCACCCTGGACCCATTTTAAGTTCAAAGCCCACCCCAGAGGGGAGGGAGTCACAGCGCTCCGGCAGAGAACAACTTACCTTCACAGAGGACTCAGCAGCATGAGGGTTCTCAGGCATAATGCTGCATCCCGGTGTCAGGCAGGGCAGCCTGCTCAAAAACACGTGGGCTGAAGGAGAAAAAAAAGTTTGCTAGACTCCCGTGCGCTGGAAGAGCCTCGCAGGCTAGGCAGTCCTGCTAAGTCCCGCTAAGTCAGTCCTGCCTCTCCAGCGGACGAGCGGGCGAGCGGGCGAGCGGGCGTACAACTCTTCTCTGCGCGAACTGGGCTCTCCGAAGGGAATGAAGCGGCGAGGCATGTGCGGCTGCGTCCCCAGCCACGGCCGCTACGTCCCAGCCAATGCCCCCCACCTCGAAACCTAAGAGGGGGTGTATCTCAGCTTGGTTCCTTCTTTCTCCCCGCCAAGTCTTCTCTCCCCTCTGCCTTCTCTTTGACGGTGATTATATGTCTGGCTCAATTTTTTTTCTTCTCTAAGTTGGGCGAAGAAACAGCCTTAATACTGAGCGGTGGGAAATAGGGTGAGCGAGATTTCGAATAGAGATGCAATAGGTTTGTGGCAGGGGGTTGATGCTTCAATAAGTAGGTGGTGCTGTGTTCCACCGCATCTCAGGGTTTTCTTCTGGCGGTTTTCCCCCGGGTCCTAAAGCCTGAAAATCTCTGGTTTCCCTGAGGTCCTAAAGCACGATGATCGCTCTTCAGAGTTCTGAGTCCCTTGCGGGCTTCTTCTGGACCCCTGATCCAAGGGTCCGAAAACTACAAGACAGAAAAGCAGCAGCCTCAGTTGCTGACCTAGAGCCGCAGGACCTGCTTCGCCTTTCCTGCAAGTCAGACTCCACAAGGCGCTATATACCCTGGGGGCGATCGCCTCCCAACTCTAAATTGCCTGTCTTCTTCCAGGCGACCCGACTACAAATCGGTTCATTTATTTGTTCGGAAATTCCCAGAAGCAAAATGTTCCATCTCCCGTGTAGGCTTTAAAATTAGACAGTCTCAGTGTGTCTTACATCTGTGCTTTCGTTTCTTTAGACTCCTCGTGAAGCTTTAAGAAAGGACTGGGAAGTAGAGTACATTTTCAGTTTAGAGAATGACGAAGAGCCTACTTTAATAAGTTTAAAAAGAAAATTAAAGAAAGAATTTTATTTTAATTCATCTTCCTTTTCAAGGATTTCAATGTTCTTTTTTCACATCCAGTCTCTTCAAACAAGCTCCTGGAGTACAAGGACTGGTTTTGGTTTTTGCCTGACATACTTGGCATAAATGTTTGTGGAAATGACTTGTTGAATGAACTTGTCTCTGTTTTCCCTTTATTGGAGATTTTTAAAGTATATCAGCCAACAACCATTAAGCACCTACTTCATCATACCAGTCATTGTATTAAGAGCACGTGATAAGAAAAAAATGAAAGTCTTACCTCAAGAATTCTAAATTCTGTATGTAAAATTTTATATACAAATGTATATATGTATAATTATATAATAAGTATGTTTTCCTTCATAACTGAATATTCACCAAGTCTTATTCCCCTATTTTTCCCACATGCAAAAAATAAAAGTGAACTTTTTTAGAATCATAGATTTAGAAGGAATTTTAGAGGCTATTCAGTCCAAATACATATTTTGTACAGTTGTGAGGAAACTGAATCCCAAAGAGGTTGTGACTTGCCCAACATGAAATAGGTTGAAACTGTGAGGGAGGATTATATTCCTTTTCTAAAGCCAGTGTTCTTCCTACTATATCACAATAGTTCCCTCAAAAGATTTACTTAACTACTACTGTATTAGGTTCTCTATTCATTTAATAAATTCAATTTAGCTTCCTCCGTAAAATCGTTCTTTCCTAGATCTAACCTGTGATTCAATGTCAAAAGTTTTTTGAGTAGCTATTACTTTCAAGTCCTTGTACAAAGCACCAGGAGGTACTATTAAGATGAATCAGATGTAGTCCTTGCTCTCCAAGAGCATACAGTCAGTAGGGGAGAATAAGACACGTTCAAAATTGACAATAATACAAAGTGAAATATGAAAGTGCCACAGGCACAGAGTTCCAGGAGGGTTCACAAAAGGGATACTACCTTTTAAAAACATCTTCCATGGGTTTACTGCTGTGTACTATGTATGCTATTCTAGGTAAGGGTTGATTCACATATTGAGTGAAGAACAGGGAAGGTTGCAATAAGAAAAACATTAGATTTGAAGTATAGATGGATGGATTCCAATATGGGTGTTGAAATGTACTATTTGTATTACCTAGGGTTTGTAACTTAACCTTTCTGAGTCTCATTTTCTTCATTTGTAAAATAAGGAGGTTAGACAAGTTGACTTCTAAAAAACATTCTAACAACATCTGTGATCTGTTGCTTTGATATAAGTCTATGATGGACACTATAAAGATAATACACAGGCTATGCTATTATACTCTCAAAGGTCTGTTTTCTCATCATTGTGGAGATTCCCTCTAATGATACAGGTTGAAAGTCATCTTATATGGCTCTCTTCCATGTCTTTCCATAAATTCATGCACCCTGTGTTGTGGTGGTAGGTAGGGGTGGTGCTGGAGGGGTGGTGGTAGAGGAAGGTTCTTCAAGTTCTCTTACCATTGCATGGACATTAATGGAGAGCAAGAGTTATTCATCAGTTGTCCTTTGTTCTTAACACATGACCAGCCCATCTCTTTTTTTCTTCCCTTTGTATTTTTCTTTGATTACATCTTGTATAGCTGAGGTGTCAAACATGCAACTGGTTCATCATATGTAGATCATAACACTCTCAAGTGCAGCCTGATTCAGATTAAAATGTAACTGATAGGGGCAGCTAGGTGGCGCAATGAATAGAGCACTGGCCCTGGAGTCAGGAGGACCTAAGTTCAAATCTCGCCTCAGACATGTGACACTTACTAGCTGTGTGTGGCAAATCATTTAACCCTAATTACCTTACCTTCCCCCCTCTCCCAACAACAACAACAAAATGTAACTGGTAAATACTTCACAAAATAAATTAAAATCTAGATTACCTAAATATGTGGTTTCTAAGTCAATATGTGACTGGCACAGGTCCTTATATATGGTTTAGTGGTCCCCTTTCTATCTCAGTTTGACACCACTGCTTTATTCCACTTCTGTGAAATTCCTCATTTGTAATGTTGCAACCTGCTCATGTTCATCATGCACCTTTGAAGACTGTAATATTCCTTGCCTTGCCTTGCTGCAATAACAATATTATTATGGTAACATATTATTGTAATATTATTTTAGTAATTAATTTATCCTACCTTAAGCTTTTGGATAAATTTAGGATCTTTGTCAACATAGGGTAAACATTTAGAAATTCTAAATGTTGATGCTAGAATAGGTACTGACTGACTTTTTAAGTGATCATTTAGCCTACTGATTAAACTTGTAATAAATGATACATTTATTTATTTATGATACATTTTAAATTATTAATATCCTGATAATAATGAAGCAAAGTACCTCACTGTTACTCCTATAATATGTACTTTGGAATGCACTCCATGCACTAAACTGGTTTTACTAACACTTGTTTTATAAATAAGTAAGCCCACTCCTCAGACCTGATCAGGCTCACACTTAACTTTGCAAAACCCAATGCCCAAATAACGATTCTATTTCTTAGTTCACTAAACCATACTGCCTTTTAGATGACAGAACTGAGGCACAATTTATACCAAATTCTTCTTTTTGGAGAGGGTTAGTTTTCTTGAAATGGTAAATGGGCGTGATAATCCTCTGAATTCTCCTGTAACATCTTATTTCGGTTAACAGTAGAAACAGCTGTGGTGTAATGAATAGTGAAGTTAGCCTGGAAGAAAGAATTGGGTTCAAATCTTACTTCTGAAACTTGTTGGCTGTGTAACCTTAGGTGAGTCACTTAAGAGTCACTCCACAAAAGTTCTAGGCAATTCAAAGACTTTAAGCTGAGGAGAAAGGGTCAACCTGTTTTGGTAGAGGGAATTTCCTCTCCCAGGAGAAAAAAACTGCCTTTCCCTATATCAATTAAATCACAGATCTAATTCCTATCCTTTATTATAATAGGAAAGAAACATATATTCATAGTGGAGTTAAAATGTAGAAAAGCAAAAAATGCTGCTCCTAAACATCTATCCAGCTTCTTGCATTCACAAAGAACAGCAAGTCCCATCCAAGGTCAAGAGTTATCAATCATATCCATTAAGAGCACTTTAAGAGAGGTTCAAGGGGGTTGAATCGTAGTCCTGGTTTAGCCACTTAAAATTTGTGTGGCCCTTTAAGTTAATCTCTCTGTGCCTTAATTTATTTATCTAAAAACTGAGGGACCTGGGGAATCTTTAAGAACCATTCTCATTCTAAAATTCTGTGGTTTACAACACAGAATTTTACAAAGGATGCATCTATTTTCTGACCTTAGCAAAAAAAATTTTCTTCATGCCTAATCTGAATCTCATTGATTTCAATTTTAAGATCATTAGTTTTTTTATTGTTAGTGGAGAAGAAAAGTAGCTGGTCATTAACCTCCTCGTATGTATTCTTAGATGACCTTTCAACCTTCTCTTCTCAAGGTGCTATTTTACAAATCTTTACTCATTATGGTTCCTGGGTTTTGTTACCCAACCTCTTTCTATAGCCTATGTTGTACACAGTAAGAACTTAATAAATAGTTGTTTAAATGAATCTAATTCTAAGACCAGGTAATTTGCTAGCATTCATTCCAAGAGTTTCTTTAAACAGGATTTTTTTTTATTGATCATAGTATATTGATCCCTATTAAAAGTCCTAACAGGAATGTTGTCTGGTGGTGGCACAGAGGTGACTCTTAGTTCTCAAGGACATTCCCAATTGAACAATTTTTTTTTTTAGTTTCTCCCAAGCTAGGAAGGCCTGGAAAAGGGCTAAATGGAACTAAATCATCAAACCACTGATCACTGTGTGATGACATGTGATTATGTGACACAGGAGACACCAGCACAGGACCACTCAGCATGGCATGGCCACATGAGAGAAGCTTTTGTGCTCTATGAGCAAAGCAGAATTGAAGTAGCTCAAAAGAAACTCACAAATTTAGAGAATCCACCCCAAATGTTCACATGAACTATTTGTGCCCAACCTATGGGCAGAACATTCTGAGTTTATATTGGTCTGATCAACCACAGTCAGACCCACTGTAATTTGATTCTAGCATAGTGATGTCATTTCGGTCCTCTTGAGAATGAAGGACAACAACCAACTGTGATGACATGTTTTTTTGGTGGGTGGTAGGACAGCAATATATGAAGACTCTACTGAAGCACAGAGAGTTTATAACATATATCAGATGAGTACTCAAATTAATGTAATTATATTAAAACTCTAGACTGGGAAGAGACCTCAGAGGTCACCTAGTTCAATTTTTTCATTTTAAAATGAAGAAAATGAGAACCAGGGACTTGTCCAAAGTCATACAGATTCTAAATACAAGAGGCTGGATTTGAACCTCCTGATCTGAATATCAGACTCTAAAGTCAATCTGTTTGTTTTTTCCTACCATATCATGCTGCCCAACCCAGTATTATAATTCATCTTGGCAAACCATACCCAGGAATTCACACTCAGATAATTCCTTCTTTTAAAAAAGGAGTACATATTTTGTTTGGGGAAGAAATTCTTTAATTTTATTTTTATCACTATTTTTTAATATATTACCTTTAATTCTAAATATATGCCTTCTTCTTGCTCCTGAAGCAGTCCTTTGTAACAGAGATTTAAAAGAGAAAAAAATCAGGAGTATATTTTTTCAACTCTTGGAATGTACATATATTCAGCACACTACATTAAACTATATATTGATTAATTTGGGAGAACTGATAGCTCAAAGATGAATATGTAAATTATTGTTGTTAGTCAAAAACAAGAAAAGAGCTCAATTACGTAACTTCTTGATAAAGGGAATTGTTTCAGTCTACCATGAGAAGAGCTCTACCAGCACAGTCACACAGAAAAGACAGGCAGAGAAGATGGAGACTGACAGGGCTAAGGAAATGAGAGAAAGAACACACAAAAAGAGACACACAAGCAGATAGAAGAGTGGGACACATCGATTTGGAGATAGTAGCTCTCAGAGAAAGTATCTTCCCTAGGAAGAGAAAGCAATCTCCAGGTTCCCATTGGACTGCTTTTTGTGATGTGTTTTGGAACTCCTGATAAGGAGAGACAGAAGGAGAAAAAAAGATGGGGGGAATGGAGGAGAGAATAAGGAGAAGTGAGAGAGATGGAGGAGAGAGAGGGGAGAAAGGAGGCGGAGGGAAGATAGGGAGGGAGATACCAAAAATTTAGCCCAGTGTCTGGCAGGTAGCATACATTTAATACAGGCTTGCTGACTTCTTGACCTCATACAAGGGATGTGCTAGAGCTATTTGAAAACATACTCTTGAGCTGGCAAATTTTTAGTGTAAGCATTTGCATCTCAGAAATCAACAAACCACAATTCAGGGCTTAATTTATTATTTTGTTGATTGTCTAGACCTCAGAAAGTGATGGGTGGAAAAAATTGATAATGAAAATGAAGATTAGACTAAAAGTGTGCCTTAGTTGGGGGAGAGGAGGAGCCAGTTTTTAAAAACCTTTACTAGACCACTCCTACTTCAAACCTACAAAAAGAGAGAAGAAAGAAAGGAAGGAAGGAAGGAAGGAAGGAAGGAAGGAAGGAAGGAAGGAAGGAAGAAAGAAAGAAAGAAAGAAAGAAAGAAAGAAAGAAAGAAAGAAAGAAAGTGTTCAGAGACAGCAAGTCCCCTAGAGAGCAGGAAAGAGAGTCCTTGAGGGTAGAGAAAGCCCGTTCTCTTCTAGTCAGTGCTGCCCTTACTCTCTACTTTTGTCTTCTCTTTCTAACTGCAATGCACTAGATATCATTAATATAACCTTTCTCTTCTATGGCTGTTCCAGCCTGCTCTTTCATAAATTGTGTGCTTTTGGTGTGTGACTTCTTTCTGCTCCTGTCTGACCTTGCAAATATTTGTTGTTATTTTTTCTAACAAAGAATTGGCTACATAAAAGATCATCATAGAAACATCATTTGTCTTTTTCAAGAACTACAACTTCATATGGAGGGGAGTTTTAGCAATTCTAACCCTTTTCAGTACTATACTGGAAACTCCATGAGGTGCCAGGATGCAGATGACCACCGGGAAGTTGTTAGTTCCATGTCAGGGGAGAGGGACTTTGCCCAGACTTGTGGCTATCCTAGATTGAGCTTCCTATATTCATAATACACTTGGTTTGGGGAAAGAGAAGGTAGGTAAGTTAGACCAGTGTTGACCAGTATTGCTACAGCACTTTCAGCACATCTTTTCAAGGTTCGTAGTGGATTGTATAGGGTAATGGGGATGATGGGTAAAGAGTCAAGAACCTTGCAGTAGCTTGGTTTTTGTCAGGTAGATTTTTCCTTCATTGTCTCTCATTGATGCATTGGGCTCTGGACGCTGAACCTCTGAAAAATGTCTATCAGGAACTCATGTGCATTGCTCAGATCCCTCTAGGCCTCTTATATTGTCTACTGTTGGGCCCTGTGCGATTTTGAAGGCCAGGGCACAGAGTAAATCTGAGAGGAGACCTGCCTGGAAGGGACATCCCTTGCCAAGAGAGTCAGGCAAGGTCAACCAGGGAGGTGATTTTCCACAAATGACCTCAACTCCCTAGTCACTAGGGAAGAATGCCCAGGGGTGGGCATCTTTGTGATAAGTAAACAGAGTCACATGCCCTTGACAACTTCATGCCAATAACAATCAGCAAAGCCAGCTGTCAGTACTGAAAGAAGGAAAAGTAAAGTGGCATAGGGTTATAGCCGACAGAGACTAATTAATGGCAAGTGAATAGGCTGGGCCATGCTCTCATCAACTATGACACTCATTAGGGTATAGTTAGATTATGTCAATAAAAATTAGTGATCCAATGCAGAGCAGGAATTCTTATCAATTTCATCATCAAGGTGCTTATACATCATGTGAACCAGAAAATTCCTTTCCCATAATGCAGGGATCCTCAACCTGGGGTCCACAAGTTCCCAAAGGAGGAAGGTCTATGAATTTGGATAGGAAAAAATATATCTCTATTTTCACTAACTTCTAACTGACTTTTAGCATCTCTTTCAATTATTAATGTAGGCCACATAGCATTATTCTAATAAAGGGTCCTTGACGCAAAAAAAGTTAAAGAACCCTTCTCTACAGTCTGGGATGCCTTTCTTAACTGGACTGGTATGTGAGTTTGTGTTTCCTTCTGGGTCATCCCTTCTATGATTACATGGAAGAAGCATGTCTTATCTTTAGGTTCCTAGGAGAATGGAAACCCAAAAATAGGAGCCCAATTAATTTTGTCTATGTGTGAGCAGTTGGAACCAGGCAAAGGATGGAGTTGGGGAGACAGTACTATGATAATAAGAAATGACCCTAGACTAAATTTCTTTTTTTTTAAATTTTATTTTAGTTTGCATCATTCATTTCCACAAGATTTTGAGCCACATATTTTCTCCCTCCTTTCCCCCACCCACCGCCCCAAAACAGCCATCCCAGTGTGTCCCCCCTCCCCCAGTCTATTCTCTCCTATGTCACTTTTCGGTAGGGCAGGATGGATTTCCCAACCATAGTGCCTGTGTATCTCAAGTTCCAGTTGGATGTAGTCAATAATAATAATAATAATAATAATAATAATAATAATAATTGTATATAGATAGATAGATAGATAGATAAATACACATTCATAACATTTGATTATGG
>CM053580.1:482884064-482922268 GCA_028627135.1 Pseudochirops cupreus
ACTATTGTACAATGTGAAAGTATTTGCAGACCCTATACATGATTGCACGCCACCATGGGCGGGGGAAGGGAGGGGAGAAAATCTGAAACTCAAGTGATTGTGGAACTGAATCTTGTAAACTAAAAGTAAATAAACAAGTCATTTAAAAAAAGAAAAGAAAAGAAAAGGATATTCCAGAATGGTGTATTATAAGTATGTGATCTTATTGGGCATTTTTCTATTAATAGTCCCTTTTTTATCTAGCTTAAAGTTTTTCCCTAGAATTTTCAGAGACAAATTATGTTTTCATGTCTTTATAGCTTAAATCTACTTTTTATTCTTTCTGTTAATGAAAGGGTTTGATGGTTAGATCTGTAGTTATTGTCTAGGTGGGATGCCTTTCTTGAGGAAGGAAGCCAGTGATATCTTAGGGAACTCTAGCTACACTTTCCCACCATAGCTTCTCCTTTTCTTCCCATTATTGCCAGATAAACACCACCAATCAGATGAGCCCCTGAGGACCATCGTTAGTAATAGAATTCATTATGCTTCTCTTGAATACCCACCCCCAGAAGCTTGCTAATGGTTTTACTTCCTGTTGTTGTCTTAGCCAGGACATTCTCAGAATAAACTCAGCTTGATGAGATGGGATGAGAAGACCTGTCAGTAAAGCACTTCTGTGGGTGAAAATATTGAATAAAACAATAATAGTCCCCAGAAGAGTAAATGATTCCTGGTTTGCTCTTCTCACATGTTGTTTGTCTCTAAGAATATCATCTGCTCTCTAAATATAATTCCCACTTAACACTTGTCCCACAGCCATTTCTGATTTTATTCTGAGTCTCATACTCCTCTATTTTGGGGTTTACTTGTTGATAATGTAAACTTTTTTGTTGCTCATTGGAAGATTTGTACTGATTTTAAGAACACTGGAATGTGCTTGCTCCTAAAAAATCCAACCCTCGGGGATCCTAAACTATCATTAACTCTAATCCCATATCTCTGTTTCCTTTCTTTCTAAACTCTTTGAATGTGTTGTTAGGGCTCAGATCTCACTGTCTCTTCAGTTTAGGGACTCAGACTATATCTATATCTATATCCATCTATTGAGATATATACATACATATATATTTCAATTTCAGTTGAGAGTTATTCCATTAGACCAACTTTGCAAGAAAAAAAAATATTTGCCCAATGAAATAGAAAAGAATACCGGTTTTTAAAATTTGTTTTACTACTTACATAACTGTCCCGTGAGAAGGCTTAGCTGGAAAAACTAAACAGTGTGGAATAGGAGTAGTTTTTTTTGATATATTTTATTCTCAAGATGGCAATAGTTCCTATCTTACTTACTTTGGACACTTTTAGAGTAGATGGAATGGAATGAATCTAGAAGTTTGAGAATCATCCTTGAATTTTTGATATGACATTAACTGGCATTTCCAAAATTCAATTGTTGTTGTCGCCGTTTTTGTTATTTATATTTTCATATTTTCACATTTAACTTTGAAGAATTCTTTTTCCTTCAATGCCTTTAGTTTTGCATCAAATGAGTTTTTCTTTTTTTAACCTCGTGTCATTGATAATTCACCACAGTTCCTCCCATCATTTTATTTTAAGGGTATGGCAATTCAGTTAAATATATTTTGAATAAGGTAATTCAAATTAATTATACCCAGTATCTCCAACAAGGACACTGGCCTGTTTTTATTCAGCTAATTTTTTTTAGGACGGTCACATCATAAGCACTTATTTAACATTTGAGCAATTTGTAAATATTTGACTCTTCCAGATGTTCATGCTGTGGTCTGCCACTTGAGAACTCTTTTGTAGACCAATGTGATAAGGACTAGTTCTCATCTTGCTCTTCGTCCCCATGGAAGTGGTCCAGCTTGAAGTTCTACTGACTTCAAAGGGAGTCCAATGCAGAAATAAGCTCTAACAAGAGGCCCTAACATTTGACCTCAAGTTTTTCAGTTGTTTTTCTTGCTTAATCTACTGATTCCTGAAACGCTTTAATTCAGAATAGAATATATTTCATTCCTTTTCTCCTTGTGGGAATGTGGTAGCTAAAGAATGACTGTACTCCTTGCAAAAAAAAAAATGGAGATGGGAATGTCTCCTGATCTTTAGGAGAAAGGACAATTGAGCTCAGAAAATAGTGATCTTAATAGCGTGCTTGTTCTCATTGTCTGTGAACTCTCATAATATGGAAGAGTTAGATAACTAACCTAGGTGACTAAGCTGATTTTTAGACAGACATGCCAGAATTAATGGATTCAAATGTGAATTATCCCCCTCAAAGTAGTCACTTTGGAGGGCCATGCACTTATCTCTACAATTCTATTATTGCTCAAACATGTTTTGGAACTTCTTTGTAATTACCTTCAGAGCTGACATCTCATTCTTTTGAATATCCTCAATAGAAAAAAAAATCTTTTGGCTCTTTTCAAAATTAAATCCATCCTCAAAATACAATTTGGAGTTAAGTCTGGCAAACGTTATGTAATTCTAGTGGAGGGTTGAAAACAAAGGCTAAGTACCAGGCCATGAGGCTAATTTTCTTGAGTAGTTTGGAAGTCAAAAAGAAATCATTTAACAATAATTCATGTGATACTTTATTAAATACCTAAAGTTTAAGTGGTTTACACTGTAGGTCCCAAAGAGAAGTATCAGAAACATTTTGAGTCATGATAGTATCACTGAGAATTAGATAACTATTTACTTTGAAGGACAACACTAGTGTGAGTATGCAAATTCATTAGACTTGAATCACTTTATCATTACTCTTGGTTTTTGAAGCTAAATACTAAAAGCCAGCTAAAACATTACAAGTAATTGGCCAAATTTTTCATTAGGTCCTATTTATGGTTTTATTTTAATGTATAATCCCTTCCTCCTCCTGCCTTTTATTTCCCCAATACCTTGGTAAAGTCATTTAGTGTCCATATTTTTTTTTAGAGGTATTGGATTTTCTATCAGAGATCTGGTACCTTTACACATTTTTAGTTACACATTATACTACAGGCCATGTAGTAGAGTAAAATAATTCTAGCTTAGGAATTAGAGAAACAGGATTCAATCCTCCTCTGTCACTTTTTACCTGTGTAACCCAGAACAAGTCATAAACTCTCTGACCCTCAGTTCCTTTTCTATAAAATACAGTGATAGGACTATATAGCTCTATATTTATGGCCCTCTCATCAAGGAAGAGAATTATACTCAAGCTATCTACTATAAGGATCTGAAATTTTCTTGTTGAAATTCCCCTTCACCCAGGCAGACAGATTGCAACCCTTCTACTGTATAGTAGATGGTCTTCAAGAACTGTTCTGGCTGAAAAATTCATCATTAAATGACCAATCTGCCAATGATTCTCCCCAGACATGGCTTGACTATGTTTATTTAAGGAACATTTGATTCTTGTATACAAAAACAGTGTTTAAACAGAAATCTGATCTATACATTTTAAAATTCTTCTTCCATCCTAGGTAGAGGCTATCTTGTATTGTCTGTGCCCAATCAATCCATCGCTCTGGGTTATATATATAGACTACAGTGAAGGCCACGTTGGTACTGCTTATGCATGTCCTATCTTTCCAACTAGATTAGAAGCTCCTTGAGAACAGGACCCATGTCTATTATTTTTTGCATCTCCAATTTCTAACAAATGCTTGCCATACAATAGGCTCTCATCCAACATTAATCGTTAATGATCTTGATGCTCGATCTTAGTCTTTATATGTTTGTCGTATATATTGTTTAAGTGCGTACCTACATATAAATGTTTGGTTCTTTCACTTTCTCCTTATTCTCCACCATCATCACCTCCTCCTCCTCCTAGTTCTCCACATCTTTCTTGGCTGTGTAGTTTTTTATCCTGCTGCTAGATGGCAGGAATAATCTGAAAGTGAGTTGTCTGTACCTCTCTTATGCACTTATGTTCGGTGGTGTAGTATGGCTATTTCTGTATGTTGGATTCAGCTAGAAGACTGTAAGATAAAGCAATATGAGGCAAGTCACAGAATCTCTGCTTTGAAAGAGACCTAAGATGTGCTGTAATCTAGCCTGCACCTAAACAGAAATCGTATAGCTTCCAACCTCACACATTTGTTTGCTACATGACCCAGGATAATTCAATTCCCCTTTTTCAGACTCAGTTCCTCATCTGTAAAATGGGGATAATGATAGCTGTTATAAGGACCAAACGAGATAACTTACATGAAATACTTTATAATACTATCGAGGGGTACATAAATGTTAGTTATAGTTTGTTGTTATTAATTTTCTTTCCGGGTGTAGACATGTGCTCTGTGTAGAATTTGAGAGGAAAGAGCAGCTAGATGGCACATTGGGTAGAGCTCTGGACCTGGAGTCAGGACGACTTGAGTTCATATTTTGTCTCAGATGCTTACTGACGGGGTGACCCTTAGCAAGTTATGTCTGCCTCAATTTCTTCATCTGTAAAATGGATATCATAATAGTACCTACTCTCAGGGTTGCTGTAAGGATAAAAGAAGTTAATATTTGTAAAGCACTTTGAAAACCTTAATGGGCTATGGAGATGTTAGCCACTGTTAGCATTACTATTCTTATTGTTATAGAGGAAGGAAAGATGGCTCCAGGCTGAGATATTCACTGTAGACTTCTGAGAAGCTGAGGTTAGGATATTAGGCTTCAGTTGGGGGGTGGGTAGGGGAGGCAGTGGGGAGGAAGCTGTTTGCAAAGAAGCTTTAGATTCTGAGGACCTGAGGTAAAATCTCAACTCTGCTATTTGCTGTCTAAGTGATCTGGGTCTAATTAATTAACATCTTTGTGTCTCAAGGAGTTATTGGATTAGTTGAGCACTATGATCTTTTATAGCTCTAAGCTATATCTGCTCCAAGCCAATTTGCTTGAAGTCCTCTGGTGAGAGAGAAACTATTACCTATCAGGGAAGGCTGTTCCATGGTTAGATATGTTATATTGTTAGGAAGTTTTTCCTTCCAACAAGCCTAACTCGAACTTTCTGAAATTTCTCCTAATTGCTCCTAGTTCTGCTCTCTCTGAGATTAGGAAGAACAAATCTGATCCCTATTCTGTAATATAGCTCTTCAGGTACTTAAATGTAGCTATATTGTGCGTGCTCACCCACCCTCTGGGTACAGTCTTCTATTGGTTAAACATCCCCATTTCCTCTACCTAGTCCTTATATGGCAGGATCTTACTGGTCACTCTTGAAATTATTAATGTATTTCCAAAAAATGCAATGCCCTGAATTGAACTAATATTCCTGATATGGTTTGAGCCAAGAAGAAGACAATAGGACTATTACTGTCATAGTCCTGGATACTGCCTGATTTAATGTAGCTTAAGGTGGTAGGAATTAGCTTTCTTGTCAGACTATCATAATGCTAACTCTTACTGAACTTGGAGTTCACTAAAACCTCCAGATCCATTTTTCAGTTGAGCTGTTTTCTAACCACATCTTTCTAACTAGGGAGCCATTTGGACTATATTGTGATGATATTTTTCCCTAGTGAATTTAGCTAAATATGACTTATTTGGGCAAAGTGTTTAACCCTATTGAATTGTACTTTGTCTTTGCTAATATTATTGTTAACTTTTTCTCCCCGTGCGCAGGGGGGAAAATATAGAAGGGAAGTATCAGCAAGCACCCTAGCACACCCAGGATGGCTGCTAGCACAGCTTCTTAAATCTGCTTTTCTAAAGGAAAGCAACTCAAAATGGGTTAACAATCTTACTTTAATCAATCAAACATATATCATTTACCTAGTTCGGGGGAAAAAGTCAGCACCCTGAACTTCAGAGAATGCAAACAGAATACAAACAGTAGTTACAAGCCAACAAAGAACCAGATCAGCAGAGGCTTCCAACCCTCTGACCATTACATCTATACCTATTCATTTACCAGAGAGAGAAGCACCAACATCTGGGTTTTTCAAAACCGGAGGGCTCAACAGCTTCCCAGACTCTTGTCTGGCCAAATCATATACAACTCTTCCAAAGTGAGCCCCAAAGCAAAAACCTCACATCAGGATATATAGCTTTCTCCTGGATCACAGAATGTCACAGCTCTCTTGACCAACTGCCCAATTACAAAGCAGTAAGGCGTGGGCATTCCTGAAGAACAAGCCATGGGCTCCATGTGACCACATTCAGCCTGTTAGGGGGCAGAGTATACTTTCAAATAGGGGAAAGTTCTCAGAGTCACTTAAGCCACTTAAGCAAAGGGCCTAAGGGCAGGGAAGAGCTTCAGATTCCCATAACAGGGGATCATTCCTGGTGCATACTGGGTGGCAGAGGGAATCCATCATGGTATTAAGAATTTGTAATGCATATGGCAAATAGATCATTAACTCAGCTTGCTTATGTGAATATGTATATATGCTTGATATACATGTGTATACATTAAGTAATGTATGTCCCTACAAACAGTATCAGTAAATGATTTAGTCTTACCCTTAATGTTTTAGAATATTTATACTTTCCTATGATATTGTTTCCTATATCTCTAAAAATATATTAAAAGTCGAGTAGGGACTGGAAGTTATTGTAGCACTGATTAGGTGTCTCTGGACTGATCTGTGGTTACCAGAGGAGGTTCATGGGGTCTCTTCCTATTTACTGGCCTATCTTTTTATCCCAAAGCAAAAGCATTTGTTTTCCTCCGAAGTGAACTTCTGGTTGTTTAACGTCTATGCTATCTGACTGCCACTGAGGTGAACATGATTTAGCATAAAGAATGCTCTCCTGCATGTTTTTCAACTTGCAGTTTCAGTAAAAAATACCTTGATACTTGTGAAAAGTACACCATGCAAATCAATAATGTCTGAATAATGCACAGGTCTAAAGTGCCTTCCTTAGAATAGAAAGAGAAAAGTATAACCATAACTTTATTTTTTTGAGAATAGGGTAGCAGAGATGAGAATTTGCTCCTATTGCCTGGGAAACACTCAAATGGACTTTGGTTTGCAAGTGGAAAAAAAGTAAAAAGCATCACGTATTCTGTGTACATGGAAGAGACTACCCCTTTCCTCACCACTACCACTACCACCAAAATATTTTCACGCTGTAAATACCTTGGTCTGGAGATGTAACCGGTCATCTGATAGTTCAGCAACAGTCTCAGTGAAGAAAGAAAAATGTGTCTCTTGGTTTTAGAGAAAGGAAAAGGAAAACAGCTCCAATAATTACATTATTTAATTCCAAACTGCAGAGGAAATGTTTTCTTTCATGAAAAACCAGTGAAGCAAGACTACACAGAATTTTTCTATCTGGCTACAGAAAACCCAATGCTATTTGTTTATGGTACTACCAATTTAGAAAATGTGCTTTCACATCAAAACTCATCAACATGAAGGAGAAATACGGTGGACACTTGGGAGTGTATGTCAGTATGTGGGTGAAGGGGGCCTCTCTTCCACTCAGCAATCCCCCTCTACAAACCCCCAATCAAACACTATTGTCTTTGTCTACAAACTACTTTGCTGAATCTATCAGAAAGGAAAATTATGTTCATTTGTTTTTTTTTTACCCCTCCTTTCAAAAAGAGAAAAAAATAAAGTAGAAAACCTTGAAGGGAAGCTTTATAATTCTTTGGAATTTCACTTTCAGAGCAATTCATCTCTCTCTCTCTTTCTTCTCTCTCTCTCTCTCTCTCTCTCTCTCTTTCTCTCTCTCATTCTCTCTCATTCTCCACATAAAAATAATAAGAAAAATATGCTGTACACATTGCATCCTCATCTTTCAAACTGAACCTGTTCAAGAGTGTCATTTGGAGTCTGCCAGCTGTGGAGACCATATTCCTGTTGGAAAGCACCAGGGTTTTGGTATCACATTTCTTTTGGAGAGTACCAGTTCCAGTTTGCCAGTCTGTAGATATCATATTCTTAAGGCGAAAGTGCAAATTCCAGTTTGCCAGCTATAGCCACCAGGCTGCTTCTGGAAAATGATCAGGATTGGCTACTCAGAGAGAAATTAATTGAGTCCTGACAGCATTTTTAAAAGGAATCTGCATCCATTAAATGAGTGGGATTTTTCTTTCCCATTTTGGAAGGGTTCTCCTTGTCCCCATTTTAGTGATAATTCATTATATTTATAAGATTAATCACCAGCCATAAAATCTCACATGTTTAATGTCCTTGGCTCATTCTTTAATGCATCAATATTAGTAAATGTAATACAATAAATTGTGTCATCCAGTGTATGAGTTTCTGAAAGGGAAAGCCAAATGTAAGAAAATGGAATTGGCTGGCTTCTAGGAACCAGATTGCTGTGTGGGAACATTTGGACTTTTTAAAATCACAAGCCTTCTCCCTTCATCACTTCCTCCTTCAGTTACAACTATTATTCTTGCAATGAGGCCCTTTAATAACCGAACAGCTGGTTAAAGAGACTGGTTATCACTGTTAACCATAAGAATATGACATTACACGAGAAAATGGAGTCTGGGTATTTATAGCCTGTTTTCCCCTATTGCTTGCAGTGTAAATATGGCTGCCTCATTTCTTCCTTAAAATAACTGCCCTGAAATCAAACTATACACTATCCTTTGATCCAGCAAAACCACTACTAGGTCTGTATCCCAAAGAGATACTAAAAAAAGAGAAAAGGACCTCCATACACAAAAATTATTTGTAGCAGCTCTTTTTGTGGTGGCAAAGAATTGGAAACCGAGGAAATGTCCACCAAATTGGGGAATAGCTGAACAAGTTGTGGTATATGAATCTAATGGAATACCATTGTGCTATAAGAAATGTTGAGCAGGTAGAGTTCAGAAAAACCTGGAAAGACTTATATGAATTGATGCTGAGTAAAGTGAGCAGAACCAGGAGAACATGGTACATAGTAACAGTAACATTGTAAATGATCAACTATAATTGACTTAGCTCTTCTCAGCAATACAAGACAATTTCAAAAGACTTGTGATGGAAAATGCTATCTACATTCAGAGAAAGAACTATGGAGTCTGAATGCAGATCGAAGCATATTATTTCAATTTTTTTTGTTTTTGTGGTTTTTCCCTTTTGTTCTGTTTCTTCTTTTACAACATGACTAATGTGGAAATACGTTTCCATGATTGCACACGTATAACCTATATCATATTGCTTGCTGTCTTGGGAAGCAGGGAGAAAAGAGAAGGAAGAAGGGCAAAAAATTTGGAACTCAAAGTGTTATAAAAATGGATGTTGAAAACTATTTTTATATGTAATTGGAAAAAATAAAATACTATTTACCAAAAAAATAATAATAATAAATAAAATAGCTGCTCTGTCCCAGGACTAAGGTGGAGTGAGATTTAACATAATCTGAAGAAGTCAAGTTGCCTTCAGTGAGAAGATGTTTTGAAAAGCTTGTGCCCCATCTTTTGCTTTTTCTGAGCAATTAATTAGGTTTTTGCCCTTATGCTTTGGACTCTACTTTCTAGAGGATAAAATAAAAGCTACACTTAAAGCTAGTAGTAGTTTAAATCCTTGCTCACTATATACTGATTGGAAATTAATAGCCTATCACTGTCCCTGATCTTTATCACTCAGAAGAAAGGCACGGAGAAGTTGGGCCAACTCTAGCTGTGTTTGCATCTGACATATTCCTGTGGTTATTTTAGTATTATTGCTGACAAGACTATGGCACCAATAGACTTAATGTCTTTGGATCTTAATCTCCCTCTTTGTAGTGATTCCCAGTAATGATAGTAGATAGCTATCATTTACATCATACTTCAAAATTTGTAAAAATCCTTTACACATATTATTTCATTTATTCTTCACAATAACCTGATGAAGTAAGTGCTGTTATTATTCCCCACTTTATAGAAACAGAGACTGAGAGACATTAATATTAACATTAACTGAGAGAATTGACCATTGTCACACAACTAGTAAGTATGTGAGGCAAAATTTGAACTCAGGTCTTCTGACTCCAATGCCAACACTATCTATTATGCCACCTATCTGTCTATCATATTTTCAATATACGGTGATAATCTAGATCATGGCTAATGATAATTTACTGACTTATTAAAAGCATAAATAGGAATTTCTGGGTCTGCCTACTCAGTTGTATTGTTTGAAACAAAGTTGAAGAGAGATTCTCCAAAGATTCCTCTTAATGGATAATATTGTTTTGGTGACATCAAGCCCTCCCAGAACATTGTAGAACCTCCTGGAAGAGGTCCATGGGAATTCAAAAGAGGGAAAACCCAAGTGGATGAAGAATTTCTATGGTTTAGGTTATGACATCCAGTTAGAAGGATAATCTATAGAGTTATATTTCAGTGCATTGTGCCATTGGGTAAACAAATTAACAATGTTTGGCACAAGATTAGATAGGAAGAGAGTAGACTGGATTGTCTTTGGGTAATTGTAAAGCTTCTGTGGTGACCTTAAACTTCTCCCGGAAACAAATGCCCATTTTTATTACCTGTGTTCTACTAGTGTTGTTATACCACTACAAATTATGGAATATGACAGTCTCCAAAGAGTTAAAAATGAGCTTCATACAGAGGACAGTGAAAAGACACATAGTGGGTGCAAATAGGTTGAGTGGACATCCATCCCTAACACCCATGGCAAACATGGTAAGAAATGACAGGAGTGAAACAAATTAGTTACAGTCTCTGTCATAGGAACAAATATCCAAAATGATGAGATCATAGATCCATCTGGATATTTAGGGTTCTAATTCCCTATGCTGATGTTTTTTTTCATGGTATCAGATGACCTTGAGTTTATAAAGGCCATGCTAGTGGGCACACAAGTTCACCTATGCACCATGAGGAATCAGCATGGAACATTCATACTCAAGATACATAGATAAACCTGAGTGACCCCATTGATTTGGATGACTGCTCCAACAATGCAGATCTGAACTGGTTGTCCCATTCCAGCTAAAGTCAGACCAGCTCTGTAGAGCTGTCATTTTCCTATTTCTATTCCATAAAGTTCCAAGAAGCACATTTTAAAAGGAGTATCAATAAGTAAAATCAAGTCAACAAGCATTTATTAAATGCTTATTATATATCAGGCACAATGCTAAGTTCTAGAGATATAAAGGCAAAAGAAAATTCAGTCTAATGGATATAATATGCAAATAACTATCTATGAAAAAGGTATTTATAGAATAAATTTGAAATAATCAACAAGAGAAAGGCACTAACATTAAAGAGGATGGGGGGGGTGGAGAATCAATAAATGGCAACCTGTTTAAAGACAAGCAATCAATATAGTGAGAAGTTACGAGACCATGAAAGATATTTGAAGAAAAAAATGGTTTAAGACCATAGAAGAGAAAATTCAAGGAGTCATGATATTTATTTAAATATTTAAAAGACTCTGATGTGGAAAAGAAATGACTTATTCTGCTTGATTTCAGAGATAAGAGTTAGTATATAATGACCTACCGCAATGAAGGTAGTAATTGGTTGTATTCCAGAAGTCCCATATGCTCTCTTTGGAGATGTTGTTGAGGAGACTCATGAGATCTAGTGACATTAGCCTACTTTCTATCCTTTACACACAATATTCCATGTCCCATCCCTGTGTCTTTGCCCTATCTGTCCCCCCATGTCTGGAATGTTCTCCCTCTTCATTAGCCTCTGCACATGCCTGGTTTCTTGAAAGACTCAGTTCAAACACTGCCTTCTGCAGGAGGCCTGCCCAGTTCTTCTAGCCACTTGATCCTTCCCCACCAAACTCAGTTTCTTTTTATTTATTATGTGTTACGTATGTACCTATATATATTTACATGTTGTCTCACCCATCAGTATGTGAGATCCCTGAAGTCAGGTGCTCTTTTTTCTGTTTTTCCAATTTGTTTTGTATTCTCAGGTCTTATCACAGAGCCGGGCACATTGTAAATGCTTAATAAATGTTTGTTGATTCATTCATTCATTCTTTCATTGACAGAGCAGGGTTTAGATTAGACTGCCTCTGAGCCATCTCCTTTCAGTTCTAAGAGCTCATTATTCTATTGCAGTGTGTGGCATATGAAAGTAATTAAAGTGCAAAGTATAACCATCTTACAATGTTTGCATAGGAGGATAGGAATTACATCCATGTACTAGCCCAATGGTGTTATATTGACTGTCTGTGGCTGTGATATTTGGGTTGTGCAAGGGAAGACTATGAAATGATTAAAAGGACATTTATCTATGTAATAACAAGGCATTGTTTTTGTTCATTCCATCATTTATTCAACTAAAGACATGTTTTATGAGGAAGTCAGTAGATCATTGCATTTAATAAACAACAGTAGCAATCATAACCATGCTAATGAGAATAATTCACATCTCTATGGTACTAAGTTTTCAAAAGGGTCTTCTTTATAACACTTTGGTGAAGTTGGTAATACAAGTGATTATTCCCACTTTGATAATTAGGAACCTGACATATAGGCCATAGATATCAGAGTAAGGATTCAAACTCGGATCATTTAATTTCTAGTCTGGTGCTCTTTCCCCTATATCTCACTATTTTGTCCTACTTCACCTGTTCACATGCATTTAAGTCAAAGCCCAGAGTAAAAAAAAAAAGACTGACGAAGACAAAGCCCCAGAAGAAACAGTTTCTTAACTGAAAGTCAGATTATACAATGTCAAGTTTGATTTTAAGTTTTTGCAGTGATAATCAAAGTTTCCTTAGAAAAGAGGATGTTACACAGCAGAGAAGAAATCTAGAGAGGAAGGTACAGGAATTCTGCTTAGATTAAAACCTTAGTCACTTAGAAGCATATCTTTATTGGTAGTATCACGCTAGTTAAAGGACTACCATGTTTTTTCTTTCGGGCAATTTGAAATCTGGAAGCTGTAGAAGGCAGAGAATAAAGGAAAGAGCAGGAGAGCTGGAAGGCCAAGTGTTCCCGTTCTGTTTGTGAGAGAAAATGGTTACTAGGGGAAAGCTGTGCTGTAGGCCTAATTAGCAGTTGTAGGAATAACTACTAAGATAGATAAATGATAGATAGATAGATAGATAGATAGATAGATAGATAGATAGATAGATAGATATAGATATAGATATATACAGATATATATAGATATAGCTATAGATCGACATAGATGTACAGATAGGTAGGTAGGTAGGTAGGTAGATAGACAGACAGACACAGAGATTTCAAATGTTCTTATTAGGGCCCTGGGAGTTTTTGATCCTAAGCAAAGAGTTAAAGGGAATTTAAAACTCCAGATTATGCCAAGTTTCAATCAATAAAATTGCTTCAATCAGTCAACAAGTATTTATTAAATACCTACTCTGTGCCAGGCACTATGCTAGGCACTGGAGATTCCAGTACAAAGAATGAAACAGTCCCTACTTGCAGTGAGTTTGCATTTTAATAGTCAGGAGATGAACTATTAAGTCTGAAAAGGAGTTCAAGTAAGCCCCTTTGTTTAGAGCCTAGAATGTGTACGGTTATTTTAGTTGTTCTGATTGCATACAAAGCATCACTGACTAGATCATGTGCTAAGCCAGTGTTATGGAAGAGGACCTTTGAGATAAATTAGTCCAGTCAACTCTTTTACCTACCAGAGGGATGGAAGGAGGGAACAAGAATTTTTTAAGCACCTGTTTTGCGCAAGGCATTGTGCTAAGTGATTTACAAGGATTGTCTAATTTGATCCTCACAACAACCCCATAAGGTAAATGATGTTATGGTCTCAGTTTTCCAGTTGGGACAACCAAGGAGGACAGAAGTTAAATGATTGTGGGGGGTCACACAGCTAGTAAGTGTGTGAGTCCAGATTTTGAATTTAGGTCTTCCTGATTCCAGGTCTGACACTCTACCCCCTAGTTAATATTAGGATGAAGACATCCAGATCCCCTGATTCCTAGTCTAGCACTCTTAGATATCATCTAAGAAAAGGAGACCACAACTGGAAGTAATATACCTCTCAAATGTATAGTAAGACTCTTAACTGATCTCTAGTTATTAGCAATGGGTGTGAAGAGAAAGGGATATAAATGGAGCAAAGCATCAGAGATGAGCTTTGGAGGCTCCACTTTCACCTGGCTGTAGGAATAGGAAGCATTTAATCTAGATTGATGCTTCATTTAGTGTTGGTCTACAGCTGTCAGACCAGCCTATGTATCATGAAGTTCACAGTGCAGTGACGGGGAGAATTCTGAGACTGAAAAGCTCCATAGAAGTCTCCAGGAAGCTGGCAGCAACTGGGCTATTTGTGTCTTCCTATTTCCATCCATTTGTTTTATGTGAGTTTGGCTGCTGACAAAAGCATTAAGAAATGCATCTGGCATGTCTTCATTCTCAGGGTCATATCCTCTACTATGCAAAGCCAGCATACCACAAACATGGAGGGAGGGGCTTTGGGAGGGAAGACTTCCAGGTCTGAGCAATGATATGTTCTGCAGATTCTGCCTAAGAAACACAAATATGATGCTTCATGTCTGAGTTCAATCTCCTGTCATGTGGAGAGGATGTCCAACAATGGACATCATACAGGACATGAGGAAGAATGCCTTGCAAATTCAATATTATCAAATGTTCCGGTATTATTTGACTTTGACTATAGCAGTTGACAGTAGCAGGAGTAGAAGACACATGAGCATTGGAAAAGCCCTCCTAAAACATGCCAATTTTTATCTTCTTT
The DNA here is from genome assembly GCA_028627135.1 of Pseudochirops cupreus. Taxonomy (NCBI): domain Eukaryota; kingdom Metazoa; phylum Chordata; class Mammalia; order Diprotodontia; family Pseudocheiridae; genus Pseudochirops; species Pseudochirops cupreus. Next base: position 482,898,649 of record CM053580.1, read on the forward strand.
ATAGCTTACTTAAGCACGATATGGCAGCAAATTATCATGGAGTGCATGCATAAAATAAGTATCATGTGCCATAATCGTGCACAAGAATTGGCATATAGTAAGGTTTTTTTTTCACCCTTAGGGAATACCATATATAAAGATTATATCTAAGGGGAAGATCACTAAAAGGACAAGATTTTTTCTGAACAAAGATATTCAATAACCCAGCTGTTCACTCCTGTGGTAAGGTTGATTCTTTCATGGATGACTCGAATATACCAAAGAGAAAAGTGATACAATTGTGTTCTCCTTTAAACAGGATTTCATGTTTACAATTCAGCCTGGCAAATCCACCACACTTACTCATTGGAAGCATTTTTAAGCAGAGACATAACTTTGCTGGCTTGAGCTTTCAACAGCATCTCAGCTGTCTTACCAACCCCCAGCTCTGTCAAGCAACTCTGACACCCTCATTAGGCAAAAAGCAGTTTTGCAATCATGTAATTGCGATATTTTGTTGGAATGTCTTAAAAGCATTCTGGCCAAGTGATAATGAGAGGATTGTTTAAAGAGTCTTGGAGAATTACAACCCAGATAAGCCTCTACCAACATTTAAGAGTTACTTCATCAATATATGTCAAAAATGAAAATCTCTTCTACCTAAGTTAGATTCCCTAAAGACGGACAGCGGACCTTGATAAGGTGGTAACGGTTTACTAAGTCCTTTATGTAGTTATATAAGTTATCCCTGCCTTACCCCCAAGGTTTCATACTTCAGGTCACCTGAATTTTGGTGAATCCCTTGTAAATTTCACAGCCACCAATGTTTCTTCCTGCCTACCCCTGCGAAATAAAACAAAAAGCACAAGCACAGAAAAACTATTTCTTATAGAGCTTAAATTATGCATTTAACTTCCATTTTTCTTCTACCTTTGTATAACAACTTCTTTTCAAGAGTAACAATTAAGAGAAAAATCAGTAGAAATTTGTCATTTGTCCCTAAAATTGAAATGTTTCAATGTTTATCTCATTCGCTCCTGACAAAGCACCAGAGATATCCACAGTGTTATGGTATTTCATTGGTACCAAACATGGTCATTGCAATGTGGTAGTAAACCCTTCAGCACAACTTATACAGTGTTTTCCGAAAGTCTTTGTGCTGTTTTAAGTGCTTAGCACTTAAATAATTTAAGTGATCAAAGCTTAAAACGGCACAAAGATTTTTGGGATACCCGGTATTTTATACATCGTCTGTATTATTTATATCTATATGTTGCCAACCACTGTAGCACAAAATAAGGTACAAGTCCAGTCTATCATGAACTCAACCAAGAGATTCAGTTGCTTGAAAATTTGGAAAGATCTAGTTATAATAGAAACTAATTTAAACATTGTGTTTATTACTTGTGTATGCTGAGAAGAGCTAAGTATGAGAAATTCCTCTCTCAGGAAACTTTCTAATTGCAGACTCTCAAAGCTGGAATACTTCAGAGGCCATCTAGTCTAATCCATACCTGGACAAGAATGCTTCTCTGCAATATCTCTTCTCAAATCCAGTTTTTGCAGAAAGACCTCCAAGGAGGGGGAATCCACAAACTATAAGGCAGCTATCCACTTCTGAATAGCTCCAGTTATTAGGAAACTTTTCCTTACGTCAGACCCATGCAACTCTTAGTCACTCTTTCTAATCCTGTGATGTTGAAGGAAGAAGAACAAATGTAATCCTTTTCTATGCAGCAAATATTCAAATACATCTATCATACCCCCACACCAATTTTTACTTCTCTACACTAAATATCTCTTGGTCCTCCTACCAATCCTTTTATGACAGGCTCTAGTTCTGTCCCCATCCTAGTTGTCTTACTTTGAAGATGGTTCCTGTTTTTCCTTTGAAGAATGTACTGGTTTCTCAATGTTTTTGTTTAGTTCTTAAAGCCCTTCACAACCTATCTTTCCGTAGTTAATTACTTCCCTTCCAGAACTCTGTGATCTAGCCAAACTGGCCTTCTTTTTGTTCCTCACATAGAACACCCCATCTCCCATTTCCTGTCCTGCCCTCCATCCCTAGAATATATTCCTTCCTCTTCTCTCCCTCACAGAAATTCTCTCTTCCTTCAAGATGAAGCTCAAGAACCACTTTCTACGTGAAGGCCTTCCTGAGTTCCCCAATTGCTAGTGCCCTCTCTCTTTAACTACCATGTATTTAACTACTTTGTATTGATTTACATTTTCTTTATGTTCTGTGTATATACATATACACATACCATATATACGTGTATTACATATGTATGTATGTCCTTGTTTCCTCCCTTTGTAGAATGAAAATTCCTTTCCAATGCAGATTGTTTCATTTAATATATTTGTGTTCCCAGTACCAGGCACAAAGCCTGGCACATAATAATCATTTAAGAACTGCTTTTTAAATGATTAATGGATAGAACTGAACTGCTTCATTGGATTCATCCCAATATTATTTCCTGTCAAGATCTCTTTTTGGTTCTCGACTCTATCAACCAAAATGCTGTCTATCCCTCTCAACTTTGGGTCACCTGCTATGGTACAGGACCACGGATAGATCCCTAGAGGACTCTACTTAAGCTAGTCCTCCAAGTCAACATTGAGTCTTATTGTGAATTAAACTTTAAATTTCACATCTCCTACCTCTGATTTGCAGGGCCTCCACAATGATACTTAAGAACTCGATGACTATCTGAAGACTCATGAAGTTTAGGAATAGAGAACAGGTCTTATATTTATCCTATATTCACATGGCCGTTCCTTAACACAGGACTTGCTGTTTTGGTTGTTTATTTGATGTGATTTATCTCATGAGGCATAGCAGATGGAGCGCCAGTCTGGAATCAGGGCAACCTGGTTTTAAATCTTGCCTCAGACACTAACTGGCTCTATGACCCTGGCCAAGTTATTGAACCTCCCTTAGCTTCAATTTTCTCATCTACCTTCCTAATAAGTTTGTTATAAGGATCCAAACGAATAACAAATGAATAGTGCTTTGCAAACTTTATAACTCTGTGTAAATGTTAGTCAAAATTATTTCCTCCTCCTCCTCCTCTACTTCCTTTCCTCCTCCTTCTTCTTCTTCTTGAAAATGGGTTGCCATAGCTAAAGATTTCCTCTTTTAGTGGCTATCTTACTGGTGAGGTGTCTTAGCTTTAGGTTACATGGTGGATAGAATACAGGACTTGGGGTCAGGAAGATTGAAGTCTCTTACTAGGTAGGTGACCCTGAGAAAGCTACTTACTGCTCTGTCTGCCTCAGTTTCCTTATCCCTAAAGTAATAATAATAATAATAATAATAATAATAATAATAATAATGGTACTTCATATTGTACTTCACTGTGTTGAATGCTGGAGATAAGAAGGAAAGGCCAAAAAAAAAAATCCCTGTTCTCACAGAGTTCACATTCTAATTGGGGGAGACAACATGCAAAAAATATGTACAAACGAGACAAAAACAGGATAAATGGGAGATAAAAAAGGCACTGGAAATAAGGAAGATGAGGAAAGACTTCTTGTAGAAGGTGGGATTTTAGCTAGGACTTAAAGGAAGCCAGAGAGACTAGGAAGCAGAGATAAGTAGAAAGAGAATTCTGGGTATGGGAGACATTCAAGGAAAATTCAGAGGTTTCATGTGTTAAAGAGATGGAGAATGGAGTAAGGTATAAAACGACTGAAAATATAGGAGGGGTCCAGGTTATGAAAAGAATGCCAAACAGAAGGTTTTATCTTTGATTCTAGAAGTGATAGGGAGCAAATGGAGTTTACTGAATAAAAGAGATTGGGGCTGACATGGTCAGACCTGCATTTTAGGAAGATCAATTTGATAGCTGAGTTAAGGATGGACTAGAGTAGGGAGATACTAGAGACAAAAAGATCAACTAAAATGTTAGTATAATAGTCTAGGCACGAAGTAATGAGGGCCTGCACGGCGTAGTAGCAGTGTCAGAGCAGAGAAGGTATATATGAGAGACTTTCTTTTTTGTTATTATTATTTTTTGCTTTTTGGAGGGGGGGAAAGCCAGGCAATTGGGGTTAAGTGACTTACCCAAGGTCACATGGCTAGTAAGTGGTAAGTGTCTGAGGCTGTATTTGAACTCAGGTCCTCATGACTCCAGGGCTAGTGCTCTATTCACTGTGTCACCTAGTCGCCCCATATGAGAGACTTTATGAAGTTAGAATCAACAGGATTTGGCAACAGATTGGATCTGAGGGCTGAATGAGAGTGAAAAGACAAGGGTGACCTCTTGGTTATGTGCTTGGATGACTGGGAAGATGGTGGTACCCTGGATAGTAATAGGAAATTTAGGGAGAAGGGAGGATCTGGGGAAAAGATAATGAGTTTACTTTTGCACACTCTGAGTTCACAATGTCTAAGACATCTACTTCACAACAAGACTGGATGTCAGGAGAGGGTATAGCTGGAGAAGTATATCTGGTAAGCATCTGCATAGAGATTATGGTTTAATCCATGGGAGCTGATATTACAAAATGAAATAGTATAGACTCTATACTATTTCTCTATTCTCTATACTATAGAGAATAAAGAGAAGAGGGAGCAGGACAGAGACCTGAGCGACATTCATAATTAACGGGCAGGGCTTGGATGAAGATCCATCAAAGGAGACTGAGAAGTGATCTAACAGATTGGGAGAGAACCAGGGGAGAGTATGTCAAGAAAACTTAGAGAAAAGATAAGGGTCAAAAGAGATAATATGTGTATAGCATTACATAAATGTTAGCTTTATTGCTAAGATCCTACCTGAAGCCTTTCCAGCTCAATAGAACTAAAGATTACAGGGTCATAGGTTTAGAACAAGAACTGCCTTTATACAGATGAAGAAACTGATATCCTGGTATTATAAGATACTTACCAAAAGTCACCAAGGTAGTAAGCATCAGGGGTGGGTCAGTGTTCTTCACTATATAGCACTTTCCCTCTCCCACACCCCACTTCATACTTTACTGGCACAGCCTTTGAAAATCCATGGTAATCTCCTCATTAAAATGAAATACTTTATCAGAGTAGGATGGAAATCATTTTCAAATTTTGGCAAGTACTTGGTCCTTCATAAAAAATCATCATGGTGTGGCAAACACCATACCCAGAATAAACAAATGAGTTGTAGTTTGGAGTCTGTCACAATTCAAAAGATCCTGGCTATCATCAGACCTAGAACACCAAGTATTAAATGTAATAATTTCATATTGATTTTTAAAGAAGTCAGAACCCTTGAAGAGAATCAAATTGGGGGTGGGATGGTGAAAAAACAGTGAAGGAGAAAAGGTAGAGGTACGTAACTTTTATTTTTCTTTTCTTCTCTAGGAAGCAGGCTATTTGGAGTATAAAGAACAGACCAAAAATGGCTAATAGGGAGTTGATAACCAAGATAAGTAAGGAGATAATAAAAGAACACCAAGCTGCTCCTGATGATTTAAAGTCACTGGCCCCAGATAAATCATAGCCTTGGAGTACAAAAAAAAACCAAACAATCAGATATGATTTTGGAGCCGCTACCAAAGATTTTTGAAAGATTGTTGAGGTTCCAAGTCATGTGAGCAACAAGTGGGAGGACTAGACATTTTCTTTGATCATCATGACCTCATAAACCTCTCCAAAACAGAAATTATGCCTCGAATATAAACAACTTCAGCTACCTCTCTGATCTAGTATACCCAGAATCCAAAAGAAAATTGGAAAACAAACAAACCAAAGCCCATGAATGCTCGTTCAGCATGCCTCCCCCACCTCCTATTCTACTGCATTGAAGCTGTATTACCAGACCCAAGGACCTAACAAAGACTAACAAAACTTTTCAGTGTCACAAACACCTCGACTCCAGACTGCAAAGTTCATCTGGGCAATAGGCAACTGGTGCTAGGGCAGCCCTTTGGGAGCAAAAGTCAGCCGAGGCTGAAGCCACAGAGCACCAGAACTGCAAAGCTCTGAATTGCTGATGCTGCAGTGGACTGTTCTATAGCACCAGCACAACAGGGCTCTCTGGACTGCTGGTACTGTGCCAGAGAACTAAGGATCAGAGGGAATGAGACAGGACACCAGGACAGGGCACTATGTGTGGGCAAGTCTGTGTAGCACTTCATGAAGCTCAAAGGAAAGATCATAGCATAAAATTGAAGTAAATTCTGCTAACCCCAAAGTCACATGGGGCAAAGACCTAAACTGATGAACATGGGAGGAGGCTTAGATGCTTTGAGATCCATTTACCAAGGAAACCACCAGCAGAGGGGACAAAGTCAGAAAGTGAATAGGAGAAAATCAAGAGAGAAAGAAAAAAAACCCTGAAATTGTCAAAGATCTCAGGAAGAAGGAAACTCAAAGACCTTTAACTTAAGCAGATAAATAAATCAACAGGAAAAACATTGATAATAGAAGGAAATATAGCCTCCAGATCTAACAAAAAATTTCAGTCATCTGTGAATAAATACTGCAGAACAAAGGAAGATGTTTTATCCAATATGTGATGGTACAGAGAACCCTGTGAAACATGAGGAGAACATGGGACTACAACATGCTCTTCCTGAGCAACTCAAAAGAGAAATGAGAATTATGAGAGCAGAACTTATGGCCTGCGCAGCAAAAATAATGGTGAGATTAGAAAAAAAAACTGGAATTTGCAATGACAGGTCTCATCACAGAAACAGAAGAACAATAGATTAGGAATGCAAATATACTGAAGTGAAGGATAATCTAAAAGAAGAGAAGCAAAAAACAACATGCTCTCCATGTAAACAAGACATACTGATCTTGAAAATAGCATACATAGAGAAAACCTAAGGATCACAGGTCTCTGAGAAGAACACAACAAGACAAAAAGTCCTTAACATCATAACACAGATAATTACAGAAGAGAACTTCCCAGAGGTTCTGAATATAGAAAATGAAATACTAACTGAAAAAATTCACAAATTACCTCCCCAAAATCCCCAAGGTTGCACACTCAAAGACACATAATAGTTAAATTTAATAATTCAATTCAGAAACAAGTTCTGCATGTGATCAGTAGGAAGAACTACACAAATAGCATAAAATTATTCTGCACTCACCAGAAAATGCAGGAGGGAATGAATAATGCGTCTTTAAGAGCAATGAAGCTCAGGGTGAATCTAGGGTGACCTATCCTGCAAATTTAAGCTTAACCATGCATGAAAAAAAGATGGACATTCAATATAAAGAGGCATTTGTAACATATTTAGAAAAAAAAAAACAGAACTGAAAAGATTATTTGCTTCTCAAACACCCAAACAAGAGAAATTTAGTAGGAGTGAACAATGCAATAGTCAAGGTCAGCAACAGAAAAACAGCAGAGAATAAGACAATTCTTTTTAAATGCACACAAGAAGACAGGAGTTAGGGCAGAAGTCTGTTGGAGTGTAGAGTAAAGAGGCAGGCATGGATCACTATGGACAGAATCTGGCAACACTTGCCCACAGGGTAGCCATTTTTTTTAAAAAAGCAACTACATTGCAGGGAGGGTACCTGAAAGTTGGAAATAGAGGAATGTATAATTTGCTGGGGTCAGATTGACAGTTATCAATGAAAGAAAGGTGATCCCTGTGGTCTTAGAAAGAGAGGGGCCTATAGGGGAGTGGGTAAGAAGGAAGGGAGAAGGATGGAAGAGGGGAAAGAGGGAAAGAGGCCTTGCTTTGGTGGTGGGAGGGGTCCAACTGATAAAGGGGATTGCTTCTATGAGTGAGGAGAGATGGTTAGTGAAGGCTGATGGGGCCTTTGGGCTGGATGTGGCCCAGATCATTTGTATTTGAAAAGTCTACTCTTTCTGTCTCTGGAGGGGAGGAGTTGAAACGTTTTGGGGCAACAGGAACTCAGGTATTTGGAGAGCATGGACTCTGGGAAGAGATTTTGAGGCAAATGGGAAAAGAAAGTTAACCAGGGGAGGGTATTTATTAGTGGTGGGCTGCATAATCAAGGATGTGGTCAGGGAGGGGTCCTACCATAGGGCAGTGTTTTTCTGACACCTGAAATAATTGGCTTATTTTGAGAGTAAGGCATAATGGAAAAGGTGAAGCCATGAGGCAAGCTCTACAAGGCAGTGGAAGAAACCACCTAGAGAAGAGAAACTAGAATGTATACTTGGAAGTTTTGATTGCATTAGGAATACAGAGAAAAAAGAGAAAGAAAGAACAGATAATTATAGGAGTCATGAAGCAGTGAATGAGGATCTCTAGGGTAGAAAGAAATTCTTTTTGGAAAGGGGCACAAAAATGAAATTAAAAAAAAACTAATGAAAAGTAGCAGCTAGGGGGCACAGTGGATAGAGTGCAGGGCCGAGAGCCAGGAAGACTGGGTTCAAATTTGGCCTCAGATATTAACTGTATAACCCTGGGCAAGTCACTTAACTCTGTTTGCCTCAATTTTTCTCATCTGTAAAATGAGTTGGAGAAGGAAATGGCAAATCACTCCCATATCTTTGCCAAGAAATCCCCAAATGGAATCACAAAGAGTGATATATGACTGAATAACAATAATGAAAAGACTTGTTGAAAGATAGGAGAGGAAGGGGAAGTCTACTTGACTGAGAAGGAAAAAAAAAGCAGGGGGGGAGAATTATATAACCAGATAAGAAAAAGCAGGGAAAGGGAACTAAAAAGCTAAATCCCAAAGGGAAAGGAATACAAGAGGAAGGGGTAGGGTGAAGAGAGCTAGGGGCCACCTTTAAAAATGTTAAGGTTAGGTCATGGAAGAAACATAGTACTACACTTAGAGTAGAAGAGGGAAAAAATCCAAAACTCGAAACAGATGGAGAAAAATATAAATCTAACTTTCATAATTTTAAATGTAAATGGATTGAACAATCCAATAAAATGAAAAAGAGTGAAAGATTAGCTAAGAAAACAAAACTCTGCAATCTGTTGCTTACAAGAAACACATTTAAAAAACAAAATCATACACAGAATAAAATTGAGGGGAGGGAAAAAATATTTACTATCCACCAAGTGAATCCAAAAAAGCAGGAGTTGCAATTATGCAATCTGACAAAGCAAAAATAAATGTTCAAAATGGGGGAGGATAAACAAGAAAATTATGTTATACTAAAAGGAACCATAAACAATAAACAGATATCAGCAGTTATATGCTCCAAATGCTTTAGCATTCAAATTTATAAAGAAAGCAACATCTGAGCTACAAGAAGATATAGACAGTAACACAGCAGTGACCAAGGACTTCAATATCTCTTAGTCTTGGATAAGACTATAAGAAAGATAAACAAAAGAGAAAATATGGAACAGAACAAATTGCTGGAGGAACTAGTTAAAACACTTGTGGTATCTTCTAAATGAGAAAGCAAAATAACATACATATATCTGAGCACCACATGGAACTTTTACAAAAATTAACCATGTACTAGGGCATAGAGATATTGCAAAACAAAATAATGAAGTGTAAAAGATAAAATAGTGAATACATGATGCAATAAAAAATAGTAATTAGCTCAGGGACACAAATAAAGGTACAGATCCAAATGGAGACTTAACAATAAAGTCCTACATAATGAATGTATCAGAGAACAAATCATAGAAACAATTAATTTAATACCTATGTAAAAAATGATAATGATAAAATAATTTATAAAATTCCTGGAGTGTAGCTAAAGCAGTACTTAAGAGAAAAATCATAATGTTTCAAACATACAATAATAAAATGGAAAAAGGGAGAATTAATAAATTGAATGTGCATTTAAAAAAATTAGCCAACAAATAAATAAACCTAAAATAATAAATACAAGAGAGGAGATATTTTAGGTAATCTGATTAAAAATAAGAGAGCAGAAAACAAAATCAATAAAATAGCAAATAAGCGAGGTAAAATTATGACAAAAACCAGAAGAAATAAAAAGAATAATTATAATATTTTGCAGTTATATGCTAAGAACACGAAATAAAAGAATACTTTCAAAAACATAAAATGCCCCAACTGTCAGAAGGTTAAATAGAGATCTTAAATAACTCAACCTCATAAAAGGAAATAGATCTAGTTGTAAAGGAACTACCAAAAAAAAAATCCTGATACTGATGGATTAATAAGAGAATTCTTTCAACATTTAAAAGAACAGAGAGTATCCCTACCTTGCTATTATCCCCAAAAATTGAGAAAGGAAGCACTCTACTAGAATCCTTTTATAAAACAAATATAGTCCAATACCTAATCCATGGGAAGATAAAATAGAAAGAAAACTATAGGCCAATATCATTAATGAACAGTGGCTCAAAAATTTTCAACAAAACACAGTGTCAGACTATAGCAATTTAGCCAAGAAATAATTCATTATGACCAAGAAGGATTTATACCAGAGATGCAAGGATATTTCAATATTAGTAAAACAGCCAACACAATTAATCATACCAAAAACCAAATCACACTAATCACATGATGCAGAAAAAGTCTTTCACAAAATACAGCACTTTTATAAGGTAAAAACCCTACAAAGCACAGGCATAAAAAAAATTTTTTTTTAATGTTGCAAAAAGCTTCAGTCTAAAACAAAAAGCAAGCATCATATGTAATGGGGATACACTAGAACCCTTTTAAAACAAAAAATACATTTGAAGAAAATATGTTTTTAAAACAAAAAAATATGTTTAAAACAAAAAAAATGCCCACCCTCCCCACTACTGTTTGATATAGTTTTGGAATAAGCAATAAGACAAAAGAAAGAAATTAAAAGCAAAAAGAAAGGTAAATAGGACATGAATCTACCTGTATTTGTTGATGATATGATGGTTTACTTGGACAATTAATAATTGTAGCCCGCAAGCAAAGTTGCCAGCTACAAAATAAACCCTCAAAAATCAATAGCATTTCTATATAATAAAAAACACAATAAGAAACAACAGAAAGGAAAATCTCATCCCAAATAACTATAGAATACATTAAAAATCTGGGAAGCAACCTACCAAAGCACACGAAAGGCATTATAAATTCAATTACAAAGTGTTCCAAAAAGAAATTTTTTTTAAAAAAAAGCTTAAATAACTGTAGTAATATTCATTGCTCATGGCTAGGTCATACCATCATAAGACTGCCAAAATTAATTTTCACTTTTAATATTATACCAATAAAATTACCAAGGGGCTCCTTTATAGAACTTGATAAAATAATAAGAATAATTTGGAAAAATGAAAAAATCTAGAATATCAAAGGAAATAATGAAAAGAAGTGGCAATGAAGGGACACTAGCCCTTCCAGACCTCAAATTATATTATAAAGAAGCAATCAAAAACTACTTGATATTGGTTGAAAATAGAGAGATAGATCAATGAAACAGATTAGATCAATCAGAAATGACAGAACTCAATAACCCAGTTTTTGATAAAAATAGAAAATATAAATTATTTAGGAAAAAAACTTCTTATTTGATAAAAACTGTTGGGAAAACTGGAAAGCACTCTGGCAGCTTAGACTGTATTGAGAAGCATAATGTTCAGGATTTAGAAGGTAATAGTTTTGTTCTTCTGGTCAAGGCACATCTGGAGGAGTATTGTGTTTAGTTCTGGGCACCACGGTGTAAAAGGGGGGTTGATAAGCTGGAGACCATCTGGAAGAGGGCAGGGATGGTGAAGACCCTTGAGGTCATGCCAACAGAAAAGGGGAAGGTTTAGCTTGGAGAGAAGACTCATGGGGAGCGTGATCAGTATCATCAAGAGGCTGAAGAACTGCCATGTGAAAGAGATTTATTCTGCTTAACCTAAGAGGACAGAAATAGGAGTATCTAGCAGAAGCTGTGGAGATGCAGATTCAGGGTTGATATTAGGTAAAACTAATCACCAGTGAAGTGAGCTTTCCCTCTAAAGGTCCTGACCTAGAGATATTCAGGCAAAGGTTGGATGACTACTTGTCAGGGATGCTGCAGAAGAATTCCTGTTCAGAGAAGGACTGATCTAGATGGCTTTTGGTCTCCTCCAATTCCCAGATTCTCTGATTCTGTGAAATCAGATTCCAGATCTCAAATGTGTCTTTTCCTTCTCTATTCCCACTGCCACGATCCTCATATTGTTAATCCTCCCCTTATTAATGTACTCCTAGATTGCTGCACTAGCCTTCCTACAGATTCTCCTGACTCCTCTATCCATCTACTCCAAGGTATTTTCCCTGTTGCTGCCAGAATATGTTTCTTATGTGTAGATATGGTCATATTACTTCCTCTGCTCAAAACAAACAAACAAACAAAATATTTCAGTGTCATTTTTTCCTGAATAAAGGCCAAACTTCTCTGCCTAGCATTCCAACCTTTCCAAAACCTGGTAGTACCTACACTTTTCCACTATTATCTGAGAGGGTAGGAGTTTTGGGCTTGGCAGTCACACTAAGCGGTATCAAAGTATAGTGGAAAAAGGTGTCAGCCTAAGTGTCAAGGGAGACCTGGGTTTGAATTGTGCCTTACTTGTGTGACAACAGATACATATTTAACTTCTCTGAGCTTCAGTTCTATGATCTGTAAAATAGGGATGATATTATGTATATTATTTATCTCAAAGGCTTTTTTTATGAGGATCAACTGAGATAATGTATATAAGATTCTTTTCAATCTTTAAAATAATATATAGAATTAGCTATTATTATTTTGCCAATTCTACCTTCACATCTGTGCTCTTCTCTTTACTCATTTCACAACCAGTATGGTTCTGTCCTTTGACACCTCTTGAGTGGTCTATTGCTAGAGTCTCTTAATTGGTTTTCCTGCCCCAAGTCTCTCTCTTCTTCAATCTACCTTGCACTCAACTTCTAAAGGGATATTCCTCAAGCACAGTTCTGAACCTCACTCCCCTATTCAGTCAACTCCAGTGGTTCCCTATTGCTTCTAAGACCAAATATAAATTCTTTTGGCTTCACTTGTCTCTATATCCAGCCTCGACTCCATGGTTTTCAACTTTTATGTTTTATTAGCTACTCTCACACTCCCTTTCTTAACTCCATTTCTTAACATGGGCACTCTTTAAGATTATTTTGATGAAAGGGTCATGAGGTATCTTGAGTGTAACATCTAAGAACATTTGTAGTCTCTTAAAATATTTTTATCACCATTGGTTAGTACAGTTTTTATTAAAGGTCTAAGGGGACAGAAAAGCAAATTAACTAACTGTCCTTTCTCCCTTTTTTCCCTAATATGTAACTAAAATCTCAAGGAGGGGATAGGGGATGGTGTTGTGAGCAGATCCAGAATCTGCCTTTCATTAATCCCATTACAGAGATGACAATCCCTTTAGAACCAGGCCCAAAGCCCAACACTGACTGACACAATAGAATTCTCCTGGAGTCCACACTTCACTAAAGGAAAGAGCAATAAATCAGGAGGCAGCTCCTCCCTGAGGCTTCTCCAATGGATGTAATATTTTCCAGGCAAATAAAAGCAGGCAGCCAAACAACAAGAGAGCTCAGGTTTCCGAGTGTTGCCATTACTATAAGTGGGGGAAGGGCAGAGGGAGGCAGAGAAAATCTGACCCTACCTTGGATAAGGAATCTGCTCTTTTGGCAATCCAACTACAAGAGCTTCTGGAATGCTAAATTTTCTGTACTACACAGCCAGAAACAGTAGACCTCCGGTGTCCTGTGATAAGCCACTGTTTCCCGCACTCCTTCTTTCAATAGTGTCCAATGAGCACCACCTGAGCCTGCAACCTTAGAACAGGGATCTCACTGGCAGCAAGGAGAGGAAAGCAGAGTAGCCTTGTTTTCTCATTCCTCTAAGGAGTCATAATTCCAAATGGGGGAAGAAATGCATTTTTTCTCAAAAAGATATGTTTGGCTCTTTTTCACTTCCATTACATAAACATGTATTAATATCAACAATGATACAAATAAAGATCAACAGCTAGCGTTAAATATGTAAATGTGTTTGCTTAAGCGCCTAGCGTAGGAAAAATGCCATGCTACAGGCTGGCGACACAGAGACAAAAACAAAACCGTTCCTTCTCTTAAGGAACTTATATTCCACAGAGGGCATGGCATGTACATAGATAAATATAAAATTTATTTTTTTATCTGGAGCTATGATTTCATCAAGATAGAACACTTTCTCTTACCAATGCAGTTCAGCACCTGCACACACACACACGTACACACACGTACACACACGTACACACACACACACGTACACACACACACACACACGTACACATAGACACAGAGTTGCAAAGTATATACACAATAATTTATAGAGGTAAAGAACACAGAGGTAATATAGTCACTAGACAACTGACCTTGGAATCAGGAAGACATAGGTTCATATTCTGCTTGCAACACTTAACTGTGTGTCCATGGGCAAGTCAGTTAACCTCTCATTGTAGCTCTATATGAATACACACTGATCTGCACTGATAGATGGAATTTCCACATGGAGTTCCCTATGCTGACAAAATCATGTGCTCTGACTCCCTGTCCCCCCAATCAGTCATTATTAGTGTCCTCCCCATACTGAAATTACTTGGTATATGTCAGCATATGTCACAGGTCCCTTCCTCCCTCCTGATTACAAGATGTTCCACTTTGGACTCAAATAGATCTCAAAAAAGATTGAGGGTAAGGCTATCTCTTGAAGAGTAACTCCAGGGTAATTTCCAAAAAAAAAAAAAAGCTTAGACATGTATCATGTCTAAAGTCACAATAAAATATGGACAATAGGGACGCTTCTAGAAAATACTCAATGTAAAACGTAAGTATCAGGTGTAGGACAGACAGTTTTTCTTCTACCACATTGAACAGTAAGAACACAAAAGATTTATATATCTGCATTAACAAATATGGCAAAATAAAATATGATCTATCACATTCATTATACTCACATGGCCAGTAAAGACAACTTTGTGGGAGTGCAGCACTTTTCACATTCACGTCCTCATTGATGTCCATCATTTATGCACCTCACAAGATGCAGCCAGGACATGGCCTAGGCTTTATTTGTTCAACCATTGGAGGCTCTGGTGGTCATCAACTTCTCTTCCGAGAAATGGGACTGTGGCATAAATCACTTCCCATGGGTTGGTACACAACTCCAAAATGCTGCAATGTTCAATTCATAAGGTTCCTACCAAGGCTGGAAGGGTCTATTTTGCAGAATTACCCATTGCTCATTGCAGACTTATGCTCAGGGAAGAAATATAGAAGTAAAAGAATGTGACCTTTAATTCATACTGACCTAGGATAATATGCTTTTATTTCCTTTTTATTATTTTTCATTTAACAAACATTTATTTGACTCCCTCTCACTTCCCCCTCAATGAAAAAGGGAAAGGAAAAAATGCTTATAACGTACATATGGCATGCTTATGCATAATCTTGCCAAAGAAGTTCCATATTGGCCATGACCAAAAATATGGGTTTCATACTGTATATTTAGTTCATCCCTTCTGTGTCAGGAGATGGGTAGCATTCTTCATCATCAGTCCTCTGGAATCATGGTGGATCATTGCATTGATCAGAGTACTTCAGTTTTTTTTAACTGTTCATTTTTACAATATTATTTCACAAACTGTTCTCCTGGTCTTGTTTATCTCATTCTGTATCAATTCATATAAGTCTTCCAAGGTTTATATTAACACCCCCTTCATAATTTCTAATGGCACAGTAGCATTTCATTACATCCATGTGCCATAATTTGTTCAGATGTTCCTAATTGATAGGCATCTTCTTAGTTTCTAGTTTTTTGTCACTACAATTGCTGCTATACATTTTTTGCACATATTGGACTTTTTCCTCTTTATTTGTTCTTTTTGGGATGAGCATGTGTTCTTGCTGCCATGTACTTGTAGCTACATTGCTATTGACAAGGAGGAAGAAAGGAAGAGAAATCTCCTCCTCTTGATGGAAGTTCAAGAGAGAGAAAGCAATTGATTCATCTCAGAAGAGGCAGAGCAGCTTCTCCTCAGGTCCCCTAATAGATAGACAGAGTAGGGAGCTTAGTCACTAATCATCTTTGACACCTCCCACCCACCCATTCATAAGAATCATCAAAAAGGAATTTGTGTGCCATCTAAGTAAGGCATATGTCCATCAGGAAATGTCCAAAGCATATTGCCTTCAGTGCAAAGGTGGGAAAAAGTGGGGAAAGTGATGAATATATTGAAAAATACAGGTCAAGGAGAAAGAATAAAGAAGGGCAAATACTTGTATGCCATGCACAAGCTTATGACATCTTTGTGTAATGAATATTTCTTCAAGAAAATAATTTGTATGTTGTGGACATGGCAATCACCAAACAACATCACAAAAATGAACTTTACTACATTTTAACACACATAAAAAGATTATAATTAATATGGGAGGCATCTTGAATCAACTGTCTGTGGATAGGAGACATGACCTTGATAAAAAAAACAAAGACAAAGATTAGAAAAAAAAAAGCCAGAAGAAAGAACAATAAAGAGAAAGAGATGTGGCACACAATTGAAACAACTTAATCATGAACCATTTAAACAAGTAATTGATTGTGAGATTTGGTAATGGACAGGAGAAATGACATCAACACTAATTATAATAATTTTACATAGAAGTTTAACTAATGTAAATCAATTTCCATAATATGGAAACCAAAAGAGCCTAAAATCATCTTAGTCAGCAAACACTTGAATCACTTGCCAAGTGGAGAAAGATGGAAATCAGAGTGCCACTTGCTTAGAATATAAATTGATTTTTTATAAATCTTATAAAGAAGGATAATGAATTAGTATGAACAATATTGCTTCACAAGGCAGAAAGAAATGGAAGGTAAGCCCTGTTTAAAGAAAGCTGCCAGTGAATCACCTATGCAAAGTCATTGAAGTGATATTTAAGGATAAAAATAGTGGTGGGGGTAGTGGGAGTGCAACCAACATGTAAAGTGGAAAACGTTAGAAAATATTTTTAAAATAAATTCTTTTTACTACCAAATATGGTAGAGCCACAGCTCTTGGATTTTAGCATCATAGTCCCAGAAGTATTTTTAAGTAGCTTGCAATGGCACTAAAAGGAAGACAAAATACACATAGAAGAAATTCATATTGAAGGTAACATAGTTTTGATGATATTAAGGAATCAATTCACAAGGCTTCTAAATGAGAATAAGACAACCAAGAGTGTAGGAGAAAATCTTGGACTTCATTAATACCAAAAAAAAAAACCACACCTCCAAACCAAAACCCTAAGATAGAGAACATCAACAATTACCAATCTATATGTCTACTTTTCCCTCCAAACTAAAATTTTATGAGACTCATCTACACATGCATTGAAGGTATTCTCAACAAGAGCATTGATAGGGAACAAGCAGATATTCACAAGTGATATTCTGCAATGGATAACATCTTTGACTGAAAAATGCAGAGAAATAAGATTATATTATGTTCATTGTTGATTACAGAAAAGTATTTTATTCACTAGAATAAAATGTCACTTTAGATGCTATTTTTCAACAAGTTGTCTCCCATTTATACAACAAAATTTATTCACCAAAGTTGCTCACCAAATGTGTTTGCCACCTTGATGGTGGAGACCCAACTGAGAATCCAAGTTGAAGAGGAATTCCCTGCAGATGCTGAGATCTTCCAGATGTTCCCATTTGTGGATGTCATTATGATGGCTATGCCAAGCCCCAGAACATTGCTAAGCACCCTAGAAGGGATCCGTAACCACACAAAAGAGTCTTTGTAAGATTAATAAAAAAATGAATTTATACTCTAAACGAGTGGCACTCTGATTTCCATCTTTCTCCACTTGGCAAGTGATTCAAGTGTTTGCTAAGATGATTTTTAGGCTCTTTTGGTTTCCACATTATGGCAATTGATTTACATTAGTTAAACTTCTATGTAAAATTATTGTAATTAGTGTTGATGTCATTTATCTTGTCCATTACCATCCACACAAGAAAGACCAAGAGGATGAAGGATGCCTATTTCCTATATTTTTACATGCAATTATATAGACAGTCTATAGAGCCTGACCATCATTACATATATCTGGGACAGATAGTAAGATGGACATATTGGATCTAGTATTAAATAGGAGGCGAGTATATTGAATCACATTCAGGCAATTGAAACACTCCTTTAATGACCTAAATATTCTCTCTGAAAAAAAGGCCTGTCATTTTGATACTGATATTCCACCAGCGGCATAAATCACAACAGTCTCTGAAGATTTAGAATTGAATGTCCCATGGAGGGCAATGGAGAATCTTTTGAGGGATATAATCTGATTTCAACATATAACCAAAGACAAACTGGAAAGAACAGGAGCAAAAGATGTTATTAGAAAACTCTTCCAGCATATTAGGCACCCTTCCCAACCCCCACCAAAAAGCGACAAGAATCATAGAGGATAGACTGTCATGAAAATGTGTGATTGTCATTGATACAGGAAACATTATAATCAATAAGGAAAAGATTCATGTGAGTATTTGAGTTTCCAGTAGTTTCATCACCTCCAGGATCAATTGGCATTCAAGGCCTTCACAACCTGCCCCTCTCTTATCTTTACTGTCTTCTTGCCCCTTCCACCCCTGCCCAGTATCTTATGATCCAGTGACATTGGCTTACTTGCTATTCTGTAAACAACATACTCCATCTCCTGATTCTGAGTATTTTCACTGTCTCTACCCCATACTTGGAATTCTCTCCCTCCTCATCTCCACCTGCTGTCTTCTCTGGCTTCCTTCAAGTCCCAGCTAAAGTCCCACATCTATAGCAGACCTGCACAACTTGGTACTGGGTAAGGGTCAAAATTAAAATAGGCTAAACTTCTTTGGGCTGCAGATAGGTTTTTAGTGGTTCACTTTCCAAGTAAAGGTATAATTATTATTAATGATTAAACTATTTCACAAATAAAGCATATTTTAAAAACGGAAATTCAATTAATTTCAATTAACAACATTTATTACTTAAGATTTTTATTTATCATGAAATCACTACTCTCAGACTAGAGACTGACTGATGATGGTTGGTTGCTGTCAGTTATGTGACAAATAGGAGAGAGTGTGCAGTGGCAACCCACCCTCCAAGCTACATGATGGGCCCAGTAGTGACTACTGGAAGGCAGATTAAGCAGGGTATAGACAAAGTACTTGTTACATCTCTATTTTCTACATTTTTCACGAGCTGCCTGAAATCCTTTGGCAGGCCACAAGTGGCCCGAGGGCTATATGTTGTGCAGGCCTGATCTTATAAGAAGACTTTCCTGAGCCTGCTTAATTCTAGAACACTCTGTTGACTATTTCCTATGTATATAGCTTGTTTGTACTTAGTTATTTATATGTTGTCTCCCTGATAGTTTAAACTACTTAAGATGAAAGACTCTTTTGCCTTTCTTTGAATTCCCAAGGGCTTAGCACAGAGCCTGGTAGATACTTAATAAATGTGTATTGACTAACTAGCTTTGAAATTCATGGTGTCCAGAATGGTGGAAGTGATAGTGGCTCTGTGCTCATTCATACCACATTTTGTATGTTGGACAGCTCATTTTAGGAAGGAAATTAACAGGATAAGGTGTATTCTTGAAATGGCCGCTTCTTAACTCTGTAGCCTAAGGGCCAGCCTTAGGCTGTATTCTCAGGAGGGACTGAAGAGACCAGAGGCGAGAGAGAAGTGTACAGCAGCTGTTCTTTATTGTATTGTAGCGCCCTCCTCATATACCCTAAAGGTACATGATTAAAGCATGATATCCACGTGTGGTGGAGGGATGGACCAATGGGAGGACAGGCTGAGCCAGCCAATCTCAGCTGCCACTCATGAGGTGAGTGGTCTTTCACGACTTTGCTGTGAGCTTTAGCAACTGGGCTGTGATGCTCAGCACCAAAGGAGCTTTTAGACTCACACTGATCCCTACATATTCTAAAAGAAAAGAAGAAAATTATTTTGATAATAGGGATAACTAAAAGGCTGAACATCACCTTTTTTGAAGATCAGATTAGGTTTCATTAACATGGAGAAGAGAATGATTAGAAGTAGGAATGTGCCAAAGCCAGCTTTGCGAGTGGTGATTGTTAAATTTTTGGCATGACCATTTGGATATTGGCAAATATTACAAATCAGGGCTTGATTTTCTATTTTATTGATTTCTACACTTAAGAAAGAGATAGAGAAATCATTGATACTGCAGATTAAACTTTTTAAAAATGTCATGCATGGTTGTTAAAACATCACCAATATGCTCTTGCTTAGAAGGGATATTAATTCTATATGTAAAGGGTTGCTTTGTGAAAAGGAACTGGACTTCTTCTGCTTGGTCCAAAAGGACAGATATAAGTAAAAAAAAAAAACAACTTCTCAATGGTTAGAAAAGTCCAGAAATAAAATGGGCTATTTCAGGAAGTAGTAGTTCTCCCTCACTGAAAACCTAATCAAGGTTGGACGATCACCTTTTTAAAAAAATCTTTCTCCTAGATTTTATTTCACTCATATCTTTCATTTTTATTTTTTCCAATTTTTTAACATTTTTATTTAAAGTTTTGAGTTCCAAATTCTACCCTTCACTCCCTCCTCCCTCCCCTCTACCCTTCCCTAAGACAGTAAGCAATCAGATATAGGTTATACGTGTGTAATTATGTAAAACATTTCCATATGAGTCATTTTGTGCAAGAAAACTCAAATAGAAGAAAAAAAATGAAAGAAAGTGAAAAATAGCATGCATCAGTATTCAATCAATATCACTTCTTTCTCTGGAGACAGATAGTATGCTTTATCATTAGTCCTTTGGGATTGTGGAAGACCACTTTGTGACAACATTGAGGAGGGGATTCTTGGTCATGTACAGATGGTCTCTGGAGTTCCTTCCAACTCTGAGATTCTTTGATTCCTGAAATGGGCTACTATGAGAGACAGTGGATTCCCCAACACTGAAGGTCTTCCATGGAGACTGGGTGACTACTTGTCAGGAATATCATAGAGAGGATTCCTATTCAAGTACACATGGGGCTAAATGATTACAGAGATCCCTTCCAGCCCTCAGATGTCATGACTCTATTACTCTGTGTTATGAATTTGTCTAACTGCTAGCTAGGAATATAAACAAGATAAGATTCCACCTATTTCTAATATATGGCAGCTCTCTGCAGAAGAAGTTTGAGAAGCAGAGCCAAATCAAGAGTAGTGTACATCTTATAAAGCGTCCATTATCTTCCTCTATCATTTTAGTCCATTAAATCTCATATCACCATCTGCTCTGGCTCACAGAATATCATTCTTTAACGCTACACTGGGGTTGTTTTAAAAGAAATTCTGAGTCAGAATTCTTTCAGGAATGATAATTGAGGCTCTACTAATGCCATTCCCTCAGAGGAACACGCTGTCGATGGCTTTTTTTCTCTTGATTGCTCTTTGCAGCTAGCGGGAGGAGGGTGAGGGAGCCTCCAGTGAGGCTGTAACCCTCCTTCATCAGCAAATAGCCATTGAAAGCAGGTCAGTAGAAGGGTTTGGATGACAATTTTACCAATTTCACCAGAAACGAGAAGAGGCTGCCAATGAGAGCTTGCTACTGACCTCAAGCTTTTCGCTGTTTTTTCTCTGCTGTTTAACCTCACCTCTCTGCCTCTTTCTCATCTTTCATTTCACTGAGATGAAACATTCCTATGCCCAATACCCACTGAACACATGAAGGCACAGGACTCCCAATAAAGGGTGGGCAACAGGAGAAACATTCTGGAGGGTTAAAAACTGATGCTAATAGGATCTCAACAGAGGTCCTAACTTCACTTACAATCACATTTTTCTTGTTGTTTTTCAGTTATTTCAGTCACATCCAACTCTTCATGACCCCATTTGGGGGACTTTTTGGCAAAGATACTGGAGTGGTCTGCCATTTCCTTCTCCAGCTCATTTTACAGATGGGGAAACTGAGGCAAAGAGTTAAATGACTTGCCCAGGGTCACATAGCTAGTAAGTATCTGAGGCCAGATTTGAACTCAGGAAGATGAGTCTTCCTGACTCCAGGCCTGGCACTCTATCTACTGCACCACTTTGTTGCCCTTTTCATTTCTCACCAGGGCTAAAAATCAAGGCTGAGATTGGGACCCAGGAAGAATTAAATTGTGCAGCTGGAGTATAGTAAATTGAGTATTGCACTTGGAATCAGGGAGATCTGAGTTGAAATCCCGTCTCAGTCACTTATTACGTGTGTGACTTTGGGCAAGTCACTTGGACCCTTTCTGCCACAGTCAGTCAACAAGCATTTATTAAGTGCCTGTGATGTGCCAAGCACTGGGGAAACAAAGAAAGGGAAAAGACAGTCCTTGCTATCAAGGATTTCACAGTTTAATGGTGGAGGCAACCAATATGTACCCAAAAAAAGATGCATATAAGATAAATTGTAGATAATCATGCACTAGCATTTAGGGACTTATTGCCAAAGGCAGAAGTTTAGCTTTAACTTGAAGGAAGTCAGGGGAATTGGGGGTAAAGTTGAGAAGAGAGAGAGAGTTCTAAGCACAGGGGATGGTAAATATCAACCTCAGTTTCCTCATCTGTAAAATGGAGATAATAATATCACCTATCTCCTAGGGTTGCTATTGTGAGAAGACAATAAGTTCCTCTATGTGAGGCTCTACATAAACCTTATAGCATAAATATATTATTATGTAATTATTATCTACATATGTGCATATATATGTATGTGTGTACATGTGTATCCATACATATGTGTATATGTGTATATTAGGCAAATAAATTTACTTGTAACACAGTTGGAGACTATCTTCTGGATTAGGGTCAGAGAGGGTCTTTGAGAGTCACCCTCACTGAAAAATTCATCACCTTGCTGTTAATTTGGAAGTATGCCTCTCTAACCTTAGAGATGGTCCTCAGAGAGAAGACATAAAAAATGCTGTCAATGACTACTGGTGATGCAATGGATAAAACACTGGACCTGGAAGCAGGAAGACTTGAATTCAAATGTGGTCTCAGACACCTACTAGCTGGACAAGTCATTTAACCTCTGTTTGCATCAATTTCTCCAACTGTAAAATGGAAGTGATAATAATGGTACCTTTCTCATGAGGTTGCTGTGAGGATAAAATGAGACACTTGCAAAAGTGCTTAGCACAGTACCTGGAACATAGTAAGTGGTTTATAAATGCTTATTTCCTTCCCTTCCCCATCACTGCCCCTACTTAAAGCATTTCCGTACTGTTAGCACCTGCCAGAGTTTGTACTCCACTGGAATAACCTTCAAAAACCCGAGGACACTTCCACACCAGGATGAAACTTCAGAGTAAGACGCTTGTACTCAAAATATTCAAGTGGATCTCAATTCCCATTAATCTGGACGTTCCCTCCAACTGTGGAGATCCCAATTTCTCCCTGCTTACTCATTGTGTTCAACTTTTATTCATGTTCTCCTATAATTCTGCTACGGAAGTCTCACCCAACATACAAGAGGCCTTCCTCACTTTCTCCTGACATTGCGAGGATACCAGAGGATCACTCAGGCTGTCTGCTTGTCATCCTTTACCCTTGCCACTCGGCCAGCCCATCTTCTTTTCTGATTGTACATTTCCTTGATGGCATCTTTACTCCCGTTCTTTTAAATTCAGCTTTGGCTTTATGTTATATCTAATTCACACCCACCATGGATCTTTCCATTACTCTCTATGTGAGCTTCATTTTTAAAACTTTTTTGCAGACTGTT
>CM053580.1:482922768-482953728 GCA_028627135.1 Pseudochirops cupreus
CTGTCACTCTCTGTCTCCCAATGGGTTCTGTCACTCTTAAATCCGCTCAAATTTACTTTTGAGTTCCCAAGGACGAAATTCTTGGGGAGCTTGGAGAAGTCACTGCTTACTCTCCGCCATCTTAGCTCCGCCCCCAATCCTTAGCTCCGCCCCCAATCCAAAGAATTTTTTAAAAATAGTTTAAAAAATGTTCAATAAAATTTACTAACATATAAAAAAATCTGACTTTATATGTAGCACTCTGTAACTACAGTTTTTACAAAAAAGAGGGAAGGTATCTTTTCTTGTCTTCCTTGGGGCCAAGCTTGGTCATTATAACTTCACAGAACTCAGTTTTGATTATTTTGCTGTTATAGTCATTGATTTTTATAATCATTGAATATTTTTCCATTTCACTTTGAGTCAATTTATGTAAGTCTTCCCCTATCCTCTGTATTCATCATATTCATTGTTTCTCATGTCATAGTAATATTTTATTACATTCATGTACCATAATTAGGTCAGCCATTCTCTAATCAATGGGCATCTCCTTTGTTTTTCATTGTTGCTAGTGCAAAAAAAAATCACCAAAAATATTGATTCTGATATTTCTTTCTGCCTTGACCTCCTTGAGGCATATGCCAGGTGGTATTTCTGGCTCAAAAGGAATGAAAAGATTTGTGATTTCTAGGAAATGAAATTTTCTAACGGGGAAGGGCATAATTTTCAACACTTGTCTGCCTTCTATAAGGTACTATATTATATGGCAGCCAGTTAGGAAATGCTTAACTAGACAAGTCATTTCATCTTTTGCTTAAATCATATGCTCATTTGCCTCATTTGTGAAATAAGAGGGTTTAACTGGATCGAAGTTCCTTCTAACTCTAGATCTATGATTCTATGACTAAAACCCAGAGAGAAGTGAAATGACTTGCCCAAGTTCACACAACTAACTAGATGACTTCTGAGAGCCCTTCCATCTCTCAATCTATAATCCTATAAAACATTTAATGGTAGAGCCAGGATTTGAACCTAGGTAACCTTGACACCAAATCCACTACTCCAAATCCCTTCATTTTACAGATAAGAAACAGGCTCAATCAGTTGAGGCAACTTACTAGAAGTAAGTTCAGTTGGACAATGAGAATTCCAAGACAAAATGTTGAACAGTCTTTACCCCCAAGGAGCTTACATTTGACTGGGGGGATGTGTATTTTATGTAATAGCGTTTAGTGGAAGAGCTGGGACTAAGACTCTTCTTCTCTGATGCCCAGACTAGGGTACTTTCTTTTATGTCACAGTGTAGACCTGGGTCCCCTTTCTGTCAGAGATTCTGAAACATAATAACTCTGCCTTATGAAACTGCATTAACCAGACTTCTTCCTAGGCAGAGAAAAAGAGCCTTTGCTCTCTTTGAAACTGCCTTATTCCAGTGAAATAGTCTCTCACACACCAGACTTTCCTTTAATCAAGAAAGATTACCACTGAATACCCCCTTCTCTCTGGGGATTTTCCTTCTCTTAGCCTGACCCCCTCTTCTAGTCTTGGAGAGCCTTTTCTCTCCATTCCCTAACCCCACTGTGTCCCTTATCACCTACAATAAGACAAGATTTCTCTGCTAAAACCTTGGCTCAAACTCCCTTACATAGAATGCTTTCTTGCCATGCAAAAACAACCAGAAACAATTTTAATGGGTAGCTAGCTAAAGGTCTATTTGTTGAACCCAACAAATACTGAAATAATTCCAAATACCCATCTGTGACCTATTTGACCATTAAAAGATGAAGCCATTGATACCGGGTTTGGTTCTGATCTTTTTCATGCTGGATAACTTCTAGTGACATTCAAAGAGTATATCAGCCACAAACCCAAACTTTCAGGGTCTAGCCACCACCTGCTTCATTTATGTTCTGTTTTCTCAGCAGCAAGCTTGAAAAGGAGAGAGCAAGTAACAAATGACCATTGGAATGTCTGAGGCCCATTTCTGACATGTGAGATAAACCGCAAACGTCTAAACTTGCAAAATTCATCAGCCTCTATCTTTTTTGTGATCTTTGTAGTAAAAGTACATTCCTTAAGCTTATCTTCACTACATCTTTTCTACTTCCTCCTAAGTACAGTATCAAACTTTACTTCAAGCTACCCTCAAAAGGAGGGATGGGGGAGAAGGGGTATGAATGTAATCACCACCTTAGGTGAGGTGTCATTTGTCAGCTGTGACAAAAGATGATTGTGTTAGGGAAGCAATGGTATCTGCACACAACTCGTGGCTTTGGAAACCTCCTTTCTGCATCTTGTTCAATATCCCTCGCTATGGGCTAATGAGGTGTTAGGGGTAACATTCATCCCTCCTGCCAGTTCCAGTGTCTTCTCAATTGTGATCTCATACTCATATTTGGTGACCTCTATTATCTATATCTAGGAAGGAATGTGAGAGTTTAAAAACCAGGCAAGACAAAAACGGGAATTGTGGGAAACTACTTAGCACTTGCAAAAAAGTAGATTGGATTTCAGCTTTTCTCCATTAAGATCCAAGCTAAATTTGACAAGAGTTGGTGTATCCCTCTACTCAAAAACATATACCTCTGCTACAGTCAGTGTTTTCACGGCCTGCTATGCATGTTTCCTGACCTTAGCCTTTGCCTGGAATGTCTGGTTTTCCAAGCTATTTAATTTTCACCCAGATAATATAATAGATCAAAGACTATTGGTGCCAGATAGACTTACTTTAAAGACTGTCTTGTCTAATCCTTTCATTTTCCAGGTAAGAAAAATGAGACACAGAGGGAAGATGACTTGTCCAAGGTCACAGAGTTAGTGGTGGAGTCAGGGCTTAAATCCAGGGCTCTTGACACTTTCTAAACCATAACAATGTGCCTTTCCTATGGTTTATGATTTTACTGTAACCAGAATAGAAGAGTTTTAGTTTTAGAAATGATGGAAAATAAGCCATCTCCAATAATACGGGATCATAGTCTCAGCATTGGAAGAAATCTTAGCAGCTGTATAGTGCAACTCCCATATTTTCCATAGGAGGGAACGAAGGCCTAGAGGGATCAAATTAATTGCTCAGGATCACACAGGTACTAAGTGACAAAGGTAGAATTCAACCCTAGGCCCAACATGACTATAACATGTAATCCCAAAACTTTCAAAGGAAAAATAAATAAATAAAATAACCATGTTATCTTTGTTTGAATCAAATATTTGATGTGTTCATTGCTTCACTAAAATGACATAAGGGGAAAAAACTGGGAGAAAAGAAACTTGTATGAAGAAGATATTTGTTGTTTTTAGTAGATTGCAAGGTCAATTTCAATAAGTGTGACATGGCAGCAAAACAAACAAGACTATTAGCCCAGCATGCGTTAAGTGAATATGTCCAGAACTAGGAAACTGATGGTCCCATTTTACCATGCCATGGTCAGACCATGTCTGAAGTTTTCTGCTATGGGCATCATATTTTAGAAGGGACATGGACAATCTGGAGCAAAACCAGAGGAGAATCCCTGAGTTGGTGAGAAGACTAGAGACCATACCATCCATGTAAACAGCTGAAAGAACTGGGGATATTAAGTCTAGAAAAGAGTAAATTTAGGGAGAGTAAGATAATTGTCTTCAACTATATGGAGGACTACTCCATGGAAGAGGTACTTGCTCTATTTAACCGCAGGGAGATAGAACCAAGAGGAATGAGTAACAGTCTCAGAAAGACAGAGTTGCACTTTATACAAACTTTAACATCCTGACAACTAGAGATGCCTAAAGCTAGAAAATGATTGCCACAGAAGTAGTAGCATTTCTGTCTCTCTGGAGGTCTTCAGTTACCGGGCCATTTGTAGGAAAGATTGTGGAGGGGAATCTTGGCTAGGGTTAAATTAGATGATCTCTGAGCTCCTTTCCAATTCTAATGTTCTACAATTCTTTGAAGGTGCCATGAAGTGACATTGGCCTCCTCCAACAAAACGCTCCATCTCTGACTTCAGGCATTCTCACTGGCTTCCCTCCCTACCCCCAAGCCCCCATTCATGGAGTGCTTTCTTTCCTTATCTCTAATTTACTCTGTATATATCTTCCTTTATACATCATTGTTTGCATGTTGTCTTCTCCATTAGATTCTTAGCTCCTCAAAAGTAGGAACTTTTGCCTCTCTTTGTATCCTTGGCACTTAGCACAGTATTTGGTATGCAGTAAGTGCTTAATAAATGTTTACTGACTGACCGAAGGATAGGTAGCAGGATTTCCTTGCTGTCTCATAGGTGAATCTGTTTATGTGGCTTACATTTAAGGCCTGTTATAAACAAGCAAGTGTTCTTTCTGTAAAGTTAAAACTTCTCACAAAGGCCAGCTTGACCCAAGATATTCTAAATGAGAAAATGATGCTTTCCCATACCTCTTACCCCTATGTTTCCCATTAAATGACTATTCAACTCCTCTGTATTATATATTAAAGATAGAAAAATAGTATTTCTTTACCAACATACTGACTTGGGACACCTGGCAAGTCATTTACTTGACTTTTCTGTGGTCTAGGCAACTCTCTAAGACTACAGGTTGCAGAGAAGGCATCTACCTGCTTAGGTAAGAATTTCCTTACTCTGGAGTACTCTATACCAATAAAATCACTGATCAAATCCCCGCCCCTCTCCCTAACCAAAAGCAGTTAATAAGGTTCATGCAACACTGAATTTAAAAATATTGTTATGGGAATTTCAGGAGATGATATCAACTGTTTTACCAGATGTCTTTTACATTGATGATTGATTGGAATTCTCTTGCTGACTTGGGAAATAACAAACTAGAGCTCAAGAATAATTCAGGGATCCAAGCTTTTAAAATTCTGATGCCCATTGACCCCAGTCTGCCAAATGCCAGTAGAAGTGGATTGGAAAATGTTCAATGCCTATCTGCTTTCTTGTTGTTCCAATACTAATTACTAAGTTATTTCTGGAAGCCTGTGCCAAGTTTCTCTGGGTCTTGTCTTATTTAAGGCAATCTTGTCATTGTACTAAATTCAAAAGGAATTGTGGATTTTAAGTTGAGGTTGCAAAGATCGCAATCTGGCATGCTTTGAAAATACTGAGAGAAGCTGTCACTCAACAAGAAAGAAAGAACATTTGTTTTAATCATACAATTCATAATATCATCATAAGCACAGGGGAAAGACAAAGCATGAGGGTATACCTATCATGAGAATGAAATAATGGCTGAGAGATTTTTAAAGTATAAAATAAAAGATTCAAGTAAACACACATTTATTAGGTGACTGCTATGTATAATGTGCTAAGGATATAAAGATGAATGGGGGGAGGGGGGGAGCGCAGACCCTTCCTTCAAAGAGTTTACCTTCTTCAGCATTCACATAAGTTTGTATGAAAAATTTAGTGAACTAAAAGCTTCATTTGAAGTCTGACATATCAGCCTCAAAAGCTAACATAATATTAGATTACATGATAAGGTATAGTTTACAGAATGACCAAGATGATATACTGTATTCTCCCCTGGTGTAGCAGCAACAAAATATTCATAGTAATGACAGTGACTATAAACATGCTGGCAGAGTTCTCAGTCATAAAATATAACAGACTCTCCATATAAAAGACAGAAGCTAAACATTTATTCAGACACCAGAAAACCAACCCCCCCCACCCCCAAAAAAGAAAGCCAAATCCATCATAGCAACAAAGAAGTTAATACACCACAGCACATCAGGGAGCCACACCATCCTTTAGCCTTCCCACAAACACTCAAAAGCCCAGCTGTCACAGCAGGGGGAAAAAAATAACCTACTCACAAGCCTGGCTATCTCCTTGCCTTAGCATTCTCTCTATCCCACTGTGTAGCTTCTCTGACTCCCAACTTCCTATGGGCTCTGCTCCACCCTTCAGCAAGCTCCTCCCAGCACAGATTCCATGTGATTACATTTGGCCTATCACAGGGCAGGGAAGATCCTCAAATCCCCATGGGCCTATTAAGGGACAGAGAAGATCTTCAAATACTCATTACCATTACATTCAGTCCCAAGATCTTTCATGGCTTTTACATAGCAAAAATACATTAACAATGCATTTCATTACACGGGTTAATAGGAGTTTAAGGAGTGACAGTTGTGGTAACTGGTGTCAATAGAACTTTACAGCAATATAAGAGGGATAACAGAAAATAAGTACATAAAACAATATCTTTGGGTGAGGCTTGTGCACAAGCACCACATCACTATCCCCCTCAAATGAATGGGGCTCAAAACCTTGGGGTAAGGAGCAAAGCTCTCTTTTTCCATAGCTTCTTTCTGCTGAAATTGGACGTAGAGCTGGCCCTGCCCCAAGAGGTCTCATTCAAGAGGTCAGTTCTTTAGCTGGCATCCAAAGCTCAGTTGATGCCAAGTCCAGGGGTGATATATCACAGTCATGAACAGGGGATGACATCTGGCTTAGGTGATCAGGCATCTGCAGGTGAGGGGTACCAAGTGTGCAGGAAACAAATCTAGCAAACAAGTTTAATAGACAAAAAGCCAAAAAGAAACAAGAAGACAGTAACCAGAAGCATGGTAGATATAGGGTCAGCCGTGCTTCTGGAGTCTATGAACCTACTATCATAGCCTCATTCAAGGTATAATATATGAGTTAAGGGGTACAATTTGGTAATCATATTCTCCTGAGTAAACAACAGTTACAGTATTATCTTTCCCATGTGCTATGATTTCTACAGCCTTTGGAACATCGTCTGGCTTCTGCTTTACCCATACTTTAGCTCCCAATTTTACTATATATGTAGAACCAAACCTTTCAGTTCCTCTGATAGTTATTTCAGAAGGAGGGTCAGTTTTCACAAGGGGTATTGTTTCACAAGGAATAATAATCACTTGAACTATTCTATCATGTTTCCTAAACTGTGTGAGTTCTTCACCCAAATTTTGCAATGTCACAATAATTTCTCCTTGATAATTAGACTCTATTACTGTAGTCAATATGTGTATTCCTTGAGCTGCTAATTCTGATTTAGGTAATATTCATCCAAAATGATTTTTAGGGATTCTCATACATATTCCAGTGGAGATTTTTCTTATTTCTTTTCTATCCAACCAAAGGTCCTCTAAACAAAGTAAATCATATCCTACCAAACCAGGTGTTTCTGGATATAGTACTAGGACATCTTGTCTCACAATCCAATGCTCAATATTTGGGATCTTATGTGTCTGCTGTTTTCTAATTTGTGGATTTGGGGTCATCCTTCTGGCTAGAAGTGTACTTACTTCCAATGATCTATTATTCAAATTATGTGAAGCAGTAAAGAAATTATCCTTCCAATGTTGACATGAATTATTAGAACTTAACTTCCTTAACTATTCTTTCAATAATTCATTCATTTTTCAATTAACCCAGATACTTGTGGATACTATGGAATAGGATATATCCATTCTATATTGTTTAATATACAATATCTCCTTATTTCATTAACTTTGAAATGTGACCAGTTGTCACTTTGAATCTGCATTGGGGTTCCATAACATAGACTTATGAGATTTAGAGTTTTACAGGTATTTTTCTGGGTTGCATTCTTTGGCAAGCAAAGAAGTAGTTAACACCTTGTTTCAGCTACTGAATTAATACCTTGTTTCAGTTCAAGTTTCTTTTGAGCCTTGTGTCAAGTCTGTTAAGAGACAGAATATGTGAATCCCACAACTTGTGAACCCTAGAACTTGTGAACTCCTGCAACAGGAAAAGGAGAAGCCAATGACCATATATAAGGTGAGACCCAGGCTGGATAGAGCAGAACTGAGAAGGGAGCTCTTGTAGTAGAGAAGCAGAAAACTTGTGGTATTCCAGCATTCTATGTTTCTCTGTTCTGTCTGTGTCGATTTTTGTTTGTGATACTTTGTACAGAAGCCCTGGGACCTTACTTGAAGCCCTGAAAGAGGATTTTCTGGTTGTCTGTTCACAGAAGTTCTGGAGAAGGGTTTTGGAGGTCCTGGGACTTTACTTATGATTTGTGTTGACCTCTTCGACCTTTTTTGTGGGTCTATGTTGATTTCTATAATGATGATTTGTGTTGAGTTCTCAGACCTTGTTAGTGGGTCTGAGTTGATTTCACAGGCAGATAGTGAAGAGATGATGGTGCTGGCAATGTATATGAATATTATTGTGGCTCTGTCAAGCTTTGTCTTCCCAGAAACAGGAACTGTGAAGAACTTTAGGTGAACTGGACATTATGAGCTTCAATATGGAATGGGAACTGGACAAGGAGCTAAAAAAGGAACTGGGAGCTGGCTGCCTTTGTACCCAGGTCACAGTTGTGTAGATTCAGGCAGGAGCTGGGGCCATGGAAGAGGAACTATGGAAGCTGAGAGCCTGACTTGAGTCAAGATGAAAAGACCTCTCCTTGGGTATTTAAGGCAAACTGAGAAGATCATGATTTATTGTGGCCTAGGGGTGGAGGACTTTGTACTCTGTGTCCTGTACCTCTCCAGGATGATTGAATTAAGAATGATTGGAAACTAATCTCCAACTAAAAAGAAAGAAGACTTTTTTTGATTGAAGAGATTAAGACAATGTGACCTAGGGGTGAAGAACTTTGACCTTTGTACTTTGTGTCCCTTAAGGAGGCTTGCTCCTTAAGGATGATTGAGTTTAGGACTTACTGAATGATGTCTTTTGTTTAAAACTATGTGGCCACTTTAGTGACAAATTGTTAAGTTATAACATTATGAATGCTGTACTTTGATTTTTGTCAATATTTTGTCTTAATCTGCTGAATAGAGAGTTCACTATACTATGTAATCAGAACCTTGAAGCTGTTCACACCAGCAGTACTCTGGAAAGCTGCTTGTGCTTGGTTTTACATAAGGAAAAGTCATTAGTACACCTGAATAGATGTCAATACAAGTACATATAAATTTGCATCCTTTATCTTGGGGTAGGGAACCAATATAATCTATTTGCCAAATTTGGGCTGGGACTTTTCCCCTTGCTATCTCTCCAGTTACTCCCTGAGGAACGGTTTGTTCTTTTTCCAGTTGACATATATGACATTCCTCTGCTACTTGTTTTAACAATGGATGAGAGATATTAATACCTCACTCTTGTGCCCACTGGTGTGTTGCCTATGACCCTAAATGGCCAGCCATTTGATGGATCCATTTGACAAGTACTGTGTAGGAGACAAGGCTTTCAGGGGTCCCTCGGCCCCATTAAGGAAATGCTCCCCTTTTCTATGAGGTCACTAGGCAGATATGCAGGAGGAGTATAATCTTGTTTGTTGATGCCTCCATTGGTCCTATGAATAACTAAGGAAAATTCAGGGTATTTAATTAGCAAGTCTTGTTTGTGACTCCCTGTTTGTGCCTTTGGACATGGTCCTAGGATGAAGTCTTAATGAATAACTAGCCTTAGGCTGGGGTAGGGAGTGTTGAGACCAAAGGAGGGTCCTTGCATTCTGGTTAAGAATTTCTGCTATAGGAATATAAGCCTTGTAAGTTCCCTGTATCTTTGGCTCTGTATGAAATGGTTCTGTAATAAACAGACTATTGAATACATCCCCTTCTCTCTCTCTCTTTAATCAGCTGGTTGCTAGGCCATGCAACTGTGCTGGTCACAGGAGTACTGGATCATCAGTTGGTGTCAGAGTCAGGACAATATATTGAGTAGCAATCTTTGTTAGTGGATCAGCATGTGCATTGTATTCACATTCTGGCGTGGTGAGGCCCACATGAGCATCTACATGAAAAACTAACAAATTAGTAACCAAAGATATGCCCCATATATCTTCACATAATTTTTTGCCTCAGACTTGTTTGCTACGAATTTCCCAGTTTTGATTTTTCCACATGGGCATCCATGTATATAACCCATTAGCTGCTGCTTATGAATCAGTAAATATATGACAATGTCCTCCTTGTTCTGTTTTGATGGCTTGATGTACTGCCAAAAGTTCAGTATATTGACTATTTCCACCTATTCCAGCACTTTCCAAAATCCTCATAATACATGGATTATAGGCTACTGCTTTCCAGTGTCTTTTATGACCCCAATATTTTGCTGTCCCATCAGTAAACCATGCATGTTTCTTTTGTTCTTCAGTTAATCCATCATATCTTTCATTCTATTTTACCAAGGACTGTACCAACTGTTGCACTGGTTCAGGGGATGTATCATTTCGCTTAGTATCTATGTTTGCTATAGATTCATGTAGAGCAGAAACTCTACTTTTGCCTGTTTTAGATCTATTTCAAATAAACCATTTCCATTTAATTATGCTAACCTCTTGTGCATGTCTAATTCTGTGAGAAGCTGGAGTACTCATTACCCAGGTCATAATCTGGATTCCAGGCTTTAATATCACTTCATGGCCCAGAGTCAGTTGTTCAGTCTCTACCAAAGCCCAATATGCAGCTAACAACTGCTTTTCAAAAGGGATATATTGAAGTCCAGATGAAGGGAGTTTCCTAGACCAAAATTCTAAGGGTACATTTTTCACTTTACTTTGACATTTTTCAGTTTCCACATTTTCCTTATCTTTTCCCCCAATCTTATATATACTTACTTTTTCTACATGGTGGGATAAGGGGAGAGAAGGGGACAGGGAGGAAAGTGTGCTCTATACTATGCATAGTGGTTCTAATACCTTAACAATAATACTACTTAGACTTTGTATGTTGCTTTATGCCAGTGGTTCTCAACCTTTCTCATGCCATGACTTTTTAATATTTGTATGTGGTCATATCTGCATGTGGGCAGACCTGCCTGGAGATGGATAGAAGAGTGGTGTCTCAGTTCCTAAGACCATCGGAAATATGTGTTTTCTAATGGTCTTAGGTGACCCCTGTGAAAGGGTCGTTCAATCTCCAAAGGAGTTGCAACCCACAGATTGAGAACCACGGCTTTATGGTTTCTAAGGTACTTTCACAAACATTATCCTGTTGTTTTACTAAGTGGAATTACTATATAGAGAATGCTGCCGATTTGTTAGTTTTACTAGATAGCATCATATTTATCTTTCTGCTCAAAGACCATAAGAAGGATTTCTTAAGCTCCTACTGTGGGCCAGGCAATGTAGTAAGTGCTTTACAAATATTATCTCTTTTGATCATCACAACAACCCTGGGTGGTGGATGCTTTTACTATTCTCATTTTAAATTTGAGAAAACTGAGCTAGACAGCTTGAGTGACTTGCTCCGGATCACACAGTTAGTAAGTGTCTGAGGCCAGATTTGAATGTAAGTCATTCTGACTCCCAGCCCAACTCTTCATCCACAGGGCCACCTAAATGCCATGGGAAGTGATGCTGGAGGCTAGGCAGCTATTGTAGTAATCCAGGTGTGAAAGTGATAAAAGATTAGACTAATATAGACCATAAGAGTAGAAATTGAAGGTGAAAGTGAGAATCAGCAGAGCTTTTTGAATGTTTGAATGTTGAAAGTTGGAATGAGAGTAGTAAGGAAGATAAACCTTACATAGATTTAAAGTTTCTGTGGCTGAAAAAATGATGGTACCATTGGCATAGCAAGGAAATCAAGGAAGACAATCTGTCAACAAGCTTTTATGAAGCTCTTATTAATTTGCTAGGCACTGAGCTATACTCTGTCAGTACAAAAGAAGGAAGAAAATCAGGATCCCTTCCCTCAAGGAGCTCATTAGTTGATTTCAGTCATGTCTTACTTTTCATGACCCCTTTTGGGGGTTTTTTGGCAAAAATACTGGAGTGGTTTGCCATTTCCTTTTCTAGCTCATTTTACAGATGAAGAAACTGGGGCAAACAGGGTTACGTGACTTGTCCAGGGTCAAACAACTAATGTCTGAGGTCAATTTGAACTTGGGTCTTCCTGACTCCAGGCTTGGCACTCTATCTGCTGCCCCACCCAACTGCCCCTCAGTTCAGTCATTTCTGACTTTTCATGATTGATCCCTTTTGGGTTTTTCTTGGCAAAGACACTGCAGTGGTTTGCCATTTCCTTCTCCAGCTCATTTTATATATTATAATGGGGGAGAGAACATATTAAAAACTATGTACATATGGAAGTCCAGGGAAGAAGTGGAGCGAGGGTGAGGAATTTGGTTTTTGACAGTTAAGTTTGAGGTGGTATGATATCTCAATTGAAGTATACAGAAGACAGCTGAAGTCATGCTGGATTCTCATCAGTTTAAGTCAAATCTAGATTGGGGGCCCAGATATGTGACAAAAATTCAGTTGAAGATATATGAAGTCAAGAAGGTTTATGTGTTTCCTGGGGGAGGTGGTGACGGAGAGCAGTGGTTCAAAGGGACAAAGCCTTTAGGAACATCTACAATTAGACCATAGGTAATGTCCACTTAACCTAGACTACTGTCTTTGTAAAAGGCTCCATTACCCACTCTCCAGAGCATAAAAGAATGTTATCTTAACCATCCCCACCACTCCAAATCAGCCTACAATTGTGAACCAAGTTTGGTTTTCTGGTGTGACACTTTCAGCTTAAAGTAGCTTTACTTCTTAGGATAAGAAGAAGATTCAGGGCCAGAAAAAGATTGAAACCCAGAACATCAGGGATTTGAATCCAGGACTTTATGATTCTAAACCCAGAAGTCTACTCATGACACCATAATGGACTGCCTTTAAATGGAAGCAGATACTTCTATGGGATAAAATAAAAATATAGTAGATACAATTTATCTTAAACACAAATTGGAAACACTATTTCCTGGAAAATCACATCTCATAGCAATTCTCATAATTAAAAGCATATCTGGGCACTATTTTTCACCAAGAGCAAGAATAGTTGAGTACCCAGCCGCTCAAGGAATTGTGTGGTGGTGATGGTAGGAAATGAAGGGGGTGGAGGCATGTGGAAGAGACTTCAGGGTCCCAAATCCTCCTCTGACAAGCTATAGTGCTTCTATAGACCAGAAGTTGACTCCATCTATCCAACCATCATCCATCAATCCATCCATTCATTCATTCATTAGCAAACATTTATCACAATTAAAAGTCTGAAACTTCTGGGAACAGAGGTTAGGTTACTATAACTGTTCTTCTGTGCAGCTTGTCTTTACTAGAAGAGAACTCTAAAAATACCATGGGAACTCAGATAACTGAATCTAAAGCTTCTCTGAGAAGGAGAATTACTTCTTTCAGCCAGAAGCAGGAGAGTTGCTTGAGGAATTAAAGCACCTGAACCATACCATTTGAAGGGACAAGGCTGAAAACTTCAATTGATTAGACCTTATAATGGAAGAATGAAATCTTTGGGATATTGCATTTTTTTAGTTGCTTATACCCTGGGATTAATTGCACTGGGAGAGGATGTGTACCCTTCAACCTCCATTAATCTTTGACTTGGCACTCTCTCTCAAACCCAGGGCCTGCCTTCCCCCTGAACTCTCACAAAAAGAAAATGCACCTCCAATGGAAGCATATTGCCCTGAATGTTGGCAAAAGTCCCAGTTAGACTGCCTGGTCATGCCTCTGTCCAGAAAATTCATACAAGGCAATAGAAATGAGATATTTGTATCATGATGGATAAAGACCTACTATGATTTAACTAAAAAATTTCATGTTATAAATTGGGTAAGGATGGATTATTAAGGTAAGATTCCTTTTCCCTAAAGTGATCAAAATAAAAACACATTTAAAATAACTGTTAAAACCTCTGTGTCCTTGTTTTAGCTTTCCTAGAAAATTAGTTCTAAGACCCCAAGGGTAGATTCCTTTTCCATTCACATACCCTTCTCCCCATTCCCAACCCCTAGCCAGGGTTTTTTTTCCCCATTTAGTAACTGTATAAACACAATTATTACACTTGCTTACAATTGGGTGAAATCAAATTTAGACAGTCTTCTAGCAATGGTTTCCTAAAGCTGAGGCACAAAGGGAAATCTCAAAGGAAACAGACACAGTTCTCATACATGCTGCATTTACTTTAAAGGTGATGCCAAAAGAACCCCCACCCCCAATGCCATTACACATCCCAATGCTTCCTTCTAGTTGTTACACACCTGATTAAAGACTACAAAATCAAAGAGCAAACTACTTAAAGGAAAGGACCACAGACTCAATAGCTCATCTGTGAATGGAATCACTTAGAATAATTTGAGAGGGTCATCACAAAGAGCAAGCTTATTTTTAGAAATGAGTTTTCTTTTGATACAAAGAAAAATGTTGGCCATTCCCCTGGTGTTTATAACAACATTCCAATTTAATCTTCAGTTTAAAAATTCTTTAATTATTGCATAACAGTGCTTTGTGGATTGCCCAACACTCACATCTCTGGTTGATACTAATATCTTGAATTTTCTGGGGTGTGTGCGTGTGTGTGTGTGTGTGTGTGTGTGTGTGTGCGCGTGCGCACGCGCGCATGCACGTGTGTATGTATGTATTTTCCATTTTGGTAATAATATATGTAAAAGTCATGGTTTACATTTTAAATTTAGCTTTCAGGGGAAAGCCATACAAATGAAAGACAATGGAAATAAAATGGAAAAAGGCTTTTGTTTGTTACCATACTTCCTCCTTTCTTGTTTGATAAGATTTATTATTACTTACCTAAACTTCTCTCTGGTAACTATAAGGAAACCCATAAAGGAGTCTCTTTCTTGACATATGAATTGTGGTGTTGTTATTTTTTTTTTACTTTTTGGAGGGCAACTGGGGTCAAGTGACTTGCCCAAGGTCACACAGCTAGTAAGTGTTAAGTGTCTGAAGCTGGATTTGAACTCAGGTCCTCCTGACTCCAGGGCCAGTGCTCTATTCACTGCACCCCCTAGCCACCCCAGTTGTGGTATTTTTCTATTCTAGAAACTGATTTTCTGGGGTTCCATATTCAGCGTCCCTGAATTCATCTATATTAAGGCATCAAAATAGAGATATAAAGGCAGAGAAAAAGAAAAGGTAAGTGGGGTGATTTTTTTCTTAGGGCTGATTATTACAATCATACATAGGAAAGACATTTTCCAACCTCCAAGCAACCATTCTCACAAATCTTAATTCAATTCAACCAGCACTTATCAAATGCCTACTGTGTGCCAATCACTGTGTTTGGTGCTGAGAACACAAAGACAGAAATGAAGCAGTCCCCGCCGCTGAGGAATTTTATTGGGGCAAAACCACAGGTACGTCGTGAACAAATACAAATTATGTAGAGCACGAGACGAAGAAATTTTGAATTGGAGAGATCTCTAAAACGTGGAGGATAAAGAAAGACTTTGTCTAAGAGTTGGTACTTAAGCTACACCTTGAAAGAACTAGGGAACTAAAATAGTTAGAGGCAACGTTGTACTGGAACTGCTCACTGAAGTACGCAATGAGATTCTCTTCTCTAGAGCCCAAGTTATTTTTGTAGTAAAAATATTGATCTAGTCTTTGTAATTACATAATTCATAAGACAGTAATTCTTCTTACATGAGGATGATGCTGGGGGGGAGGGTATCTCCAGTCATCCTGATGTATATCTTGCCACTGGACCAAGATGGCTCCAGAGGAGAAAGTGAGGCTGGTGACTTTGCATAGCCCTGCCTCATTTAAATCCAATTCACTTGCAAGTCATGGTCTCACCTTCCTGATGTCAGGGTCTTTTTTTGAGAACGAAGGACTAACAACAACAATAACCTGATAGAATCACAGTATAATGGGAAGTTCTCTCTAGTAAGAGTCAGAAAGTTTAGACAGTAGATTTAAATAACACAATCTTAGCATTGGAAAGGGCCTTAGAGGCCACTAGAAAATCTCTTACCATAAAATACATCACCTACTTCATCTTAATCTTTTTTTGTATCATGGACTCTTCTGGCATCCTAGTCAAGTCAACAAGCATTATTAGGTGCCAGGCACTATGATAAATGCTGAGAATAAAAAGAAAAGCACCCCCACTCCAAAAACAGTCCCTAATCTTGAGGAACTTACATTCTAATGGGGGAGAAAACATGCAAGCAACTATGTACAAACAGGATACATATGGTGTAAACTGGTAATTGGAGGGAGTTAGGTAGTTCAGTGGATAGAGCGCTAGGCCAAGAGTCAGGAAGATCTGAGTTCAAATTTGGCCTCAGACTCTTACTAGCTGTATGTCCCTGTGCAAGTCACAACTTCCACTTGTCTTAATCCACTGAAGAAGGAAATGACAAACTACTCCAGTATCTTTGTTAAGAAAATCCCATGGATAGTACTGGCTTGTGATGGATCACAAAGAGCTGGACACAACTGAACAACAATAGTAGTGACAAATTGGTGATAGTCACAGTAGCATTAATAGGGACTGGGAAAGGCTTCATGTAGAAGGTCAGATTTTAGCTGAACCTTGAAGGAAGTCAGAGAATCTAGGATATTGAGAAGTAAGAGAATTCTAGGCATGGAGGACAATCTGGTGAAGCCTTCTCAGAATTATATATTTAAATGCATAAAAAAAATATACAGGATTACAAAGGAAAACAATTATATGGAAATAATTATCAAAATATTTTGTAAAAAGATTAATCTGGTACAACCTAGATAAACAGTAATATCCCCTTGCAAGATCTCTGGTAAGAGGTCACCTGGTCTAATCTGAAGACTTCCAGTGACTTGACCACCTCCTACATCAGCTCACTCCTCTTTCTGAAGGCCTCTGTTGGGCAGTTTTTGCTTACATTGAACCCAAGCCTGCCTCTCTATACTCCTCCATTTCCTTGGATTCAAAGAGAACAAGTCTATTCACTCTCCTTCCCAACAGCCCATCAACTATCACCTATCATATCTCCATTACTTGTCTGCCTCTCCAGTTCCTCCATCTGATCCTCATCTGGCATGATCTCCAGCCCCCTCTCAAGTTCTGTCACTGTGCCCTGTGACCCTGTATAAGCCATTTCACTTCTGTTTCTTTCTCTCTAAAATAAGGGGGTACCTTTAAATGATCTCCAGCTTTAACATTCTACAATTTTGTAAAATAAAAAAATCCCTTTGTTGGCCATCATGAGCATCCCTTAGAAATATGGGAACAATATAAGCCAAAACACACAACCACAGACTTTTTGTCAAGTCATACATGTGAAACCAGCATATTCATTCTTGAGTAAAAATCAAAAGCTTGTTCCTAAGAAGAGACCAATGCCACTTTATAAATATGGTTCTGAGATATGATCTGTTACTCAGTTTATCACAATAATTTATTTACTCCATTTTTGTTTATGGTAAAATTAAAGACAAACACACACACACACGCACACACACAAATGGTCCATTTAAACAAATTTTTAAGAACTTCTCCAAACCTTCCTGTGCCTGGGTATACCTCTGGTATTTCTCTCTTGGGCATCATGTTGGTCTGTCATGGTGTAAACTCTGCTCTTAGCTACCCTTGTCTTAGACTCTTTTATACAATTGAAGGGTGAACTTTTGGAGGCTAAGAAACAAAAGGAGTTTGTTCAATCCTAGAAGACAGGACCCAAAAAAACACTGGGTAAATATAAAAAAAAAAACAAAACAAAACATTAGTTTTGCTTCTCTACAATTTAGTCATTATAGCCGACTCGAAGTTTCAAACACACAAAACCTCTAGTCTCTCGGTGCATCTTGTATTACCATCTCTTGTTCCACTGACATGCCAGTGTTGGAGCAGAGTGTTCTTAGGATAATTCAGCTAAGAAAAAAAAAATTCTTTCTTGCTGCTCACTGTCTATTCAAACATCTAGAATGTTGAAGGGAACAAAAAGTTAGTTCTTTCACCTCCCTTCCTTTGATGCAAAGTTGACATAAAAAAATTCTTTATTTAATATGTCAGCATGCTAAAAACAAATCTTACTAATAATCTAATTTAGCTTCCTAGGAAAATAAGAGGACTGTAAATTTTAATTGTTGTATCATAGTCAACCACACTGTTAATAATGTTCTATTCTAGAACAGGATTTTCAAAGCAAAAGACTGATTTCCATGGTGATTTCCCAAGCTCTCACCCACTGTAAATCCCAGACAAATTGGCTTACCTGCTGTTCCCCAAACAAAATGTTTTCTCTCCCTTCCCATCTCTCTGCCTTGCACAAGATAGCTTCATGCCTGGACTGCTCTCCCTCCTCACTTCTGCCTCTAGCTATCTTTACACAAGGGATCTTCCTTTCTTAATTCTTCTGACTGTTAGTGCCTCCTTATCCCCACTACTTTGTGTAATTCTTCCTTGTTCTCCTCTGTGATCTGTCCCTAACGGGTGCTACATTCTTCTTTACTTTGTACGTATTTTGCATTTATTTATTCAGTCTGTGTCATTTTTCCTTTGTGGAATGTAAACTCCTAGAGGTCAGACACTGGGTTTTTTTTGTTTGTTTGCTTGTTTTTCTATGTAATCTCAGTACCCAACATAGTGCCTTACACATTGTAGGCACTGAATAAAGGCTTGCCGAATGGACAGACAAGAAGAGCAATACCTGATTCCCTATCCCACAGAGTTGCTGT
Organism: Pseudochirops cupreus; assembly: GCA_028627135.1. Lineage (NCBI taxonomy): Eukaryota > Metazoa > Chordata > Mammalia > Diprotodontia > Pseudocheiridae > Pseudochirops > Pseudochirops cupreus. Next base: position 482,941,135 of record CM053580.1, read on the forward strand.
TGAGAAGCACATGGGAAAGAGCTCAAAACGCCATAAATTAACTTTGAAAGGTAGGGAATTGTTCTTGTTACTGTTATTATTGTGTGGTGACTAATGGCATTTTATCTACGACGCGTGAATTTTCAGTGAACAATGAATGCCTCACAGGCACTAGAAAGCAAGTCACTGGTCAAAGATATCATATGAGCGAAAGATTGAATGAGCAGAAATGCAATAGTAGAAAGAGTGCTGGATTTGGAGCTGGTGGACTGGGTTTGAGTTCTGTGACCACCTTGTACAAGTCACTTCATTTCTCTAGATCTCAGGAAGTTGGTAGCTTGGTGACATAATGAATGGAGTGCTGGATGTGGTATCAAGAAGAGCTGAGTTCAAATCTTGCTTCAGATACCAGCTGCGTGATCCTTGGCAAGACACTTACCTTTCCTCAGTCTCAGTTTCCCAGTATTTAAAATGAGGATAATAAAAGTACCTACCTCACAGTGTTGTCGTGAGGGTCAAATGAGATAATATACATAACGCTCATTACAAAACTCAAAGGATTATCCAAATTTCAACTATCAGAATTATTATTAGATAATCTCTCAGGGCCACTTCAGCTTAAATTCTAAGACACTATGTAGAGCCATGCAAAGTTACGTATTTTGCTAACACCATAAAAGACATTCAAAGAGACAATGAAATAGAGAATTCTGGGAAACTTCTGAAGCAAACAGAGCAAAGCGTACAAAGGTTCTTCTTTCTCTGACCACTGAGAATATTTCAAACTAATTCATAAACTATCACTTACAGAGAATTTAAGGTGAAATCACCAAACAGGTTAATTTAAATGCAAAAATGACATCCATAGCTCTAATATGCAGTTATAAGTTTTATAATTTGTTTTCCAATAGATTATAATAATAACCATAACACAATCAAAATGATACTCAGGTCTTCCTCATTGCAGGCCCGGCTCATTATCCACTGTAACACCTCACTGCCTCAGTACCCACATTCTAACCTTTGCCTATACAAATGTGGAGCTTCTCACATACCATCAATAGGACACATGCTTTAGGTTATTTTTATAATAGATGTAATAAATGGATTTAAGCTACTTGATCTGTACTCCCTTCAGAATTCCCCTGTTATCAGTGGAATGCACATATGCAACAGATGGTAAAGGTTAGTAGTACAAGTCTATGGACAGGAATGGAGAAAAACTAAAGAGCTTCTACTGGGATAGCCTAACTTTGGCCTGGTTAGTCATCCCAACATAGACATATCTAGTCAGGAACTCATTTTTTACTGGCTTCTTAAACCATGTAAGCAGTAGCCCTTTCCTTTAGTGAAGGAACTATATAAAATTAAAGAATTTTGGGAGCCAGAAGGCCATGGAGATCTCCCAGTTCAGTCACTTCATTCTATAAATGAAGAAATTAAGGAATACAACAAAGATGGGGTGATTTGTTCAAGTTCACTTTTTAATTAGTCAGTGACAGAGTTGGGGCTCAATCCCAAGTATCTTGACTTTCAGTTCCATTCTCTTTTTACTATCTTATCAGACAAGACAAATTTTGAAAACTTCCCTAGCTCACCACAAGTATCACCCACCCACTTGGATCCATTCAGTCAACAAACACTTACTAGGCACCTGTTATGGACACATCACTTAGGGAAACAAATATATAGGTGTCTAAGGCAGGGTCCCTGACAGGACCAAGGAGCTTCTCCAGAGGAGATATTATAAGAACACAAATCTATTTTGTTTCAATTCAAGTTGAAAAGCATTTATTAAACACATAGTATGTACAAAGTACTGTACCAAGAACTGTATATATAAATCAAAGCAATACTCCTTATATTCAAGGAATTCATATTCTGTTGGGTGTAGATACAACACATTCACGGATAAGTAACTACAAAGAATATATAAATCCAGTTTTTGAGAGGAGGTAGCCATATGTCTAAAGAATGCTAACAATTGGACATGAGAATTGGCATAAGAGCTGAACCATTAGGAAAATAGGTGGCCGTGAGCTGAACCTTGAAGGAAGCTAGCAATTCTTAAGAGGTGAAGGTGAAGGAGGGTATTCCGGATGTGAAGAACAGTCCATGCAAAGGCATGAGAGTGGGAAATAGAATTCTCTAGTTAAATAAGTAATATCTAACTGATGGATCACCAAGCTCAATTTCTGATCCAGAAACCAAAGCAAAACCATCCAATCATTGCTCTTCTTGTCACTGTGAATATAAATTATGGTCACATCATCAGAGATGCTATTGCAACCTTTTAAGATACCAGCCATCTTGGAACCTACTTTCAATGTACATTTTTAAAGCATTATTTGTAATGAATTTCATATGTATATGTGTGTGTGTGTGTGTATACACACACACACACACACACACACATCTATCTAAAATTTTCATTTCCTATTGATTTACCTGGGGTGGTATCAAAATGGCTAAGCTGTTTTCTTGTTAAAAATATCTACACACACACACACACACACACACACATAATCTCTATATCCCCCTCCACCTCTCTGCCCCACTCCCAAAAGTGTACCCCCAGAACACTTAAGACAAAATTCTTTAGTCTGGCGCTGTTCTGCCTTTCCCATGATACTGAACTGAAGTCAGCACAAGGGACACAGTTTTAGAACCAAAATAGGAGATGCCTTAAATTAATGTTATTTCTTACAGCTTCTAAAAGTCAAACAGTTTATTAAATCCATGAAATGAAAAATTAACAAAACATAACAATGTTTGTGCTACCTCTCCAAGAAATTAATGCTCTTGCAGAGGATGGGCTGATGTCTGTGAGAATTAAAGATGCATGGGTATGAATTATGTATATAAAATACACAAAACAAAGCTCTATCAGTGAGCCATTTCCTAAGAGTCAAAAAGCCCAATTAAAGCTCCCTAGTAAGCTTTGAATGTTCCCCCACACCAGTAGGTTCAGATACTGATGTCTTAACTGCTCTTCCTGTTGCTGGCCTTGACTGTTCAGTCCTGGAGTGACCTAGGCAGCAGCCAGACATGTCTTCTATGACTCTGGCTCCACCAAATGACTTAATTTTCTAAAACTACTCTTCCAGAATCTATTCTAGATTACTTTTCTCCAACATATTCACCAATCAGGGGAAATGAGGGGTACTGGATAAGAGAGATACAATGCATTAAAAAGTGAACTACACACAGCAAAGAAAATGTGAGATCATGAGTTCACTTAGCATTTCACATCATAGTTATTTTTAGAACCAATTGCGAAAATATACGTAAAGCACTTTATAAGTTATAAAACAGGTTCTAAATACAACCTATCATTATTCATCAGTCAATAAGCATTTATTCATTGCTTCCTAGCCATTAGATTGTGAACTCCTTGAGGACAAGTATTCTCAGCACTTAACACAAAAGGCACTTAAATGCTTGTTGACTCTGTGCTGGGCACTGAATTAGATTCTGGTGATACACAGAAAAAACTAAAAGAATTTTCTATTAGTTCCAGCAGTTTCTTGGCTTGCCCTTCATAATGTCTCAACTGTAATCACACCCACGCCAGATAAATGTAAAACTGGGGCAATAACCTTGCCCTCATGGAATTCATATTCTTCAGCAGTTCTCAATCTGTTGGTTATATTCAATTTGTAACAATGAAAATACATCCTGCTTATCAGATATTTACATTACGATTCATAACAGTAGCAAAATTACAGTTATGAAGTAGCAACAAAAATAATTTTATGGTTGGGGGTCACCACAACATGAGGAACTGTATTAAAGGGTCGCGACATTAGGAAGGTTGAGAACCACTGTGTTAGATATTAGATAGCAAAGTACTTTACAGCTAGGTGGCACAGTTGATAGAAAACTGGCCTTGGAATTAGGAAGACTCATTTTCATGAGTTCAAATCTGACCTCAGACACTTACTAGCCATGTGACCCTGGGCAAGTCACTTAATATTGTTTGCCCTAGTTCCTTATATGTAAAAGGAGTTGGAGAAGGAAATGACAAATCACTCTAATATCTTTGCCAAGAAAATTCCAACTGGGGTCACCTGTTTTATAACTTACAAAGTGCTTTATGTATATTTTCACAATTGATTCTAAAAATAACTATGATGTGAAATGCTAAGTGAACTCATGATCTCACATTTTCTTTGCTGTATGTAGTTCATTTTTAATGCATTGTATCTCTCTTATCCAGTACCCCTCCATTTCCCCTGATTAGTGAATATGTTGGACATGTTTGAACATATATGTTAAATATATTATTTTTCTTGGTCCTCACTGTGAAGCGGGTGCTATTATCCACATTGTACAGTTGAAGAAATGGAGACTGAGAGAGTTTAAGTGATTTGCCCAGGGTCACAGAGCTAGTGAGGGTCTAAGATAGGATTCAAAGCCAAGTTTTCTTTCCTCTGAGTCTCTATCCACTATGCCACCTTGCTATCTCTTATTATAATCATGTTGCCCACATGAAGTCAATGCCAGGTTAGTACTTTTCCCTCAACTTTGTCTTCACTTTGATGGTTAGCATTTCTTACAAAGTTTTAACCTACTTTATTTCATTTGATCTTCACTACAACCTTGTGAAGTAGGAGCAGCAGGTTTACTATGATTACTATTCCTCAGACGGTAAAAGTCACCATTCAGAATCAGAAGAAAAACACTGGCCTTGACTCCTAGTCCGGGGACCCCTCGTCCTAGTTCTGTCTCTTAAACCATACTATGAGTATTCAGGCTTTAAGCCAGAATGGATGAACATTCGCCTTAATAAACAACAGACAGAAACCAATGAACAAATAAATATTGATTAGTGCCTATCAATTGTGTGTAGCATGGTACAAAGGCCACATTTTCCTATGTGGAATCAAATCTTCCCTTGTCTAAGAATTTCTTGCATTAATTTTATTGTTGGATTTTAAAACTGAAATGTATTTGTCAGTTTTGTAAAGATCATTAGTCATGCATAGCCTCTGACATTAGTGACTTTTTAGTAGCATCACTTGTTAAACTAAGGAAATGATTAATGAATGAGAAAGAATAACAGAGGAAGGAGAAACTCATCTAGCATTATTAGCTCATAATAAGAATGAACCCGAGATTCACAGGTTCCTAAAAGACAGAGGAATGAAGGAGTAAAGAATAAGACTGAAGAAAAGCATTTCTTGTATCTCCTAATAAGCTTCTATAATGATGTCTCTCTTGGCAAGCAAGATAACCCATTGCTGACTTTTGGATCAAAACAACTGTGCCATGTGACTCCACATACACAGCAAAGTCTGATTTTCCTCTTCTATTAATGCAGCTCCTCTATTAAATTGGTATTAGAATGGTGACAGATCATATGTCTGTTATCTGATAGCTACACCAAGTTTTGGTTGTACCAGCTGGTTTGACATTTTCCCACTAATCTTGAATCTTGGCTTTTCCCTCCCCTAAGCAGATGCAATGGAACTCATGAGAGTAGATATTTGGTATCCAATGAAACTTTTACATTAACTCTTTAGTCTGATATTCAAGGCTATCTATAACCTGTTTCCACTACTTTTCTATTTCTATCTCAGTTTATTCCCTTTGCAGTATATTCCGTATGCTGGCCAATTGGAATACTCTCCATTGCCCAATTCTTTCCAGTCTGTCCTACTGGAAAAGACTATTTGCAAGTGAAAGTCTCTAGTCCATTCCAGTAGGAGATCAAGACAAAATTGGTCAGTGGAGAGTAGCCCAGTTGGCCAGAATATGGTATGCGAGGAGATAAGGATGGAAAAGTAGGTAACTAAAGAAATTCTAGAAGGCCTTGAATACCATTCCATAGAATTAATGTAAAGTAAGGTTTCATTGGATATCAAATGTCTACTATTGCAGACTCAGGTTCTATTGCGTCTGCTCAAGGGAAGGAGCCTGTCTCTAGATGACTTCTGTTGATTTGCCAAAGACTAAGTTATACTGACCTTTCAGTGTACTGGCAACTGGCACATCTTGATCACTCAAATCAAGTATGTCTAAGGATTAGACTGGGAGACAGGGACCATCAGCAGTCTGCTGATACAGTCTCTAGTGTTGAGATACTTTATTTCAGGCTAAGGGGCTAGGCAGTGATCCAACTGGAAAGACCTATGAAAATTCCACCCAATCTAAGTAACAATTATGCTTTAAGGTTACCTACTTAAGTCTCACAAGAAGATATTAAGAATTATAATATCTATTATAAATAATATAATATATAGTAAGAATTATAGGGATTATACCCATTTTATAAAGAAACTGAAATTAAATGACTTGCTCATGCTTAAACAGGTAGTTTCACAAATGTGATTCAAACTCAGGTGCTCTCTCCCCATGGAACACACAATTGCTCCCTACCATGACTTCCTCTTATGGATGGTGGCACTTGATTTGGCAATCTACCATATCACATGATTAAGCAATTTGAATGTGTGTAGTTGTTTTATCCCTTGTAATGACACTGGAGTTTTAACCATCCATAACGGGGCCTTAGCTGATTCAATATATCCCTGCTTTGGCACCCCAATTGCAAGAAACTACAATACCATTAAGTACTGAACAAAAGCTTCTTTCGTCTATTTGGCTGAAATGGGTCCTTTCAGCAGTTTCAACCTTGCAGATAGAGACCAGACAAGGGGATGCTGGAGAATTATGCTTAAAACTTAAGTTGAAAACTCTTGCACTAATAGGTAATATAGGCCTAAAGTTATTGTAAACACATGCCTCTATGTAGATTTCAAGTAAGATAGAGTAGTCATAGTAGCACATACACATATATAGACACAAAGATATGTGTTACAAAACATTTACTGGCCTGCCAAAGGTTTAACAGTATCCCCTTGTTTTTCCTGCTTGAATTCCTGCCCCGAGATGTCTTGCACTCCCCTAAAGTTCTAGTGATACAGATAATGGCCATTTTCATGGAAGGATGGGCCACTTAGCTCTGAGTATGTAGGGATAGTAGTCCTACAGACTTTAGCTCAAGACTAAAAGGCCAAACGTTCCAAGTCTTACTCTTGTCTTAAACCAATTACTGCCTCAAGATTCTAGATGTTTAAATCTCGAAGCAGAGAAAGTGATTACATGATAAAAGAATACACAGAAGCAAACTCAAAGTGTATATAAGTACAGTCCTGGAACTAAACCAGGCCTACACAACCTGCGACCAGCTGCTGCTACAAGAGGCCCTGCGGCCATAAGCAGCCCTCAGGTAGCAAGTTGTGCAAGCCTGAACTAAACTATACGTGATTCCTGTGGGTCATATAATGACTTAGAAAATCACATATTAATATCATCTTCCATTATAGATCGGTTAAATATTTCCCAATTATATTTTAATCTGATTCAGGCTACACTCAGGGATGCAGGTGTTTGAGACTTGATTTAAGAACTTGAATGGACCCAGTAGGTCAGGTCATTCTAGCATCATAGATTTAGGTTTGTCAGAAACAGTAAAAGCCATTAAGTTCATTCCTTACATTTTATACATAATGAAGGTCTGACTCATCTGTCACACAGATAATTAACAGAGATAGGATTTGAAACCACTTTTTCTGATTTTGAATGTAGTGTTCTTTATACTACTATATAGAAAAAAAACATCCAGTGTCCTGTAAATAGATTAATATAGGAATTCCCAATGAAGAAATTCCTTTTATAAATGCAGATCTGTGATTCCATTCCAACTGATTATATATGGCAACAAATTCCATAGCCTGAATTCAGTTCTCTTTTTCTAGTATTATTTTACATTTCTTCCCTTCATATATTCTATATTCCAGGTAGATGGGATTGTTGTTCCCAGTCTCATCCCACGCTTTTCCCCCTCATATTTGCAGGGGATCATTCAATCATCACACTCTGGACTGTAAGCTACATCTTAAATGTTAAAAATTCTTCAGGGTTCACTTGAGGTTTTCATCTTTCCCAGGAGACATTTCTTGATCCCCAGTCCCACCTCAGTTGAAAGTGATCTATTCCTCTTAAATTTCCTTATGGCACTTTGTGTCTCCCTTTCTACTTTGCAGCACATTTGTTTGTAAGTGTATTTCTGACCCCTCCCCATTAGCCTATATTAATTAGCATTTATATAGCACTTTTATAGCTTACAAAAGACTTCATAAAAATTATCTTATTTGGTTCTCACAACAAGCCTGGGAGGTAGGTACTATTATCTTCATTTTACAAATAAGGAAACTGAGGGAGGCAGGTTAAATGACTTGCCCTGTGTCACACAGTGTCTGAGGTGGGATCTGAATTCAGGTCTTCCTCTGATTCTAGGTCCAAGACTCTTTATCTATTGCACCTCCTAGCTGTTCTGAGGAGACAAGACTTTTTCCATTTTTGTATTTCCATACGCGCTTATTAAATACTGACTGACTGAATGAAATCTGCCCTGTGCAAAAAATGGTTTTTCTTCATTTTCTTGGGCCAAATCTGACTGGCAACCTGTTTTTATATAATAAAACTGTATTTTGAAATGTAAAAATTAATTCTTAGCTCATGATCAAACAAACACAGACTCTGAGTGGCTCTGGCCCAAAAAGTAGTAGTTTCCTGATCCTGCCCTAGATAACTCAGCTAAACACCAAATTGCAGAAGATATAGGTCTGCATTGGTAAAGGAAATTTCCTCCCCTGGTATTCCTCTATATTACACCAGTGAGTCATAGGTTTAGTCCCTACTCTTTATTCAGTTCAAGCATTTATTAGCATCAAGCCTAGAGCTAGGGGCTGGGAAAAAGGAAGACAAAAATGATGATGGTCCCTGCCCAGAGGGCATTTATATTCTTCCATCTTCAAAGAAGGCACACTCTGGGTTGTTTTTTAAACTAGATGCCAAGGAAGTCACTGTAACATTTTTATTTTACTAGCAGTAAGGATTGTCATCCTTGTCACTGACCCCACTAAAAGCAATCGGTGTCTGGTAATGGTGTAGAGCAAGCAGCTTTGTATGGCAGCACCACTAATGAATTTTCTCTGTCAACAGGTTAGATGTCTAGCAGACAATGATGGAGGCTACGGCAGGTTTATACTTCAACTTAAATTTATGTTTCATGATCAGGAGTTAGGAGGAAAAATTTCTGTAATCATCACAATGTTTCCCCATTATTTTGACAATTTTGAATAAATACAGTTTCAGTGTTGTCTTATGGGTGAATAATGGATTTAAGGAAACACATACACAAACTTAATAGTAATATAAAGTGAAACATAGCCAATTTTATTCAAATTCACAATATTTCAGGTTTTCTCTAGAACTTAATATTTTGTATAATATGTTTATTTAAGAGGGAATTCTTCACTATGTTCGTCTTCTAAAGAATTTTAGTAGAAACCAGAGTCTTGAGTAGCCCAGTTAGGAGCCTAGAATATAAAGGGAAGAGTGGTCAACAGAGTAAAAGATAATAATTTCTGAAAACAATAAAGGTGATATTTATATGTAATATTCTCTATACACAGTATCTTAGATAATGAACCCTAAACTGAATGTAATAGTTGGTACTAGTTTGCCTCTTCATTTCTTTCTGGTTTGACTTCAATAACTCATGATTTTTAATAAATAATCAGAATCTAATCTAATTATCATGTTATATGATTATATATTTAGTACCTATTTGAAACCATAATTTAATAAAATTAAACAGGATGAAATGAACAGGCAAACTAGTAATTATAGTAAGATAGGACATCTAATTTTTTTTCAGTTTTTAAAAATTTTATATGATAAATTTCCTGCCCAGAAATTAAGAAATTAGTACTAAGTATAAAATCTTAAAATAAAATGTGCTTACCAATGAGAAAAAAAAATCAATATTGGCAGATCATACAACAGTCAACATCTAAATCAGTATTCACTTCAAACATTTCTACATGATAGTTATGTTTTACTATTCTTAAATCAGCCAAAACAGAAAGTCACGGTTCTTACCTCAGATCTACTATTCTGATTAAGTTTTTTCTCAATATTCATGGCCAGCATCTGGCTTCGAAAAGAAAGGCTTTTAGTCTTTTCAATCACTTGCTGATAGGGTGAGACTGCATTGTTACCCATAACCACATGGCCCTGAAATGAAACAAGAGGAAATGTGGTCTTATAATATTTTAATAATAGTGTTCAAAAAGACATAAGTATGACATAGTAACACTGCAAGTATGAAATGTAAAATCAACAAATGAATATTTCATACCCTTGCTAAAGAGGTTATATTAGATTACATATTCAGTAAAGCTAGCTAATAAATTAAAAATACTTCTGTAGTCAGTATGGAATTAGAAAAACCTGATAATGAAAGGTCAAAGAAGGGGCAAGGATCAAAATAATTTTAAATTGAATTTTAGTAACTGATACTCTATTTAATGCAACATTTTATAATACATACCAATTTGGAGTCAATCTTGGCATCAAGCCTAGCATTTCTAATCAAATTGACAATCCATCTTTCAGCTTCTTCAGGAGTCATGTTCAACTTATCTGCCAACATGCTAACAGAAGAGTGGAAAAACAAGCATGTCACCTGGTGCTTAAGTAGTATGCCTTGTACTTCACTACTACACAATAAATAAAAATACACTGTAATACTAAATTCCACCCACATTTTTGTTTTGTTACAATTGGTTATTGGTTAAGTTACATGTAAGCCTTCTCTATTGAATCTAACTGGAAATCTCTCCCTCTTTGGGATTCATTGTCTATACCACTAAAATAACACCCACACATTTCTTGTATCAGTTATTTATGAACATGTATCATTTTGCAATTTCCTTGATAATGGCAGGGAAAATAGGATCACAGATTTGAAACTGGGATAAATACTAAAAGGTCATCCAGTCCAAACCTCTTATTTTACAGATGGGGAAATTGAGGTCCAAAGAGGCCAAGTGACTTGCCCAAAGCCACACAGGAGATGGAACTGGCCTTAACTTCAGGTTCCATGATAACCCAATTTAGCACTCTTTCCACTGTACTGGAGAGACTTAGTTAACAGTTCACTGCTTAGATTTATGAAAAAGGGGGGCTCTTTCTCAGTGATATGCAAATTCCCCTAAAAATTCATTTACTGAAATGTTTTAAAAATGAGAAACCTCATAATCAGATCATTATTTTTACTTTATACCACAATAAAAACTGTTTCAACAGGGTCAGCCTTTATCAGTAATTATATTAAATCATGATCAATAATAATGTCCCTGTGTATAGACTTTACTATATGTACAGCTTTTCAGTTGTATGAAGTTGTATAAAGTATTAGCGCACATTGCTTTTCCCACAATAGTAAAACGGTTAATAAGATAATAATACAGTAAGGAAGCGGGCAACAGGCCTGAAACGTAAATGTATGATACTAGACATGTCAGGATATGTACAGCAAACGCAATCTACAAAGATGACAGCAGAAGTGTGTAATAAAGGCAAGCATCCTGAGACGACATGGTTTATTATAAACAGCAATGCCTCAAATTCAAGTGTTATCCATGTCATGTAAAGTCCATGATCCCCTGCTCCTCCCTCCATGTTAAACGGGTCTTCTAAGGGTTCTTGATTTCTAGGAGGACATAGACAATAAGGGACACATTACAAAGATGCATATGGGGTTGCAATCTGTACCAGTGGAAAGAGTATCCACTGAAGTACACAGACTTGCCACAGCTATATGCTTCACTGACACAATGTTTAAGAACACAGGATCCTTACCTCCACATTATGATGAATAAAGACTTTAGCGGAGAATATTTATAAGGTACTAAATATTACAAGATTCATTCAAAATACAAAATCAAAGCAAAGTAGGAAGTTTTCCTTGAAAGCTGATTTAAAATCTACTTTGAAAACTAAAAACTAGTTCAAGAAGTGGTTAATTCAATCATAAAATTCTCTTGGATATATCACGTTTATGTCCCTCTTATTTTTTATGATCAGTTTTACTGAAAACATATCCAACAAATCATGTTATAGTGACCAATTTGTGACAATTCTTATGGATGTGAAGATATATTTCCACTTAATTCTCATAATCTCTCTTTAGCTAAACTCCACCTCTCTTTAAAAAACCACCCAAATGGGGATGTGTGTCATTTTACTTAAACAAACAGGCATTCTTTTGTCCAGGCATAATTCCTGCAGCTGGTGTTTCCTGTGGTTTTCCAATAAACTCCTTGTATTTCCTGCTGCCGCTTGGCTTATTTTTAAGACTTAGAAATCTCAATCTCCTATCAGCTTCCAGACAAGGTAAATGTCTGGGGTTTTTACCTGAAGTGTCTAAACTTAGTCAAACTGTAACATTACCACCAAAAGAAGAGGCTCACAGCTAACATCATTTTACCACTACATGTTAAAATATATTATTTCCCCTAAAAAATAAGTTTCAAGTCTTAAAATCAATCAGGCTACCACAAATGTGATAAAGTAGACAAAACATATTAATCCAATATTCATAAGGTAATTTATTGTTTGCTTTCCAAGGAATGGGAAACAATTCTCAAAACAAACAGCTAGCACTTGTGGTATACAAAAGGACAGCATAGTATAATAAAGTCTTTGATATAATGTCTATATTTTTAAAAAAAGAAGCCATCTAAATAGCTAACCATA
>CM053580.1:482953828-482994079 GCA_028627135.1 Pseudochirops cupreus
AAGTAGAGATTCTTTAAAGACAAAATAAGCAAATTACCTATTATGGAAAAATAAACAATATAAATGAAAAAGACCAAACAGTCTTAAGTACAGTAGAAAATAAATCTAAGATGACTTGGCTTATTGAGATGCAGGAATTTGACACTAGTTAAAAAAGAAAATAATGCAGGCAGTTATTTATACTCTGCAAAGGTCTAACAATCTGTTGACCTAATTCTGCAATACCAAATTTAAGGAAGAGAAGTATCTTTAAAACGGTCTGAATTAGAGGCTAATGACAGTTTCTTCTCAATCTCTAATGAAGATCTAACAATTTAGATATATGCAAAGAAAACAAGGAGAGTTGTTCTTAGAAACAACTTCTTCCACAGAATTATGGAATCTTAGGAGTTCAAAGGGATCTCAGAGGTTATCCAATACAAAGAATCCTCCTCTACCCTGAAAGATGGTCACACTGGTAGGCAGGTCTTTCTACATGAGGAGGCAGCTCACTCTCCTTTAGGACAACTCTAGTTGTTAAGCTTTCCAAAATCTGCTTCTCTTTAACTTCCAACCACTGCTTCCTATTTTGGTCTCTCAGAACAAATCAAGTGTGTCCTCCAATTTGACAATCCCGTAAACCTCTAAAGAGAGCTACCACACCTCCCACTAAGTCTTTTATTCTTTAGGTAAAAAGTCCCTTGTTCCTTTATGCAATATGCATGCATATGTGTGGCACATGCATGCTCACACACAAAGTGCTTTTCTTATAACAATCCTGTGGGGTTAGTAGTATATTATCTCCAGTTATAGATGAGCACACTAAGTGACTTGTTCAGGTTAAAAAGAAGGCATCGTCAGTCACAATTTAAACCCAGATTTCAGAAGTCTAAACTTCTTCCATCATACATATAACCATATAACCACATATAACCACTGCTTCCCAGATCCTGTTATGCTAGTTTTTGTTTTCCTAATCATCCTTGTTGTACTCATCTTAAACATGCTGCATGTTTAATGCCGTTCTTAAGACACAGTCACAGATACAATTCTGCACATGTAGTCCAAAAGAGGAAGTAGGCTCTGACCATTTTGAAATATGCCTTTTACTTCAATGGATCAAATTTCATGGGTGTGAGGTCTTCCTTCAACAAAGAATGCAGACTGAAACCTACCCATGACCTCCTGTAAAATCCTTCATAGGTGACTAATCCATGTCTAGAATTCTCAACATTTTATGGATAAGAGTGATGCAAAACAAGCTGTTTCCTGGTTATCCCTTGCTAATGCTCCATGGCTTGCTCACTCTTTCTGGTCAAACTTCTCTGACAACATCATTTACACCTTAATGCTAGTGTAATTTCTGGTTGGTAATGTTATTGGTGCCTAAGTCACATTTACCATATATCTATCTCTCTTGCTATCTGAGTGACTCTCATCATCTTTAGATTGGTATTCCATTACCAGTCATACAATATCACTAGAAAAATATTTTGGTTAAAAAATGGTGCTTTATTTCAAAGGTATACAGGGCAGAGGTGTAGCAAGACTTTAATTTTCTTCATTCTGACACCATATAATATAATGAAACCTAAAATTCCCATGAACCTTGTTTTACCTGCTCTCCTACAGCTGACTAATATAGTATTTTCTGTCCACTAAAACTTCCAGATCCTTTCCACATGAACTAGAAATCTATCTACATTTCAGCTACAAGCTTGTATAACTGATTTTTTTGAACCCAAGTGTAAGATTTTCTATTATTCCCTATTAAAAAGAAAAGAAAAAAAAAACCCTACATCACCACTATTGATGAAGCACAAATTAAAACAACTCTGAAATACTATGAAAATACTAAAAATAAATACTCTGAAATACTCATACCTGTCAGATTGGTTAAAATAACAGAAAAGGAAAACAACAAATTGGGAAATTAATGCTGTTATTGGAGTTGTGAACTAATCCAACCATTCTGGAAACCAATTTGGAACCATGCCCAAAGAACTATAAAACTGTGCATACCTTTTAACTCAGCAATACCACTACTAAAGTCTGTATCTGAAAGAAATCAAAGAAAAGGAGAAAGGATATATTTGTGCAAAAAAATATTTATAATAGCTCTTTTTTGTGGTGGCAAAAAACTGGAAATGGAAGAGGATGCCCATCAATTTGAGAATGGCTGAACAAGTTATGGGATATGAATGCAGTGGAATGTCTCAGAAATACCTGGGTAGACATATATGAACGGATGCAAAGTGAAGTGAATAGAACCAGAAGAACATTGTACATAGTAACAGCAAATATTGTAAGGATGATCAACTATGAGAAGACTTAGCTTCTGATCCAAGCAATGATCCAAGATAATTCCAAAGGACCCATGATAAAAAATGGATCTCTCTCCAGAGAGAGAACCGATGAACTACAAATTGAAGCATACTTAAAAAAAATTCTTTTTCTTGCCTTTTTTTTGAGGGGGTGGGGAAGTATTCTTTTGCAACATGGCTATATGGAAATGTTTTGCATGATTTCATATGTATCATCAATTTCATACTGCTTGCCTCCTGAATGAGTAGGGGAGGGGTGAAAAGGAGAGAATTTGGAACTCAAAAATGAAAAAACAAATGTTAAAACGTTTTTTTTTAAAAAAACATGCAATTGGGAAATAAAAATCTATTTTTAAGAAAGTAACCTGTTCTGAGTAGATTGAGAACCAAGTGCCACAACATTCTTAAGGTTAAGAAGGTAAAGGGATGGAATGTGCTGTAGTGGAAGAGATACTAGATTTGCAGTCACAAGACCTACGTTTGAATAAGTAGCTCTGCAATTTACAGATCATGTCTTTTAACCAAGCCACCTAAGCCTCAGTTTCGACATCTGTAAAATAAAGGGAGTTAAATAGATGATTCAAAAAAAAACCCTATCTTGCAGCTCTAATGTGTGATCCTATGGAAAGAATCGTAAGAGTTAGAAATAACTCCCAGTTCAACCAATCTTTATGAAAGCAGAAATCAAGGAATTCATATCTACAAAGCCTTCTGATATCCCTCCAACAATGTTCTTTTAGCCCTCACTCAAAGATTTCTGGTGATGAGGAACTCAACATACTGATAGTAACTTTTCTTAAAGCAACTCTGCTAACTACTTAAAAATTCTACCCATTAGTACAAGTTATGTCCTCTGTGGATAAGCAAAGTAAATCTAGTAATTCCTTCTGAGACTCCTACAAATTAGAGAGCTATCTTTCTATCCTTCCCCTCCTTCCTGCCCTAGCAAGTCCCTAGTTCTGTCAACTTGTGTATAGCAAAGTTTCTAGTAAACTTCTCATTTTTTCTGGATATATTCCTTTGCCTATGTTCTTCCTAATAAAAGAAATTTAGAACAGAATAAAATACTACAGGCATGCGTAACCAAGGAAGAATATAGTAGGATGCAAGACAGATTCTTGAAAAATTAAGATGTCTTACATTTACAAGATTTATCCCCTTCAAAGAACTTTAATGATATACATATATATATATATATATACATACACACACACACACACACATTATCTCACTTGAACTCTACAACCTTGTGAACTAAATATTATAATTCTCTTTTTATAAAGAAATAGACCCAAAGAGCTTGTTTAAGGTTATACAAGAAATTAATGGCAGAGCTGGGACTAAAACAATTCTTTTGCATTCTTGTCTATTACTGATCCTGGAAGGTCTCACTACTTTTGTCATTTTTATGAGTGTTGCACTCTCCAACTAATTGTCTGGGTACCAAATAAGACTCCTATTTGCCATGAATAAAGGCATAATTTAAATTCTAATAATTAAATCCTTAAAGCTAGGAAAGTGATATAGTGGCATAAACACTGGATTTAGCATGAAGATGCAAGTCTGAATGTTTTTAATCTTATAATCTTAGTACACTGACACTAAGGAAAGGTAAAACAAAAAACCTGTAATTGTTGTCAGGAAATATTCTCCCATTCACAGCAAATTCAAAATGCTTAATAAAGGGAAAAATGGGAAACAAAAGATCCTAGTTCATGCCTTAAAATCCTGCTTACAGCATGTAAATGTCTATCCTAAAATTTAAGATGACTTCTGAAGTTGTACTGATGGTGACACTGAAAAAGAAGAGTAGTAATACTTTGACAGAATATATTTATTTAAAAGACACAAAATAATCTATATAATAAGCTAAAGTATGGAAGAATTTCTTTAAATTTTTAGTTTCAATGAAATGAACAGATAATGAACGTGGAGGAATGCCAACATTTCACTTAGTTTTGATGAAATAGCATTTAATTATAAACATTTATGTTCAGTTTACCAATAGCTAAAATGTAGCAGAAAATATATCTAAATGCAGGATGCTTGCCAAAAACATCTAATTCATCCCAGACTCTTTTAAACTTCCAGTCAGATTACACTAAAATCACAGCCTTGTCTACAAATACGTTATATTAAGCATTCTGAAAAGTGTTCATAAATTTTAAAATGTGTATTTAAGATTTAATAGCTATCTTGCTCAGTAACCACAAAAGATGGCTATTAACAAGCTACTTTTAAATCAACATCCATAGAAACCATAAATTCTATGCAGTCAAAAAAGCTGCAAAAGCACCTCAACATTAGCTTAATTTATTTGAAGAAATTATTTCTTCAAGCTTAAAACAAAACTGTTACTGGGACTTTCAGGCAAGTTATGAATACAGATGGTTTGATTTAAGAAAACCCAATACATGAAAAAATGGAAAGGAGCTGATTATCAATTCTCAGAGGACTTGTTTTTCTATGGATACTTATGTAACCCTGGCCTACAATCTTCAGGTTAATAAGTAGGTAAAAACAATAAATAAAATTACATAAATGTTTCCCCCTGAAAAGTTCAGTTTGACAAATGGAAAATTTGGCATCTAATAAAATGGACCAACATGCTACATTTTTAAATAGCTATCATTTCTGAAACAACTTGGCTTTCTATATCTCATCTGTAAAAACTACTTGATTTCACCTATAGTAAAATTTGGAAACTAGAAACTCTTGATTACACTGAACACTATGAACAGTGACTGAGGCAATTTAAAAGGGAACCCCTAATATCTTCTTTTGGGGAACAATATAACAAAAGGTAAGTGAAGTGTCCTAACATAAAACTGAAGGTGAAGAAATAAAAAGTTAGAAATATAGAGAAATGCTGAAATATACAATTAAGAAGTCATAGTTAAGTCTTAATAATATTTCCTATTACATTTTAAAACTCTATGAACCAGCCTTAAAAGTAAAAAAAAAAAAAGAAAGAAAGAAAATGAGGGCACTGATGGATTTAATACCTTGGCAGCCTTCTCACAAAAACTGCATGCTGGAACCCCAATACCATGCTCACAGGGGATGACACATGCTATCTCTACATAAGTTTGTCCCAACAACAGCTCAACACCATAATCACTTCATCTTTCTTCTTCAATATACCTTGCCACTAGGGGGCCATAATTCCATGAACATAATTTGGGAAGGATACAGGTTTCAATCTTCAAACATCTGCCACTAAAGTAGCCAAAGGAGGCAGTGACCTTTGAGATAGCATAGTCCAACTCCCGCATTTCACCCACAGAAATGTATGGGTTTGCTCAGTCACACAATAAAAGGCAGCCAGGATTCAAAGCCAAGTCTTCTAGATTCTAATCCAGTGCTCTTACTACTTGCCCACTAAGGAAGAACTTCCTAAGAATAGTTTAGTTGTTTCTGACTCTGTGATCCCATCTGGGATTTTCTTGGCAAAGATACTAGAGTGGTTTGCCATTTCTTTCTCCAACACATTCTACATATGAGGAAACTGAGACAAACAGAGTTGGGTGACTTGCCCAGAAATCACATAACTAACAAATAAAGACTGGATTTGAACTCAGGAAGATAAGTCCTGACTCCAGGCCTGGCACTCTATGCACCTACCTGCCCTCCTAACAATTAGAGCTACATAAAGATGAAAAAGGTCTAACTCAGGCAGAGCTGAATGATCACTTAACAAGGATTCATATTTCATATTGGGCTTGGGTTTGTCTCTTCCAACTCAGATTCTATGATTCTTTCTTTAAAAGGTTCAAACCAAGATATGCTACTAGTAAGTTAAAACTGACTAACAGTACATATATATAATGTACACACACACACACACACACACACACACACACACACACACACACACACACTTTAAAATTGGGGGAAAAGTTAGAGATAATTCCACCTTGTACTTGTTATAGTGGTTTTAGGTTTTCAAAATCATTTCATATACATTATTCCCATTTGAGCCTCACAACCATCCTTGTACGTAAAGGTAGACATTATTATCTCTATTTTACAGAAGAAGAAAGGAAACTAAGGAGATAGGTCACTTGATTATATTGCAAATTGAGGAGACAGGTACAGTACCTAGGTCTTCTGATTATAGGTACTTAATGCAGAACACAGAGGACAAAAGTATGGTGGATATAACTAGAGTTCTCTCAACACTGGTAAGGACAGAAGAGATGAAGTTCCAATCCAAGGAGAAGAGCCAAACAACAGGAGGCTAGCCAGGAATGGAGAAAATTCCACCAGGGAGAAGCCAAAAACTTAAGCTCTTCCTTAAGGCCTTCATTATACATCTTAGAAATAAATAAAAAACCATAGCAAGGAAAATTTAGTAGTTTGTTATTCACCAGAGTTCTAGAAATGATATACCTATTGTTTCCTTCCATGGCTAATAAAATCACATTAGGCCCACATGGTCATCTGCTAAGAGAAGGAGATGAGCCACCGTTAAATTCAGTGGCCTATAGAATAAGTGAAATTAAGGGCGTGAGTTTAATCCCTATATGAGCCAGAAAAACTCAGGTCCAACTTCCAGAGACTATGTCCCTAGCATAAGACAGTCACCTTAATTAATGTGTGCAGTTGGGGAATTCGTTAAACGAATATTAAAGGCTACACAGAAGAAAATCACATTCATAGGAATAATAAAGAATATGCTAGATTGACAGCAAATATTAAAGTCAGAACAAAAAAAACCCCCACAATTGAGTAGGGCAGCATTTGACTGCATAGGCATATAATCACACTTTGTGGCCCAAAGAGAACTAGCTAATGTTCAAATACTAATGAAATACCAATTGATTTCCAAATATTCAAACATATTTTAAAATGTTAGTTACACTATATGTCGATAAGTCACCAATTCAACAACAAAAAATTGTTATTTAAACTTAAGAGAAATATAATTAGTATATAACAAACTTTCTACTTTTTTTTGGCAAAAAGAAATTCAGAAATATCAATTATATGATTCATATGTGAAAAATATAATAAGCATTAACAACTGGGATGTCAGAAGAACGTGATCTTGTTAAATGAATTTTCTGGCTAACTGGAACTGAAAGTGCTGAACACAAACCTTATATTATTCTTGTTAGTGAACAACTAACATGTATTACTCCACATTTTTTCTTTCAAAAATATACAACAAATTAATCATATAAGCTTTCTTAATAATTGAGGGTCTCGAAGTACACTTATGGCCATCATTCTGAGCACAAATAATCATGCAAAAACTCAAGCAGAATCTACAGGAGATTGGATTGAACCCATGGTTTCCAAGGATTACATTAAGAACTGTGCCACTTTCCGCTTTCTCCTTGGGGGTGGGAGGGTAGGAAGAGATAGCAAAAACACCTCTAGATAATGGAATTATATTTCTAAGGTTTATTATAAATAGAAAACCCTCCTTCCTTTCAAACTTCCCTATTTCTACCAAAGGGATTACTATCCTTCCAGTATCTCAGGTTCACAACCTCAGCATTATCCTCTCCTCTTCACTTTCCCATTCACCACATATCCAATCAGTTGCCAAATCTTGCCATTCTATCTTCACACCATCTCTCACATCTGATCTCTTCTCTCTAATCAGAGCTACAAACCTTATTTCCAGAACACATCTCTTCTTATTTATTGCAAGTCTCCAAACTGGTCTCCCTGCTTCAAGTACATCCTATTCATTACTAAGTAATTTTCCTTAAATCCAGAAATGACCATGGTTTCTATTATTTCTTTATTTAAAAAAAATTATTTATTTTTGGAGGGGGGAAGACAAGGCAAATGGGGTTAAGTGATTTGCCCATGGTCACACATCTAATAAGTGTCAAGTGTCTGAGGTTGGATTTGAACTCAGGCCCTCCTGACTCCTAGGCTAGTACTTTATTCACTGAGCCACCTAGCTGTGCCCTCTATTATTTCTATGATAAAATATAAACTTATTTATTTTTAAAAACCCTAAAAATCTACTCCCAATCATTTTAGCCCCTCTCTCATACACACACACACTTGTGTTTTATACATGCATACATCTCTATAGTATATATTCATTCTGATATATGTATATGTATATAAACACAGATACATATGCACATATTTTGGTCACTTTATAGTTATGCTGTATATAAATCATGTGTACTTGTGTCCCTTGGTAGAATACAGGCTCACTGTAAGTAGGGATTACTTTATTCTTCGTACTCATATTTACTGCAGTGCTGGTAGGAGTTTAACAAATATTCTTTAGTTGACTGATGTTTCAATGAATGTTTAGATGTAAGAATATAAGCCAAGGTTTGTCTACCTTATACTGATACATTGATGAATGCGACAGAAAGTCTCAAATATGAAGAGTCGAGCATTTTCAATGAAATCTTCAAGGCAAGCCACCAGGAAAAAGTCATTCACAAGAACCTTTCAATTCAAGAATATAAAAAGAAAATGAATATACTGACAATCCTTCATATATAGGCATTATACTTTCATACTTACTTAAAATAACATATGGCTACCTTTCTTCAGATTCTACTCACTATTCTTCAGTCTGCTCTTTCTTAGCTTCATAAAAATTCACATTCTCTAAAAGCTATATTCTTCCTAAGTTTCTTCAAACCTCCAGCTATATAAACCAGCAATTCCCCTTCAGGGGGTCTGTGAGGTCCAAACTATTTTCATAATAATAAGACACTGTAATTTTTAATATAGCAAATATTGACAGAAATAACCAACAAAAAAAAAGTTATTGGTGTCCTCAATTTATAAGTATAATGGGGTCCTGAGACCAAAAAGCTTGAGAACCACTGGCATAAATGTATCATACCTCAGTAATACTGCTAGAAAAATGACTAAGGAGGAGAGGGTGAGGAACTCAACACAAGGATTTGCAATGGTATGATAAAGTCTACTCAGATCACTATGTTCTGCAGAAAAAGTAGACTTTGTTCTAAATCCAGCCAGGATCACCAAAATCACCTACTCATATTTAAGTACCCATATACCTAACTATGAACAGTCAATACACAAATTTAACCTTTTATGGACTTAAAAAATTGCTCAGAACATACTTATCTGCATGAACATAGTACATTATTAGCAGAAAGGGAAAAAAAATCAAACCTTATCTATAGTGGAGAGTCCTGTATATGAAGCCACTGGACTTAAGTTTGAATTCTGGCTATGCCATTAATCTATATGGAGATCATCTAATCTTTAGGAATCATAATTTAATTAACTCTTGTCCATTCTTGCTTCAGTACTGCCTCATGTCCCAAATACTCTGCATATTTCCAAATCCAATTTAACCACGGATTACAGATCTAAAGCTCAAAGGGACCTAAAAGGCTAACAAATTAGGCCAATATCTAATTTTATAGGTGAGGAAACTAAGGTGCAGGGATACTAAATGATCTGCCCAAGGACAAAGGTAGTGCCCAAGGCAGGATTTGTGTCTGGTCCTTGGACCTCACTGTACTACTCTTCCCATTATACCATGATGCCTTCAGATACCTGCTCAAGTTTCTCTTCCTATTCTGGGGAAGAAAGATTTCAGAATACAGGATAGGGATCACTGCCTTTGTTGACTTTCTTTTAAAAAGTGGCAACTTTTGAAATCTTGATCAAAAGGGATCTATGATCATAATTAAACTATACAACCCTACTGAAAATGTTCAATATGGACTAAGAGTAACTGGTTACTACAGGTTAAAGTTTAGACTTACCGATTCACACTCTCTTAACTTTTTCTGGGCACCATCAAAGTCAAAGTTAACATACAAGCATTCAACAAACTCTGTTATAGGATCTTTGTATGTGTAGGACTCCTGTAAAAATAAGCCAAAGAAATATCAGATCAATTTAAAACATCTCAATATAATACTTAAAAGCCCTTGTTTTCTCCTTTTTCCATTACTCCTTCTGGTCAAGTTTATTCAAGACTTTCAGTACTATCTACAAATATACCCAGATCTCCCTCATGCCTAAAATAAACCTTCATTTCCCATTCTCAAACCATTATCTTTGATCTTTCTTTTTTATATACAACTCAAAGAGAAAGTTGTCTATATTCTCTTCTTTCATTCTAGTCTTCTATTCACTAATTTATGTTGTAATCTGACTTCTATCCTCAGGATTCAAAAGAAACTGCAACATCTAATAACACCAATTTATGTCAACATCCAATAGTCTCAGTTCAGGCCTCAATCCTTGATTTCTCAGCTATGTCTGACACCACTGACCATTTCCTCCTGCATAATCTCTCCTCTACAGGTTTCCAAGATATTGATCTGTTGTGGTTTTCACCTTAGCTGTAAGACTGATCTATCTCTTTGTAAAATCATCATCTATTATAATCCTTCTTACCTCACAGCCATCTTGTTATACAGATCTACAGAACATATCCCAGGGTCTATACTGAGCCTTCTCTTCTTTCTTGATTATGTCATCAGCTCCCAAGGATTCAAATTAAACTATCCTTTATACCCAAATGACTTCCAAATCTACATATCCAGCTACGCTTCATCTTTCTTCTAAGCTTCAGTCATACACCTCAAATAGCCTAATGAACCAGATGTTTCACAGACATTTCAAATTCATTTAAATCCAAAGAGAATTCATTACCTTACCTGAAACTTACTGCTAACTTTCCCTTTTTCTGTGCTGAGCACAGCTCTCCCCTCCTCTTCTAGTCACCCAGGTCTGCAATGCAGATGTCACACTCAACTCTATTCTCACTTACTTCCCAAACCATCTTGTCAATTCATCCTCTTAACTTACAACTCACAAACACCCTGGTCTAGCCCTTTTCACCTCTCAATTATTATTATAACCTTTTAATTGGTCTTCCTAAATCTCGTCTCTCCAATCTACTCTCCACAAGAATTGTCAAACTGTTATTCCTAAAGAATAGGTCTGACTGCATATCACTCCTCTTCCCAAGAAGCTGTCTTCATAATCTGGCTCCAACTAATCTTTGTAGGTTGATTAAACACTAATTCCTCTTAATCACTCTATGTTTTAGACAAACTGGCTTTTGTGCTGTTCCCTGCTCATGAAATTCTATCTCTCATTTCCACTCCTTTTCTAGCCTTTTCAAAGTTTATATAAAGTGCTATTTCCTTCAAGAACCCTTTCTTGACTCTTGCTGTTGTACCCTGCTATCACTTCAAATACATTTTGTATTTATTTACCTGTGAACATGATGATGAAATTACCCAGTAAAATATAAGCTTCCTCAGGACAGCTACTGCCTCATTTTAAAATATATTAGCACAGTACCTGGCATGTAGTAGGAATTCAAATGTTTGCTGATTGATTTTTAACTGAGGCCAACTTGTTTTATGGACAGTTCTACATCTACTGTCCCAGACTCTTTACAAAATCATAGAAGCATAAAAAAAAAAAACAAAACAAAAACCCAAGCTTCTCAAGAGACCTGTTCTTACCTGCTGAATAACTTTGACTAGGTCTTTTAATACCTGTCTTCGTTTTCGAACATCTTTGTTTGTTATGACTGCAGTAGTCAAATAGCGGAGAATATGTGGACACATAGTCTGAATTGCATTAAGATACCTAAAAAGGAAATTTAGAATTCAATAATTAATGCAAGCTTCTAGGGTAAAATAATTCTAAATAAATTAAACTAATGAAGACTTTATTAAAGATAATATACTAGAGATAGCAATTTTTCACTAAACTAGGATTCCAAATTGTACTATATTTGAATAACTACTATAATTTTATTTGGAGAAAGGTAATTTGAAGATAGTTATTTAAAATGGAATAAACCTAAGTTTCAGAGAGGTAGGGGTATAAAGCATTGCCAATTGCACCAAAGTCAATGCTGTTCAATATTCAACTCAATTCAAAGTAAAATGCAAGATAAATTTTAGGATTCTGGTGTTTTACAATTTAAGTGACTAAAATTTCACCTTAGTGCACTACTGAGATATCTTCCAACACTCAAATTCTCTGACTGTTTTATCTTCTGGCCTTTTTCGCAGGAAGGGAAGTGGTGAAATGAACACAATGCCTACGTGAACTCTAAACCTGAGAGGTATTATGACTCCTGATGGTAAATTGAAGTCTACAGCTTGTATTAGAAGGGAACTTGACAGCTAGATGTATGGGACCCAGAGATTCTTACTTATTACTATTTCTAACTGGATTTGTCACAAAAGCTTATAGTACATCTATGACTTAGATGTATATATGGAAGAAACAACTGGTCCATATACAGCACTTCAAAGCAACATTTTGTCCTGCAAAATCAATTGCTTTGTAAGTAGTATGTGCATCAGGATGTCAAAACAGCTATATTTTTTTAGATGCCATCACCACTTTTTCACCTGGTACATCAGGTAGAGAGGTAAAATACAAACGATACTTTTACTACATTGTCAAAGAGACTAAGTCACTGTTAAAAAAAAAAAGTAGGCACATTTGTTTCATTTTGTACCCGTTTATTGTCTTGCTATTTTCACTTATAAAATGCTCAAGATAATCTGGCTGAATCTCAAACATGTTCTTTACAGGCTTACTTTCCTCAATTCCTCCTCCTTCTTTTGGGAGGGGATACTGTTCAAAATCTTCTGTTATCCTTCTTTCCAATGTTTTGCAAATGAACTTGTACTCAATACATTATCATCCACTGTTACCACATCGCTGTGCTTGGCAGGGAGAATTAACTTTTGGCAAAATCAAATAGAATGCTCTACTTTATTCTACTCCCAAGTACTGACTGACTGGTGTTCAATGGCTAAACTTGTCTCATAAATAAGTGACGGTAAACATCATCCCTTTTATCTATTCCTATATTTCAGAGCTGAGAACTTAAAACTGATCAGAGTAGAGCCACTCTGGTCACACATAGTGCCTTCCTCTCACCATTACCTTTTTTCTAACATGCTATTTGCTCTGAACTTTGATTTCTCCAATTTATGATTCAGCTATACAAAGATGGCTAATGCTAAAATTAATCTCACACTGTCATGTAGTCAAGATAAAGTCAACTTCATTTTCAAGAATCCATTCAATGCTCACTATTATTTAGGGATTTTTTTCATTATCTTCTTAAAGGGAAAGCTAAGCAATGAGGTTTTTGTATAGTTCAACAAGCTTATTGTGCATGCTCTCATTGCCTTACACCCTGACTACTGCCACTGCCTGTTGGTTGGACTGCTTGCCACAAGTCTCTCCTCACTTTAGTTCATCCTCCATTCAAAATGTCAAAGTGATCTTCCTAAAGCCCAGGACTGACCAAGCCCTTATCTCCAGGCTCCACTCAAAAGACTCCAGTGGTTCCAGTATGAAATATAAAATCCTGTTTTGCATTTAAAGCCCTTCCCCTTCATAGCTTGCCCTTCTACACCTTCCCAGTCTTCTTACACCATACACACTCTACCCTATCCCTCATGTTATGATCCAATGACAATGGCCTTGGTGCTCCTCAAAAAAGACATTCCATATCTCTCAACTTTCTGCAATTCGACTGCTTTTATTTCATGGATGGAATGCACTTAAAACTACAATTATCTTTAAGGTGATTGGTTAATTATGTATTTCATTAAATCAGTTACTCAGTGAAAGAAGGGAACCTCAGCAGGCAACAAAAACACAAGTAATTATCCCCCCTCAATCATCCTGGCCATATGATCACCCAGCCTTCATTAGATCTCTCTCATGATGGGGAACTAATTACTTAGCCGGCACATTCAAATTCTTGAGAATTCTAATTTTTAGGAAGTTTCTCTTTCTAATCAGCTAAAAATTGCCTCTTTGTAACATGACCATTCTTCTAAGTTCAGCTACTCCTTCTTCCACGTGGCAAGCATTCAAATATTTTTATTTATTGACATGTGCATCCCCCAAGTCCTTCTTCCTTAGGCTAAATATTAATGGTTTATGACCCTTTGATACCAAGGGTTCAATTCCACACTATCCTGGTTACCTTTCTCTGGACATACTCTAGCAAAGTCTAGCTTATAAATGTCTTTATGGAAATATGGCATCCAAAACGTAAAACAACACCCAAAATATGGTTTGGCTGGGGTAAAGTACATTTATTGGCTGTCCTCTGCTCAAGACACTATGTTTTTTATTAATGTAGACAAAAGAGTTATTAGCATTTTTCCATGTCACATCATGCTACTACTTCTTAATTAAAGCCCTCAGATCTTTTACATTTAGCTACAACTAAGTATCTTGTATGTATATAGTTGGCTTTCTGAACTCAAGTGAAGAACTTTACATTTATCACTCTGAAATCTCATCCTGTTTGATTTGGACTATTACCCTACCCTGTCAAGAGCTTTCAAAAAAAAAAAGGTACTGAGTCTCTCATCCTAAATATTACTTATGGGTTTTATTAAACACAATTTTCACAAGCATATCAGTTAAATTATTGATTAAAATGTTAAATAGGACAAGACTAAAAACAGAATTACTGGGCACTACCTGAACTATGGAAGAAGCAGAAAACAAAAAAGAGAATCTTAGTTTCTGGGCTAGTGTTTCTAAAATGGCTCTCAGAGATGATACTATGAGGAAAAAGAAGAAATAAGTCAGGTAAAAACTTTGTAGCCAAACCATAGGGTACCAAGGAATAGTACCCATAGTTAAATGGGTAACTTTCTCTCTGTTAAATAGTTTTGATGACTTATAAAAATATAGTTTGAGGTTTGGTGATGCTGTGCCTTCATTTTCTCATATGAGATTGTAGCTCTCCTGTTCTTCCAAGTGCAATTAATTCTTTTGTCTATTTCTAAGAAATAATACCTTGATAATATGATTGGCTTAACAAAGGTCTGACCACGTTTTATTTCCCTACTCAGTAAACTCCAAGGTCTCATTATTATCTCTAGGATCAAATATAAACTGCTCTGCTTAGTACTTGAAACTCTTGACAACTTGGCTCCAACATTCCTTTCCATTACATCCCTTTTGGATCCACCAAAGAAACCATACCTGGGAAGAGATAAAGTACTTGCTCAGGGACCATCCAACATTCCCTTTGTCCAGCTATTTTCCTCTCCCTAACTGCTGTTGTGCCAGCTTTCAAAGTGGACCTCCAAAACTATTCCTTGGAGAAGCTAAGCCACTCAACTCTCTATTCCCTGGAACCATGCAGCCTCTTCTTCATTCAGCCATTTTATATGCTTCCTTCCGATTCATCACATCACTATACTACAGGTATAGTCTTCCCCAACTGAATATAAGCTCCTCTAGGGCAGAGACTCTCAATTTTGGGTCCAGATTCCCAGCACTAAGCATAGTGCTAGCCACACAGCAAGCACTTAATAAATGCTTTTCCTCAATTATTCATGCATTCACTGATAGGGAGCACACTATATCCTGAGGCAACTTTTATCACTTTTGAAAAAGATTTCTTGGTTGAAAAGACAGAATGTGATAAAAAGATTATAGGATCCTAATCTTAGAAATGGAAAGGCCCTTAGAGGCAAAGTAGTACAACATATATTTTGCAAATGAGGAAAACAAGACTAAGGCCAAAAGGGGTTAACTGACTTGTTCAAGGGAATATAAGTAGGCAGTAGCATAGTTAGTATTCAAATCCACTTTCTTAATACCAAACTGAGGATACTTTTAGGATACTTCACTCTGCCTCTGTATTAGGACCATACTGTAAAAAGATTTAATGCCAAGTTAAGGAGTTTGGATGTTATTTTCTAATACTAAGTAAGGCCCAGCTGGATTTAGTATGATGCTGCACAACTGTGGCACAGTGCATGCAAAATCAATTATAGGGAAGAAAAAAGTAATATTCTTATTTTAAAATGTTTTATTAATATTTCATTTAAACATCAATCCTTTCCTACTTCCACTGCAGATCAAAATCTCTTGTCACCAAGAAAAAGGAAGAAATCCAACAGTGATACCATGTGTGACTATATACACACAATTTTTCTGTCATAGTAGTCTCCCATACCTCTCAACTGTGAGGGAAGAGAGACATTTCATTGTCTCTTATCCTGGAATTTTCATTGGTTTTTCATTTATTTTACATGACTAGCTCCTAGCAGTATCTGGCACACACCTTAATAAGTTCTTGTTATGATGCTTAATAAATACTTGTTCACTGATTCATCCTCACAACATCCCCGTGAAGTAGGTGCTATAATATTAACCCCATCTTATAGACAAGGACATGGAAGCTCAGAGATACTGTATCTTGCCAAGATAAATAACAGCATATAAATGCATTCATCCCATTTGACATAACATTAAGTAGGTAGTGCTAAACTTGTTTCTACCTCAGTCAGAGTAGAATGGTAGAGGACTTTCACTAATAGCTTTTACTTTGTTCTTTCCTTTATATATCATGTTATATCATGCTTCATGAGGGCTACAAATCATTAGATAGGAAGTTGTTTCCCAGATGAAAACAGGTATGATTTATCATTTGCGATAATTTGCCACAAGGCATTACTAGTTCATTTTTCAGTTGTATCTGACCTCTTTCTGACCCCATTTGGGGTTTTCTTAACAGAGATAAACAGAGATACTGGAGTAGTCTGCCATTTCTTTCTCCAGCTCATTTTACAGATGAAGAAACTGAGGCAAACAGGGTTAAATAACTTCCCCAGGATCACACAGCTAGTAAGTGTGTGGAGATGAGTTTTATATGTTAAATGATAGTACTTTTGAATAATTATGAATATTTAACCAAGATTAGTGTGGCTAATTGCAGGGAAGAAAAAAATTAACAAATTCTTGATTTAGAATTCTACTTCTAAATGTACTTTAGAGTGTCTCCTTCCAAATTATTTGTGGTAAAATGCATTTATACTTGAAAGACTTAAGCAGATGCTTCATAGAGTTTCACATTTTAAAAATTTATGGGTTTGTTTTTTTCCAGGCCTTAGCCTTCATTTCTTTTAACAGGAGCCCCATTTTCAAAATGAATGCATTAGACAGAATTTTTAGTTTAGCAAATTGATGAGTACTGATTCTTTTTTTTTTTTTTTGTACAGCCTGGCACTGTGAACTTGGAATTTTAAGACTGGAGCATATTAGACTGTAGCATCTACTGCCAAAGAAGGGTATAGCATCTAAATCTCTTAGATGTTGTAAAATATGGTATCATGTCCACATAAATGATAGAAGAAAAAAGCAGAGAGCTCTGGGGAAATTTCTATAAAGTGATATAAACTGCCATGGGAAAATATCAGAGTCAGGAAAGATCTAAAAAGAAAAGAACTGTTTATTCATGCTATAACTTTGAATGGACTATTAATCTAAAACTTCTTCCTACTACAGGGCTAACTGACATTTTATCTCCTTATTCATCAAATATTTGTTTGACTCATTTAGTTTTCACTTCATCCATTCTTTTTTTCGTGTTCATTCTCCAATGTTATAATGGAAATAAATGTAAAAACTAAGATTTTCTTTGTAGATAATTCCTCACAAAATTTTATTGGAATTTTCTCCGTTTTATAAACTGGCATACCTATATGATGTCTTTAAATATTCTGGAATTGTCATTGCCTCTAATTCAGTCAGTATTTTTGGCTTTCTAGATAACTTCTAATTGATGACAAAGATTTAATGGAGAAAGCGTTACATCTCTTCTATCTTTAATTTCTAATAGCACAACAATATAATTTAACATGACAAAGTATAATAAATTGGTAATTTCTAAAATTTAGAATAGTTTTTTAACGTAAGACCAACAGAAAGATAATTTTCACATGTCTTTGAGGTGATATATAAAATGACAATGCAGCTTTAAATTAGCTATGTCATATACTGACACCCATGTCACAATATAGTCTCCATTCTGAAATGGAAGTGATTTTTACATCTCAACACTTTACAACCTCTAAATATAATGTAATAACCAAGATGGAGGTATAAGGTACTAATACAACTAGCAATCAGAGGTGATACCATGTTACTAAATGCCATTATGAAAGGGAATATATTTGTAACACAATGCCATGGTTCCTCTTGAGCTATGCCAATGGAAGAAAAAAACCTCAGATTTTAGGTGACAGATAAGTATTTTAAATTTACTTTTGAAATACTGCATTTCACCACTTTTATCCAACTCTGCTACCTATGCAGTTAGGTTGCTTCAATGATTATTTCTCTATTAGTGTGGGTTGTCTATTAATTTTTAAGTGATCATTTGCTATAGGATATTCCAGTAGAATACAAACTCCTTGAAGAAGGAACAGTTTCACTTTTGTGTCTATAGCCAAAAAAATTAGTTATCCTTGCATGTCAAAGTACAACCAAGAAAAATACAGCTCATGTTCTTGCCAAACAGCAATCAAAACTATAACTAAAATTTTAAAATAACTTTCATTAAACTTCAGACCATATGAATGTCAAATGTGTTAATTTGCCCCCCACATGTTTCTAACATTGCCAAGTTTTTTTTAATTCTAAAAGTTATAGAATTACCAAGTATGGTACCATACTTGGCATAGTATAGTACCATGCCAAGTATGGCAATAAGCAACATGAAAAATATTCTCCTTCTAAATTGTGGGTAGGAGGAATAGCTAATAAGTTAGAAGATCAAGAGTGGAAATGGTCCAGGGATTCCTCAATCTGGGGCCCCTACACTTCAAAATAAATTTGAAAGCTGTATTTCAATAGAATGGTTCCCTTAGCATCCTACTTTATTTATTAAAAACATCATTCTGAGAAAGGATTCAAGGTGTCCACAGGCTTGATCAGACTGCCAAAAGGGTCAATGATTAAAAAAAAAAGTTTAAGAACCTCAGGTCTAGACAAAAGGAAACAGCCATCTGAACCACCAAAACTTAACAGGGAGAGATGTCCAACATTTAGGTTTTAATAATGAACTATACAAACACAAATGAAAAGTTTATATAAAATAAGTTACAGAGGCTTCAGCAGCCCAACAGCTCTAGAACAAATCTAATCCAAAAAGTGCTAGTAACAACTTGGATTAAGTGAGAGAATGATATTCGGGTTTCATAAAGGTCATAGTTTCCACGTATTTTAGGGGTCAAGGGTTGAAGGAATCAAACCACATAAGCCGTATTAAATTAAATTCTTTGCAGCACATTTTAATAATCTTATTCTCAATTTGGAAAGGTTGCAAACAAACTTTGTCAAATGAGGAACAGTTATCACTTGAACCCCTACCTTCCCCCCACCCCCGCAAAGGCTCTATATACTATCAAAATATTTATAGCAGCAAAATTTTCAATGGAAACAAAATGCCCAAAGACTGGGGAATAAACTAAACAAACTGTGGCACAAGAATGTAATGAAATGTTATTGTGTGGTAAGAAATGTTTAACATAATAAATACAGAGAAGCATGGTTATTATGGGCCAGGATGCTAACAGAACTGTACTGGCTTGAGTAAACCCTTACATTCTTACACCACCAACTATAGCTGTTGTAAACCCCTCCAAAAATGTAAAATGGAGGCAGTTAACTTTGCTTCCAGGTAGACTGACCGAGGACTCAGCTGTGGAGCTCTAGGCCCTTTGAGCTAAGAATTCATAAAGCTAGTTCTCTGAGAGACACACTACAACCCAGGGGAAATTCCTTGCAGGCTGCTTTTGTCTCTTTGTAGACTGCTTCTACCTGGCAAGTTATAGAATATGAAAACACATAATGATGCACCTAAACTAAAGAAATTTTATGACTTCATTAATAGGTACACTGTGCCAGATGTGAAACCAAGACTGAGAGACATGGAAAAACTCATATGCAAATGATGCATAAGCAAAGTGAAAAAAGGAAAGCCAGGATAACATACCCAATGATTACAACAATTTAAATGGGAAAAAAAAACAATCAGAAAGCAATCATAACTGAATATTGTGAAAATTATAGAGCATAAGCTTGGCTTCTAAGAAAAGGTCTGAGAAGATACCTGGGTTGGGGTTTATGGGTATAGGACACATCACATATAATATCAGATTTTTTTTTAAGTGTCTAATTGAGTTTTCTTGCATTTTTTTTTTCCTCTAAATTTTTTTTTGTTATAATGGATAATTCTTTAGGAAAGGGAGGAAAGAGGGATACAGGAAGAAATGTAACAAATGGAACAAAAGATATCAAGAGTAATCTTTTTTTTTCCCCAAATAATTTTTAAAAACTAAAAAACAAATTAAGGTAACAAAACTTTAAGTTAAAATTACTTACTGTGGTTGGTAAAGAAAGAGATCGATAATGTTGTCTCGACCTTTTGGGTGGTTGAAGAATACAAATAGAGACCAATGAATCAGCCATGTTCTCTGCTGAAGGGACTGGAGTGGAGAACTGACAGACTGAGAGGATATAAGAGAAAGAACGTATGTAGGGGGAAAAAAGTTTTTTACACTTCACTTTTAGGAGGAAAAAGACAAATAAAAACAGATACTGGATGTTTTTTGTTTAAAGTTTTTAAAAGGCACAGTGGAATCAGTAAGATTCTATATAATATTCAAGAAGATGATTTTCAGTTGTTTCAAAATCTGTGATCATCAAAGTAGTTCAATTACAATTATCTTGTAATGAAATAGCAAAAGTAAACAACCACACTATATTTTAGATCAAAGTTTCAAAGTAAGAACTGTAATAAACATTCCTTGAAATGAGATTTTATGCATACTCACTCAAAAAGCATTTAAATATCTCTCAATACCCCAATACAAAATGCACTAGCAACAACAGTATTATAAAACTGATTTTCAGCCAAGAAACTAGTTTTTAACTAGCTTGCATCCTGCATAATATACATTTGGTATAACAAACACTACTCCAGCAACAGCCCAGTCATTTCCTTACCAAAACAAAACATGCACACCCTGCTGAGAAACATTTAAAGTGGGAAAAAGAAACAAAAAGCAAAAATTATATTATTATCCATAATGACATTCAAGTAAAATTCTTAAATTCTCTGTACTATACTAACTGAAAATTCTGGTGGAAAAAGCATTAATTTGCATTAAATAGCACTTCAAAAGAAATCAACTCACATTATTATCTATGGTCTCTTTCAATCTTGTAAGGTCTTCCATGGCTGCATCCCAATTCTGCATTAAAATTTCAGATGCTAGTTTTCCCCACAGTGAACTCAAAGCATTTCTATCAGTTGAGGGAACCTGTTTAGGCAATTAAAGACAATTACACATTCATAATAAAGTAGTCCACAAAGTACCAGATAATGCAGTATTTTATAAAGTCATATAACCTTATATTCAGGAAAAAAAAAGCTGCTGATTTTACTGAAACTTGTGGTTATTTTTAGTTCTTAACAGATCATACTTTAATCTCTTTAAAATTTTTTCACTTAACTTGATTTACTGAAAATATAGGGTCTTTAATATTTAATCTACATTAATTAATCTATATATAAGTATTTCAAAGTACTGGCAGAATAAACCAATTTTCATTTTGCTTTGGTGGAAAAGGTCCTGAACTTGGGAGAAGAGGAACAGAGTTGGATTTAAATACCGGCTCTGACAAACATTAGCTCTGTAAAACTAGGTAAATTAACTCTCTTGTCAGTTTTTTCATGTGTAAAAAAGGGGCTACCAATCTCACATGGTTATTATAAAATGTGTATTCCAAATCTTAAAATGTTCTTTCTCCTCCCTTCACTAAGTGGTCATTGTGAAGAAGGGAGGGGTAATTGGAAGGGGGAGCTGAAATAGAAGGGACAACTACTGGAACATTATGTATTGGAATGTTGGTCTCATTTGATGTACTGTTTTAGTGAACTGCTTTTTCTGATCTTTTTATTTTAAGAGATGACTTTTCTAGGTAGGGATAGGATGTATTTGGAAATCAAGATGATATAAAATAAAAAGTAGCAATAAAAATTTAAGAAAAACTTTTAAGTACTTAATGTGAGTAAAATGGTTGGAAAACAACAACAGAATAATAAATGAAGATAAACAAAAAAATTGTCAAATATTTGTTACCTGAAGTAACTAAAAATTTCAGTAAGCAAGTGTGTCTGAAGGAGATTAAGGTACACCTGAGACAAAAACTATTCTGTATTGCAAATGTAGAGAATAAGTCCTGTGAATTCACATTAAAATCTAGGCAGAAGCCAGCGTCTTCCAAACAGCATTTCTAACAAGTCAATGAAAGCATGCAAAAGAGATGACCATGTTATTCAGTGGACATTAAGGAAATGTTTTAAGAGAGGTTTGAAAAACTTCCAAAACCCAAAATTATTCTTTCTCCTCTTCTCTAGCACTGGTAATTTCTT
The DNA here is from genome assembly GCA_028627135.1 of Pseudochirops cupreus. Lineage (NCBI taxonomy): Eukaryota > Metazoa > Chordata > Mammalia > Diprotodontia > Pseudocheiridae > Pseudochirops > Pseudochirops cupreus. The sequence continues at coordinate 482,976,356 of CM053580.1, forward strand.
TATCTGAAGCCAGTTTCTGACAAGCACAGTCAAAGAGAATGTTGGGTCACCATTCACTTGCTGTTGTTCAGATTTAGGGCTTGAAAGAACCTAGGAAATCATCATCTTGTCCAACCCATTCATGCTACAAAGAAAATGAAAGTTACTGTTAGGAATCAAACCCAGGTCTTCTGATTCAAAATTCAGTATTCTTTCCACTGTACTCTCTCTCATATGATTCACACTGGCATAAAGGTATACATAATATGTCTGTTTATTAGATGTCAGATCCACAAAGGCTCAGCAAAAGAGGCTTACCTGCAAAGGCCAAAATGTTCAGGAAACATTTTCACCTGCCATAAGAGCCACCATAGGAAGTATTTTTCCCAAGGGCTCAGGCCAACCAAAGCGGTCACCTATTCTTAGAACAATGACACTTCTGTGATCTAATGAAAGCAGAACTAAATGCAAAGGAAGGGTCACTGAAATATTGAATAACCAATCAAGGTGGACCAAGTGCTAGTTCCTACTGCAGAGAAATTAAATCACAAAATGTCATTTCTTTATGCTTTTTTTTCAGAAATGTATTAGGCAGAGCTTCACAAACTAGAAATTCCCATATAGCTCCTAACTAATTCCCACTGCAGAACTGATTCCTCAAACCCTTTAGCATTAGGTATAAATCAATATATTCCCTTTTCGAACTCTCCTCAACAATATCCAGTATATAAGTCTGTCTTTTGACAAAAATAGCCACCCCAAATGTTCCGGATAGCATAAATTTTTGATCATTTGTTAAAAACACAGAAATTTAATAAGTAGTTTAAATATCAAAACATGCAATTCCATGAAATACTTGTTTCAAATATTGACAGGTAATTCAGCTTTTGTACTTTATGGATGCATAATGATCTTCCAGGAGACTATTAATTGTACAGTATACATTGGCTTTAACAGAAAGGGACATCTGACCTACAATCATTGAGTTCCAGTTACAGAAACCTGTAATTATGTATTAGATGGCTGTATTCAACTCAAAATTCCTGAGAGTAAAATTACATTTTTAATAAAAGGAAGATACAAAAATTATAACCAGCCCAATACTATGGGGACCCTGTTACTAATGAAAAGCCAAAATAAAGGTGATAATAAGGGGAAGATTTTTATACAAGTTATGCACTGAATCAGTAGTTTTATTCAAAGATTTTTATTTTTTATTTTTTTACAAATGCCTCAGGCATTAATGGGAAACATTCAATCTTTCACTTGAAATAAGACATTTCTCATGAAACGATAAGTCAATCCAAGTTTCATAGAATACACAGTGAGTTCTTGAATTTACTCAACTCTAAACAGTCATTCACTAATTCTTTTTCAAATAAGGGTAATTCTAGGGTCACATAGCTTTAATTTATACACTAAAAATACACAAGGTCAATTAAGGTGTCAAATTCTAATCTCGGTTCATAGTTACAATGGTTCTTTCATAGCTTATGTTTCCCTATCAATTTAAAAGAATCTTTACTAACCAAAATTTCACACACACACACACACACACACACACACACACACACACTCTGTCACACTCTCTCTGTCTTACTGTACCCTACTTCTATAATAAAAGAACATCAAAATTTTACATTTTCTGGCCCAAATCAATTTCTTAAGAAAAGGCAATATTTTAAGTAAACACAATGGCTTCAGATTCTATTTCCCACTCCCCAGCTATTTCAAATATGGTGCCAGCAAGGAATTAATTACATGCAAACTTACTAAACTGCAGTATACTAATGCAAAGCCTACTAACTGGAATTCTAATAGTGATGATCTATCACTTAAAAAGTCTAGGGTGCTAGAATAGTTTGAGTTGCAACACAGCATTAGATAAATGGTGTTCAATTTATTTAAACAGAAGTCAAGTTTTCTTTTTAAAAACTGAGTAAGAGGGGTGGCTATGTGGCACAGTGAAGAGAGCACCAGCCCTGGAGTCAGGAGGACCTGAATTCAAATCCAGCCTCAGACACTTAACACTTACTAGCCATGTGACCCTGAACAAGTCACTTAACCCCAATTGCCCTGCCTTCCCCCCTACAAAAAGGAAAAAAAAATTGAATAAGAATCACTTTCAGTTGAGAGAAAACATTAAAGAACCTATAGTAAGTACATACTGTAGGTAGAAATGTTTTTCAGGTTGCTTATTCTAGAAATTATGTTGTTAAAACTAGAATATGCTCATAATGCTAGTATAAAAATTTGTCAGTTAACTTCAATATTTTTTCTTTTAAAGTCTCAATGTTCTACTCTGGCTCAGCTCCATATCATTATATTTGGCTCTTCCTACCATCCTGCTTTCAGAGATGGATATACTAGAACAGTTTCAATATCTAACTTTTCCAACAGCTGCCTTAAGTTTCCATGGGTTAGCAAATAGCACATTTACTCACTGACTAGCAACAATAAATTTACTGTGCTAAGCCTCTAAGAAGACACTAAATCTTCATTCTCAAAATTCACTCTCAACATTAACAAATGATAGGAATAACTAGCTCTTTTCATGTACTTGTAAGAATATCAGAGTTCTGATTTTACAATCCTAATTCAGGCTGTGTACATTTTCAAAGTAAACTAATCATACTATTTGATATTTTTCACAATATTCAAAGGAAGGGAGATTTAGTTTTCTAAAAGAGAAAGAGAGAAAGAAGAAAATAAGGAAAGAAAGAAAGCAAGAAAGGAAAGAGAAAGCAAGCCATAAATTCAGCATTATCAAAGACTGCCTTCAATTTAACTGCAAAAGTTATCCACTATTGACTGGGATTTAAGAATTCATTTACAAAGCATAGTTTAACAGTTTATTATATGTGTCATTTTTGACTCTCAGCTTCACTGACAATTTGTCTGCTTATTTTGAAATCATATCAGGATTAGGAGAGATTAATTTCCTGGAAAAAATGTTACCAACTAAAAAAATACTTTCCTTTGTGGTACTCTGGGTTAAAATTCTCAGATAACAGAAAGAACAGACCATTAGGAACACAAGTAATCTAGAGCTGAAAGTCAGTTTTATTGGATAAAGAAATATATTTCACAGTTCTTGGATTAATAATAAAAATGCAAAAGCATTAGAGGTACCTGCTACAGGTACTTATTTACCCAGGGGAAAAAAATTTATACTAACTCAAAAACCAAAAGGAAAAAGTATTGCATTCTTAGTTTTTTTCCCTTGCAATGGTGAGCAACCTAAAAGTATCATCATCATCTTCCCTGTAACTTAGTCTTAGAAATTTGCCTAGAGTACTAAGGTGTTAAGTGAAGGGTTACAAAGCTGTTAGTGTCAGACATAGGGCTTGAATCTAGGTTTACCTGCTTCCAAGACCAGCTCTATTTCTATATCACTCTGTCAAAGGTTCCTAGATCTGGAGTATTTATTTAAATAAAGGCAGCTAGGTGTTGGAGTAGATGGAGCACTAGATCTGGAAGTTAGGCAGAATACTCACTAGTTGGTTACCTAGGGAAGTCACTTAACCTAAGTCAGTTTCCTCATCTGCAAAATGGGAGTGATAATAGCACCTACCTCCAGGTTGCTGTGAGAATAAAATGTGATTGTAAGTCACTTTAAAAACCTTAAAGTGCTATATAAATGCAAGCTCTAATTATTATATCATAAACCTAAATAAAGATGTAGAAAACCGAAACTATCCCTCAACAGAGTCTTGTAATATTCTCTCTACTAACAGTATTTAATTACAATGAGAAAAATTAACATCACAGTAAAGTAGGATGATGTAACATAGATGGGAATTATTTTTATTGCAATCAACCATATTTATAGAACACGAAGCTAGAGGGAACCTTAGAGATTATTCAATTAAAACCCCTCATTTACAGATGGCAGGGAACTAAGGATCTACCATTACTTGGCCAAGGCGAAAATAGTGTTGACTCATTCTCCATTATGCTATAATATCTTTGTCTCTCCTACTAGCGCTCAGAGGTCAACAGTGGCAGAGCTGAATCCAACCCAAATCTACTGACACCCTAAACAAGAGTTTTTAATACACATAATGATGCAAATATCTCTATGTATCAGGAAATAATAGTCTTTATCTATACCCCAACCACTGAGAATGAAATAGGAAGAGTAAATTTAAAATATTAAGACAGAAAATAAAATGAACTCAATTTCAGAAATCCCAGAAAACCCCCCATGATTATGCTGTTTTAGGAAAAGCTAGAAAAGACATTTTATATAAGCAAACACTAAATTAAGTGGGGAATAATGAAACCTGACATATGTTGCCAATTTAAACCATTATGAAAACAAATAAGCACACAAAATAATGAACAAAATCTTCCATAAAGCTTTTAGCTTTTAAAGAAATTAGAAACAAATTAATAGACAAAATAAATAATTCTCTTTGTTCTGCAAGCCTCATCAAGTGAATAAACTTGTCCTAAATAACAGAAACCATTTAATGTTAATCAAAAATTAATTTCCTTTATAATATTTTTGGAGGGGAAAAGTGTCCAACTCTGAATTCTTTGGCATAGGGATAGTCTATGAAGAAATTCCCCATACTAATGCAACTTAGAAAACTGTCTGAGGGCATTAAAAGAGTAAATGACTTGCCCAGGAGGCCTGTCAATATGTGTCAAAGGCATGACTTGAGTCCAGGTTTTTCTAGCTCGGTAGCCACCGTGTCACATTTGATTAAGTTACTAGAGATCAAGAAAAAGGAGTACTTACCAACACTCTAAAAAAGTAGAGATACTCCGCTGCTCCTGAATAGTTGCCACATTCATACTGGAATTTTGCATATCTATAGAGTGTATCTAAATATTCTTGTCTAAACTGAAAGTAAAAATTAAAGTGTTACTTTTTCATTTTGACATAATGTCATCTACTTAAGTTACACATCAAATCACTTAACAATCAGTTTCACTGAAGACTAGGTTCTTTCCCAACTTTTACCCTTTACATTTTATCAAAAAATAACTTTGGTCCTTAGTGTAGATTCTTCTAAATCACTATTTCTAGGTAAATCCAATGCTTAAGATATTTGTGTTTTACTTTCATGTGAACAGATACTAAATTAGTACTATACAAAAGGCTTATCTGTACTTAAATGTTATCTTTACCTAAATGTTATCTTATGGAAGTCACTGACAAGGAACTATAACATATATCTGTATCTTACATGGCTTACCACAGTTTGTCAATTAAAACCATAAAGATGATATTAAAAAGGTTTCCCCAAACTGTACAATATACAATAGAATTCCAGAACTGGAGAGTACCCTAGAAGTCATCTAGTCTGTCCTCTTACAAAGGGGATGAATCCTTTCTACAACATTTCAGTGGCTATCCAACCCCTATGTGATGGCTCCATTGTCAATGAACTCAAGTTCTCCAAAGGTAAATTATTCCAAGGTTAGAATACTTTAAAAGCTGAATAGCCTATCTTAGAAAGCAGTGATTTTCAACCACCAGTGAAGGCCTTCAAACAGAAGCAGGATAACACAAACAGGAGCAAGATACCAGAGGAAAAAAAAATCTTGGATTAGGTGATCCAAGAACTGCATGAACTAGATGACATCTGAGGTATCCTTCCAACTCATATTCTATAATTGTTAGGAAGCTCTTCCATAACAATGAGTCAAAATTTCTTTCTGTATCTTCCATCTGTTATTGATCCTATCTGTTTGGGGTCGAGAAGAACATACAGTTCTTTTATGTAACAATCTTTTCATATTTGAAGACAGCAATAATGTCTTTTTGTTCCCTCCTAACTTCTTCTCTTCTCCATGCTAAACAATAATCAGTTCCTTTAACTATTCTTATGGTATAATTTTGCGACCCCTGAATTGATGAAGACTGACACGGAAGATACAGCAAAAATATTAACTGTCATTTTATGAATGTTTTACTCATATTACAACAAAATGAATTATTATTTTTCTGTGATCTAAAAGCAAGTTACTCCTTCTGACAAAGCAATCTCAGAAATATGCTCTTTTGAAATTTACCTTAACTTTACATTAATAATCAAATTAATTATGTGACCTGTCATATTTAAGAAAAAAATATACTAATACTTAAACTTTTAAATACTTTAAAAAACCAAAACACTTACACCATGTTTGTCAGCCAGGTAGTCAAACAGCATCCGACCATCCCTTAATAAAGGTTTGAAAAATTTATTTGGTTTTTAAGAATAATTCAAAATAAACAATTCTTTAGAATCATGAAGACAGAAAAAATTTTAAATGACACAAATTGCAAGGAAAGAAATGTTTTCGCAATCAAACAGCATACTTAATTTCCCAAAACATCAGAAATAGGGATTAAAATACTAGTAACCATGTTTTAATTGTGAGGATATAAAAATAATTGCCCCATTCTTATTAGCAGGAAAGCATTTTCTCTCCATTTCTAGGTAACATACTTCTCAAGGACAGGGAGGCATGTTTTATATTTCCTGGAATAACAAGATTTGGGGTACATGGTACTTAAAAATACTAGTTAATAATCTTTCATTACACACTTGGTTTGAATGTTGAAGTATTTATTACTCACATATATATGTGAAGCATTTTGCTAAGTGCTAGGGATACAAAAAAGACCAACAAGACAGTATCTGCTCTCAAAGAGCTCATATTTTAATGAAAGACAAGAAATAATTAAAACTTAAATGTTGTAAACAGTATTGTAACTTGAGACTCATTCATATTAGGGACCTGTTAAAAGTGCTCTTAAATAAACGATCCGACTAGCTAGGTTGATCTAACCATAGTACTGAATTAAAATTAGTCATTGAAAAGGCACCAAAGAACTGCCCTCTTTGAAATCAACCTAAATGGCTTGCTAGATATTTAACTGCCACCCTCATTTTGTTTAACAACTACACTGACACAATACAGATCCATAAAATACTCAAGAACAATGTTTTTAATAGATGTCACCAAACTAAATGCTATCTATAAGTTATGCAGAATGAAAAACTTTGAAAATAGACAGAGAACTGTAACAAAATCAAAATCCTGTAGAAACAGGATGAGGTCATAGCATATCATATTATTCCTATCCTGTCTGCTACTATAGTTGAAATAGGACACTTTCAGTGAGCTTAAGGTAAGTTTATCTTCTAATATGATTATTCAACTACAAAAAGCAGTGGTTTTATCCATCTGTTCAAGTCAGTAGGAAATTAAACATAAGATAATAATAGAAGCTTCAAGGCAGACCCAAGATGATTGAGTATGGACCAGGACCCAGCTGAAGTCTCTCAACATCCCCCTAACAAACAACTTTAAAATAACTCCTCTAAATCAAATTTTGGAGTGACAGAGCCAACCAAAGATCAGCCTAAGACAACTCAGGAGGTTAGCAGTAGAGGTCTGTGACATTGGGGTGGGTCTATGCCTAGAGTGTGACAGGAAAACCAGCAGTGGGTCATAGAGGCAGCTGAGATAACAGCAGCTTTGAAAGCTCTCAGTCCAGAGATGGTTAAGGGGGTTGAATAAATAGCAAGAAAGATTACAGGGGACCCTTTACTAGCACTGGGTACAACAGGTGCTGATTGGAAACTCCACTGTGTATAAGTAGTTCTGTGTTGCAGTTCCAGGGCCAAAAGGAGCACTAGTAATTGTGGCTGCAGGGGAGCAGAGGCCTTTCTTTGGTTAAAAACCAGAGCACAGAGCAGGAAATGACTACAAATCTCCCAGGATAACATCACCTTGGAAAGCACCAAAAACTTGTAGACCTTAAGAACTAATTCTGAAAAGAGCAGCATGAAAAAGCCTAAAGGTTGGCACAGTGTCACCCCACATCCAGGTAAGCTGAACTCAACTTTTAACATGAAGTTCAAAGTGAAGAAATAAAGCTGGAAAAACGAGCAATTAACAAAACAAACAAAAACTTAACCATTAAAAAACTACTACAGTGGCATGGAAGACCAAGATATAAATTTAAACAATGAAATAGTTTTATAGGAAACTGGAAAAATCACCATAAAATGATGCAGGTTGAAGGGAACAGAACTAGCAAAATTTTTGGAATGAAAAAACAACTTTGAAAGACTTTAACACTGTGATCAATGCAATGACAAACCAGTTCAGATGACTGACAACGAAATAAGCTAACTACTTTCTGCCAGAGGTGAATGGATTTAAAATGCAGACTGAAACATACAGTTTTGGACATGACTAATGTGAGAATTTATTTTCTTGGATTATGCATGTTTGTTATGAGGGTTTCATTTTTATATACTGTTCAACTAGAGTGGGAAGGAGTGAGAAGGAAAGAAAATAGTCTGTAAAAATAATTAAAAAAAAACTTTGCTGGTTTGTATTTTACCAGAGTTCTATTTCAATGCTTTACTTTCTGGCATTCTGGGCTCTCAGAGGCTACCACAAGCTTTTTTTATAGGTCCTATGACAAGCTGAAAAGGCTCAGCATCAGCCTAATTCTGAAGAACTCTATCAACAGAGGTTTGGTCACTAGGGGACCTTTTTGGCTACAACAATTCATTAAACCTTCTAAGGTGCTGAGTAGTTACAATCTGCATTAGTAGAGGGACCACACAAAACTCCAAAAACACAGATGGTTAAGTAGTTTTATTTACCCAATATTTAAAGCTATTTAAACTTTTGGCCTGAGGGCCAGCTAGGTGGCACAATGGATAGAACACCTCAAAATCTGGCCTCAGCCACGTGTGACCCTGGGCAAGCCACTTAACCCTGTTTGCCTCAGCTTCCTCATCTGTAAAATGAGCTGGAAAAGGAAATGGCAAACCACTCTAATATCTTTGCCCAGGAAACCCCAAATCTGGTCACGAAGAGTCAGAGCTGACCGAAATGACTCAACAACAAAACAAAATACTTCTAGTCTGTACCAACTTTCTCAACTGAACATGTTTATCTTCATTCTCTATAATTTCACTAAAAAACAAACAAACCATACCTGTGATTTCACTAGTATGGAAACATCTTCTACCACAGAAGTTCAGAACCGACTCAAAAACATTAAGACTTACAGAGTTGAAACATTAAGACTTACAGAGTTGCCTAGGAATACTGAGAGATAAGTGACTCTCAGGTTCCACACCCCAATCTCCACTCTTGATCTATCATATCACAAAAGCCTTATCCTAGAAGTACACTCTGGCCCTTCTCATCAACTGCTTCCTCCCACATCCTCCATTTTATGGAAAAAGCCTAGAAAACTATGTCTTTATTCCTCTTCTGACTCCATTCCTGATTATCCTCATCCTGGAAGTTCCCTGGACTTTTCACACATAAAGTACTGCTTTAGCTACATTTAAGTGATGCAGTGAATTTAGCCCTGCAGTCAGGAGGACCTGAATTCAAATCTGACCTCACTTACTAACTGTGTGACCTTGGGCAAGTCACTTAACACCAACTGCCTTGCCTCTCCCCCCCTCCCCAAAGACCAAAAGTACGCCTCACCCTTTGGGGTCCCTTCCTCTGATTGACTAGTTCCTCCCAGAACCTTCATTTGAAGGAAGAGTGCCCAGCCAAGCTATATCTTTATTCCTCTACTCCTGAATCTCCCAATTTTTTCTCCCATGGTCTTTCCTCACCTTTCTACTCTTTTTCCACCCCTCCCTGGTACTTTCCAGTTTCCCTTTTTTATGTGGTCTTCCTCCATTAGAATTTAAGCTTCTTAGGGCAGCTAGGTGGCACAGGGAATAGAGAAACAGTTCTGGAGTTTGGAGGACCTGAGCTCAAAACCAGCCTCAGACAGTTGACAATTACTAGCTCTGTGACCTTGGGCAAGTTACTTAATCCTGTTTGCCTCACAAAACAAAACAAATCAAAAAAGAATTTAAGCTCCTTGAGAGAAGGAACTGTCATTCTTTTAGCTTGCATTGGTATTTCCACAATTAGCACAGTGGCTGGCACACACTAAACAATTAATAAATGCATATTGACTTGACTTCTATTTTTCTTTCTAATTCTCTCTCTGGAACTTGGAATAGATATACAGTTAACTAGGAAAGGGAAGCAAGGAAATCTAATCTTTAATAAGCCCTCAACTACAACCCAAGGACCAGGCAACAAAGAAGTTATACCAAGATAAGTATGTGGAAATAAAACAAAATGACAGGAAAGAAGAGCTCAGGTTTCCCTTACTGATGTTCATAATGTTAAAGGAAAATAGATTTAGGACTGAAAGAAGCCCTAGTTCACTTAGACCAAATGCCTTGACTTTAAAGATAAGGAGACTAAGATCATAGAGGGTAAGTCACATGTTCAACTTTATAAAATCAGTAAGCTGAGTTATGAAATTAAGTCCTTCCTAAGACTCCAAATCCAGTATTCTTTACACTAGACCATGCTGCCTCAAGGCTACCCCCAGAGATACTTATAACTAGATGAACAAATCTTTTTGGAAAGAAATAAAAATTTAGAAAGTAACAAAGCAAATTTATAAGTGCTATAAAAATAAAACAAAATTAAAATCTGAGTTTGAGACCATTGTGGTAGAAAGTTTTATTGCACAGACAATATTCTTTTCTCACTTCTTTGAGAAAAAGAAATGAAAACTGGCATTTAGTGATAAACAATGCCAGAGCGTTTTACAAAAACACAAAAAAGGGGGGAAAGTGGTAATTCAAATCATATATTCATTTTAGGAAGCTGCCATCACGTTCAAATGAACAAAATTGGCAAGATTTCATTGAATAAGAACTAGAAAATAACTCTGAGATAATCTTGTTCATACTCTCTATTTCAGAGAAAAGAAAACAGGCAATAAGAAGAGAACTACCTAGCTAGAAACAGAAGTCAGATTTTTAAACTCCCTGCCACTATTGTCTCAACCACCACTACATTTCAAAGAAAGAAGTGGCTACCTGGTAGACTGCATTTGCCTTGTTGTTTCTGGATCTTCAAACATCTTGACAATTGGCTCGGTTTCTGCCTGCAGCTGTTTTAGTTGCGCAACAACAGTAGTTCTTTTCTCCCGCAAAGCTATTAAAAAAAGTGAAGTTTTACTATAAGGCTAATACAAAGTAGATCAGATTACAATTTTCAACTTGTTGGATAGACTCACTGTCCTCAGACTTACTCATCTACCAATAATGAACTTCTCCTGGGCAGGGAGTATAATGGATTATAATTCCCATTTTACAGAGGAGAAAACTGAGGCTGAGAGGAAAAGTGACTTCTTTAAGGCCATACAGCTAATAAGATCTATATAAGATATAATAAATGCAGCATAAAAAAAGCAAACTTAACGGTTATGTGAAAGAGCCCCTATACTATTCTTTCTGGAGATGCTATGCAAATCCTCAAGTAAGTAATCTAAAGAATCAATATATCTTACAGATATGCATATTATTATCTGTATAAAGATACTATTGTGATTAATCTACCAAAAAGCACTACTGAATTAATAACAACTTGTGGTTCATTGTTTCCCAAGTAATAGGTTCTAAGAATATGATGCTTTGAGGTCCACAAAATTTTATATAAAAAAATTCAAAGTTTTGAAACAATTGACTTTTTGTAGGTCATGAAAACACTTTTGGTGCTATGCTATTAACCTGTTACAAATCAACATTAATACACACAATTACAGGGGCTAAACACCCCCGAAGGAGATGTTAAAAAAAAAAATCTCACTGCACCTTCACGTGGGGATGGACTATGGATGTGTATACCCCAAAGATTCCTGCTACACTTGGTGAGTATACTGCTCAGTTTTGCTAAACTACCTTTTGTTTCTTACCTTCCAGATGATGTGTTAACAATAAAAAAGGTAAACATATCAAGTTTCAGTTGCCTCCTTCTTTAAAGCATGTCTCTAGTTGATTTCTATGCAAGGTGTTCGATTTTGTCACTTAAGACAGATCAGTGACTTCAAAGTTGGCAGTATTCTCTCTGCGCAAGGCTACTGGTTAAATTTTTTTTTAAAATTTACTGAAGGAATCAATGTTGGTGTGAGAACAAACAATGCATAATTGAAAAATTTAAATCTACAGGATCATTTATCAACTGATGGAGCTATTTTTATATTGTTTCTTAAGCATGCACTAGATGCTTTTCAAGATGAAAAAGGTACACCTTTAGAACAAATCAGGTCACCAGTATATATATATATATATATATATATATACAGGTACATAATTGACAATACAAATAAAAGGGGCTGTCAACAATAGAATGCATTTGATGATCTTTTATAACAATTCTATGCCTCCAAAAGAAACTTCTTTATAATTTATAATATAATATGTCAATCTAAGAATAATTAAGCCTTCTAGCAAAGAAGTTCTTGTAGTTAAAAAAACTTTAAAACACACCCCAAAGTTCTGGTCTTAATTTACTACCAGGCTACTTACCATGAGGAATATCATCAGAATAAAGGTTTTTATACACATCCATTGCGAAATCCACCATGTTTGTATCACTAAGAAGGTCCAATTTTCCTTGAAGCAATTCCTTTTCATTATATATCTGCAAGGAAGGGTTAAGAAATATTCTGAGAAAAGTTTAAAAAATTAATTAATTGAAAACAATACTAAAAGACTTCAGGATTCAGGTTATTTGCAATGTCTAGTGTGGTCTTGGTTCTAGAGGACCAATGACGAAACATTTCCCTCTTTTCAGCAGAAGTGGTGGATGATACAGAAATCTTTATGCACTATCGGATTAGGGATTTGTGCTCTCCTCTGAGAATCTACTCTAATTTGAATTCCTCTTTCCTAAAATGTGGCACTGAAGATGATACTCCAGAAATGAGCTATCCAAAATCTATTAAGACTACTGCTTACTTTGTTATGCTCACTTTAACTCTTAGTAGAGTCCAAGATTGCTTTATCTTTTCAAGCTTCTGTGTCATATTGGTGACTCAGTCACATTAAAAAAAGCTCCAAAATTAAAATTAAAAATAGTAAAAATATATTATATAATACATAATAGAAATAAAAACACTAATACATAAATAAATGTTTAATCACAACTCTGAGGTCCCACCTCAAGTTCTTTAGAAATGGCAAAGCTGAGAAAGTAAGAAAATGACAAACAGGTACACTGATGGCTTGGATGGATTTGGTACTGTCATTACGGAAAGCAATTTGGTACTACGCCCTAAGAGTTTTGTACATTTACATTCATCAATTCCACAGAGATCAATGATGGAAGAAGCTTAATATGTTAAAAAAATTTTTTTATAGTGGTGCTTTTTTTTTGTGGTGGCAAAGGACACGGATGCCCATCATTAGGGGAGATGTGGGGGTGTGTGGAAGAGGAATGGATGAACAAAATATAGTATAAGAAAATGATGAAGGGGATGGTTTCAGAAAACCAGAACGGTTTACACATAAACAACATGTTAAAACAACTTTGAAAGATTTCAAAACTCCAACCAATTAGAGAAGTGATCACCTCAAATGAGATACTTATTTTTTGGACATGGCCACTGTTTTGCCTGATATACATATTTGTTACAAAGGTTTTGTTTTTCTTTTTCTAATAGAGAAGGAATAAATAGAAACGATTTTTGTTAAATCAAAAAGAATTTTTAAAAAATAAATTAGGGTGGAAAGTAGAGAAAACAAATGCATGTTAATTGAAAAGAAAACTTTTTTAGGGATCCCTGGGATACTCCACAAGAGCACAAGGGTTGTTCCTCCAAGTATACCACCCATTTATATAGGATTAATCACTGGATCTAGTCATGTAATTGTTTCAAATCCCTGTGTGTTAGCCCCCATTTCTCCATAAAGATAACATAACTCCACTGTTGATCTCAAAGAATGATGAGAGGAGAAAGAACAACTCAATTCTTATTCTTCTGCTTTTTTTCTACTACGCAGAATTACGTTCATCCTGCAAGGACAGAACAAAGATGCTAATAATGAACTGAAACTCAAAAAAAAAAAGAGAAAAAAACAAAACTAGAAAAAGCTGTTTGTACTCACAGATTCCACCTTCCTGTTTTTCACTTCCTAACTCTTTGCAATTTGGCTTCCAAACCTCATCACTCAACTGAAACTGCTTTCTCAAAAATTATAATTATCTCATAACTGTTAAATGTGATGACCTATTCTCAATCCTCATCCTAGATTTTTCTGCTGCATTGCTGACAACCTCTCCACTTAGATACTCTTCTCTTTCTAGGATTTCATGACACTTTCTTCTTGAGTAGCTTCCTATGGTCTGTCTTTCTCAATCTCTTTTCCTGGCTCCAACATCTATCTCATATCATTAATTGTGCCAAAGTGCCCCCCTGCCCCCAATCAATACGTACTGATTATCTGCCAGATACTGTGCTTATGAGAATATAAGTAGAAAGGCATTCCCTGCTCCCAAGAAGCTTACATTCCAATGGGATTAGACACATAAAAGGAAGTGAAGAGAGGGTTTGGGGTTCTCTAGAGGGCAGGAAAAGAAAAATCTAGAGTACATGTTGGGGAGAAATGAGACAGCTAACCTGTCCAGCCTTCCCTAAAGACAGGTTCTGGGAGGAACAATGGTTCTATGAGAGGGAGGGAGGAAGGTAAAAAGTATTTCCACAGGGCCTACCAGGCACTGTGCTAAAGCACTTTATAAGTACTATCTCAATAGACCCTCACAATAACCCAGGAAATGCTGTTATTATCTCCATCTTATAGCTGAGGAAACCGAAGCACATAGAATAAGTGAATTGCCCAGGGTCACACAGCTTATGTTTGAACTTAGGTCTTCCTGACCCCAGTGCTCTGGGACTCAAGATGATTCCCGATGGACGCCAATAAAACCTCTAACCTTACAGGTTAAGTTTGGAGATAAATGTCAGGTTGGAGTAACTGTCAGGAGGCCAGTATACCTGGATCATAGAGTGAGGCAAAGGGAGTAATACAGAATAGTAAATAAAAAAAGTATATTCTCTTTGACTCACAAATTCCACTAGGAATATTTCATGAGGTCAAAGAAAGATCCCATATACCCTAAAACATCTGCAGAACTTTTAATAGCAGCAAAGAATGGGAAGCAATGTAAATACTCATCAATTACTATTACAAATTACAAAAAATTTATGGTTCATGAATTTAATGGAACCACGACCAACAACAAATATGAAATATTCACAGAAGCACTTACTATATACTATACACAAGAGATATTTTTTAAAAACCAACAACAAAAAAGAGGAATGTCTTTGCTCTCAAGGAGCTTACAAACTAAGATGGGAAAAACAAATATGTAAATAAATACAAAATGCACAGAATATAACTGGGGGGGGGAGGAGGAAGGGGTGGAGATCTGTATTAGGTGACGCATGGAGGGGGGAAAGGATTCCAAAAAGGAGGTGAGGATCTCAGGCAGTTCTCAAAATGCGGTTTGAGAAACTCTGCAGGTTCTTGAGGACTTTCTGGAAGGTCAAGGTAAAAAAAAATCATAAAACCTTAACTATCATAGTCCTCTCTTTTCCAAATACATCTGTGTGGGACCAGATTTTTTTTTTGTTATCTTGACTTTTTGAAAATTTTTTTATTGATTTGTTTGTTTACTTTTGTTTACAAGATTCAGTTCCACAATCCCTTGAGTTTCAAATTCTCCCCTCCGCCCCCTCATGGTGGCGTGCAATCAAGTCTAGAATCTGCAAATACTTTCACATTAGAAGACAGTCTGGTTGTAAAGAAGGGTTGTAACCAATGGAATGAACAAGGGGAAAGAGGAAACAAAACCAAACATGGAAAAGAAAGGGAGCATGTAGACTGCTTCAGTCTGCATTTAAACTCTGTTCTTTCTAGATCCTTCTCTGAATGTAGACATCTCCTTCCATACTAAGACTTTTAGAGATGTCTTATACTTGTGTGTTGCTTAGAAGAGTCCAGTCTATCATAGTTGGTCGTCACACATATGATGTGTCTGTCATTGTGTACAAATTTCTCCTGGTTCTGCTCTTCTCACTTAGCATCAGTGTGTATAAGCCTCTCCAGGTAAGTCCACCTGCTCCTCATTTCTTATAGCACAATGGTATTCCATTACATTCATATACCACAATTTGCTTAGCCATTCCCCAACTGTTGGGCATCTCCTTAATTTCCAACTTTTTTACCACCACAAAGAGAGCTGCAATAAAATACTTTTGTACATATGGGTCTTCTTCCCACTTCTATGATCTCTTTGGGATACAACCCCAGAAGTGGTATTACTGGGTCAAAGGGTATGTAATTATTCACAGCCCTTTGGGCATAGTTCCAGATTGCTCTCCAGAATGACGTTGTATCAGTTCACAGATCGACCAACAATGCATTAGTATTCCAATTTTTCCACATTCTCTCCAGCATTTGTCATTTTCCTGTTTTGTCATCTTAGCCAATCTGACTGGTGACATGTGGTACCTCAGAGTTGTTTTGATTTGCCTTTCTCTAATCAACAGTGATTTAGAGCATTTTTTCATATACTTATAGATGTCTTTAATTTTTACCTCTGAAAATTGCCTGTTCATATCCTTTGACCATTTATCAATTGGGGAATGACTTGTATTCTTGTAGATTTGACTCAATACTCTTTATTTTAGAAATGAGGCTTTTATTAGAGACACTGGTTATAAAAATTCTTGATTTCCCACTTCCCTCTTAATCTTGGTTATACTGGCTTTGTACAGAAACTTTTCAATTTAATATAATCAAGATTATCCATTTTGCATTTTATAATGTTCTCTAACTCTTGTCTGGTTATAAAGTCTTCCCTTCTCCAGAAATCTGACAGGTAAACTATTCCTTGCTTCCCCAGACTGCTTACAGTATCAGCCTTTATACCTAGATCGTGCACCCATTTGCGTGTGGTATATGGTATTAGATAATGGTCTATGCCCAGTTTCTGCCATACTATATTCCAGTTTTCCCAGCAGTTTTCATCAAATAGTGAGTTCTTATTCCAAAAACTGGGTTATCTTGACTTTAAAAAAAAATTTCAAACATAAATACAAAATGAAAAAAGAAAAAAAAAACCATTGCCATGTACACAGCAGATCATGGGAAGACTCTATGGAAAACAAAAAATTTCTACCTCAAGAAAACTTATATAATAAATACCCACTGTTTTCAAAGCTAACCAGCTTTTTTTTGCTTCCTTGTTGGTTTTCTTTGTTCTCTGCTGTACACTTTTTACTTTATTCCTGTCCCTTTACCCCTCCCCAAAGAAGGCTACAATTAAGCATGTATATACATACATAGATATCTATAAAATACACATATATAACCTAACATACAATATTTACTCATACACACATATGCAAAACATGCTTATTTCCTCCTATCATCTGTATCTTTAAAGGTGGATCACATTTTCCTTCTTAAGTCCAAGTCTTTCCATGTTTTTCCAAATCAACCAGCTCAATTCCTATACCACACCTATATTCCAACTCAATCACATCCTATCTAAGAGAGGTTTCCCCCCCAGTTTTCTGAATTCCTTCTCTTCTTGGCCACATAGGTTTTATTTATTCAAGAAAATCTTAATTTAAAATAATAAAAATCATCCTTTTTATATTTTCAACAATGCTCTTACCTCTTAATATAGTTTAAACTCTGATACTGCTGAATCTACTTCCTTTACATCTTTTTCCCCTGGTTTCTTCGAATTTCCGGACCTTCTGTTCTTTTTTTTTTAAATTTAATTTTATTTTAGTTTGCATCATTCATTTCCACAAGATTGAGTTACATATTTTCTCCCCTTCTTTCCCCTACCCACCACCCCAAAACAGCCATCCCAGTGTGTCCCCCC
>CM053580.1:482994579-483027858 GCA_028627135.1 Pseudochirops cupreus
TCATGATTTTCCTGCAACGTTCTTATTTCTCTTCCCAATTTTTCTTCCACTTCCCTTACTTGGTTTTCAAAATCCTTCTTCAGCTCATCTCTAGCTTTAAGGCATTCTTCATGTTTATTGGAGGCCCCTGGTGGGGGCGCTCTGGCTGCGCTCTCCTCCTCCCTCTCTCTCCTATGATCTTTCTTTTCCCCAAAGAAGGAATCTAGGGTTTGGTTGCAGTTCTTACTTTGCTTCTTATGCTTATTCTTACTCATGGTTCTTCAGACAGTGATTTTTTTTTTAAATCTCTGTGGGGCTCTGCTTCCAGAAGGGAAAGCTCTGTCCCAAATCGCTGGGGTCCTCCCGGCTGCCGTAGCTCTCAGGAAGGTGCTGGGACCGTTCCTACTTACTTTTGGCCCACTGGATAATGAAGACTCCAGAACCGAGGCCAAGACGGCGATCCAGATCCAGGCCACTCAATGCGAGAGCACTGGCCTCAGAACAATCACTTAGTCCCCCTGCTGTCTGCAGGCCGTGGGTGGGAAGCTGCAACGCGGAGGCGGGTGCAAAACTTCTGCCTTTCGCTTTTCCGCTCTGGAGGCCTTTTGGCTGGACTGCTCTACTCTCCTAACTTCGCAAGTCCCACTGACCTAGTTCTCAACACTGCTCGCAGTTGCTGCTAATCAGCGCACTGCTCCTCTTGTCTGGCCGCCCCCAGGGCTCAGCAGCGGCTTCAGGCCAGGTTGGTTTCAGTTCATAATGCTGATATGGTTCCTCGTAGCTGAGCTGACTTTAGTGGGAAGTATCTTTGTGTGTGTTTTGGAGTTCTAGGATTGGTTTAGAGTCCTATTTTATGGGTATTTTGGGGTGGCTATGTGAGAGCTGCGGTATGTTGCTGCTGCTATGCTGCCATCTTGGCTCCGCCCCCCCCCTTCTGTTCTTCTGAATGAACTTTGTCATTATTTTTTTCCAACTAAAATAACTTTTTAGTAATTTAATTGTGATGACAAGGTAAAATTGTTATTTAAAAAATTATACTGGCTGAGGTTAGATATTTTTCAACTACTTCAATCAAACAACAGATAGCACAGTCTAAATTGCAGCAGACATGAAAATCTAGTTGTTTTTCTATTATATCATTCATTAAAGAGATTTGTTAAAAGTATGAAAACAATGCCACTCTTCTCATCATAAAAAACTGATATAAATGCTAATTGTTGACCAAGTTATATTTAGAAATCTTTTCACAAAAATGCAATTTATGTTAACGTACAATAGGTTTATTACTATAATTTTAAATGAATTAATAACTTTAGAAAGTTTATCAGCTCTAATTTCTAACATGGCAAATATCAATAGACATAACCCATGTTAAAAACAAAACAAAATAACTTTGGGTCCTTCAATAATTTAAAGTAAAAGAGGTCCTAAGACCAAAAAGCTTGAGAACAGCTGATCTGCAGGTTTCAAAAGGCGAAGGTCAGGATGGAGGGCATTCAAAGCATGGAGAAATACCTACGCAAAGGCAAAGAAGCTGAAGATACAATGTCAAGTAAAAACAGTAAGCAGGCCAATTAGGTTGGAATGTAACATGTGTGATGGGGAACAACGTCAAAATTAGTATAAAAAATATAAAAACTGAAATAATATTAAATTCAAAGAGCTTACTGAAAGACTTCCCTGCTTCCAGTTTGTCTTCTCTCCATTCATCCTTAATATAGCTTCCAAAATAATCTTCCTAAAGCACAGACCTGACCATGTCACTCCCTAGCTCAAGCAATTTCGTCTTGCTTCTAAGCTTAAATACAAAAGTCAGTTTAGCATTTAAAGCCCTAGATAAAGAGACCCCAGCTCATTTCTCTAAATGTAATTTTTATTAATCCCGCTATATACCCTACATTTCAGCCAAACTGATCTACCCCCAATTCTCAGAACTCTACATTCCATTTCCAGAGATCAACCAACCAATAAATATTTATTAAGCCCCTACTACATGCCAGGCTCTGTGCTTGGTGCTGAAGATACCAAAAGAGTAAAGTCAGTCCTTGCTGTTAAGGAGCTCAATCTAGGAGAAAAGACAACATACAAAAAACTATCTACAAAATGCTATACAGAGAATAGGAAATAATTAACAGAGGGAAGACACTAGAATTAAGAGGGCTGGGTAAGGCTTCCTATACAAAGTGAGATTTTAGTTGGGAGTGAAAGGAAATCAGGGAAGATAGTAGGGGAACTGAGGAAGGACAGCATTACAGGCATGGTGGACAGCCAGAGAAAGTGCCCAGAGTTAAAAATGAAGTGTCTTGTAAATGTAACATCTCCTAGATGGAGGCCAGGGAGTTACTGGATCAATATCAATACCATTTTCTGGCCAGCGAGTTACTGGATCAAAGAATACGTGTTGTGGAACAAGGTGTAAGAAAACTGAAAAGGTTAATAGGCTAGGTTATGAAAGGCTTTGAATGCCAAACAGAGCATTTTGTATTTGATCATGGAGGTAATAGGGAGTCACTGAGTTTACTGAATATAGGAGAAACCTTCACTTTAGGAAAATCACTTTAGTAGCTGAAAGAAAGATCAATGAGTAAGAAGAGATTTGAGGCAAACAGGGTCACCAGCAATCACCAGCTAAGGGGAAAGATAACGAGTGGGAGAGGAAAAAGATACAGGATGAAGTGAACTTTTTTGCCTATGGAACAGGCATTCCATAGGGCACAGTGGAAGGGCTGAGTGGAGTTTAGTTGAAACATTGGAGTGGGAAGGTTGAGGGGGATGGGAGTAAGGAAATGGATGTTGAGGGTGGGAAATGGAGTTTGGGTGATGACTTACAGGAGTTCAGAATCACTTAGATATGGAGGATATGAAAAGGTGTGAGAATGTCTGTTCATTACTGAGTAGGGGGTGTACCTCAAAGGAATTTGGAGATGGGACTAGAGGCAAGTGAACTGTAAGATGGGAGGCACAGGGTCAGAAGGTCAGTTGAAAGTCCCTGCTACACTACTTTTCCCTCTGAAATGAGATTAGGTAGGAAGAGCGTGGCAGAAGATGGAAGTGGAATCCTTACAGTAGAACAGTGGTTCTCAACCTTCCTAACGGCGTGACCCTTTAATACTAGTATGTGGGTATGTCTGCATGTGGGCAGACCCACCTGGAGACAGAGGAGTGCAGTTCTTATCACATATTTCTGATGGTCTTAGGCGACCCCTGTGAAAGGGTCGTTCAACACACCCCCAAAGGGGTCGCGACCCATAGGTTGAGAACCACTGCAGTAGAAGAAAGAAGTCCAATTCCCCACCAACTTTCTTCTCCCTGGTAGGGAAGGTGCAACAGGAAGAAGTGGGAAGGCCAGAGGGGTCAAGGGAAAAGGCTGCATCATTCTAGCAGGAGATGGAAGACATCAGGCATATCAGCAGACTGTTTGGCTCCTGTTCTGATCTGAAGAGGCTAGAGGATACTCTTTCAAAACACCTTGAAAACAGTCACCTCTTTGAAAATTATTTGCTTTGAATTTAAAATGCTTTTATGACCCTCTTGGGGGGAGAAGGGGTGTCTGTAAGGGGATCACAATCTATAGATAGCCCTCCTTTCCATCTCAACCAAACTATAATTGAAAAAAAGAAAGCAAAACTCTCGGGAAAAAATAGGCATGGTCAAAAAACCCAGTATTTCCTTGGTCATGTCCAAAAATGTATGTCTCATTCTGTACCTTGAGTCTTTCACCTCTGTTAAGAAGTGGGTAGTACACTTCTAAAATAGTGGTGGGTCATTTCACTGATCAAAGTTCTTAAGACTTTTAAAGTTGTTTTCTTTATAATGTTATTATTTTATCAACTGTTCTCTTGGTTCTGCTCACTTTTCTTTCCATCAGTTCTTACAATTTTTTCCAACTTTCTCTGAAACCATCCCTTCAATCATTTTTCATAGCACAATAATTTTCCCACATAGTCATACACTACAATTTGTTCAAGGAATCACAAAATATTGAGTACAGTACAGCTTTCAAAGAAGCCAAAGCTGCTATACAATTGGCTCTAGATTTATGGCCTATGCAAAAAGGCCCTGTGGAATTACAAGTGACTGTACAGTTTTTATGATTATGCAAACTGGAGTTTATGGCAGAAACAACAAAGCCAAAATGTACCTTTAGAATTTTGATCTAGGAAACTTACTTCATCTGAAGGTTCAATATACCCCTTTTGAAAAGCAGTTGTTAGCTGCATATTGGGCTTTGGTAGAAACCGAATAACTGACTCTGGGCCATGAAGTGATATTACGGCCTGGAATCCTGATTATGACCTGCGTAATGAGTACCCCAACTTCTCACAGAATTGGACAAGTCCAAGAGGTCAGCATAATTAAATGGAAATGGCATATTCAAAATAAGAGCTAAATCACGCAAAAGTGGAGTTTCTGCTCTACATGAATCTAGAGTGAACACTGATACTGAGGGAAATGATATATGCCCTGAACCAAAGCAACAGTTGGCACAGTCCTTGGTAAAGACATTGGAAAGTAGCAGCTTATAAACCATGTACTAGGCAGACTTTGGAATGTCTGGGACAGGTGGAAGTAGTCAATGTGCTGAACTTTTGCCAGTACATCAAGCCATCAAAACAGAATAAGGAGGACATTGTCATATATTTACTGATTCATAAGCGGCAGCTAAAGGGTTAGCTACATGGATACCCATGTGGAAAAATCAAAATTGGGAAAGTCGTAGCAAACAAGTCTGGGGCAAAAAATTATGGGAAGATATATGGGACATGTTTGGTTACTAATGATTAAATGGTTACTAATTTGTCAGTTTTTCATGTAGATCAGTGGTTCTCAACCTTCCTAATGCCATGACCCTTTAATACTCGTATGTGGGTGTATCTGCATGTGGGCGGACCCACTGGGAGAAAGATAGAGGAGCAGTGTCTTGGTTCCTAAGACCATGGGAAATATGTGTTTTCCGATGGTCTTAGGCAACCCCTGTGAAAGGGTCGTTCGACCCCTAAAGGAGTCACTACCCACAGGTTGAGAACCGCTGATGTTTATGGTCATGTGGCCCTCACCATGCCAGAATGTGAGTACCATGCACAGGCTGATCAACTAGCAAAGGTTGCTACTCAATATATTGTCCCTACTCTGAAACCAAGTGATGATCCAGTACTAGCAAAATGGATTCATCAAACGGCCAGCCACTTAGGAGTGTAGGCCACACACTGATGAGCACAAGATTGGGGTATTAGTATCTCTCATTCACTGTTAAAACAAATAGCAGAGGAATGTCATATGTGTCAACTGGAAAACGAATGAAACTGTTCCTCAGGGAGTAACTGGAGATTATAGCAAGGGGGAAAATGCCAGCCAAAATTCAGCAAATAGATTACATTGATCTCCTACTCCAAGATAAAGGATGCAAATTTAAACACACTTGTGTTGACACCTATTAAGGTGTACTAGTGACTTTTCCTTATAAGAATGCAACCCAGAAAGATATCTATAAAACTCTAGATTTCATAAGTCTATGTTGTGGAACCCCAATGCCAATTCAAAGTGACAATGGGTCACATTTCAAAGGTAATGAAATAAAAAGATATTGTATATTAAATAATATAGAATGAGTATATCATATTCCATATTATCCACAAGCATCTGGGTTAAATGAAAGAATGAATGGATTATTGTAAGAACGGTTAGGGAAGTTAAGTTCTAATAATTCGTATCAACATTGGAAAGATAATTTGTTCACTGCTTTACGTAATTTGAATAATAGACCATTGGGAGAAAGTACACCCCTAGCCAGAATGATCATTTCTGCAAATCAGAGAAGAGCAGACACATAAGACTCCAAATATTGAGTATTGGACCATGAGGGAAGATGTCCCAGCACCGTATCCAGGAACACTTGTTTTGGCAGGATAGGATTTACATTGTTCAGAAGACTCTTGGTTAGACAGAAAAGAAAAATGTATGAGAATCCCTAAAAATCATTTTGGGCAGATATTACCTAAATCAGGTTTAGTGGCTCAAGGAATACATGCACTGGCTGGAGTAATAGATTCTATTTATCAAGGAGAAATTATTGTGACATTCTAAAATCTGGGTGAAGAACCCATACAGTTTAGTAAACATGATAGAATAGTTCAGGTAATTATTATTCCTTGTGAAACAATACCCCTTGTGAAAACTGACCCTACTTTTTAAATAACTATCAGAGGAACTGAAGGGTTTGGCTCTACTGACAGAATAAAACTGGGAGCTAAAGTATGGGGGAAGAGGAAGCCAGATGATGTTCCAAAGGCTGCAGAGATTATTATAGCACATGATAAAGACAATACCATAGCTGTTGTTTGTTCAGGAGAAGATGATTGCCAAATTGTGCCCTCACCTCATATATTCTACCATGAATGAGGCTATGATAGTAGGTTCATGGACTCCAGAAACATGGCTGACCCTATATGTACTCTGTTTCTGGTTACTGTCTCCTTGTTTCTTTTTGGCTTTCTATTTGTTAAACTTGTTTGTTAGATTTGTTTCCTGAAGGCTTGGTCTCCTCCACCTGCAGATGCCTGATCACCTAAGCTGGATGCTACCCCCTGTCCATGACTGTGATGTGCCACACCTGACCAAGCTCCAGATGCCAGCTAAAGAACTGACCTCATGGGGCACAGACAGCTCTATGTCCAATTTCAGCTGGAAGTAGCTATGGAGAAGAGACCTTCACCCCTTACTCCAATATTTTGAGCCCCATTCATTTGAGGGGGGAATGATGGGGTGCTTGTGCAAGCCCCACCCTAAGATACTGTTTTATGTGTTTATTTACTGTTTCCCTATTATATTGTTGTAAAGTCCTACTGACACCAGTTATGCCACCAGTTACCTCTAAACTCTCATTAATCTATGTAATAAAATGTATTGTTTATCTATTTTTGCTATGTAAGGGACATAAAAGAATGTTAATGGTAATAGCAATTTGAAGATCTTCTCAGCACCTTAATAAGCCTAAGAGAATTTGAAGACCTTCCTTGTTTTGAAAATATACTCTGCCCCCTAAAAGACTAAAGGTAGTCACATGAAGACTGTGGTGGAGGAGTTTGCTGAAAGGTAGAGCAGAGCCCAGAGGAAGCTGGTCAGAACAGCTAGACGGTGGGATGGGAGAGGATGGCAGCAAGGAGACAAACTTGTGAATAAATGTTGGTTTCTGGAAAGGCTAAAGGATGCTGTGGCTCTCTGTGCTGTTGTGGCTTAGTAACTTCTTTGTTACTATGAAGAAATCAGCTTACTGGTTTTGGGATTTGGTTTCCTGGTGTCTGAATAAATGTTTTACTTCTGTTCTCTATATGGAGAGTCTGTTATGTTTTGTGATTGAGCACCATACAGGTATATTTATAGTGACTATAGGCACTGTGAATATTGCATTGACACTATAACAGCTCCACCAACAGGGCAAGGATGTACCCATCCCCAACCCCAAGCTTTCTAACAACTGTCATTTTCCTTTATTTTTTTATCTTCATCTTTGCTAATTTTATGGGTGTGAAGTATAACTTCTGAATTGGTTTGATTTGTATTTTTCATATTAGCAGTAATTTGGAGATTTCTAATATGGTTGTTGATAGCTCTTCCCCCTTTCCCTTTCAATAAACTCCAAAGATCCCCATTTGGCAGTTAAAAGTCCATCACAGCCAGGACTCTTCTTCTCCAATCTTCTTACACTTCGTGCTCCTTTTTATTACTCTATGATTCTAGAAGGCCTTCTTGGTGTTTCTCCCACAAGATACTTTTCGCTGGTTGTCCCCTCAAGCCTGGAATGGTCTCTTCCTCCTTACCATCTACTGGGTCCCCAAGATTCAGCTCATACTCTAACTCCTTCAGGAAGCATTCTGTTCAGTCTCACCCTGACCCTATCTCTTTCAGATTACCTTCTATATCTATGCTTTGTATATATCTTGTATGTATATTGTCACAACTTTTAGAAAGTCAACACCTTGAGGCCAAGGATTGTTTAAAAAAAAATTTGCTTTTTATTCTCATTGCTTAGCACAGTACATGGCACACATAAAGAGTTTAATAAATGCTTATTAGCTGTCTTAAAGTAGGAGATCTATGAGGTACAAGTTTTAAGAGGAAGAATATTTCAGACATGTAAGACTGCCTGCACAAAAGCACAATTACAGGAAGTAGTACCACGTTTGCTGCAGGGAGGTGAACTGGAATACAAGTGAATTGGATTTAAGTGAGAAAAGGGTGTGCAAAGTCACTAGTCTCATTTTCTCCTCTGGAGCCATGTGGGTTCAGTGGTCAGATACAGATCTGGACAACTGGAGATGGCCCAAGATGCAGCGGGGACCTTGGCCTTTTCAAACTAAGGTCTTTACCAGATCTCAAGTTGACTGCGGCAAAGCCCATTCGGTGACTTAGGTTTACTAAGAAAGAGGCAGCGAATGGCCTCTTTACCTAATCCAAAATTAAATTAATATATTTGATCTGAGAGGAGAAGACCTTCTGGGTTTCTGGCCAAAACAGAAACAACTGCTATTTACATTCATTCTGAGCCAATCAGGGTCCAAACAATCACCAAGTAGGGCTTGGTCTGGGACCTAGTGTTAGTCAATGACAAAGTGATTTGGGGTTAATAAGAAAAAAAAGTTGCCGAGATTAAAATTTATGTCCTCCTTGGGCAGAGCACCAGCAGGTAAAGCAGAGTGATACCCTTTATGCAAGGAAGAAAAGGAGAGAAAAGAAAGTATATATGAGGAACACAGGTCACTTTAGTTGGATTCCACTGTGGGACCAGAAGTAATGCATTTTTAAAGTTCTTTACGATCTGGATTCTTCCTATCTTTTTAGTCTTCTTACACATTACTCCCCTCCACACACTCTGGTCCAGCTACACTGGCTTATTTGCCATTCCTTGAATACTAAAGGTTAACTGTTCTCCCCTCCCCCAACCCTCTTTGCTAATGTACTACCTAATTGTTCCATTTCTGTAAACCTCACCTTCCTGACTATACTGTTGCCAACTTGATGGCTCTATTTCTTTATTATACTTAGCAACATATGAACATAACACTGCTCCATCACTAATTATCTGAGTGACCTTAGGCAAATCCTTTAAACTCTCTTCAGATAAAACTTGCACTGCCTTCTCAAGTAAGATGTGTGTGTGTAAAGTACTTAGATTACAACTCCATGAAACTGTCCACTCTGCTCTCCCTCTAATGGTCTTAGTTTATTTCCTCAGGATATCTCCTTGCCACTGTTACACACCAAACTGATTTTTACACATGTTATTAGAGCAGGGATTCTTAACCTTTTTTGTCTCGTGGGACTGTCTGGGAAATCCTCAACTAAGAGGAATTGGACCTCTTGGGAGATCAGCAGAGCTGTCAGTGGGGTTTGATGACTGTGGATCAAAGACAGATCCAATTGAAAGCAAAGAAATGTATTAGCACGCTAGGGAAACTGGTAATAGCAGCTTCAACTTTCTGAGGTACAGA
Source organism: Pseudochirops cupreus (assembly GCA_028627135.1). Taxonomy (NCBI): domain Eukaryota; kingdom Metazoa; phylum Chordata; class Mammalia; order Diprotodontia; family Pseudocheiridae; genus Pseudochirops; species Pseudochirops cupreus. Next base: position 483,004,047 of record CM053580.1, read on the forward strand.
TTTAGTTTTCAAAACTTTTGAGGCCCACTTAAATTACACAGCCAATGAACAACATTCTATCACAACTTCGGTTAGATAAGTAACATTTTTTACAGAAAAGGGCAGGGTAGAAAAAATGGGGGGATCATTCAAGGGAGAAAAAGGAGAAGACGCTTCTGGGGAAATATTTCCCATACACCTGGCAAAATTTGTTATTCAAAAGGCAGGATATTCCTTGTTCAAGAGTAGGAGACAAGGGGAGATAACTAAACTTTTTACAACTTATCAAAGAAGTCCTTTTAGACGAGACTGCAAGGACAACCAATAATTCGTTAGAAAAGGGGACAAAACCATCTACTTTACATAGTTTGCTATATTTTTTCTTACTTTTCACTATTAGGCCGTCAGGTGATTGGGGCATCGACACTGTTAGTCCATCAATACATGTATGGAACGATTGTGGTTCCTATTTTTCCCCTTACAGACTCCTCTGACAATGTGGTGAAACCTATGCACTCCTTTTTAGAATTCCTTTCAACGCTCAAATTATATAATTCCATTCAGCAGTCAAAGTGATATTCCTACACTACTTCATGACCCCTTCTCAATAAACTACAAGGCTCTCTATCACCTCCAGGGTGGCATTCAAAGTCCTTCATAATCTCCCACTCCCCCAACCTTTCCAGTCTTCTTACACCTCACATACTCTTACTATTTAGTATCAGGGGACTCCTTTACTGTTTCTCAAAAAAGACACTTTGTCTTACAAGTCCAGACATTTTCAATGATCTTCTCCCATGTCTTCAAACTGTCTCCCTCCCTCCCTCCTCATCTCTGCTTCCTGCTTCAAGTTCCAGTTAAAATTCTATCTTTTACAAAAAAGCCTTTCATAATTCCCTTTAATTCTAGTGTCTTCTCTCAGTTGATTACTTGCCATTTATCCTGTGTATGAGCTTGTTTGTACCTAATTGTTTGCATATTGTCTCTCACCCCCCATTAAACTTTGAGCTCCTTAAAATCAGAGGCTTTTTTAACCTTTCTTTATTTCTTCAGCACTTTAGTGTTTAGCAGAAAACAGCCTTTAAAAATGCTTAATGACTAGCTCAACCACTACAAATCCTTGAGAGATTCCAGATGTATATACAGGACAGTGCTTCTCAACCTTCCTAATGCCATGACCCTTTCCTCATGTTGTGGTGACCCCCAACCATAAAATTATTTTTGTTGCTACTTCATAACTGTAATTTTGCTACTGTTATGAATCGTAATGTAAATATCTGACATGCAGGATGTATTTTCATTGTTACAAACTGAACATAACCCACAAGTTGAGAACCGATGATATAGGAGGCAATTTGTTCAGTCACAAAGTTAGTAGATATCAGAGATGAGATTTGAACCTACGACTTCAGGATTCCTAGTCCTGATACTGTATCCACATATCTCCTTGCCTCACATTTATATAGACACTTGAGTTTTCCTGACAACCCTGTGAGACCTTACCAAAGAAGGTAAGGTTATCCACCAACCTACCAATTATCAGAGAAAGGAAATGATTTATCTTCTGGCTTCAAATCCAAATAACACAAAGAAAAAAAATATCAAAGTTCAAAGTTAGTATAGCCAGGGAGCTAAGGAAAAAAAGATTAATCAGTTAAAGCCTCCGTGGACAGTTTTCCATTTTCTGTCTTTACCTAGGTTAGTTACAAACTTGTCAAGCGCGTTAAGAAACACGAACTCAGAACACCACCAAAACACTTTTTTTTTTAAGTAAGAGTTTAGAAATAAAAAAGCACTTAAGCGTCAGCACTGGTTCTGTAAAATGATTCTACTGTTACCAAAGAACTGTAAGAGACAACATCGAAATAATTGGAAAAACTTTTGGGGGATGTAATTCTGCAGTTTACTGCCTGAAAAGTAGACAATGTGCCACATACCAAATAGCCTGCAACCAAACAATAAAATATATTTTAAAAAAATTATTTATCTTAAGCTTACGAAAGAGCATGAGAACACTATACTTTTTTTTTAAACAATTTTTTTTAAGAGAAGCGGTTAAACAACCTAATTGCGCTCGTCCAAGACGGCCTGTATACCTACCTCAGAAAACAAACAGAAAAAGTACACAAATTTCATTAAGATGGACAAACAGTTCCCTATTTTACCTTTTGCTCTTCTCTACAGGGTAAAGAGAACTGCGCTAACAACCTGAAGAAAATAAAAACAATTTCTAAGCAACCTAAAAGTTGGAAGGGCAGGAAGAGGAGGTGGGAAAAAGAAGGGGGTGAACCCAAAAACAGATTGGAGTAATCCAACATCCCACAAGAGGCTGCAAAAATTCACCATCCGTAATTGAAACAGACACCAAAATTTTGATCTGAGTGCAAGTAACATTAGGACCATAAAGAAAGCTGGAGGAATTAAAAGTAAGTACCCACATTTCCTCAGACTTGTAAAATTAACACAAACAATTTTGCTCCCTTCTGTCCTGTTGTAAAACTCTTAGGCGATGCACCTTAAAAAGAAAAGAGAAACACTAGGCGCTCGACAACAGTTCAGCAGGCCGCGGAAGCCTACAGAATCCTAGGAAAACCAAGTACCTTCCCCACGATCTCCACTCCCTGTCCGCGTCCCCGCGGTTGAAAGCCCCAGCCGGCTCCGGCGGAAGAAGGAAAACCCGCCGGTCCTTAGGCCGCCTTACACGTGTAGAAGGCCTGGGACCCCCTCCCGCAGCCGGACAGACGAGGCAAAAGGTCGCCTCGGCTCCCAGGCCTTCTCTGCAGCCCTGATGACTGTCTTACCTCTTTGACTGAGAGAAACTCGAGCAGCGGAAAGACCAGATGGCGGTCCAAAAAGTGCGCGATGCGAGTAGTAAGATCGTACTCCGCCATCTTGCCGGGAAAAAGGGAGTAACTCCTAACTAAGCTTTATTGATACTGTTGGAAAGGGAACAAACAGACAAATCCTCGACTACGCTTGCGCAGCTCTACCCTGGGAGGGGTGGGGAAAGGGGTGAGTGAGACAGGGGGCGGGGCTTTCGACCAAGTCCGGGATGCAGGGATGATTGCCTGCTTACTACGCATGTGCGTAGCTCGGCTGGCCTTTTCCGGTTCTTCTCTGGGAATAAGCTGGATTCTGAGCTTGAGACCTGCAACATTGACAGTGTGGTAGATTTTTATTTCATTTCCCCCCTCCTTTCCCCCCCCCCCCCCACGTCTTTTACATCTTTCTTGAGCTTTGCCCAGGGGTTGAGTGCTTCTACTGACGTCTCTGGTCCTCCGAAGAGATTCCTGTGGACAGCGAGGTCGCAGGTGGAAAGGGCCTCCGTCCCCGGTGTGCACGGCGAAGGAAGCTCTTTCGCTGTGGTTTACACACATTGTTAGGGAGGCTTTGGTTATGTCTCCGGAAAGGACTACTGGGTACTTGTTTTATGGGTGGGGACTGACTCCAAGTATACAGTATTTACGTAGCAGCTCTGGGATTAGGTCCAGTAGAATGTAAGCTCCTTGTGGGCAGGGACTTTTTCTTTTGTATTTCCAGCTCTAAGATTGTCCCCTGGGCACAAAGTAAGATATTACGAAATGCTTTTTGAATTAAATTGAATTGGAATGCATTCTTGACACTAATTGTAGTAGTCTTATATTTTTATAGTTCTTTAAGGTTTTAGAAAGTATTTGGCATCCATTCTTGTTGGAGCCTTACATCAGCTCTGAGGCAAATTGATTCTCATTTTACAGCTGTGGAAATTGGGGCTAAGAAAGACTAAATGACTTGTAAAGGGACTTATCTAGGATACAATTTATGTGTTTCATAGGATGGTTGTGAGGCAAGGACTTTATAAAGCTAAGACATGAATTTTCTGGAACTTTATAACTAGAAAAATTGAATTCAACAAGCACTTATTATTAAAGGTATATAGCATCTTATAGAGATACAAAGCTGAAAAAGTATTGTTCTTGTCCTCAAGGACGTTTACTGTTGTAAAGATTAAACAGCAGGTGAGTGGACAGCTTTCAGGGGATAGATGAACTTGGATGGGGAAAAAACTGCTTTATCATTTTCGCTAATGTCTATCAGAAAGTTAGCATTTCTCTCAATTATTTTTTTTTTAATGCTAAGAGAACATCCATAGGTTTTACCACTTTGCTGAAGCTGTCCATTGGACAAAAAAGGTTAAGAATCCCTATTATCATAATATATACAAAAATAAGTTTGCCAAGGAGCTCTATCCAGGAAATTTACAAAGAAAATTTTAGGAATAACTGTTCACCTTTATTACTTGGAAAGATTTCGTGGAGGAATTGGAATCCAAGCTAAGCACTTTACACGTCTTATTTGAGTAGGTAGTACAAGTATTATTCTAATGATAATAATAGTCAACGTTTATATAGTACTTGCTATGTGCCAGGCACTGTACTAAGCACTTTACAATTACTATCTTATTTGATCCTCACTAACAACCTTTCAAAGTAGGTTCTGTCCCTCTTTTACAGATGAGGAAACTGAGGTAAACAAAGGTTAAGTGACAGGAGAGGGTAGATGAGTTGCTTAAAGTCACAATCTCAGTTCATTTTATATCTAGACAAGCATCCTTTAAATAACATACCAAATGATCATCTAGCCTTAAAGACTCTTGGAGAGAAGGAATCCTCTTCTCAGTCAAGCCATTTAATTTCTAAATAGCTGTTATTATGAGAAAGTTTGTAATGAGGACTATGTAATTGCTCTCACAATATTTGAAGCCATCTAGCATGTTCTCCACTAAATCTCCTAAGGGATAAACATATACATTATTACTTCCACTGATCCTTAAGGTGTTGAAAGAAAAAAAGTTTGAAGTTGTTGGTGAGCAGGCATTCCAAAGAACACAGTGGGAGGGGTGGATAGTTTCTGGGAAATGGTAAATTAAAGAGTAATGTGAATAAGGGATTTTATAATGATGGACAGGGAAAGGTTTTGAATGAATTACAGTCAGGGGTTCAGAATCACTGGGTTAGAAAGTATGTGACCAGAGACAAGTTTGTTATTCATTGAGGAATAAGTTCAGTTAGGTTTTCATTGTAGTAAGGGAGGTAGCCTAGAATCAGGAACATCTGGGTTCAAATTCGGTGTTAGAAATTTCCTAGCTATATTAGCCTGGGCAAGTCATTTAACCTCTGCCTGTTAACCATAACTGTGAAATTATGAAGATTAAATGAAGTAACATTTACAGTATTGTCCTAATATTAGCATAGAGTCTGTCACATAATAAATGTTTATTCCTTTCTCCCTCCCCTTGTGGTTTGGGGTGCTGGGAACCCTGAAATGCAAGGGTACAGGGGATCTGCCTCAAAAGAATTCAACCACTCAAGCCTTCTTTCATTCAGAATATCAAGGTTTTATTATAATATGGATTATGCAGGCAGGATACCTGTAAATCTTCAGTATTGTGTCCCAATAAGAGCCAGCAAGATTCTAAGAATCTGCACAATTTAATAGGGGTTAGATTGGTACTTATATACAAGAAATTACAGAAGATTTTAATGGGAGTAAGGAGTGATAAATGGCTTGGGGTGGGCTGAGTGCAGATCATGAAAGGAGTTAAATGGTACAGGCTGGGTTGGAAGGTCACAGTGAAAGGACAGTTAAAAGAATTATTGAGTAGGTAGACTGGGATGGACCAAATGCCTCAAGTGAAAGCCAGGCATCTGGGCTGCTGAAATGTATGGGAAAATTTAAGGACTGGGTTGCATTCAAAGACATGGTCTTTTCTTTTTAGGGGTCCAGGTCCCTTTGCCCCATCACCCTCATAGGGGTTTGTTCTCAGGGTGGGGTTCTTTCAGGACCTTATGCAGCTCAGACCAGAAATGAATGCCAAGAGCTAAAGGAATGGTATTTACTCCTTTCTCCCCTAAGGAAGGACACCATACTGGAGCCTGGATGGAATTGCCTTTATTTTCCCTGGAAGGGACAGGGAGTCTGATGGATGAAATGTTATTTCTACCTTTTTAGAGGGAGACTGGAGACCTGGTACAATGAAATGGTGTTCTCCTGAGGGAAGCAGGAACATTCTTCATAGTATGAGTAATAGCTCTTCTATTTTTACCTCTATTCTTCTTTACCCAAATTTTTTCCATCATCATTGGTCCCTCTGGTTCATGTATTTTCTTAATTGGCTGTACTACTCTACCACCACTTTTCTCTTTCTTTTGAATAATGTACCTTTAAGAACTTTATTCAAATCATGCATCTGATCCAGCTAATTCTCAGTGATAACATTTAAATCATGTTCTCAAATTTATCTTGTTTATTAAGTTTTCATTGTTCGTTTGTATATTGACATTTGGTGCCATGGCTTTTGTTACTGGTTCTTTTCTCAGATCGTTTCTCAATTTCTGGGTGTATTTACTGTTATTTTTTTTTCCTACACTGTAGCTACTAAAATATCTGACTTGATGAATATGCAGCTTTCTAGAGAGTAGTATGATAAAACCTCTGAAGTAATGGACCCAGATTCAGGAAGACCTTGGTTTGAATCTCATCCCAGAGAGCTAGGAATTGTGCGGTCACAGGTGTGTCACTCAGTCATTTTGAGGTTCAGTTTTTTCATCTTAAAAATTGTTAATGCAGCCACTGACTACTGGATTGTTGTGAGGCTTAAATGAAATAATGCATGTAAAGTACTTGCAAATCTTTAAGCTGTTATCCCTGAGGTTAGTCTGTGTCAGCTTTTCTTACCTGTTTAAAGCCCTTTTGATTGATTTGACTGAGAAAAGACTGTGTGTGAAGCAGATAATGAACTCCAGTTTAAAATAATACCAAACCCAAAATGGATGCAGTATTGAGGAAGAGAATATTACACCTCAAAAGCAACCTCTCTTCCCAAATATAAAAGCACAAAGAACGAACAATACTAGTCTTTCCTATATTCATTGTTGCTTGATATCAGCTGGTGTCAGTCACTTCCTGGACCTTTGTGGAAGACAAAACTAGTTTTTTTTGCCCTTCCTTGAAGAGGACCATCCCATCTGGAAGGTGATGCCATGATTTGCATGTGAATTGGAGAGAGGGCTATGCAAAGTCACCACACTCACTTTCTCTTCCAGAGCCATCTGGGTCAGGTGGCAAGATATAAATCAGGATAACTGGAGATGGCCCTAGATGCAGTGGGAGACTTTGGCCTTTTTAAGCTAAGGTCTTCCCAGGTCTCTGGTAGACTGCGGCAACCACCCATTCAGTAATTAAAGCTAGATAAGAAATGGGACTAAGAATGGCTTCTACCTAGTCAAAAGAAAAAAAAAATCAATTTTGAAGGGAAAGACCCTCAGGATTTCTGGTCAAAACAGAAACAATTGCTACTTACATTCATGCTGAGCCGTCTGGGCCCCAATATTGACTGCTAAATAGGATTTGGGCTGGGACCTATTGACCAATCCATGAGAGCTAGAATTAGGTTTAATGTCTGGTCCTTAAGAAAGAAATCTAGCCTGTAAACCTGAAGCTATCTTGGTAGACTTCAGTGATAAAAATTTATGGCCATCAAGGTTGAATTTATTTTGGGATCTGATAGACTGTACTATATCCTTGAATAAAGCTCATTGGGATATATTCCATTCATATCAACAAAAGTAATTGAGGTTTGGGGTTTAGTGGTATTTGAGACCCCAAAATACCAACATGCTGGCTCCTGCCAAATGAATTCGACTCAAGCCTTCTCTCAGCCAAAGTAAAAGAAAGTTTCTTAAAGATTTGCCATGTTGGGTAGACTCTTAAGGAGCCAAAGTATTTGTGAAGCATGTCAATACCAGAAAAATCTGACACAGAGTTGAGCTTGAGCTAGATTCAATCTGAGGAACTTCATGGAGGCTAGATAGATCTTATATACAGAAAGACTGTGGGAGGGATTCTAGGGCTGGTCTAGAGGAGGGGTTTGGGGAGGATCTTAAGGAGGAGTCTAAAGAGGATCTTGATGGGACTGAGGTCTAACTCCTGGAACCAAGAGAATTGGCTTTTGGGATCTAGGGTGGGAAACAGCCAGAGGCTATGGACTAGGGAGGGTTAGACTAGTTTAAGGAAAACAGATTTGGTCATAGATATTGTACTAGGATCCTGGAGCTGAAGGCTACCTGGAGATAACGGACAATGGAGGGCTTTTGGCCTCTGGGAAACCCCAAATAAGTGGGAAAATTCAAGGGGATTCTCCGAACCTAAACCCATCAATGCTACATGAAAGGCACTTTTCTAGATGCTGGGCATACAAAGATAGAAATGAAATTAACCGTATGTTTAATAGGGATGTATATGTAGAGCCTATATCAGATTGCATGCTGTCTTGAGGAGGGGAGAGGGGCAGAAAATTTAAAATTTATGGAAGTGAATGTTGAAAACTAAAATAAATTAACTTAAGAAATGAAATTAGTCTCTGACCTTGAGAAGCTTATTTCCCACTGGGAGACCCACTTAAGTAAATGTTTGTAATACAAGGAGGGAGAAAGTGCTAAAATTAGAGGATCAAGAATGATTATTCTTTTATCTCTCATGGTATAGCCTCAGGTTTATCTTACAGAGATCCAAATAATGAGAAATAGCTGTGGGAGACAGATCTCTTCTAGATGCCGGTTACCAAACCAGCCTAAGACATGCTGACAGGTTAAGTGTTAACATAGCTAGTAAATAGCTAAGGTAGGATTCAAACTCAGGATCTGTATGATTTCAGATCAAGTACTTCTCTTCTTTCTCCTTTGCCTTTTAAAAATTATTTTCAGCTATTTCTATCTAACACACAAACCTCCTAGCACCAGTAGCACTTTAAAGGTACTTTATCTTTTGGACTGATAAAACTTCACCGGCTTTAAAGCCTTTTAGTAGTTATTTACATGTTGGAAATGAGGCATAATTTTAAAATTATTCATTAATTTTCTATCAATCATTCACAGTGGTGTAGAATGATTAAAATCTGCGGTCTTGGAGTTTCTGCTTACACAGTTGTACATGTGTTAGGAAGAGGTCTTTTCCATATGGAATGCTGCATTCTTGTATGAAATCTAACACTGCAGAAGAGATTCTCTTGAGTATCTGGCATCTTTATATGACTATCATAATGTGTAGTAAGATAGAGTGGGTCCAAACTGACTGTGTAGAAGATAGACAGGATCAGAATCAAATCCACCACAACTTTAATGAGGAACAAAAGAACTTGTCCAAAATTATTTCTTGGACTTGCAACTTAAAAGTTTGCTCTTCAGCATGTACAGTTGGGCAGTAATTCTATTGTTAATAGATCTAATAGATAACCCAAGATTTTTCTGGATTAGAAGCCACCTCTTTTTTTTTTAATGCTAAAAGGTTTGAACTCTCTTACAATGTATCTCTCACATAAAGAATTGCATTTCTGTTTCATAATAGCAAAGATACTTGAATATTCATGTAACCCTAATCACTACGGCACTCACAGCATTGAAGGCCAGATGGGTTAGATTTTTCACTCCTTCTCCAGGATTCACCATGATCCTTTTTTCCTCTATTATCCTTTTCCCCCTCCATTATCCTTATGAGGGAATTGAGGTTATCTAGGCTCTCTGTAAATGGCTCCAGCTCCACCAGTGGTGTTATCACAATTGTAGGGCGTGGTCCCTAGTATCCCAGTTCCGTTTAGCTGTAAACAATCAATTAGCTTTTACAAAGAAATTTTTACTTCAAAAAGTATGATGACAAATATACAATACAAATATACAATACATGCAAATATACAATACATGCCAGGAATAATTTCCCCACCTCCCCCGTTGTACCATCTCACTCCCTAGGGAAGGGAAAAGAATTGAGTTCATAGCTTAGCTTGGTCTCTGTAGAGCACAATCCCATTTCCAAATCCAGGACAACACCCCTGGGACTTTAGTCCCAGGTCCCCTTGCTTCTCAAGAGTTTCCCTACTGGCTACACCATCCTGCCTGGAATCCTACCTCTAGGACACTATGATTTGAACTCCCAAGTCCAGTGGGGATCACTACCTGTACCTGAAACTGAGGACAAACAAAACATAAGACATACCCTAGCCTATTTCTTGCCATGCAGAGTAAAAAAAGTGAGAGCAGGGGAAGAAAGTCCTTCCTCCTCTCACTGGTTCAGTTCATGTTACCAGTGCTGTGGGAGAACTAGAATTTCACCCTCTGGGCATGGAAAGAGTCTGGCCAGGTTTAAAAACAACTTCTTGTGATTATGCACCCACCTATGTGGTTGGGAAATCAGAATGCCTCCATCTTAGGAGAGCTTAGGAGTATCTCCATGTCAGGTGAACTGGCCATGTTCCAAACGCCCTGTTACACTTAAGTGAAGTACTTGAAAAATTAGAAGGGTTTAAAATATATAAACCATGTTTTCCCAGAATATGTCCCTCGGTACTAGTATCAGAAACAGTTTTGGATTAGATGGGCTATTGATCTAACCTAGTATAGCGTGTCTTATGCTCTTAAAGTTTTTATATGCATGGGGTGGAATGGGGCAGGTGTAAGGGGAGAAAGAAGGAGATATTTATAAAAAGAAATGTTTAGAAACAGCAAGATGTTAACAGAGAACTTATTGAAGAATGAGGAAGATCTGAGTTCAGTTTCTTCTCTGATACCTGCTAGCTGTGTGATCCTGGGAAAGTCACTCAACCTCTCAGTGCACAAGCAACTCTCTAAATATTGTAACTTGCAGAGCAAGTAAACTGCACAGTTTACTCATTCTCTCCCATCACTCTCCCCCTTCCTCTATCCCCCACCCTCACCCCCAGCTCTCAATACTAGCGATTTCTAGGGTCTATCTTCTTTATAGTCTGGGTCTTTATTGATAGTTTTTCAATCAAATTTGCAGTAGTTTTAGTTATCATTTGACTCGGCCTTCTGGCTAGGAGCGTGGTAAATTTTGGGGGGTTTATTTTATTTATATAACTTTACAAAATGTTTTTAGAAGCACTTTTACATGCTGTTTTGTGTTTTAATATAATTTTTAAAAATCTATATAATATACTATATAATTTATATACTTTGAGAATGGTCACTTCTGTATTGTCCTCAAAAATCACATAGGGAATACTAATTGTTGCTTTTAACTTTTAATATTTTAGTGAAATGGTATTTTGTGAAATCACTTTTAATTACTTTTTTCTCTAATCAGTACCTTTCATACTGTTGGCCTTTTGTGTTCTACATGTAGCTATTTAACAGAAGAGACTTTTGTATTTAAAAAAAAACCACACCAACAGTAATACATTTTAATCAGTATATATCATCTCCTTCTCTGTTGTTGCCTTGGGAGGCTATACAATTATTTCAGTTGAGAGCCAGTTTTTGAATCATGAAAGAAAATTAGTACAGTCCCTTTGTAGTCATTCTATGTTTTGATGAATATGTTTGAGCATATGAATACTTTGAGATGCTTAGGAAATAGTTATTCTTCTCTGGTATGTATTACATGGTATTTTACTAATGGAGAAAAATATATGTAACAAGGGATATCGCTACACTACCTAAATGGAGTAAGAAACAGAGGGACAAGGCAATTGATGGAGTCTCCTAGCTGTAGAACTAAATTTGGCTGACAGATTTGCAGGGTGGCTGTCATTTAGAATATACATCCCTGCATGTGAATCTTAGAGGGTAAAACAGAAAGGTAATTGAAGGAGTTCAGTGACTTTTAGGATTGTTCCTATTACCTTAGCAGTGTTAGCATTAGATTTATGACAGAGAATTTCAGTGTTGGGATTTCAGCGTCAGTGAAGTTCCAGATACTGGAAAATGCCATGTCTAGAGCCTAGAGCTGAAATCTTCTGCTGTTTTGTTGGCAACTGTGACTAGGGGTCATTTATGTTTTTACAGATCTTTCTAAACTAGTCATAAGCTAACTGTACCATTTATCCTCATCCTTTTTGTGGGAGATGGGAAGTCTCAAAAAATTAGACAATTATTTTCCATATTATCTTTCATCCTTGAGGTGGTAGCTGAGTCACAGACAAAGGCAGAGACAGAGGAATGTGGGGAAACGGATAAGAAATGTGACCTAGAAAGGTTCTCCAACTTTTGGGAGAATCTGAGCCTAGGATTAAATTTAGTGTACTGTCTGTGAGCAATGCTTCTAATTGCTCTAATTTTTTTTTTAATCTCTTACATTTAAACTGCTTTTTAACATTGGGACAAGGTTATATGATTGACAGCTATGAAAAAAAAAAGAAAGTAGTGGTCATTGGGTGGGGACTTGAGCCAAAAGATTTGATTAGTATCCACACAGCTGTTCTAGGACTGAAGTCAGACTGATATAAGCCTCCTGGATAGAGTTATGCCCTAATGAAAGGAACAACACTGTCTCCTGGTGACTATATATGGGAGCCTGTCTAGATAAAATGGTTTTTCTTTTACTTTTGTGTTTTATTAACTTGAAATTATAAAAGTGCTTTTTAAAAAAAAGTCTTGTTATTTTCAGATATTTCATCTATTTATTAGGAATAGTAGGATAACAAATCATAGAGATCATCTTACCCAAACCCTTTATTTTATATTTGAGGAAACTGAGGCCCAAAGGAGTTCATGTTTTTCCCAAGGAATCACAGCTTCTTAGTGGCAGAGTAAGGAACAGAACCAATGTCCTTATGTTCCAATTCAGTGTTCTTCCCATGTACTAGTGTTTTTCAACTGATGTCTATGTACTAGTACCACCAGTCTGTAACCAATTTTGGCTAGTCCATAAAATTTTCACTACCGAAGGTCTTTATATTTTTAAACCAAAAAAAAAAAGTCTGGCAATGGATTAAGTGAATCATTTTAAAACAATATTAGTAGGTACTAGGTATTTTGGTGGGGGAGACCACTATTTTACTTAATTTTATATATATATATATATATTTAAATAAGGATTATTCCTGCTTTTTATTTTTATATCACAGTCATTTCTGGATATCTGCAGCCCCAACCCTGTGAGCTTTTCCCTTATAAGCAAAGAAACAGTTAATCACCAACCAACAAGTATATATGAAATCTTGCACTTATAGTCTCCTACTTACTTCTTTACCAAAAGAATTTCCTCATCTATTCTCTGTGATCAATATTGGTCATTATAATTTCTTAGTACTCAGCTTTATTTTAGTGTTCTTTGCATTTATTTTAGACATTACATATAATGTTCTTCTGATTTTTTTATGTTATTCTGTATTGTACAAGTCTCTCCATGTGTTTCTCAGTCCAATTTGCCATTTCACAATAATATTCCATGACATTCATGTACTACAGTTAGTTCAGCCATTCTTGTGTCAATGGGCACCTACTTTGTTTCTGGTTTTTTGCTACCTTAAAAAGTTCTACCACAAATATTTTTTTGTATGTTGATGCCATGAATAGAGAGCCTAGGTCTGGAATTTGGAAGACTTGAATCCAAATCTAGTCTCAGATACTGCTAATCATGTGACCATTGGCAAGTCACTTAACTGCTGTTTGCCTCTGTTTTTCCATCTGTAAAATGGGGATGATAATAGCACCTACTTCTCAGGCTTATTGTGAGAATCAAATGAAATAATAAAGTTCTTACCGTAGTTTCTGGAACATAGTAAATGCTTTATAAATGTTAGCTATCATCATCATGATCATAGTTTTATATATAAGGCAATTCATTTTTTGGGTTCAAAGTTGTGGTTATTACTAGACCGTCGTGCCACATGTTTTATGTGTGTATATGCCATAGCCCCTGGAAAGGCAATAACCAAAGTTACTGTAAACAGAATACCTTTTACATTATTTGCTGGTCCTTAAAAATTTAGCAACAAAAGATCAACCTTTCTCCATGTTTAAATTCCATTTTCATACAATAACAGAAAATTCAAAGATCTTTAAAAGCATTGTATTTATGAATGTTTGCAATTCTTTGTGGAGACAAGGTCAAAAATGCACTTACTACTTTATGTTAAAGTTAGCTGACTATCCAGAAGGGGAGTTTTGAAAGATTTATTTGAATTGTGACATGAAGTTGAAATATTTTTAAGTTAAAAAATTCGAGCATGGCCATATATTTTTGTAATGAATAATGGAATGTAGTGTTTTCATATTTGTTGACTATAATATTTTCATTTCATGAAAGTCCAATTCTGAAGCTTCATTTTTATGTTAGGTATCTCTGGGTTCTCTGTGCTCAGTGATAGATGTTCCTCGTGAAGCTCACTCTATCCTTTGAATTCATACATGAACTACCCTCTGCCCCTGAAGCCTCTTTGATTAGATGACTCCTCTTGAGCCCTCTATTTAAAGAGGTGCCCAGGCCAGCCATGTCTAATTCCTTTCCAAACTGTACTCTGGACTTTCTCTACCATGCCTCCACATAAGGTATCTTTGTTTCTCCCCCGTCCCAAGCCACTACATCCCATTTTTATCTTCCAATTGTATGTTATCTTCCCCCATTAGAATGTTAGCTTCTTGAGGGCAGGAACTGTTATTCTTTCTTTTTGTATTTGTATTCCCAATACTTAGAACAGAGTCTTGAACATAGTAAACCCTTACAAAATTCTTATTGACTACCTGAACAGGCAAACTAAATTCACCTTGGCCATAGAGTGGCGAATTTTTTGGTGACAGAAGCTCTCGAAGGTGATCTACGAAGTTTTAGAAGGGTTATGGTCCTAGGAGGTAATACCCACATCAATGAAATTCCATGTACTTGAAGTGTTGAAACATTGGAGTCACTTAAAAAACAACTTAAAATTAAAGATATTGTGCACTATATGACTGCCTTTCATTTGTCTAAAACTATTGGGGCATTTAAGGAAAAGCTAATAATTTGGTCAAGCGCTCAAGGGAATTCTTAGGAAACTGGAGAAGGATATATGTTTTCCAGGTTTGGAAGGGTTTGACCTTGTGATTTTGAAAAATACTGATGTCCCATTCATTCTGAGCTAGGGGTGGAGAACCTGCAGCCTCCAGGTTACATGTGGCCTTCTAGGTCGTCAGGTATGGCCTTTTGACTGAGTCCAAATTTTACAGAACAAATCCTTTTATTAAGGGCATTTGTTCTGTGAAGTTTGGATTCAGTCAAAGGGCCATACTTGAGGACCTAGAGGGTCACATGTGGCCTGAAGGCCACAGGTTCCTTGTCCCTGTAATGGACAGACCTATCTCAAGCTTTAAGGCTCATTGACCTAAGGTCTGGAAAGAACAAGCACAAGACAGGTAGCCTAACCCCAGGCCAGGCTCTCCTAGGCAAGACATTTGCTTTAGATATCATATACTCTTAGCTGTATGGAGGCCAGGAATGGGGAGGGCAAGGGGACGGTGCAAGCTGCCCCTTCCCAACTCTTTTCTCAGGATGTAGTTAGAACCAGGGCTAAACTGATCGACAGTTGAGGGAATGGTCACTCCCTTTTGTAAATCTATTGAGTCATCAATTTTCAAGTCCCCTTTTCAGGCAAAAGAGAGTTTTGGTTATGGCTAGAAACAGTCTTCCCCCAACCCTTATGAAATCTCATATCGTGTGTGTGTGTGTGTGTGCGTGCGCGTGTGTGTGCGTAAGTAAACTTTATAGTTAAATTGTGGTAGATATCCCCCCAATTCATTGACAAATTTGAGGCACATTGATTACCTTCAACCTGGTTTAGCCTATCTACCAAAAGAGTTTGCTGGGATGTGGCCATTGTGCATGCTACAATTTCTTGGGGCCACAGGTGAGAATTGGGTGAAGGTGGAAACCAAAAGTGAATGAGCAGCTCTGAAAAGTGCTCAGCAAGCTCTCAACCAGAGGTGCTTATCCTCCCTGAATACCCTATATACCCCTAAAGTATAGGATAGCCATGTTATCCCCTACTCAATAAACTCCAATGGCTATTGCCCTCAGGATCAAATACAAAATGCTCTGATTGGTATTCAAAGTCTTTTATAACCCCTCCCCTATTTTCCAGTCTTCTTACGCTTTATTCCCAGACTGGTACTGTTCAATTCCATGACACTGGCCTCCTGGATTTTTTACTAACAATACATAGCATCTCTAGGCTCTAGGCATTTTCTCTGGCTATCCCCCATTCCTGGAATGTTCTCCCTTCTCCACTCCAACAAATGACCTCCCTAGCTTCCCTAAGTTCCGACTAAAATCTCATCCTTTGCTGGAAGCCTTCACTTACTCATCTTAATTCCAGTGCTTTCCCTCTGTTAAATGTTTCCTATTTATTCTGTGTACAGCTTGCTTTGTCTATATTTTATTGCATGTTATTTCCCTCAATAGATAAATTGAAGACCTATCCTCCTTTGGACAAAATGCAATATGAAAAATGTTAAGACATCACATCTCCAAACCTACCAAGGAATTTTAAATGAACATAACTTAACAACTCTCTGTTCTGGGAGAAACCTGGAAGACAGTCACTCTGTTTAGGTGTTAAATTAGTCTAATGTAGCAAGGTTGAATTGGCCCACAAGGGCCATCCTATGGGGCATGTCCAAGGTTGACTTCCCTGATTATTAACCCATCCTGTGAAGGAAGCTGTTTCTTGTCTTCTTCACTGCTGCCTCCCAGAGGTTTTCTTTTCTTTTTTTTTCATGTTGAATTGTTTGTTGATTTATACAGCATTTTTTCTTAAACTTTTGTTTATTTTTAGTTTACATCATTCATTTCCATGAGATTTTGATTTACAAATTTTCTCCCCGTCTTTCCCCTACTCACCA
Source organism: Pseudochirops cupreus (assembly GCA_028627135.1). NCBI lineage: Eukaryota > Metazoa > Chordata > Mammalia > Diprotodontia > Pseudocheiridae > Pseudochirops > Pseudochirops cupreus. Next base: position 483,020,675 of record CM053580.1, read on the forward strand.
CCCCAAAACAGCGATCCCATTGTATACCCCCTCCCCCAGTCTTCTCTCTCCTGTATCCTCCCCATTACCCCTCTCCCAGAGTTTTTCTTATGAGATTTTGTTTCATGTACTGTTTGTGTATGTGTGTAGACACACAATATATACATATATGTACATATATATCTTGTATGTACCTATTTATATGTTGTCTTCAATATTAGAATGTGAATCTCTGAAGGATAGCAACTGCCTTTTGTTTGTTTTGCCTTTCCCTGCATCCCAGTGTTCAGCACAATGTCTTGCACGTAATAAGCACTTAAAAATGCTTCTTGTCTGACTGACTGACTACCTGGTTGACTTCCAGATACTTTAAGAGTAGCTAGAGAACATGATCACTGGTATTTTAAACAGTCCTCTGCCAGTGGCTAGAATAATGATCTTTCATGCAGTCTGTGGAGACAGAAGAAAAGAACTGTATGTTGTTCTAGTCATACTAGAGAATATATTCTAGAGCTATCTCCATCTCTTTATTTTTCTGCATTTTTGTGCCATTCAACCAGGGAATTGCCTATATGCTACGACATCATATTAAAATCTTGGAGGAGGAAAAAGAAGAGGGGGAAGAAGACATACAATATTCCCCCCACTTCCCTGATCCCCTGCACAAATTTGCCAATGGGGAAAATAAGACTGATCAGTTTTTAAAAGGCATCTATAACAGCCTGCATACCCTTCTCTGTCCCTTCCCCCTGAAAAATTACTTTAAGTTAAAGTCACTTGAGCTACTGAGCTCTGTGAGTCTGAACCTACTCTAAAACTATAGCTCATGAGTTCCCTACCAACATGTTTACTTTTACTAGTCAAACATTTAATTGGCTAGCATTGGAGGAAAATCAGCAAAAACATTTTCCCTGTAAACTGGGGGCTCACTTATTCACAAATGCATTTGCCATCAGCGGGAAGATTGAGCACACTTAGGGAATATGTCTCAAAGCAAACTATGTGATCAAGGCACAAACATGGTTGGGTAACTCCTGCCTCTAATACAGTAGAGCTGGTGATGTCTTCTGATGATGTTAGCACATTGCTCTCTGTGGAGCATCTTGAGTCAGCTATCTACTGGGCTTCTTACTTCACTGGTCTTTTGGTGACTGCTAGGTGCATTTTGTCTTCTGGATTTTGCTCTGCTAATGACTGCTAGGTACAGTGTCCTTGAGGGCAGGGACTGTTTTTGATTTTCTTTGTATCCCCACTGCTTAGCACTGTGTCTGCCATATAGTAAGCACTTAACAAATGCTTGTTGGACTGACTGACTCACTGGATAGTGGGTTGACAAATTTCTCTCTACTACCAGCTTCTGGACATCATCTCTATAGGATTATTTTTTGACCATCAACTAAGATTCAGTGACTAGAAAACCTTTTATCTAATAAGAGCCTGTGTTAACTGTAGCAGAAGCTATGTTCCACCTACTGGCTAAGGGAATAAAGCCCAGGCAGAGGGTCCCCAGGCTAAAATCATGTCAGTGTTTTGAACTTTTGTATCTGTGGCTTTGTAAGGGGCCTGATGCCACTCTTCTAGTTCAGCTTTGATGTTAGAATAAAATGAGGCACTCATAGATGCCTCCAAAAGGTTTACTTAGCCTTAACATTAACAAGGATATGCAATAGGCTTATAGTAGCGCATAGTTTTTATAAACAGCCCCCTCCTCTCCAGATAAACAACATCTGATGTAACAGGGTAGAGTTTGGTGATTCATATGGTCTTTAGGAATCCATTAAATGGGAAAGGCACTCATCCCATGTGTGTGGAACCTTTTTATGCCCCCAGGTGAACAGAAAGCCAAGTCAACACAGTGAGGAACCACCAGGAAGCTGTATCAAGGAAGGCATAGCTTGAGCTGCTGGGCCAATCAAGACCTGGTTGCTTTTTTAAGACAATATGAGGCCATGGCCTTCCAGGTAGTGTGGGCCATGCCTTGTGTGGGATATATCAAGTTTTTTGCTTTTGTGGGGACAGCTGGATAGATTCTCTACCCAAACTTTTTGATTCAACATAATCTCTGTGAGATCCTAGAGAAATTTGGCAAATTTTTTTTAGGCTGCAAATACAGTGTTATCTTTTTTTTTTTTATTTGCTCATTTCCAGTTAGTGCTCCCTCACAAGTTAGTTCCTTTGGTGTGATTTTCAAATTTTTCCTTTATTGATTGCTTGACTATTAAGTACTGATACTTTTTATGTGATTGAATTATGTATGAGTATTAGCAAAAGAAGGGAGGTCATTGTCCTAAACATCCCTGTCCCCCCGCAACACAACCTGTGTTACGTTATTGCTTTTATGACATATGAGTGGTTGGAACTAAGCCTGCTTGCGTATTTAAGGCCAAACAAGATACTACTTTGTTGCCTCTTTGTGACATTGGAGGTGACCTTGTCTTAGTGAAGACTTTGTTAACAAAGTACAAGATTTAGCAGGACCTAGTAAGTTGATAACTCTTGGAGAATGGGTTTGGTAATAGACTCTGTCATCTGAAAAGAAATACTCATCAGTCAAAGGTCTTCCACTGCAGGTTATAACCATGAGGGGTTGTAATCTATGTCACCGTAAGTTACAGAACAACAAGGAAATCATGGATCCTTCAAGTGTTTAAAGACTGTAGGAAAAAAGGTCAGGAATATCTACTAAATGTAAATTCCTGGAGAATAGGGATTATCCAATTTATTTCCAATGAATTTTCAACAAGATAACACAGTATTTGATATGTAGATATGTTCTTTATTACCTTAGATGATGCTGGTTAGGGAGATGTATACATCGTACAGTAATGTTCAAATTAACAGAGAATAAGTGAAATAATTACATTTATGCTGCAATCACACTGGTTGCAGTGACTTGTTTTCACATGATTTGCTACAGAATTCACAGGATTTTGATACATATTCTTTAATTTTTCATCATAAAACCATACTTTTATCACATTGTATATTAAGCATAGCTTTGAAAAACAAGATTTTTTCAAATCTAGTTTTGATTATAGCTCATAGGTTTATAATAAGGCTTAAATAAGGGGAGTTGTCAGACCATTGAAGCAAGCTTTTCTTTACTTCTTTGATAAATTTCTGAATTTTTAAAGTTTGGTGAAGATATCCAAGTACTATAGGTCCACCTGAACTATATAGCTTTTATAGGTTTTACTATAGCCTTAATGAAAAAATGAGTTTCATTTTTCCAGTTTTCCAAAATTATCTTTTTTTCAGTCTTTGGTACTCATTATTATATTGTCTTGACCATAATAGGCATTTTGTCTTCATAGCAAAAGTTAGCATCGATTTTTTTTAACTGGTTGTCTTGCTTTCGTTCCTGTGTTAAACTGTAGAGGAATCAATAAAACTCCACTAAAAAAGCTTTTGATTATTCTTTTAGGATTAATTGGGATTATTTTTCATTTTTGATCACATTTTCTTTTGCACTTTCATGCATTTACTCCTATTGCAGTGCAGACTTGAATGATCCTTGAAATTTTTGACCTCCTTATATTGGTAGTCACAATATCTCTAACAGTTACTTAAGTGTGTTCTTTTACAGTTACAGCTTTTGCACATTTTCTTGGAATAATAATATTCATTCTTAAAAACCAGAAAACTAAAAATCTAACAAAAGAGAGCAATAAAACACAAGCATATAAGATGAAAGCTAGCACTCAGTTGATGGAAAACAACTAATTAAAAAGGGGGAATCAGTTCAGTCCTGGATATGATCAAACAGTTTAATTTCAGCAAAAATGCGTCCATATTACTATTGCTTTCAGAAAATGAAACTATATCAATACCAGTGCTTGACCCAAGTAATTTGCATGCCTCTAGGAAACCATGACCATTATAGACTTTATTAAAAACAATTTAATTATTACTCCTTTTATTCTGCTCAGGTCTGAATACCGAAAACCTAAGTTATTGTGTTTATTTGTAAAATATAGCATTTAGTCATGAGAATACAATGTGTTCTTTATTCAGTAAAAGTAAGCAAAGAATATGGTTGACAGACTTTCAGTTTTAAAGTAAATTGGGTGGGGGCAGAGCCAAGATGGAGGAGAAGAGTCAGAACTTGCCTGAGCTCTTCCAAATTCCCCTCCAACCAACTTTAAATAATACTTCAAAAAGAATTCTGGAGTGACATAACCCAGTCTGCTACAACACAAGCTGCTCACCAACAAACTAGCGGCAGGCCTTAGGGGTGACTGAATAAGCTGCAGTAGTAGCTGCTTCTGGAGCTCTTAGCCCATAGATGTTAAGAGGGTCAAACAGTTGATCAGAAGGAGATTATAGGGGTCCTTTTACTGGCACCGAGTACAAGACTCTGTTGCATTGCTCATATGTGGATTTGGGTTGCAATCTCAGGGCAAGGAGGAGCACTAGTACACCAGACCTTGCCTTAGGTGAGTGGGGACCCTGGTCACAGTTCCAGGGTGGAAAAGAATGTTTGTAGTTTCTCACAGATAAAAGCACAGACCAGGAGAGAAGTGACCACATCTCTCCTTAGTTCATACAGACTTGGAAGAATTGAAAACTTACAGACTCCCACAACTAACTCTGAGAGCAATAGCAAGAAAGGTGTAAAGCTTGAGATGGTGTCCCCTCTGCCCCAGAAGAGTCCCATTTTAACATAGAGTTAAAAGTCAAGAAATAAGCTGGAAAATGAGCAAACAACAGAAGAAGACTCTAACCACAGAAAGTTACTATGATGACAGGGAAGATCAAAACATAAACTCAGAAAAAGACAACAGTTAAATTTTCTATATAAAAAAATCTCAAAGAAAAACATGTGAATTGTCTCAGATCCAAAAAGTATTCCTGGAAGAGCTCAACAAGGATTTTAAAAATCAAATAAGAGAGAGAAGAAAAATTGAGAAAAGAAATGAGAAAAAATGCAAAAAAAAGTGAAAAAAAAGTCAACAGCTTGATAAAAAAGGCACAAAAAAATACTGAAGGAAAAAATACCTTTAAAAAACATAATTGGCCAAATGTTTTAAAAAAAAAGGTACAAAAATTCGCTGAAGAAAAGAACTCTTTAAAAAGTAGAATTAGCCAAATGGAAAAGCAGAGCTGGTTCAGTATTAAGAAAGCTATCACTAAAATTGACCATATCAGTTAAAAAAACAGCCAAAATCATGATTATATCAGTAGATGGAGAAAAAGCCTTTGACAAATAACACCCATCTCTTTAAAAAACAATAGAAAGCATAAGAATCAGTGGAACCTTTCTTAAATTGATGAGTAGTATCTATCTAAAACCAAGAGCAACCATTATTTGTAATGAGGGTAAACTTGAAACCTTTACAGTAAGATTAAGAGTAGAACAAGGGTATCTATTATCACTGTTATTCAATACTAGAAATGTTAGCTATAGCAAAAAAGATAAAAAAGAAATTAAAGGAATAAAAATAGGCAGTCAAGAAACAAAATTATCACCCTGCAGATGATATGATGGTATACTAAGACAGTTAACTAAAAAAAAAAACTAGCTGAAATAATTAACAACTTCAGCAAAGTTGCAGGGTATAAAATAAACCCACATAAATCATCAGCATTTCTACATACTGCCAACAAAACTTAGCAGCAAGAAATTTCATTTAAAATATCTGCAGACAATATGAAACACTTGGGAGTCTACCTGTGAAGACAAACCCAGAGATTATGTGGACGTAATTATAAGACACTTTTCACACAATTAAAGACAGATGTAAACAATTGGAAATATAGTCATTGTTCATGGGTAGACTGAGCCAATATAATAAAAGTTACCATTCTTCCTAAGTTAATTTACTTATTCAATTCCATACCAATCAGACTACCAAAAATTGTTTTATAGAGCTAGAAAAAAATAAAATTCATCTAGAAGAATAAAAAGTCCAGAATATCAAAGGAATCAATTTAAAAAATGCAAAAAAAGGTGGCATAGTAGTTCCAGATTTCAAACTATATTACAAAGTCATAATCATCAAAACAGTCTGGTTCTGGCTCAGAAATAGAGTGGTGGATCACTGGGATAGATTCCAGTACACAGTAAACAGTAGTAAATAACCATAGTAAATCAAGTGTTTTTCTAAACCCAAAGATTCACGCTTTTGGGCTAAAAAGTCACCATTTGATAAAAATTTCTGGGAAAAGTAGAAAGCAATTTGGCAGAAACTAGGCATAGACCAACATTTCACACCATATTCCATGACAAGGTCAAAATGAATAAATAATTTTGACAAAGCGTGATATAACTAAGTTAAGGGAACATGGAAAAAATGTGCATGTCAGATCTATGGATAGGGAAGAGTTTTTGACCAAATAAGAGATAGAGAGGATTATAAGAAGTAAAAGAAATCATTTTAATTACATGAAATTAAAAGGCTTTTGCCACAACAAAACTATTGCAGCCAAAATAAGTAGGAAAACAGGAAACTGGGGGAAATTTGCAGCAAGTTTCTCTGATAAAGGTCTCATTTCTCAAATGTCTAAGGAACTGACCCAAATTTATAAAAATAAGAGCCATTCTTCAGTTGATAAGTGGTCAAAGTACCTTCTTCCCATGTAGGAATGTAAACAGTTTAACCTTATTGAATCTTATTATTTCTCTTTCCTGATTACCTTTTATGCTTCTCTTGAATAATGTATTTGAAAATCAGATTTTCTGTTCAGCTCTGGTCTTTTCATTAGGAATGCTCAAAAATCTCCTAGTTTATTAAATGTCCATTTTTCCCCCTGAAGGATGATAATCAGTTTTGCTGTGTTGGTGATTCTTGGTTGTAATCCTGGCTCCCTTTCCTTCTGGAAAATTATATTCTAAGCCTTGTGCTCCTTTAATGTAGAAGTTGATAGAATTTGTGTTATCCTGACTCTGGCTCCATGATTTGAATTATTTCTTTCTGGATACTTGGAATATTTTCTTCTTGAACTGAGAGCTCTGAAATTTGACTGTAATATTCCTGAGAGTTTTTATTTTGGGATCTCTTTCAAGAGATGATCAGTGGATTCTTTACATTTCTATTTTACCCTCTGATTCTAAAATACGAAGCAGTTCACATATCTGAATATATGTATAAATGAATCCATAGAGGGCATAAGATCAATTGAATAGGAAGGGATAATATTCCAAATGGTGAAATTGTGAGAAGAGAGAGGATTAGATTGAGAGGAGACAGGGAGAGTCAGAATGG
>CM053580.1:483028358-483061925 GCA_028627135.1 Pseudochirops cupreus
AGAGAATAGACTGGGGGAGGGGGGACACACTGGGATGGCTGTTTTGGGGCGGTGGGTGGGGGAAAGAAGGCGAGAAAATATGTAACTCAAAATCTTGTGGAAATGAATGATTCAAACTAAAATAAAATTTAAAAAAATAAAAAAAATATCAAGCAGTTTTCCTTAATAATTTCTTGAAAGATGTTCTCTAAGTACTTTTTTTGAGCATACTTTGTCTTTAGCATTTATGGGTTGGTAATTCTGGAAAGTGCAATAGCTGCTGGTGATCCATTCTCCCAAATTGTCCAGGCTGCCCTGGGGCTAAAATCACAGGCTCACATGAGGCTGGGCTCTGTTCCCAGCATGCTGTGATGAACCCTTCTTGTCTACCTACTGGGCTGCCTTCAGTGGGATATTTCTTTCTCTCTGTCACTTTGCAGGTGATTAAGTAATTCTTAAATTATCTCCCTCTGAACTATTTTCCTGGTCAATTGTTTTTCCAGTGAGCTATTTCACATTTTCTTCTATTTTTTCATTCTTTTGATTTTTAAATTTTCTTTCTTGATGTCCCATGGAGTCATTAGCTTTTACTTACTCAATTCTAAGTTCTTTTCTTCAGTAAGCTTTTATATCTCCTTTTCCATTTGGCCAATTCCACTTTTAAAGGAGTTCTTCTCTTCAGTGAATTCCTGGTATAAATCCCACCTAATCATAGTATGTAATCTTTGTAATATATTGCTATAATTTCCTTGTTATTATTTTAATTAAAATTTTTTATATCAATGTTTGTTGGCGAATTGATTTACTGTTATCTTTCTCTGTTTTTGCTGTTCCTGGTTTAGGTATCAAAACCATAATTGTATCATAAAAGGAATTTAGTTAGACTCCTCTATTTGTTTTTTCCCCGTAAATAATTTATTTAATATTGGGATTAATTTTTCCTTAAATATTTGTTAGTATTCACTTGTGAATCCATCTGGTCCTGGAGATTTTTTCTTAGGCAGTTCATTGATGACTTGTTCACTTTCTTTTTTTCTCATAAAAAGGGGTTATTTAAATATTCTATTTGCTCTTCTGCTAGTCTGGATAGTTTGCATTTTTGAAAATATCTATTTCACTTAGATTGTCAGTTTTACTGGCATATATAATTGTGTAAAATAACTCCTAATAAATGCTTTAATTTCAACTTCCTTCATGGTGCATTCAGCCTTTTTATTTTTGATATGAGCAATTGGTTTTCTTATTTCTTTTTAAATCAAATTAACAAATAGTTCATCTATTTAATTGTTCTCCCCTCCCCCCATAAAACCAGCTCTTGGTTTTATTTATTAGCTTAATGATATTTTTACTTGGAATTTTATTAATCTCTCCTTTGATTTTCATGATTTGTGTTTTAGTATTTGTATGGAGATTTTTAATTTGTTATTTTCTAGTTTTTAGTTGTATGCGCATTTGTTGATCTGCTCTTTCTCTCTTTTATTGATGTACACATTTTAGAGATATTAGTTTTCTCCTACGTACTGCTTTGGCTGCATCTCACAAATTTTTAAATGTTGTCTCGTTGTTATTCTCTTTAATGAAAAAATTAATTGTTTTTACAGTTTATTCTTTGACCCACTCATTCTTTATTATGAGATTACTTAGGGGGCAGAGTCAAGATGGCAGCATAGAAGGCGGAAAACTCTGTGGCTCCCCTCCCATAACCACCTCAAATACCTGTGAAATATTACTCTAAACAAATTTTAGAGCTACAGAACCTGCAAAGTGACAGAGAGAAAGAAATATCCCACTGAAGGCAGCCCAGTATGTAGACAAGAAGGGTTCATCACAGCATGCTGGGAGCAGAGCCCAGCCTCATGTGAGCCTGTGATTTTGGCCCCAGGGCGGCCTGGACCATTCGGGAGAATGGATCACCAGCAGCTATTGCACTTTCCAGAATTACCAACCCATAAATGCCAAAGACAAATTAAAAGGTCAGTGGAACTCTGCTAAACCTGGGGAGATGGAGTGCAGTCCGGCCTTTGCCCCTGGAGCTAGAAGCAGTGGAGGTGCGGTGGCCCTGCAGCTGCCTCCATGTGGCTGCTTTAGAGCTACTGGCCTGCAGACCATAGTGGGGCCAAGAGACCAGTCAGAGGCCACGCGCTCTTGCCTTAACCTGCCTGGACTGGGATCACAGTCTTGGATGGTGGTCCTGAGGTGTGTGACCAGTGAGCCAAAGCTGGTGGGGGCTGTAGAGATGGCACCCTCCTAATAGCTCCGGCAGCTGTGAAAATCCCAGCAATTTTGGACAAAGCTCCCCGCTCTGGAAGCAGAATTCTACTGTGGCAAAGAGCTCAAAAGTTAAGTAATTGACTGGCAACATGAGCAGGCAAAGGAAGCAAAGCAAGCACAGCCATCCAACTTTAAATTCCTCTTTTGGGTACAAAAAGGATTAAAGCATGGAACGGGAAGAATACAACACAATCAGAACTCCTGCACAAAAAGCTTCCAACAAATATATAAACTGGTTACAGGCCATGGAGGAGTTCAAGAAGGATTTTGAAAACGAAATAAGAGAAGTGGAGGAAACATTGGGAAGAGAAATGAGAATGATGTAAGAAAATCATGAAAAGAGAGTCACCAACCTGACTGAAGAAAATAACACCTTAAAAAATAGACTAACTCAAATGGCAAAAGAGGTCCAAAAACCCAATGAGGAGAAGAATGCCTTAAAAAGCAGAATTTACCAGATGGAAAAAGAATTTCAAAAGCTCACTGAAGAGAATAATTTCTTCAGAGTTAGATTGGAGCAAATGGAAGCTAATGACTTCATGAGAAATCAAGATACTATTAAACTGATCCAAACAAATGAAAAAATAGAAGGCAATGTGAAACATCTCATTGGAAAAACCACTGACCTGGAAAATAGATCCAGGAGAGATGATCTAAAGATTATTAAACTACCTTGAAAGCCATGATCAAAAAAAGAACCTAGAAATCAGAAATTCTCAAGGAAAATTGCCCTGATATTTTAGAACCAGAAGGCAAAATAGAAATTAAAAGAATTCACCAATCACCTCTTGAAAAAGATCCCAAAAAGAAAACTCCTAGGAATATTATAGCCTGGTTCCAGTGTTTCCAGACCAAGGAGAAAATATTACAAGCAGCCTAGAAGAAACAATTTGAGTATTGTGGAAACACAATAAAGATAACACAGGATCTAGCAGCCTCTACATTAAAGGGTTGAAGGGCTTGGAATATGATATTCTAGAGGTCAAAGGAGCTAGGATTAAAACCAAGAATCACCTACCCAGCAAAACTGAGTATAATGTTTCAGGGGAAAATATGGTCATTCAATGAGGTGGAGGACTTTCAAGCCTTCTTGATGAAAAAACCAGAACTGAATAGAAAATTTGACATTCAAATGTAAGAAGCAAGAGAAGCATGAGAAGGTAAACAGGGAAAAGAAATCATAAGGAGCTTATCAAAGTTGAACTATTTACATACCTACCTGGAAAAATGACAATTGTAACTTATGAAACTTTTCTCAGTGTGATAGTTGAAGGGGATATAAATGTATATATATGTATACATACATATATGTCTATACAGGAGGGTATATATGCATATGGATATAAATGTGAGTGTATGTATATATGTGTACAGGTATATATAGACAGAGGGCACAGGATCAATTGAATAGGAAGGGGTGATATTTAAAAGGTGAAATTGAGAGGTGTGAGAAGATTATAATGAGAGGAGATGAGGAGAGACAGAATGGGGTAAATTATCTCATAAAGAAAAGGCAAGGGATAACTGTTACAATGGAGGGGAAGAACAGGAATTCAAAAAGGGATGGATCAACCTGACTCTCATTGAATTTGGCTTAGGGAGGGAATGACATACACTCTGAATTGGGTATCTTGCCTTACAGGAGAGTAGAGGGGAAGGCAATAAGAGGGGGGGATGGAGGAGGTGAGGTTGGGGGAGGGAGGGTAGTTAGAAGTACATACTTTTGGAAAGGGACAGGGACAAAGTAGAGAATAGAACAAGTGGGGGGCGGGATAAGATGGAGGGAAATATAGTCAGTCTTTCACAATATATCCACTATGGAAATGTTTTGCATAACTACACATGTACAACCTATATTGACTTGCTTATCTTGCCAGTAAGGGTGGGAGTTGAGGGAGGAAGGAAAATAATTTGGAATTTAAAGTTTTAAAATCAAATGTTTTTTTTTTCTTAATTACTATTATTATTTCCATGCAACTGAGAAATAAGATATACAGGCACTGGGGCATGGAGATCCATCTTGTCCTACCAGAAAGTCAGAGGGGGCATGTGGAGGATATAGAAGAGAGCAGATTCGGGGAGGGAGTATTCAGTGGGATCCCTGTTTTGGGGTGGTGCATAGGGAAAAGATGGGGAGAAAATTTGTAACTCAAAATCTTGTGGAAATGAATGATGTAAACTAAATATAAATACAAAAGTTAATTTTTAAAAAGTATTAGATTATTTAGTTTCAATTAATTTTTAATTTATCCTTCTACAGCCCTTTATAAAATATAATTTTTATTGCATTATAATCTGAAAAGAGTGTGTTTAATGTTTCAGTTTTTCTGCATTTGGTTATAATTTTTTTATGTGCTTATTATACAGGGTCAGTTTTTGTGAAGGTGCCATGTGCAGCTGGAATAAAGGTATACTTCTTTCTGTTTCTATTCAGGTTTCTCCAGAGGTCTATCACAGGTCACCCTGTGGGGCATGTCCAAGGTTGACTTTACACACACGCACACGTGTGCATGCACGATATGAGATATCTTGAGGGGTGGGGGTGAGGTAGGAGGAGACTTTCTATTATTTTTTTGCCCAGTTTTTTTCTACCACTCTTATTTGAATTTGATCATTTGTTACATCTAGGAATTCTTATTGAGCTTCGGTCCTATTCACTTTTTTTCTTCTTTATGCATTGCTTATAGCTGTTTTCTTCTTCTGAGTTTGTCTTGATCTTCCCTATCTCCTTAGTAGCTTTTATGTTTAGTTTCTTTTTTGTCTGCTTATTTTTCCACCTTATTTCTTGACCTGGAAGTTTAAATTTAAGTTGAACTCTGTTCCCAGCAATGGGTTGCAGGGAGAGGCTGGGAGGTAGAGGAAAACTGTCTCAAGGGTTAGACTTTTTCACATGAGTATTTTCAAAGCTAGTTTTGAGGGTTTGGAAGTTTTTGGTGCTTCCAAGTGTCAGGATCCCCACACCAAGACCACCCTTCTCTTTTTACTCCTCTCTTTTTACTATTGAGAGAAACCCTGTTTTCCAGAGCTAAGGCACAGCAAGCAAGCTGTGTACTGAGCTCGGCATAACAACAGTCACTTGTGCTCACCCTTTGGATGACCTCAGGTGCAACAAAATCCCAGAATTGTTTTGCATAAGGCCCAGGTGGTTCCTGAGCTTGGGCAAGTACCTGCAGGACCCACATTCTGGTCATGAAGTCCTGCTTCGAACCAAACTTGTCTCATTGTTGCCATTACCCCTCCTTGTCAGGGCTATAGCTCACTGTGTAGTTATTGTGATATGTATGGAGATTTGCCCACACTAAAGTGGGTCTCTGAAAGGAGGCCCTGGCACATGTGTCTAATTTCCCTCCTCCAATGGAAAAAAGAAAGCTTTTTGGTTATCACCACTGTTAGCACATTGGTTTTATTGTGTTTTAATTTCATTTTATTTCTTAGAGTTAACTGTAGTTGTAATAACTTGTATGTGCTCGTTGGTATTTTTCAGAGTTAACAGAATAACTAACCTCTGTGACTTTTTGATCATTTATTTTCAGACTTGACAGAAGGTGGTGTGGTCATCTATGGCTTGAGAGCTCCCCAAGGTGCTGCTGCATCTATCACTACCATCTTGTTCCACCACTGGTGCTTCATGCACATGCACTCTAGGCCAGCTTCCTTCTCCCTTTCACAGATCTCTTTTTTGACTACCTGTGTTGTCTTGGACTGGAAGAATGTTACACTCTGACTTTTTGTTGGCTCTGCCACTCTAGATTTCAGTTTGAGGCATCATTTTAAAGTTATTTGAAGGGGAGTGTTAGGAGAGCTCAGCCAAGTGTTGTCTCTACTCTGCCATCTTTGCTCTACCCACAGAAGTCTGAAATAGGCATTATTATTATTATTATTATTTCCATTTTACAAATGAGGAAATAGGCTGAGAAAGGTTAATTAGTTAGTGTTGAGGCAGGAGTCAAACTCAGTATTTCCTGTTTCCATTTGCCGCCCACAGAACAAGATGCCTTTCCTGGGTTAATCTCATCCCCATGCCTTTTTAATCTCAGCAATGAAAGCCTTACTGACACCACTTCTCCCAGCTTTCTCTTCTCTCTTACTAGTCTTATGTTTTTGAAGACCAATGACATCACAAGGTGATGTCTTGACTTGCAATGTGAATCGGATTTAAGTGAGGTAGAGTTGCACAAAGTCTATCAGCCTTATGTTCTCTTCCCATGTCCAGGGACTTTGGCATTTTGAATTTATGATCAAATTCTAAGTGCTCCACATCATCTTCAGACACCTTTATGGGTGTTGGAACAAATTGTTTTCATCTGCCCATTCTGCCAGAAGTCTTTATGTACTTGGGCATACATCCCCCTAACTCACTGATGCTATTGGTTACTGTCAGCCTAGTTTAACTGTCTGCTGAGATGGTTTTACTGGGATATGACCTCTTCACATGCTACAGCTTCTTGGAACCACAGGTGCTCTCTTATTGAAAGATTAGAGGTCAAAGTATCAAACTCTTCCCAGTGCCCTTCTTTATAGACGACAGAAACTGGACTTTTCAACTTACTGCTCTCTGCATCTGTTGCTCTGCCTGTTTTCAACTCCATGAAAAAAGATGCCCCTCTGCCAGGTACCCTTTGTCTCCCCCTCCATTTCTTGCCTCCTTTTGTGTGTTGTCTCCTCCCATTAGATTGTAAACTCCTTGAGAGCAAGGGCTATCTTTCATTTTATTAATGGTATCTCCAATTCTTAGCATAGTGCATGGAACGTAGTAGGTTTTTAATAAATGTTTACTGAATTGGATTTGGAGAAGAAAACTCATCCAGTCATTTTAGTGTACTGCTGCTTAGAACTCCTGAGCTCAAGTCATCTACCAGCCTTAGTTTTATTGGTGGAAGGGAGAATAGGGTGTCACAAGAAAGGCTTTCTTTAAGAGGTGTCTCCTGAATGGAACCTTGAATGAAGTTAAATTGTCCAAGAGGTAGAAGTGAGGAGGGTTTTGAGAGCAGCTTGTGTGAAGTCATAAAAGTGTGAAATGGAATGCCAAATTCAGGGATTAGTGAGTAGGCCAGTTTGATTAGAACAGAACTTTTGTGAAGTGGAGAAATGAGAGACAAATCTTAAAAGTAAGGCAGGTATCTCATTATTGAGCTAATAGTCCACTAAAACCCCAGCTCTTTTTTTCCCAAAGAAATTCCTATTTTAACTATACTTTTCCTATTTTGTATTTGTGAACTTTATTTCTTGGACACATGTTAGGCACTTAATACATACTTGGTGGTTGATAGGATTCAAAATAATCACCTTTACAAGTACAAGATGTGGGAAGCACAGTAAGCAATTTATGTGAAAAAGACATGATGGTTTTAGTGGTCTGTAAACTCAATATGAGTCGACAGTGGGATATGGTAGCCAAAAAATTTAATACAGTCTTAGGCTGCACTAAAAGTACAGTTATTCCTTCCACATCATGGGAGTTTAGGGCACAGTACCCCTGCAATCTGGAAAATCCATATAAAAATTTTGGCCTTCCCTTTGTATTAGAGAAGTCTGAATTATTGTGATGTTAAAAGATAAAATATGTTGGTATTATACAATGTAATTTACATATTTTATGCATTTCTGAGTTTCTAAACTTTTTCTGTGTCATCTGCTAGCCTTCATGTGTCGTCTGCAGCCTCTTCAAAACTCTCCAAAAATTCCCATTTAATTTCTTATACCAATACACAACATATCAAAGCCACTATGGGAAAAGTCATGATGTAGAAGGGATAACTGTATATAGTTTCCAGGAATAAGGAGGAGATAGTACCACTGCATTTTTTCCTATATCAGCTGTCATCTGTGATACTGTGTTCAATTTTGACTAAGGCTGGTAGATGACTTGAGCACACTTTAGGAATGCTATTGATAATCTGAAGAGTGTCCATAGTTGGGTAAGCAGGACAGTGAAGGGTCTTTAGACCATCCAAATCAGTTAGAAGAAGTAGGTATATTGGAAGAAGAGAAGACTTGGAAGGATATATGTAATTGTGTTCAAATATTTGAAGATTGTCTTGTGGAAGAAGAAGAACTAGAAACCATGGATAGAAGCCACAAAGAGTCAAAATAGAGATTGAGATCAGAAAAACAAACAAACAGCATTTCTTAATAATTATAGTTGCCCAACAGTGTTTTGGACTACCTTAAAAGGTAATGTATTCATGATTAGTAGCTGTCTTCCAGCAGAGGCTAGGTGATTATTTGCCAGGTATTTTGTAGTAGAGATTCCAGGCATATGTCTTGGACTAAAGGACTGCTGGGATTCCATCCAACTCTAAAATTCTGTGATTCTGTGACTGTGAATTTATACTCTGTTTTAGAGGCAATAGGTGGCTACAGAAGATGTTTGAGTATAGGAGTGACAGGGTCAGATCTATAGGAATATTCTTTTGGCAGTAGTATAGAGAATGAATCAGAGAAGAGAAAGTCTAGAACAGTGGTTCTCAACCTTCCTAATGCCACAACTCTTTAATACTTGTATGTGGGCATATCTGATGTGAGCGGTCCCGCCTGGAGACAGAAGAGCAGTGTCTCGGTTCCTAAGACCATCAGAAATGTGTTTTCTGATGGTCTTAGGCGACCCCTGTGACCCCTGTAAAAGGGTCGTTCGACCCCCAAAAGGGTTGCAACCCAGAGGTTGAGAACCACTGGTCTAGAAGAAAGACCAGTGAGGATGCTATTGAAGTAAATGATAAGGGACTGTACCATGGGGATTTCCATGTGAATTGAGAGAAGGGATAGATCTAAGAGCTGTTGGGGAGATAAATTGGACCAAGCTTGGTAATTAATTGTGTGGGAAAGGGGATGATGAGAGAAAGAATCAAGTATAAATCCAAGACTGTGAACCTGGATAATTAGGATAATAATATGATGGTGCTTATTTGGGAAGTTTAGATTTGCTGCTAAATGGTAGTAGCATGCCAGTGTATGAATGGTGACAGGATGGCAATGTGGCCAGTCTCCCTGTTTCCCGTTTACTTTATTCTGTGTACTACTGCCAACTGAATCTTATGGGAAGGTTTCATCATGACTTTATAGTGGTATACCTAATCAGATCTAATCTGGTCTTTCTTGCCTGCAAGGACACGTATCAGCTGCCCCCTGGCTCCATGATATCCAACTTTATAGGTACTACTGCTGTGTTTAAATCAGCTTTTTTTTTTTTTTACTATGGTTGTTCATTATTTTTTGAAGAGGACCAATGACATCACAGGGTAATGTCTTGACTTTAGAGTTAATTGGATTTAAGTGAGGCAGAGTTGCACAGAGTCATCAGCTTCACTCTCTCTTCCAGAGTCATCCAAGTCCAGTGGCAACACAAAAGTCAGGAATATTAGTGGTAGCCTAAGATGCAGTGGATGACATTGGTGTCTTTGACATCTGATCAAGCTCCAAGCTTTAAGAGCTCCACGGTGCCTGCTTTAGCTGCCTTTGTGGCCATTAGAACAAATTGTTCTCATCTACCTTTTCTGCCAGGGTAAATCTTCACATGTTTCAGATTGACATCCCCCTAACTCACTAACAGGTTTGAGGCCTGTTGTTTACTCTCAACATGATTTAGCCTGCCTGCAAAGATGATTTATCTGAGTGTGGCTACTGTGTTTGCTACAGCTAGTTTTCTTGGAGCCACAGGTAAGAGTTTGGTGAAGGTGAATATCAAAGGTGGATGAGTAACCATGAAAAGAGTCTGGCAAGCCCTCATACCAGAAGGTGCTAGTCTTCCTGACCACCCCATGCAACTGTACTGGTTTGGAGAAGGTGATGATTGATTGGCATTCTGGCCTAGGGTGGTAGGAGTGGGAATAGGGGAAAAATGATGGATTTAAAAGAATTAACGATACATTGTAATTTATAGGATGGGTAAGATAGGTAGATAGAAGATCTATTAAGAGGGAGAAAAAAAGATCTCTAATTGTTAGGAAGTGTTTCCTAATATTAAGTGAAACTTCACCTCTTCACACCTTCTAGTTATATAGTTAAGTCTAGTTGGTTTAGAAGGAAAGATGAGTTTAGGCATGCATATCTTGAGATTGAGATGAAGGCAAGGTATCAACATGGGAGTTGAAAAAGCAGTTACAAATCACAAAATAGTGATAGATAGAAAGAATATTGACAGGAATGAGAGGATCTAGGTTCTAGTTCTTCCTCTGACTGTTGCCTCAGTAAGCTAACTTGGGCCTCAGTTTCATGACTGTAACACCAATCTAATATTCACGGCACCCATGGTCACTATAAATATGCCCACATATTTGTCAGGTGTTTGCTCAATTGCAAAACAAGACTCCATATAGAAGACAGAAGCAAAACATTTATTCAAACACCAGAAAACCAAATCCCAAAACTAGTAAGCCAATTCCATCATAGTAGCAAAGAAGTTAATAAGCCATAACAGCACAGAGAGCCACAGCATCCTTTAGCCTTCCCACAAACCAACATTTACTCACAAGCCTGTGTGCTTGCCAGCCGTCCTCTCTCCTCCCACCATCTAGCTGTTCTGACTCCCAGCTTCCTGTGGGCTCTGCTCTACTCTTCAGCAAACTCCTCCCACCACAGGCTCTATGTGATTACATTTAGCTTTTTAGGGGGCAGAGTTTATTTTCAAAGCAGGGAAGGTCTTCAGATTCCCTGAGGCTTATTAAGGGGCAGGGAAGATCTTCAAATTCCCATTGCCGTTACACTGACCTGTAAAATGAAGGTGTTGGACCAGATGGCCTCTGAGATTCCTTCTAATTCTGAATCTATGATCTTATAAATGTAGAGCTGAAGCTCAGAGGAGAGTTTGGGCTATACATTTACCTAAATTTAACAGTTATCTACATCAGAAGTGTCAAGCAGGACCCACAGTGCTCCTACATGTGGATCCTGAACTAGCTTAAAATGGAATTGGGAAATATTTAACAATAAATAAATAAATAATACAGTAGAACATAGATAATGTTAATATGTGGTTTTCTAAGTCGTATGAACTAGCAGGGATCCTTATTTTTGGTTTAGTGGTTCCCATTTCTATTTGAGTTTGACGCTACTGATCTACAAAAAGGTGCTAGTTGAAGCCAATAAAAGGCATAGTGTCTCCAAGGGAGAGAAGAGAGAGTAAGAAGGGCATAAAATCAGTGGTAAAATATGGTGCTCCCTGGGCAGCAGGCAGCAATTCTATAAGTAAAAATTAAGCAAAATTACCTGAATTTTTTGGTGATGCTAAGGGAGTAGAGAGGAGTAGATTTGTAATTTTTTGGTGTGGTGTGTTCCTGGTAAGGAAACATCTACCAGTACAGATTTACAACTTCTATGGAACTTATATTCTTAGAGAGCTGTTTGGCAGTACTAATAGTTTAAGTGACTTAGCCAGGATCACACAACTAATGTGAATTAGTGGTGAGATTTGAACCCAGGTTCTCTTGCCTCCAAGATCAACTCTCTAGCCTACTACCTTAGATTGCTTCTCTAAATCTATTACTCCAAAAAGTGAATTAAAAAAAGAAAACTATAATTATTTTTCTGCTACATAAGTTGTGTGGGTTTCTAGATTGAGGTCACATAATATGCTCAATTTTTGCCTTGAGTGATTCAGAGCCCACAAAACTGGAATTCTTTACCAAGACTGACTGTATCCAATGACTTTATACCACTGAATAAAATAGAGTCTAGAGAATTTAGTTCTTTACATTCTACTGATGAAATGTCAGAATTCTAAATGACTGATGACTATATGATTAGGGAATATGTAAGGGGAAGAAACAACTTAGTTCATGGATTGATCAGATGAACTAGTCTGCTAATCTCTTATTAAATTTACACAATCTAGAAATAGGTTTCTTATTTTATATTTTTTGAATGTTGCAAAGTATTTGTCCTAGACCCAATCATAAGGCTTTTCTCAGTAGAACATAACCAAAAGGTGGCAGTATGCTATTCAATATTCATTGCCGTGGTTAGTTCTTATGCCATATGTCATATAATTCAACTTTGATCCAATTTAGCACACATAGATGGGGCACCTGCTATATGTGAAGCCCTGTGCTAGGCACCGAAAAGAATGCAAAGATGAATAAAACATGATCACTCTCTGTTAAATAAACATTTGCTTCAATAAGCATTGTAGCATGCCCTGTGAGAATTGAGATGAAGATAATTATGAGAAAAATGTTCAGTCTTCTTGAAGCAAGTATTAAGTCTTAAAATAAAATATCTTTGAAATGTAATATAGAACAGAACACAAAATGACAGGTGGGAAGATAAAATAAGCTGGGATGCCCATTTTGTGTTTGCAGTTTGTACTCCACGTACTCCATACTTAATATAGACTTGGCCTTGTTCTGTCGGGATTTTATCATACCTCTCTCCCACTCATTCTCAATTGCATCAAGAGCTTCTCTTTTATCTAGCCAGTCTTTACAACCAAGCCCCTTCCCCATCCTGGTTGCTTAGTCCTGTCTACCAATTTGATTCAGGGATGAACTCAAGTCAGGAAAGTAGAAGTGAAGAAACATTGAGAGTCAGGAGGCTTCTTCAGTCCTAGTCCTTACTCTAACATGAGCTGAGTGACATTGGGTAAGTCCCTTTGTCTCTGTAGGCTTCTGTTTCCTCAGCTGTTAAATGAGTGAATCAGACATCATCTAGTTCTAAAGGTTCTAAAGTTTTAGGATTCTAAAAAATTTGAAATACTGTATCATAGAATGTTATGGTCGAAAGGGATATCTCATGTGCCACCTTGCTCAAACATGCTTAATAAAAATCTCTTCTACATGTTATTTGATGAGAGGTCATTCAGCCTTTTCCTTGATGACCTTCAGTGACAGGGATATCACCACCTCCTGAGGTAGCTCCTTCCACTTTTTGATTAGCTCTAATGCCTCTCAACTTTCACCTAGTACTCCTAGGTGTACTGATTCCAGCTTGTCCTGGCTCGTGAGAGTATCATGTTAAATTTTCTTTTCTTTCTTTCTTTCTTTTTTTTTGCTTTTTGGAGGGGGGAAGGCAGGAAGGCAATTGGGGTTAAGTGACTTGCCCAAGTGATGGCTAGTAAGTGTTAAGTGTCTGAGGCTGGATTTGAACTCAGGTCCTCCTGATTCCAGGGCTGGTGCTGTATTCACTGCGCCACCTAGCCAGCCCCCATGTTAAATTTTCAAGGTGAACATTTATACCTCTGACTATAAATCAGGACTTGATTTGTTTCTTAAAAAGTGATGGAGAAAATGTTAATAATACAGATTAAACTTAAAAGTGTGTGATGCTTCCCTTTTTTTTTGAGAGAAACACTTACCAGCACTTACATACAACTAATATACTGGAGAAGATTCTAACCCTTTTTCTACCTTACAACCTGTCAGATGGCTAGGATTATCTCCTAGCCTGTCCTCTGTCCCTCTCCTCTGCTGAGTCTTTTTTCCTCCAAGTTAAACATGTCCAGTTCCTTCAACTGATCTTATAGTACATAATCCTAAGGACCTTTCTAATACTGGATGGCCACCTCTGTTTGCTTTCCAGTTTGCCAATGGCCTTCCTAAAACGCTACACCTAGAGCTGAACAATCTACTTTGTCCTGATTAGGGCAGAGCAAAGGAGGAGCATTGCATCCTTATTACTAGAGAGACCTAAAATCACATTAGCATTTTGGCTGCAGAGTCATGATGTTGATTCATAGTGAGCATGACTTTTGTATAAGACAGGGAATAATACATGTAAGGCTGATCTTTTCGAACTCATGTATAAAACTAATTTATTATCTTTACCAAATTTCTTCTCATGACATTTGGTTCAAAAGTCATTTCAATTCCACCAGAATTAATTAAGAGTCTGTTATATACAAAGCACTGTGTTAGATACTAGGGATAAAAAATAAAAATGAAATAATTCTTGTCCTCAAGAAACTTATATTTTACTTCAGGGATTAAATATGTAGACATGTAAGTGAATATACTTCAGTTTGGAAAGTAAGGGGAGCATTAATTACTATGGACAGGGAAAAAAAACAAAATAAAACACGTGTAGGAGATTGCATCTGAGCTAAGCCTGAAACAGAACTAGGAGAACTAAACATTTCAAAAGGTTCAGGTGATGAGGGAGAGCATTCTGGGCATACAGGACATCCTATACAAAAGTATGTAGGCAGGAGATAGAATCAGTCAGCCAACAAACATTTATTAAGCTCTTACATGTGTAGGGCACATCCTGTATTAGAAGCCGCAGACACAAATACAAAAATAGAAAGCCCCTGATGTCAAGGAGTTTGATTCTGCTGAGGAGATACAACACGTTCAGAGATGAGTAAATACAACATATATTTTACATATCTTTCTACAAAGAGATTAGGAGGAGGGGGCATTACATAGAACAAGTATGCCAGTGTAATTAGAATACTGAGTGTGTGACTCAGTGATTTTGTGAAATGTGCTGGGTAACCACTGAGTTCTCCATTGACTTAGGGCTGTGTAGACACAATGTGATTACAAAGATAATCTTATCCCATGTATTAGTTGTATGTGAATCATCTATTGCCAGGTTCAGAGAGGAGATATCTTAGTCTCTGCCATTCTAGGGCATTCGATGGCTATTTTGGATATTGCTGTCCTAACTATAAGGCTAGAGAAGGACCCACCTGGAGGTGGGCCAAGGTTAACGTTCCTTCATGGAGTAAAGGGAACTAGACAACACACTTTCCTAACTCAAATCAAAGAAGGGGTTTCCTTGATTAGCTGTTATAGTTTTTACTAGAGGGGAAAAAATCGTAAAATTTATTATGAAAGTCCTTTCCTTATGAAAAAATTGCTTGGAATTATATGCTCTTTGTGGCTGCTTATTAATTGTAATTGAAATATATTAACTATGTGAACTATGATATTTTAAGGTTTTAGGTTTATAGGCTTAATTGAAAGAAAAAGCCTGTACAATTCCCCCTGATTTCTGCCTAAATCCAGTTTTCACATAGTATTATGGGTGTTACATTTTCTCTGAAGTTGTATTTTCCAGGAGTGCTTGAGAAATTCAGGTTTCCTAGTATTGAATTTTTCCACAGACCCATAGTCAAAATTCAATTGATGTCATGTGCAGATTCCTCCCCCTCCCCCTTTATTGAAAATCTACTTTCTCTGGAATTTCTTAGGGCTGTTCTTACCATTTCCTTCTGGGTGGGACTCTTTTTGGCTTCTCATTTTGCTTAAAATATGAAACTATTTCAAGTAGACATGCTTTATCATCTTATTAATTTTTTTTCCTTTAGAGGAACCTCCCTATAATTTGAGGATGTTAATAGCTTCACTGAAGAGACATTTCTAATATTTATCCCTTTTTCTCTCTGGGAAGACAGAAAGATGGATTTCAAGTAGTCATTACTAAACCTTGGGCTTGTTTTCCAACAGGCAGTGAGCCTGACTAAAAGACATTTCCTGCAGTTGCTTTTGAAAGGATTGGGTTCTATTGCATATATCATCCATCCATTGAATTTACTAGAGACTGAAAGTCACAGGGAACTGCTCATGTGAATCATAGTACGTGGTTTATTATCTTGATTGGAATTTTCTGCACACAATGGCATGTAGCCAAATTGACAAGAATTTATTAGGCATCTATTGTGTGCCAGGCACAGTGTCAGTGCCCTGTACTTGGTGAAATCATGAGATTTGTGATTTACAAAACCTTATTATCTTTAGCAGGCAAAAGCAAGACAGAAACAGGCAAAAGTTAGCCCAGTATGCAATTTGAGAATATGTTATGCCTTGTAGATACTAAATAGTCAATGCATTATTGTTGAATGAATGAGTGAACATGAGCACAGACTTACTTATTGTGAAAATCAATTTGCACTACTAGATGTTTTGTAAAAAATGTTTCAGAATTGTCTCTGTTCTGCTGAGAATATTCTGTATTGAAGTGTTCTAATTAAGGCCTTCTCATTGCTTCATGTATCACAACCAGATCTGTTCTTGTTGTTGAGTTGTTTTAGTTGTGTTTGACTCCTCATGACCCATTTAGGGTTTTCTTGACAAAGATACTGGAGTGGTTGACATTTCCTTCTCCAGCTCATTTTACAGATGAGGACATTGAGGCACACAGAGTTAAGTGACTTGCCCAGGGACACACAGGGCAAGTAAATGTCTGAGGTCAGATTTAAACTCAGGTTTTCCTGACTCCCGGCCTGGCCTTCTGGCCACTCTATCACCTACCTGTCCCAGATCTGTTCTAGGAGAGCATTAATAAGTTCAAATTAATATCTGTTCTACGTAATCTCTAACTGAAGCCAATTGCTCCTGTAATACATGCTATTGTTCACAGGAGATACTAGGCAAATAGAATGAAGGATGGATCAGGACATCCAGGAAAAACTTGGACTTTGATACAGATTGATTACTTTATTTTCAGTGTTCAACAGACAATACATTATTGTTATTATCCATTTTTATCAGAATGAAGAGTCAGAATGTTGGCTTTAGGGTTAGGAAGATGCAGATTCAGGTCTTACTTCTGACCCATACTGGTGATGTGACCATAGGCAAATCACTTAAACTTTCAATGTATTAGGCAACTCTTTCTAAATTATAGCTGAATTGATGATCTGCATTGATGGAGGAAATTTTCACAGCAGGAGTTATCTATGCTTATGAAATCATAAATCCAGCTGCTTGTCTTATCTTTAGCATCCATCCTTTTCGTCTCTCCTCGATTTTCCCCTCATCCCCCCAACACACACACACACACACACACACACACACACAATTGAAAAGACTACTGAAATCAGAGTAAGGAATCTTAACACTAGTAAGCTTTGTTGTACTACTGTTTTTAGTGATTACATTATACCTCTTCCTTTTTCTCTTCTAAAGATAGAGGCAAACTTTCTCCTTGAGGAGTTCATAGTCTAATAAGGGGGATAAACTGAATGGTTTGGGGTAAGTCACTATATATCCTTGTGTCTCCATTTCCCCATCTCTAAAATACATTGAATAGGGAAACAGGAGATCTTAGTGCCACCTCTGCCTCTGACTAGGTGTGTGATACTCAGCTACTTCCTTAGCCTCTCTTAGACCTCGGTTTCATAATCTGGAAAATACGGTGGTCAGACTAGATTTTTCTGTAAAATCCTTCCTAGGCCTAAAATTCTGTGAGTAGGAATGATTGGAAATGACTGGGAGTTTTTTGCCTGCTTTGAACATAGTCTTAAGTCTATATATCCTGAATAAGTGGTAAATTTCAGTGAGTAGGCAGAAAAAAGAACTAATTACATTCTCTTTGCTCATAATGTATTTCCTTGGAGGAGGGAATATGATAAAAACTATGCATGGGCTGGTCAATGTTGGTCCTGGATTAAAAAATTGTTTCATACAACAAAAATGTTAACCCTAATTTTTAGTACATACTATTTTTATGCCGTTGTTATATTATTGTTGTTACACTTAATGAAATAACATTCTTTCTCTAAAGATGTCAAGTATTGATGTGCTAGTGATTTTCAGAAGAGACTTCTGCAAGATTGCTGCTCAATCACCAATTCCAAACCCCACACTCAGTGTATAATAAATAAATCTGAGAATATTTTGTAGTAGCTGCCTTGATCAATACTTTCAATTCTATGTCTTCTATGCTCTTTACCCTGAAATTTAAATGGTATTTTGAGAATAACTTCTGTGTTTTTGTAAATTTCCACTCCAGAAACACAGGAAATTGTAGGGATGGATGGGGACCAGGTACTTCATGTATGTTTTTCCATTGTGTTTCATTCAGTTTAAATTCTAAATACTAAAAGCAGAAGTGGGAACATCTTGGTGCCCAGTGAAGAGATAAATGCAGTGTTACCTGAGGAATCTGGGACTAGGTTTGGATTTGGGGACCATTCATTGGAGCTGGGGTGGAGATTGGAGCCAAACTAAGACTGAGCCTCCTGAAGGAGAAGGGCTCATGTGTATTACTCTAACAACCCTTTGGTGGCAAGTCAAAGTCTCAGAGGAAGCTGCTTGTCTTCCCAGCTGCAGAATGTGTGTGATGATTGCAGCTATTGCTATGGAAACTGAAAATATAACCGATAAACTACACACCCAAAACAGAAATAGAACCAGACGGACTCTGGAAAACTATGTGGACTTATTACAAAATTGAAGATAAACCTTCCCCCTTTATTATGCCTCTTTCAGTTTAAAATGATGGATTTGGAGCTGAAATTTTCACAGAAATGATTCTATTGACACAGGCTGGAGGTAGCATGTTTAGAGATGAAATTTCAAGAGGGAACATCGAAGAGGTATGAACACCTCAGTGATGAAGACCTAACATCAATCTTGGCATTTGAAGATCAAACATATTTAAGGGAAATGGTCCATCTGTATAAATACACCTTGTTGATAAAACTAAAAAAAATCTCCTGAAAAACCTACCTCTGGCAGGAAGCCTTTGGAGCTTTTGCCTTTGCTGAAAAGTATTAATTCTGTGGTAAAACAAATCTACGTGTCCATGATCCTTCATGACTCCTTTTTGCCTTACCACCCAACTAAATGTATTGATACTTGTGCAAACACATAATAAAAATGCAGTGGACCCCATTTTAATGTGAATATAAGTAAAGAGATTTAAAAGGACCATGGCACAGATCAACTGGGATCTTTCAAATCATAAATGCCACTTGCTATAAAAGCAATTTTTTGTTTAAAGGTAGGGTGGTGGGCATTAGTTCTACACCACTATATCAGTGTGATAAATAGGTCCTCCTCTAGTTATATTTTAAGTTTATATTTTTATATACACACACATACATTCTGAATGTTTTAGGAAGAAGCACACGGTATAGTGGGAAGAGCACTAGACATCATCTCACGTGAGTCCTGGGATTGAATGTAGCTTCTGATACTTACTAGTTCTGTAATTGTCAGCAAATCCTTTCATCTCTCTCACCCTTAGATATCCTTCTGTAAAAAGGAAGTGATTATATCTGTAATATCTACCAAAGAGGATTGCAATGAGGATGAAATGGTAATATATGTAAAGTGCTTTGTGAGCCTTAAAACAATGTTTCAATTTTCAAAAACCATAATATTTAAATATACATGGAGATATCTATATATAAATGTTTTGTAACCCTTACCCTTAATAAAATGTAAAATCCTTGAGGACATGGATTATTTCATTTTTGTATAATACAATTTCGTGAAGGTAGTAGATGCTTTAACAAATGTTTCTTTATTTGGACTGAATATCATTTTTTTGTATTATAAGCCATCAGAGTCTTAGAAAAGTAATTTATTATGTACTGTTTAACTAATTTGTATATATTATTTTTAATAAATACTTTTAGCAATATACAAACATACTGTATCTTTAAGACTTTTCATATATGGCAGCTCAGTAATAAAAAGAGCAGAACAAAAAAGTATTTTGTATAAAAGAAAAGATTTTTATCAACTCAAATGATGTAACATCTTGCTTTTATAGAGGAACATTTTGATACTTATGGAAGGTTTAGGAAAAGAATTTTATTTTAATATAACCTGTTAATATACATCATGAAGAAACATTGCTTTAAGATGAGATTTGGGACAGAAAATTAACTATGGTTTAAAGAAAGATTAAAAACCTTCTTTGAACAATGATGCCTCACTTTTGTGGGCACAGTTGATGTTATAAAGAGGCAGAGAAAACCCTTTTATTTATTGAAAAGTGGACTATGACTGTAAAGAAACATAGTTTCAGGGACACCAAAGAATAGTAAGACTGTGCTGAAGCTTTCAGGGCTGTACAGCATTATATATATTTCAGCTCACTTACATATATCTTATTGCTAAAGTCAGTAAAACTACAAAATGAAAGTCATAGAAATATTTGGAGACTAAAGTTTTATGAAGGAAGGGTTATCAATCTGATAGAAGAAAACCTGGGACATGGTAACTTTTTTTTTGGAGGGAGAAAGGCAAGGCAGTTGGGGTAAGTGACTTGCCCAGGGTCACACAGCTAGTAAATGTCAAGTGTTTTGAGGCCGGATTTGAAGTTAGGTCCTCCTGACTCCAGAGCAAGTGTCCTATTCACTGCGCCACCTAGCCGTGCCAGCTTTTTAAGTGAAAGGCAGGTACTGAGAATCGGAAGGCTCTCAGTTTTAAACCTTTGAAGGTTGAGGGCTTGGGTTCAGGCAGCAGAGTAGAATCTGACAAAGGAACTTGAGCAGAAAAATTGAAGGACATGAGGTAAAGGATGGAAAAGCAGCAGTGTGATAGCTGTGACAGTTAGAAGCCCTAAACTGACAAAGGGCTTCAGTTGAATGATTCCTGATGGAGGGAAGAGAGAACTAACTTCGTTGAGAGGTTCAATGACTGCTGAAGTCCTTCAGTGCTTCCTAGAACTGGAGAGAGGTGAAGCTTTGCCTGAGGACATATTGGCTTGAGAAGGAAAAGCAGAGAGGGCTTTGAAACTATGTTTATTTGCCCTCCATAAAAAAGTTGAACTGGATCATGTTTACTGTGAGCTCTGTTCTTCAGTAGCCAGACTGGTCTGGCCCATATCACGCTCAATCATAGATATTGAGTGCGTTCATAGCAGAGTGATTTAGATTTATATGTGTGTTGGGACGTGTTTTATCATCTGCATTGACTTTAATATTTTAGTAACCCTGACGTTATGAATTCTTTTTTTTAAATTAAATAGTTATGCTTGACCTAAAAGTGTCATTGTGAACTTTATGATTTGGAATGTACTTTAAATATTTTATCTCATTTGATTCTCACAACAACCTTCTGAAATAAGTACAATAATTACCCTCATTATACAGATGAGGAAACTGAGGCTGAGAAGGCAGCATATGTGAGAGATGTTAATGAAGATAAGATAGACAGGCTAGGTTGTTCCCCTACAGTACTCCCTCCTCTTCCCCAGTTGAATTCTTATCCATCCTTTAAAGTTCAACTGAAATGCTACCTCCTCTAGAAAGCCTGATTGATAGCAACCTACTAGACCTCACACACCCCTTTGTTTTGTACTCCTGTTGTATTTATCATGTAATGATATGTACTTTAGTCATGCATTTTCTTGTCTCATCCCTCGGTTAGTTTATAAGCTACTTATCTTAATGAGACTTTGTATCCCTGCCATCTCCTGATACAGTGTTCTGCATTCACTAGGCACTTATTAAATATTTGTTGTAGTCAGTGAGGTGGTATAATTGATAGTGCTAAAACAGTTATGAAAACTTGAGTGTGAATTCAGCCACAGAAACAAAAACTTTGTGAATTTGGGCAAGTCACAACTTTTCTTAGCTTTAGTTTCCTCATCTATATAATGCACAGGAATACGTAGACTAGCTGGAGTAATCAGGATCCTCTCATTTGCCGACCAAGGAGCCCCTCCCACAGAGATGAATATGTGCTCTAAACCCTTGCAAGAGGTTATGTTCCTTGCTAAGATAATGTGCCAACTTCTTATTGATGGTTCATGTAACTGAGGGATTGTACTAAAGGTGATTGGTTACTAAGTCAGGAGGAACAATATATTTTTTTTCTGTACTTTTAGATTGACCACTCTACTAGGATGGTAAAAAGGTAGCCTTCATATAATATTTTAAGATTTGCAAAGTGCTTTGCAAATATTATTTCATTTTAACCTAACAACAACCAGGAGAGGTAGGTGTTATTATTATCCTCATTCTACAGATGAAGAAACTGAAGTTAAATGACTTGGGTCACAGAGCTGTCTAAGGCTGGATTTGAACTCAGGTCTTCCTGATTCCAGGTCCAGGGCTCTTATCTCCTGTGCCACCTTGCTACTAAACAAAGAGGACATTGTGACACTGAAAAGGAAAAAACCATATACTAGAAATATTGTGGCAGTAGAATATAAAAAGACTTAACAACTGATTGGATGTGGAAGGTGATGGAGAGAGAAAAGTCAGATAACTACAAGGTTTTGAACCTAAATGACTGAGAGGGTAATGGTGTCATCAGGAGAAATAGGGAAGTCGGGAAGAGCAAGTTTCAGGAAGAAAGATGATGAATTTAGTCTTTAGCATGTTGAGTTTCAGTTGCCTGGTTGTATATCCAAATGAAAATGTCTAGCATCATAATCTCCAGTCTTATCACCATTTTGAATGACCTTTTCTGTCCAGTTCCAGTTTATAAATGTCCTTTCACACCCACAATGCCCAGAGTTAAACACCCTACTCCAGATGTGGTCTGATCAGGATCAAACAGCAGAATTCATGCCTCCCCATTCGGGACACTATACTTTTCCTAATGCAGCTGACGGTGGAATTCCTTTTTTTTTTTTTTTAGCAGCCATGTCATACTACTGACTCACACTGAGTTTGTGGCCCACTAAAAGCCTGATTTTTTTTTTATGTCAACTGTTCAATCATGCTTGCCTCATCTTGTATTTGAGATGTTTATTTTTTTTAAACTCATATACGGTTTTACTTTTTCCCCTATTAAATTGCATCATTAGGCAAAACCCATCATTCTAGGCCTGTCATGATGTTTTTGGCTCTGAACTCTGTCAACCAATGTTAGCTATCCCTCCTAGTTTTGTGTCATCTGAAAAATGTGACAAATACATCATCTATGCCTTTATTTGAGTCATTGGTAAAAAATGAACAGCACAGGGCCAAGAAGAGATTATTAGAGCACACCAAGAGAAACCTCCATTCAAGTCAGCATTGATCAGTTAAAAACTCCACTTCGGATTCGTTCATTCAACAACTTCTGAATCTACCTAATTGCATGATCAACTGTCCTATAACTGTTTGTCCAAAATAATTTTGTGTGAGATCTTGTCAGAAGATTTGTTGAAGTCCAGGTATAGGATGTCCCTGACATTTCTCTTAACTCCCAGTCTAATAAACCTGATTAGGAAAAGTCCAGTAATCTTAGCCTGGGAAAGTAATTTTTCACCTGATTATTTGGAATTTGAAAATGTTGATGCTGTCTGTGTATGGAATGTACGTGAGGATATCAGTTGTTCCTGGCTTCTCATTCCTCATTTGCCAAAGAATTTATACCTTGTAAATTGGAAAAATGTTACAAATCACAGCTTGATTTATTGTTTTGTTGATTGTCTCTAGATTTTAAAAAAGCACTATATAAATGTTATGTTACTATTATTATTAATTCATTTCCATTCAACAGACATAAAGTACCTACTATATGTAAGGCAAGGATAAATAAACATCCAGTAATATTAAAAATGCTAAAATCTAAAGAAATAAATTACATGTGTACATTTCAATCACAAAATAAATAAAATACATAGAATATTGTATTTAAGTTAATAAAAAGACAGTCACTTCTCTCTATATTCTTGTCAAGATCACATTCTTAATACTGCCTGTGGCCTGTTACATGTTTGATATGTATATCCCTGCTTCATCTGATGGAGTACCAAACAATCAGCTCTTTCATCAGTCTAGCAAACCTCAAATTGATCTTTAATTTAGATAGCATAATGCCATTAGCTGGATCCTATTGTTCTAAGGCCCCCACTATCAGTGTGTTGCAGTATATGCTGTAGCCTCCCTGAACCAGATACTGACAGCCTATCTGATACTTCTCAATCTTGCCAATACTGGTCGATTGGAAGGCAGAATATTTATTTTCAAAGGTTATGGTAATGTCTATGATTGTGGCGGTACTACAGTTCTTATTGTCCAAGATTACTAAATCTAGTCTTAGGGCTTCCTAAAACTGTTGAATTTGCCCCAATCTCGGTTATTGTTGGGTTTTTTTCCTGTCACTTTGATAGCTTTAAAAAGTCTATTTAAAATAGCATCATTCCATTGGCAATAGCCCCACTCATTTGAAGACCACAGTGGGCAGAGGACATGTGAGAGCATTTCATTTGATGCCCACGCCCACACCAATGACAGTGCTTGTTCTCAGAGCCAAATTTCCTAGCCTTATTCAATGGGATGCAATCCAGTCTGGTTCTATAAACGAATCGCCAGTCCACAAATCGGGTAAAGGATCCTTTCCTCATAAAAAAAATAAATTGATGCTGCAGTTATTGAGGTAAAAGAACACATTTTACCCCAATTAGGTTTGCTGACTTGCTGCTGTTTAAAATAATATCTCAGCACATATTTCAAATTCCCCTTCACTTCTTCTAGGGCCAACACACAGTCATTCAACCGTAGTGCCAAAACACCATTATTTACTGTCTACTCAATTGAGATTTTAGCTGACAATCATTGGGAGGCTACCCGTAGCTGGGACCAGATGTTAGATGCTACTACACCCTCAAATTCAAATAGCCATTTAAGTAAATTACCAATTCTGGTTGAGGGTCATGTTTTATTCTGTTCCTTATACTATCACTAAGAGAATGATGGGACAGTTGGCCCAAATAGCTTGATACCAGAAGCCTCACTCTGTGAGTCACCTTACTGATGTCTGCTCTTACAGACTGGCAACAGATTCATCCCACCCTCTCCTCTACCTCATTTTATTGAAGAAATAAAAGAGCTCAATACTGGCTCTTGGGGAGGTGGGGTGGTATGTAGCCATTTCTTGGTATCTTTTAAAATTGTTCTATCCAAGACTTTGAGGACATTCTTGGGGACCACACTGTTTTTAAGGGAAAATGAGACACAAGGAGATGAAATTATTTACTGCATCTATTTTCTGCCAAGGAGCCAATTTAGACTTATCCATAAAATCTAAGTCTTTAGTAATATTTATTCCATCCTTAGCAGAATTTGTAACATGAAACACCATGCAGATTGCAAGGTATGAATAGGGTATCACTAAGATCCCTTGATTTTGTATTTGGAATTGTATGGGAAGTACCTTCTTGTGGCCATCAGTCAACAAGGACACACATTTGGTCCCTGTTAAAGTGTAGTCCTGCCCATATGGTAACCTCACATGAGTTGTTTAGCATTTTGGTTAGGGAGTCAGGGATGTCAGCCACTATGGTCAAATCTTTTGAATATTCAAGGACCTTGATTTTTCATGCCCTAGTACTGTACTTGTTAGGATTTGTATTCTCAGTTCTAGTGTTAAGTTAAAAATCTTGGGGCTAAGAGGGCAGCCCTGCCTCACTCTTGACTGGATATTAATGCTTGGCATACATTTCTAGTGTAAATAGAGGTCTTACTAACACAGTAAAATCTTTCTTTAGTACTAACTTCCTCTTTGTTCAAAGTGGCCCATTTTAATGCTAATCATATTGCCTTGTATGGCACTAAGTGAAGTGAATTGATTATGTTGAGTCAGACCAACCTACATATTTTCCTTTTGTCACATTCCTAATTTTCCTACTTGCTTACAAAGATATTTTCATGAAAATTGGTTCAAGGTTTATCAAATTACAGTGAACATACATTTAAGATCCTCCCTTTCAGAGAGGTGGTTGGTTCTTGTCTAGGTAAGAAAGTTTTGTATGTTATAGAGTGGGAGGTCCCTTTCTATGCTGAGATTTTGTGATAGTGTAAATATGTGCCTATTGACTAAATATCAATTTCTACTGATTTAAAAGAATTCACTGCTTGTTTTGTTTATTTGAAAATGGGGTGAGATAAACTGCACCAAGCAGGCCAGGAAACTTTATGTGATGCTAGTTTTCTCAGCAGTTTTGAGAGATGGTAGGCTACTTTGGCTTATACTCTGTGCCCTAGTAAAGTATCAAAATTAATTACTTCACCATAGATCACAAGGAAATTGCCCAAGCTGTTTGAGAATTCCCCATTGCAAGAGATTTCAATATTCCCCTAACTCCTATTTACGTGTAGAATTTAGACAACCAACAAGCTCAAATAACCACAATCTTTTCCTTATCTATAAAGATAATTAAAGTTCAAAATGATGACTTGGAGGTAATGGAAGATCTTAAATGTCTCTTGAATCATAAAAGAAGGATTGAATTATGTTCAGCATAATGTATTTTATTATTATGTTCATGTTCTTTGAAGATTGCTAATCCATGTATTGAATGTATGTCATTCAGTTATATAGGAAGTTAATTAGAATGTTCCAGTCCTGTGAGTAGCCTCTATTAATAGAAGTTTCCCCTACATCCAATCTCTGATTTCAATGGGATTGTATTGAAATTGTGTATTCTAGGCCAGGCATAATTCAGGCCAGTCCAGTGATTCAAGCTTCAGATTGGAATGCAATGAAACATTCAAGGGCCATAAAATGCAATAAAAATAGCTTAACTTAGAATAAAAACAGAATACGCTTTACTAAAAACAGACACAGCTCCCCTCTGCTTCTGTATTCACCAGGATAGCAATGCTGGGTGGGAAGCATGTCCTACTAGACAGTAGGTACTCTATCATGTCTCCAGAGTGCCAACTCTTCATAGGCTGGGCTTTTGAAATCTGAAGTCCTCTGGACCCACCAAATCCTGAGGAAGACTTCCTTGCTTTCCCTTAAAGGGAAACCACCCAGTTTATGTAAAATAAATATTGTACCTACCATACTAGATTACAAAATGAAGTCACACACTGCTCTTTTCTATAGGTCCTTTTAGATTTATACCCATGTGGTTTCATTATGTTCTTACCCTCACGATGGGGGAATTGATTAGAAGATGTCTTGAGGTTCCTTTAAGCCCCTGTGAATATATGACACTTTTCTTTGAAAGTTGCTCAAAAGATTATGTTTATCCTTGAGAATATTCCATTATTTCCCTTTTTGCCATGTTGACTTACCTGTAAACTTTACACAGCTATGAATAAGTATGGCGCATATTCAGATCCCACGACCATCTTGTTGAAATACTGGTTTGCCTTTAGTCAACTCTCCTGATTCGTTTACCTTTAGAGATGAAATGAAGGACTGGGAAAGGTCAGCCACAGCTTTCATCAAGCTGGAACCAGGGCCACATTTTTATAGAAGGCAGTGAGCTTGTTGACCAAGGTTGCTGTGGGTGCTGATATCTCGGGCTCTAGCAATATGTGACAACTTTTCTGACTCTTTGTCTATCATGAATTATCAATGATTAATAAACGTCACAAAAATCTTATTATATTAAGGACTTTTGTTGCTCTAGTACTATGAGAGGCAACATGGAGTAGTGGATGGAAGTCTGGCATTGGAGTGAGGAAGACCTGGGGTCAAGTTTTGCTTCTGATTTATACTAGGTATATGATCCTGTGTAAATCACATAAAATGTCAGTGACCCAAGTTCCAGAGACTCTGAATTAGTGGAAGGAGTTTCTATATTTAGTTTTCCATATAGATAATCTCAGATGTGGCACA
Source organism: Pseudochirops cupreus (assembly GCA_028627135.1). Lineage (NCBI taxonomy): Eukaryota > Metazoa > Chordata > Mammalia > Diprotodontia > Pseudocheiridae > Pseudochirops > Pseudochirops cupreus. The sequence continues at coordinate 483,055,793 of CM053580.1, forward strand.
AAATAAAACACAATTTCCAGAGCATAATCCTCACTCTACATCCATTGAGGGAGGTCATGCAAAGATAGATAGATAGATAGATAGATAGATAGATAGATAGATAGATGTAGAAATAGATATAGATATATATTTTGCTTTTTGGAGGGGCAGTTGGGGTTAAGTGACTTGCCCAGAGTCACACGGCTAGTTTTCTGTTAAGTGTCTGAGGCTGCATTTGAACTCAGGTCCTCCTGACTCCAGGGCCAGTGCTCTATTCACTGTGCCACCTAGCCGCCCCCACGCAAATATTTTTATCCTTGTTTTGCAGAGATGACAAGAAAAAGTCCAAGTTTTAGAGAGGAGATGACTTGTCCCACTAGTATGTGACAGAACCAAGAATTGAACTCAAGTCTCTGACTTCCTAGGCTTGGAATCAGGAAGATTTGTCTTCACGAGTTCAAATCCAGCCTCAGATACTTACTAATTATATGACCTTGGGCAAGTCACTTCACTTGTATTTCCCTCAATTTCCACAACTATAAAATGAGGATAAGCATAGCACCTAGCTCTCAGGGTTCTTGTGAAAATCAAATGAGATAATGTTTGTAAAGCACTTAGCACAGTGCCAGGCACATAGGAGGCACTGAATAAACACTTATTTCTTTCTTCTTTAAGATAGTTTTTTTTTCTCTCCCCTTCATAGACATGATCAAGGCATCTGTAGCTAACTGGACTGTAATTTTTTGAAGTGAAAATGTGAAAATTATTTCCAGGTTATCCTTTTCACATTGCTGAAAGGCATGTAAATTAATATTGATGTAGACATGGTGGCAACGTGAACTATAAACAAAGAGAGAAATTGTAAATGGAGTCAGCTGTTGCTTGTGACCTTTGAGTATATTAACTGCTTTTGGATTATTTGTAGCAGTCTAGGATGTCATCACCTCTGGGGACTAGAGCTATAAGTAAGTATGCTAAGTTAGGAAGGGGTCCATCCTAGCTAGGCACAAATGGAGTGGGATGTTTATATATGGATATGTGTGTATAAATGTATGTCTCTGATTGCATTTCGAAACCTAATACCCTCACTTATGCATGTTCTCTCTCTTCTCTGAACTTTTCTAGAACCCATTCATTTGGTAATCTTAATTTATTGTCTTATATTATTAATGATAACAGGTACTATGGCATAAATACAATAATGATTATTAGAATTTATATAATGATTTAAGTTTTGCAAGATGCTTTACATTTAATATCTCATTGTTCCCCACAAGAATCCTGAGAGGTAGGTACTATTAATATCTTCATTTTACAGAGAAGGAAACTGATGTTGAGAGAGGTTAAGTGACTTACCCATGGCCACATAGAGAGTGAGTTTTTAAAGAAGTATTTGAACTTAGGTCCTGAGCTCAGGTCTAGTACTCTATCTACTGCATCACTACTCATGAAGACCAAAGTTCAGGTCCCACCTCTGACATGTGTCGTCTGTATGATCCTATGATCCTGGGCTAGTCACTCTACTATTCAGTGCTCTAGACAACTCTCTAATATTATACATTGCAGAGAAGGCACTGACCTGCATTGGCAGAGGGAATTCTCTGTATCCATGAAATCACAGGTCTAGTCCCTATTCTCCTCAAACCTACCATGCCTCCACCTCCCCCCACCCTCTCAGCTTGCTTCATATTTCACTGAAAAAATTGAAGGCATTCACTGACAGCTCCCTGTTCTCCCTTCTCCTTATTTTACACCACCCAGATGACTCCTGCCACAATCTTCTCCTTCACTCCTGTTTCACATATTTAGGGGTAGTCTTTCTCTTTGCCAATGCTAACCCCTCTACATGCACAAATGATCTCATTCCTTCCATCTCCCCAGCCAATTGTCCTCTCCATCATCTCCACTTTCTCATTTATCTTCAAACTCTCCCTGTCTACTGGGTACTTCTCTGCTATCTATAGACATTCCCACATTTCCTTCATCTTAAAAAAATTCTCATTTGATCCATTTATCTTCACTAGGTATCATTCCATATCTCTCTTTCCTTCAGAAGGTAATCTACAGTAGATGCCTTCTCTTCTTTTTCCTTTCACTGTCTTCTTAACTCTCTACAGTCTTATGTCTAACCTTATTATTCAACCAAAACTGCTATCTCCACAGTAGATAACAATTGCTTACTTGTCAGAGGGAAAAAAAAGATCTTTTTTCAGTCTTCATCCTTCTTGACCTCTCTGCAGCATTTGACACTGTCAATCACTCTCTTCTCTTGATACTCTCTTCTTTCTAAGTTTTTAGGCCACTACTGTCTCCTAGTTCTCCTGCTACCTATCTGACTGTTCCTTCCCAGACACGTTTAGTACATCTTCCTCCATACATGCTCACTAACCGTGGGTGTCTTACAAGGCTCTGTCCTGAGCCTTCTTATAACTCTATACTGTTTCACTTGGTGATCTCATCAGCAACCACAGGTTCAAGTATCATCTCAATGCTGATGATTCTCAGTCTAATTATCCAGCCCTAAACTCTCCTCTACCTCCAGTCCCAGATTTCCAAATGCCTATTAGACATCTCAAATTGGACATATAGTAGACATCTTAAACTCAATTTGTCCAAAACTGATTTCATTAATTTTTCCCTCAATTTTCTTACTTCTTCTAAATCTTCTTATTACTGTCAAGGGCATCACCATCCTCCCAATCTCCAGGCTTGCAACCTTGATTCTTCTCTATCTCCCAACCCACTCCGCTATGGCCTATCTGTTAATTTTCTTTTCGTAGCATCTCTCCTATATTCCCCTTTTTCTCCTCTGATGCTGTCTCCACCCTGATGCATGCAAGACCTCATATACAAATTTCTGGTCTTTTGCAGTAGTCTGCTGGTTGGTCTCCCTTCTTGCCACAAGTCTCTGCCTACTTCTGTCAATCCACTCAGCTGCCAAAATGATTTTCCTACAGCATAATTCTGACCATGTCACCCCACCACTGCTCAGTAAATTGCAGTAACTCCCTATAACCTCCAACATCAAATATAAAATCCTCTATTTGGTATTCAGAGCCATCATAACCTACCCCACCCCATCCAGTGATGTTGGCCTCTTTGCTGTTCCTCAAACAAGACAATTCATTGCCTGACTAGGCATTTTCTCTGTCTGTCCCCCAGGCGTGCCTGGAATCTATCCCCCCTTGTCTGTACCTGCTAGCTTTCCTGACTTCCTGTAAGTCCCAGCTAAAATCCTATCTTTTATTGGAGGCCTTTCCAAATCCCTTTTCATTCTAATGTCTTCCCTCTGATATAATCATCTATTTATCTTGTATGTATTATTTGTACATAATTATTTGCATTTTTGTTTCACCTATTAGATTGTGAGCTTCTCAAGGGCAGGGCCCATCTCTTGCCATTTTTGTTATACTTAGTTCTTAGCACAAGTACTTAGCACATAGTAGACACTTGATAAATGTTTATTGACTGACTGTCTATCTCCTATAGCTAATTACATTTTCAACTGTAGATCTTTTCTTCTCAGCTAAGCACAGTGGGGGCAGAGGCCACGTATTATATGTTTTTGACTCCATTCGTTGTTGTTCTGTCATTTTTCAGTTATGTCTGACCCCCATTTGAGGTTTTCTTGGCAAAGATACTGAATTGGTTTGCCACTTCCTTCTCCAACTCATTTTACAGATGAAGAAACTGAGGCACATCACATTAAGTCACTTGCCCAGGGTCACACAGCTAGTAAAGGTCTAAGGTCAGATTTGAACTCAGGGAGATGGGTTATCCTGACTCCAGGGCTGTCATTCTATCCTCTGCGCCAGCTAGCTGCCGCCTTTAATTCCATAGTATCTGTTATACTACCTTATTTGTTGATTGATTGTTTTTTTTTATGTTGCCTGTCTCTTCTCCCTTCTACTACTATCTAATGTTATCTTTATTAACATATAGATAATAGTCTTTGAAAATTTTTTTTAGGTCAGATCTTTGATTTAATTAGTGCAGAGAATTCTTGCCCTGGAGATTCCCACCACCAGTGAGGGAACTTGATTTGCCAGTGGTTACACAATTAGTATGTATTAGAGGAGAGACCTCAACCTAGGTTTTCCAGACATCCAAACCTTGCTATTTATGTTGAATATAATGTCATTCTTCAGATTTCCCAGGTTTTTCACCACAGTGTTATCTTCAATTTCTTACTCTCTCACCCCACAGATCTTCACATTTCTGCTTCCATAACATTTTTCAATCTCAGTTTTTCTCTCCACTCAAATGGCTACCATCATGCCCTACTTGCCACATGTTGTACTACTACAATGGCTTACAATTGGTCTACCTTTCTCAAGTCCCTTCCTGCTCTAATCCATCCTCCACACAACTACCAGAGTGATTTTCCTTCAGCTCTGACTATCATTCCCTTAGTGTACGAGATTCAGGAATCTCCTATGGTAAGATTAAAGTATCCTCTGTTTGTTTTTTAAAGCCCTTTACAACTTGGTCCCAACCTACATTTCCAATCTTATTACTTCCCTTCCTGTACTTTAAGATCCGGGTAAATTGATAAATTGCAGAGGAGTCAAGATGGCAGCGTAGAAGCAGGAAGATTCAGTGGCTCCCCCTGTAACCACTTCAAATACCTATAAAATATAACTCTAAATAAATTTTAGAGCTCCAAAACCCACAAAGTGATAGACAAACAAATCTCCTGCTGAAGGCTGCCCAGCAGGCAGACAGAAAGGGTTCATCTCAGTATGCTGGGAGCTGAGCCTATGGTTTTAGCCCCAGGGTGGCCAGGACCAGCCATAGCTGGAGCATTCTGGAGAGTGGATCACCAGCAGCTGTGGTAGTTTCCAGAAATATCAACCCATAAATGCCAAAGACAAAGTGACAGGTTAGTGGAACTCAGCTGAATTTGGGGGGCACAGAGGAGTGGGCCCCGCCCTCTGCCCCCAGAGCCAGAAGGGGCAGAAGCAGCAGCTATGCAGCTGCCTCCATGTGGCTGCTTCAGAGCTCCTGGCCTGCAGATTGCAGGGGGGCCAAGCGACCATTCAGAGGCTAAGTGCTCTTGCCTTAACCTGCCTGGATCAGATCATGGTCTTGGGTGGTGGTCCTAAGGTATCTGACCAGTGAGCCAAAGCTGGTGGGGGCTGTAGAGACAGTGGCCTCCTAATAGGTCTGGAAGCTGCAAAAACCCCAGCAATGTGGGACAAAGCTCTACCCTCTGGAAGCAGAGTGCAACTGTGGCTCAAAAGTCAAGTTAATTGACTGGCAACATGAGCAGGCAAAGGAAGCAAAGCAAGCACAGCCGTCCAACTTTAGATTCCTTTTTTGGGGACAAAAAAGATCAAAGCACGGAACAGAAGGAAGACAACACAGTCAGAACTCTTGCACCAAAAGCTTCCAAGAAAAACATGAACTGGTTACAGACCATAGACGAGCTTAAAAAGGATTTTGAAAAACAAATAAGAGAAGTGGAGGAAAAACTGGGGAGAGAAATGAGAATGATGCAAGAAAATCATGAAAAGAGAGTCAACAACCTGACTGAAAAAAATAACACCTTAAAAATAGATTAACACAAATGGCAAAAGAGGCCCAAGAAGCCAATGAGGAGAAGATTGCTTTAAAAAGTCAAATTTGCCAGATGGAAAAAGAATTTCAAAAGCTCACTGAGGAGAATAATTCCTTCAGAATTAGATTGGAGAAAATGAAAGCTAATGACTTTATAAGAAATCAAGATACTATTAAACATGAAAAAATAGAAGGCAATGTGAAATGTCTCATTGAAAAAAATCACTGACCTGGAAAATCGATCCAGGAGAGACAATTTAAAAATTATTGGACTACCTGAAAGCCATGATCAAAAAAAAGAACCTAGAAATCATCCTTCAAGAAATCCTCAAGGAAAATTGCCCTGATATTTTAGAACCAGAGGGCAAAATAGAAATTGAAAGAATTCACTGATCACCTCTTGAAAAAGGTCCCAAAAAGAAAACTTCTAGGAATGTTATAGCCAGGTTCTGGAGTTCCCAGATCAAGGAGAAAATATTACAAGCTGCCAAGAAGAAACAATTTGCATATTGTGGAAACACAATCAGGATAACACAGGATCTAGCAGCTTCTACATTAAGGGATCAAAACGCCTGGAATATGAGATTCTGGAGAT
>CM053580.1:483062025-483085099 GCA_028627135.1 Pseudochirops cupreus
AGGACTTTCAAGCATTCTTGATAAAAAAAAAAAAACAGAGCCGAATAGAAAGTTTGACATTAAAATACAAGAAGCATGGGAAGGTAAACAGGGAAAAGAAATCAAAAGGAACTTATCAAAGTTGAACTATTTACATGCTAACATGGAAAAATGATAATTGTAACTTATGAAACTTTTCTCAGTATGAGGATAGTTGAAAGGAATATAAATGTATATTTATGTATACATACACATATGTCTATATAGGAAGATATATATGTATATGAATACATATGTGAGTGTGTGTATATGTGTACGGGTATACATAGACAGAGGGCACAAAATCAATTGAATTGGAAGGGATGATATTTAAAGGGTGAAATTGAGAGGTGGGAGAGGAATATAATGAGAGGAGACAGGAAGAGACAGAATGGGGTAAATTATCTCATATAGAAGAGGCAAGGGATAACTGTTACAATGGAGGGGAAGAACAAGAAGGCAAAAGGGAATAGGTCAACCTCTCTCTCATTGAATTTGGCTTAGGAAGGGAATGACATATTCTCTGAATCGGGTATCTTGCCCTACAGGAGAGTACGGGGGAAGGGGATGAGAGGGGGGATAAAGGAGAGGAGGGCAGGTTGGGGGGGAGGGTTGTTAGAAACACACACTTTTGGAAAGGGACAGGGACAGAGTAGAGAATAGAACAAGTGGGGGGTGAGATAGGAAGGAGGGAAATGTAGTGTGTTTTTCACAATATGTCCATTGCAGAGATGTTTTGCATAACTACACATATATGGCCTGTATTGAATTGCTTATCTTCCCAGTGGGGGTGAGTGATGAGGGAGGAAGGGAAAGAATCTAGAATTTAAAGTCTTAAAATCTAATGTTTAAATATATGTAATAATCATAATCATTATTATTATTATTAGTCACATGCAACTGGGAAATAAGAGATACAGGCACTGGGGTAGGGAGATCCATCTTGCCCTACTGGAAAGTCAGAGGGGTGGTGGGGGAGGATGTAGGAGAGAGTAGACTGGGAGAGGAGGTGTACAATGGGATCACTTTTTTTGGGGTGGTGGGTAGGGGAAAGATGGGGAGAAAATTTGTAACTCAAATTCTTGTGGAAATGAATGATGTAAACTAAAATATTAAATAAATAAATTTAAAAATACATTAAATATTTTATTCTTATAATTATGTGTATAATTATATATAAAATATAAATATAAAATATATTAAATTAAATTAAAATATTAAAAATATTAAACAAATACATTTTTAAAAAGAAAGAAAAAGATCCAAGTAAATTACTTTCATTCAGTTTCTTACATATGGTACTCCATTTCCTGTCCCTGTTTCACTGCTTTGGCCATCTCCCTTCCCTGAGCACACTCCCTCCTTATCCCCACCCCTTTGCCTTCAAAACAAAGCTCAAACACTGCATTCTACATTAAGTCTTTACAAATTCTACCAAGTATGCTCACATGTTTATCATATATTTACATATATGTGTATACACACATACATGTCATATATACACATCTATCTATCTATCTATATATATATATATACATCTCTCTCTACACACACGCAAACTCATATACACACAATTATATACCCTTATATGTCATCTCCCCTGATAAACCATAAGCTTCTTGAGAGTGAAAATTCTCAGTGTCTAGCACAGTGCCTGACATAAATGTTTTTTGACTGATTGATAGACTCTCTGGTGGGATCCACCATATTCTATTATAATACAATGTTCCTTTGTATCCCCAGAACCTATCATGGTGCCTGGCCCATTATTGATTATTAAAGATAGGAAAATAAAATTTCAGATGTTTATGTGAATATAGAATGCTTTTTATTTAAATTGAGGGAATCAAATCATGATCTAAATAGGTAGGAAGATACAGTTTGGCATTTTTTTCTATAAAAGGTACTTTGATCTTATTTGACATTTAACTTAAATTTCAAGAAACATTTATTAAATCGTTCAATCAAATCATCACCTAACAAGCATCTCTCAGGCCCCATTATGTGTCAGGCAATATGCTAGCTGCTGATATAAGTGCAAAAACTGGAACGATCCCTCACCTCAAAAAGATAACCATGGGGGAAGCAACAGGTACACATAGAAATAGTTACTGGGCCAATAAACACTCATTGAGCACCTACTGTGTTCCAGGAACTGTGCTGAATGACAGTGATACAAAGAGAGCTAAAAGAACTGTTCTTAAGATGTTCATAGTCTAATCCAAACAAGCATATATATACATATATATATAAGATAAACTCAAGATAAGGCCTGTGCAACATATGACCTGAGGACTGCTTGAGGCCTGCCAAAAGATTTTGGGGAACCCATGAAAAATGTAGAGAATGTAAAAGAAAATAAAGATGTAAGGAGTGCTTTGTGTGTGCCCTGTTTAACCCACCTTCCACTAGTCACTATTGTGCCCATCATGTAACTTGGTAGATGGGTTGCCACTGCACACTCTCTCCTGTTTGTCATGTGACCTGAGGCAACCAGCCATTGTCAGTCTGTCTCTAGGGTGTGAGGAGAGAGAGTCGTGTCTTTTTGCTGTGTTTTCAGTCGTTACTAAATGTAAACAGTAAGAAAATATGAAAAATGTTTTAAAACTTGTACAGCTTAGCAAAGTAATTTTTTTAACATTAATGTGATTTCATGATAAAAATCTTAAGTAATAAGCAATTAATTGAAATTTCCCTTTAAAATATGGTTTATTTGAAAATAATTTAATCATTAGTTGTACCTTTACTTGGAAAGTAAGCCACTAAAAACCCATCTGCGGGCTGAAGAAGTTTAGCCTATTTTAATTTTGGCCCCTGCCTACTGCAAAGTTGTGCAGTTCTGTTAAAGATATTCAACAGAGGGAAGTCACTAGAATTAAGGCAGTTCAGGACAGACTTCCTGTAGAAGTTAGGATTTTAACTGGGACTTTAAAGAAGCCAGGAAATACAGGAAGCAGAGAAAAGGAAAGAGAGGATTCCAGGAATTGGGGAACTGCCAGTGAAGATGCCCAAGATAGGAAATGGAGCCTTGTTTTTGAGAAACAGCAAGGAGGTCAGTGTAAAGTGTAAAAAGACTGGAAAAGTGTGTGTAGGGGTGAGGTTATGAAAGGCTTTGAATGCCAAACAAAAGATTGTTGATCTGACATTGGAGCTGTTAGGGAGCCACTGGAGTTATTGAGCAATGGGTTGATATGGTCAGATCTATACTTTAGGAATATCATCTTGACAGCTGAATGGAGGATGGGTTGGAGGAGGGAAAGGCTTGTGGCAGGGAGAACTGCCAGTAGGCTATTGGATTAGCTCAGGTATATGCTGATTAGGGCCACCAGGTTGGTGGCAGCATCTAAGGAGAGAAGGGGGCTTATGAGATAGATGTTCAAAGGTAAAGTTGCCAGGCATTAGCAACAAATTGAATATGGAGGTTGAGAGAGAGATAGAGTGAAGTCAAGGAAAACACCTAGCTTGCAAATTTGGGGGAGTGGGAGATTGGTGTTTTCCTTGACAGTGATAGCAAAGTTAGTAGGAGGAGACAGGTTTTTTGTTTGTTTTTGGAGGGGGCGAGATAATGAGTTCAGTTTTGTACATCTTGAATTTAGGATGCTACTGCACATTCAGTTTGAGATATCTGAAATGCAGTTGGAAATAAATGATTGGAGGACAGCAGAAAATTTAGGACTAAATGAGTAAATTTGAGAATCATTAGCATAATTAATTAGCATAATTAAATCCATGAAAATTTGTAACATCACTAACTGAAGAAGTAGAGGGAGAAGGGGAAAGGGCCCAAGATAGAGCCTTATGGCACATCCATGGTTAGTGGGTATGACTTGGATGAAGATCCAGCAAAGGAGATTGAGAAAGATCAGTCAATTAAATAAGAGCTGAACCAGGGGAGAATAGTTTCATGAAAACCTTATTATTATCATTATTAATTGTTATTTTTGATCTTTAATGAGTTGGGCCCACAACTGTGGAAAAAGAGTCTATATAATAGTATCTTCAGGGCTTAGCACAGTGCCTGGCATGTAGTAGTAAAGTCAGGTCAAGTCAACATTTATTAAATCCTTGCTATACACCAGGCACTGTGTTAAATGCTGAGAGAATAGAAACACAAGCAGAAAGTAAGAAATCCAAGCCCTCAAGGGACTTCAAGTCTAAGCGGGGGAAGATTCAAAAAGGGAACTGAAAAAACAGGGAAAGGGGAGGAAGAAGAGAGAAAGTACTCAGCACGGAGGCATCTTAGAGAAAGTTCAAGAGAGTCAGGAATGCAACCTGGAGAAGAAGGAAGACATATTTGGCCTTGGTACCTTGCTTAAAAAAGGGGTTTGGAAACAAATTAGCCAATTAAAGGGAGAGGCTGCAGCGAAAAGGGTAGTTCTGTTGTGTGATCTCGGGGGTAGAGTGAGTTTCCAGGGTGAAACGATTTCTAGGACATAATTGGCACTTAATAAATGCTAGTTGATTGATTGACCGACTGTATGTATGATTTATGAAGTCCTACAATCTCAGAAGAATTAAATTAAAATGACAACCAAAAGGACAATGAAAAGATAAATAGTGGGCACCAGTAGGCCATAGCACATTACCTTTGACGCTGTGTAGGAGAGCCAGAGTAGAAGATATTGAGAATATATCCGGCCAGAAATGGTGGTGACCTGTCTAATCATATGGCAAGAATAAGAGATGATTATCTAATGAGAACACTGTTACACTGGGAGATACTAAAAGAACCAGAGAAAGGCTTCTATTAAACTATGTAATTCCTCTATCAAAGATTTATAGGAAAACATGGACAAAAAAAAGGACAGATAGAAGAAAAAGGTGTGGAATAATTGTCATCTGCATCAAAGAGGAAGTTACTCACAACCAATAAAATAAAAAATCTTGCAAAGTACAAGCTCTCAAAAGGTTAAATCAGTGTTGTTTCAAATACTTTAAAATCCTTATAAATGTTATCCTTTCTGTTCATGGGAACATCACTAAATTGTAACATGAAATGAATAGTTTGTCTAGATTTTTCTTAACAATAAAAAGGCATTTTGATTTTTAAAAATTCAATTGACAGAATTTTGAGAAAAAAACATTTTTTTTAATTCACCTTGGAAGGGGGTGAAAAAAAAATGGTTGGGTAGGATTCAAGCCAGTAAGTAGGCCATAGCCCTAAAATACAAACTGAGAATGTGTCATTTTTGAAGCTTGTTTGAAGTTTTGTGGTTAGTACATTATGAAATGAATGCCCTTATTTCCATAATACTTTAAAAAACTGTTGGGATGAAATGAGTTAAGGAATTGTTTCTTAGCAAGGAACATACATGCATATAAAAAAATTTTTTTGTCACATGATAAATGATTTAACAACCCAGGTGGAGAATTTGTATTTCACAAATGCCAAAAATACTGAATCTGTTATCTGAAGCTATTTGTCTCCTTTGCCATGTGCCAGAAAGGAGTTCTGTTTGAGCAAATTTTAGCAAAATGGAACAGCTGTCTACCAGAATGGAGATTCAGTTGAGTATAAGCAAAGTTGTCTGTTTTAAGTATGGCTTGAGATTATTTTGTTTGGTTTACTAACAAACTTTTTTTCTTTTTTTACTATCAAGGAAAATGAAGCTACCACATTTAGATTTTACTATCAGTTCTAAAAGAGACTTGTAAGAGGATGGAGAAATGGCCCTGGAAAGAACACAGATGGGAAAAGCAACAAGTTTCCACAAATATGGCTCTCTTTAATACCAAGAATCAGGAGTCTTGAGTTCTGGTCCTGACTGCCAAGAACTAGTTGTGTGACCTTTGGTAAGTCACAAAACTTCTCTGGATCTCGGTGTCTTCATCTATAAACAGATTGCTTTGTCAATCTTTACAATGCCTTTCAGTGCTAAAGTCCATGATTCTTCTAGATGTCTGAGGTATACTTTTCTTGGAAGGGTGGAAGACTCTTACTAACTGATACAAAGCAAAGTAAATAGAACCAGGAGAACAATTTATACAATGGCCAGGATAATAAGGTAAAGGAAACCAATTTTGAAAGACCTCTTATGACTTATGACTTATGACTTCAAAGACTTGATGATGACACATGCATTCCACCTATCAACAAAGAGGTGGTGGACAATAGGTGTAGAATGATGCATGTCTTCAGATATGGCCAGTGTGTATGTTTGTTTTGCTTGTTGACTTATTTGTTTCAAGGGAAAATTCTATTGGGAGCTGGGAGAGGTGGGGAGAAAACAAAAGACTAAGCCAGGAGACTGACCTCCTATTACTTTTGCCTGTGATTTCACTACTACTTTCTTTCAAGAAATCATGCAAGTCTATTTCATTTTTAATGACAATAATTTTAATCATTAGGAAGTTTTAAAATCTAATATAAAAGATAAATTACTTGTTCCTGAATTAGTGAGTCATAGGAAACTAATTAAAAATCTATATCTCATTTTTATAAAATGCTTGACTGCTCTAAAAAAGCAGAAAAAAAATAATTATTCACTTGTAAGCCTAACAGTTTGACTTTTGTATACTAGCTATTTTTTTCCTATGTTTGACCTGGCCAAATAACCAAACTCTTTGTTTTTTTCTGACATTTACCTGAGTTTCTTATTCAGTAAATTCACTTTAAATGTCAGAGAAGCATGTGGGATTATAGATTTTAAAAATCTAATTTAAACAGCACTTCTGAGAAGTCCAAAAATATTTTGAAGAAATGTTCTTTGCACCTGAATTTTGGGGGAATTCGCTAACATCAATACAGAGGCTTACTTCAGGATGTGTGTGTGTGTGTGTGTGTGTGTGTGTATGTGCGTGTAAGATCAGGTTGAATATTAGTGGGTAAATTTGAATTCATTCATTTAAAAATAGTTTCTTTAGAAACTGTAACATCTACAAAAAAACTTTTAATTAAATGCTGTTCCTGCTGTAACTCATATTTTATAATTCCTTTGGAGTTTAATAATTATATTTATAGACCTCTCCTCTTGGTAATCTTTAATATTTTCTGTTTTCCTCTTACTTTATCTAGAAAAATGAACCTAATTTGACTGAACTGAATCAGACAAAGAACTTATTACACTTGAACTATTACTGTCCTTGTTAAAAATAACTGTCCTATGTGAAGCACTTCGAAGTTTGGAAAAAGTTTTCCTTGCTGACCTAGTGAAGTAGTTGCTGCAAATAATTTTTATTCCCATTTTACAGAGGAGGAATCAGATCCAGAGAGGTTAGATGACTTATTCTGGACACTAGGCTGCCATTAATATACAACCTAAGGCTGCATTTGATTATTTGGTAGCCATATAGCACTATTGGTTCATCTTGAGATTGTTATCACCTAAAACTTCTAGATTTCTTTCACATTTAAACCATATGAAGACCTCTGATGATGGTAAACACATTACTTCCTGGAGCAGCCCACTTGACTTTTAGAGAGCCCTAATTGTAGTCAATCAATGAATATATCAACAAAAATTTATCAAGTGCCTACTGTGTGCCAGGCACTATGTTAAGCATGGGGGATACAAAAAGAGGCAAAAGACAGTTACAGCCTTGAAAGAACTTATGGAATTTTAACCCTGTTAGGTAATTAAACCTTGCATCAAACCTAAGGCTGCTTCTGCAGCTTCTACTGGCTGCTTCTACTTCTCTCTGTTGTGCCCAGGCAGAACAAAATCAATCTCTCTTTCTCATGACAGCCCATCAGATACTTGAAGGCAGCTCATAACTCCCTTTCCTTTAAGTCTTCTCCTGAAGAATATTTTCTAGGCTAAACATCTCAAATTCTTTCAAACAGTTCTCAATAGGCATAGGCTCCAGTCACCTCAGTATCTTGGTTTCTCTCCTCTGGCCACGGTCCAGTTTTTCATTATTCCCCCTAAAATATGTTGTCCAGAACCACACAAAATAACCCAGATGTATCTGGTCAGGGCTGGCTTAAGTGGGACTTGCCTTTGCTTTTATTATTATTCCCAGCACTTACTTAGTGTCTGGCATATGATTAAATGCTCATTTCCTGACTAACTGATTATCACCTTTCATGTTTTACAGACTTTGTCTCACCTTAATTGAATAGCCTAAAATTAAATTTGCTTTTTTGGCTGTCATATCTCACACTGTTGACTTATACTGATCTGGCAGTCCACCAAAACTCCCAGGTCATTTTCCCATAAACTGTTATCTGGCCAGTTTTTGTCTTATTCTTGCAATCTCAAAATAATAAAGTTACAGTTGTTGGACACATGATTCTAATTAATCAAGAAAGCGTAATCTGTTCAATTATAATGGCATGATAGTTGTGTGATCATTTTTACAGAGTTTATACTAAAAACTCTGTTTCCTGGTTATTATAATATTCTTCTGGCATGACCCATAAGAAGGGAAAAAATGTTTAGAAACCCCAAGTGATTGGAGTAGAGGAAATTGTGAGCAAATATTACAACTGATTCTTCTTTGTTAGCTTTTCATGTTGTCTTGCTGTTCATTTATGTAGTGATCAGAGACATAAAAGATCGGCATACTGCAGGGCAGTCTGTATCATGTACTTGCCAGCTGGAGGCTCTCAGGATGAAGATAGAAAGGGGTGGAGGAATGGTTATTAAGTGCATGACAGCATTACCACCAATTGTGTTGGCCAAAAGACCTCACTAAAATCTGTTTTTCTATTTTAATGCTAAAGTCTCCCAGGCAAAGTAGAGAGAAGGAAACAATTAGCTGAATCTGTCAGGGTCAGGTCCCTAAAAAATTGCTAGAGAGAAAAAAAAAATCAGGCTTTCTGATAGGTTGATTAGTTGCTTGTATCCCTTAAGTTGTTTAATTGTTTTCTCCACATTATTATGGAATCATAAAACCTTAAAGCTAGAGGTGACCTTGGAGGCTTTCCAGTTAACCTTCCCATTCCAGATAGAAATTTCCCTTAAGACATCATTGATATGTGGTCAATCATCCTCTTTTTTGAACATTTCTGATGATGGTACCCTTTGGGGAAAGCCTGCTTTGATTTTAGTCTGACTCTGTGTGGACAAAGCCCATCACAAAATATGACAATAAATTCAGAATGAAACTGAGAAATGGACACCCGAGTTATACAGAAAAATAATATGAATGATATAGGGATGAACTACTTTTTTTTCAAAAAGGTACTACCTTTTCTTTATATTTTATTATGGTTTTAGTTATGATAGCTTAGATTACTTAAAGCTGATTTAGATTCAGTTTTCTATTCAGTTAAAAAACATCATGCCCCCACTATTCAATTAAGCGAAAACTTTCTGTCTACTTCAGAGGTATCAGATACACCACTCTCAGGCATGTGTGGCCAACACTCCCCAGTGTGATTCTAGATTAAAATGTAATTGGGAATTATTTAATAAAGTAAACAAAAATATAGATAAAACCAATGATACTGTTAATATGTGTTTTTTTAAGTCAATATGCCCCACAGGGATACTTACCTATCTCCTAATGTCCCTGGTTTCTTTTTGAGTTTGATACTGCAGGTCTTCTGACTGAGTACACAACAATGTGAAGAAGTAGTTGGGATTTGAATTCAGATTTTTTTTATGACTGCAACTCTAATATTCTTTCCACTATACCACCTAGTTTCCATAGTGGGAGATTTGGAGTCAGATTCAAAACTTAGCTCATTACTGATTTCCTGAGTTATCCTGGGTAAGTCCCTCAAACCCTCTGGGCCTCAGTTTCCCCATCTCTCAAATGAAGGCACTAGCTGCTTCTGAGGTTCTTCTCAATTCTAAACCTCTGATTCTATGATCTCTGTATAATTAAAGTTCAAGGGCAGACTGGATTGTTTTAGAACCAAAATTTGTTTTATGACCTCAATGGTCTAACTTGCCTGTTTATATAACTTAAATACTCTGCTTGAGTATATGCAATTCTCCCTTTCATTTTGTTAAATTCATAAATGGATAGATGAACCTTGTCCCAGTGAGGAAAAGTACATATATTTTCTAAGATAACTTCTGTCCATTTGTATTCTTCCTCTGAGTGTAGAAGACAAATTATTTTAAAGAGTATGAAATTGCTAACCTAGAGATGTAGTAGCCAGTTCTTATAATTCTGTCATTCTAGGACTTAAAAATATCACTGATGATCACTTGCAATTGCCCAAAACACTTAGACACATTTCTGTGTTTTCAAAGGATATATAGAGTTAGTCAGCTCTGTAGTCAGATTGTAGACCTTCACTAAATAACTCTATTTAGATACTTCCTTCTGCTTGTAGAGTTCTTAATTGGCTCTTGCATTCATAGTTCCCTGGGATCAGGCCACAGCATGTGTCAGCTTTATTCATCTCTACATAGTCCTCAGAAGCCACTAGGAACATTATTTTAATTCAATTCAACATTTATTAAGCATTTAAAAGAATTCTTTAAGGATTTCAAATTTCTAGCTATTCCTTAAGAGGAAAAAAAATTGCATCACAATGATTATTAAATCTAAATCCTGAGCGTTTTACTTAAGGATATACCACTTGTATCTACAATGACATCTCAAATTCTTCTTACACCACATTTGACTGTGAATAAAAACTTTGGCTGGAAAAGAAAATAAAAACAAAACTCAACTTCCCCTGAGGGTGAGTGGCTTTCTACCCTGTTTAATCTGGGATATCTTGGCTTTATTAAATTTTTAAATCCTTATGAGGCGATAAGTATCCTGCTGGACTAGTGTATGCTATTTTTCCCAGCTTACTTTGAAGCAGTAATCCATTCTTTTTATCATTCCGAAGACTGTGACCAAGTTAAGTCAAGCCAACAAGCCTTTAGTGGAGGCTTACTGTGTGCCAGGTACGATGCTAGGCTTGGCGAATACAAATATAAGAAGAAAGAAAAGGAATTCCTGCCCTCAATGAGTTTATATGCTAATGGGAGGTGGGGGGAACACAACATACAAAAAAGGAAGCTGAAGAG
Organism: Pseudochirops cupreus; assembly: GCA_028627135.1. Taxonomy (NCBI): domain Eukaryota; kingdom Metazoa; phylum Chordata; class Mammalia; order Diprotodontia; family Pseudocheiridae; genus Pseudochirops; species Pseudochirops cupreus. Next base: position 483,072,963 of record CM053580.1, read on the forward strand.
TGAGGGGAGTGGAGAGGTCTCTAATCTGAAGCATTGTAAAGAAAATCCAGAAGGTCAAGAGTGATTTTGGAAAGGAAGACATGACTGGCTGGAGTGTTTTCCTTAAAATGGAGGTTTTGGGAGGAACTAAATAACCCCCCCCCCCCAAAAAAAAAGGGCTTTGGGGAAGAGGATTCTTAAAATGTAAGAGATATAAGGGTGAATTTAAGGTGTAGAACAGGGCAAAAGAGGACACTCATGGTGAATAACCTCAGTTGTGTTGGTAAAGGCTGAGACAAGGTCTTTAGCCAGAGGGAGCAGAGTTGTGTGGGTGACTTGAGGAGAAGAGAAGCTGTGATATAAAAGATGTGTGATAGAGCATGATAATCAATAAATGAAGAATAAAATGACTGGTATGTGATAAAGAGAAGACCCAACTGAGATTATAAAACATTCATTTGTAGTGGTCATCCTGATTGTAGGACTTGCTCAATAACTGGGGAATGGCAGCAGGGAAGATATTCAGAGGGTGAGAATAATCCATGCTTAAGATTTGCTCCAATCTTCGACAGAAAGGTGGTCCTTCTCATTGTTAAGTCCAACCCCTTTACTTTACTTGCAACCTTGATCCCATCCATTCCTGTCTCCTCTGAGGGTTGCCCCTTTCATTATTGTCTCTTCTTAATTTTCAATCTTTATCCTCTGTCTACTATTTGTAGACATTGCTGATGTCTGTAAACTTGTTGATGTTTCCCCCATCCTCAAAAAGCCTTCCCTTGACCCGACCCTCCCCTCAAAACATTTTAGAAGTCATGGTAAAAGCTGTCTACAATCACTGCCTTTACTTTCTCATTTCACACTTCCTTCTCTACTCCATGGCTATTTGAATTCTTTCTGTCCCTATTTTTCAAATGAAATGTCCTTCTCCAAGATCACAAGTGATCTCTATATTGCTAAATTTAATAATCTTTTTTCTTCTATGTCTCTTTAGTGTTTTACACTGTTGACCACTTCTTCCTACTAGATATTTTCTCCTCCATGAACTTTTTTTTGGGGGGGGGGTGGCACTGTGGCACTGTGGCACTGTGGCACTGTTCTATTTAGGTTTTCTTCTTACATGTCTGACTGATTCTTCTCCATTTCCTTTCCAGGACATTTATCCCTCTTCTTCCTCACCTACCCCATGTATGGGTGTACCCCAGGGCTCTGCCTCCTCTCTCTGCACTCTTTCTTGCTATTCTCCTCAGATCCCAATGGTTCTCCAATCCTCTCTATGTAGATCACTCCTAGTTTTACATCTGCAATCCTTATCTCTCTGAGATCTAGTCCTTCTTCTCCAACTGGATGTCTCAAAGGCATTTCATGTCAGCATGTTCAGAAATAGAACTCATTATCTTTCTTCCTAAATCCAACCCTCTTCCAAATCTCCCCATTTCTGTTGATGGTGTCATTATTCTTACAGTTACCCAGGTTCACTCCCTCAAGGTCTTCCTTCATTCTTTGTTCTCTTCATCCCCCAGTTCTAAGTAGTTGCAAAGTCTTGCTGATTCTGTCTCCAAATCTCTTTCCTCAGGTCCATTCCATCTACTCACAATCACCCTAGTTCAGGCCCTTGTTGCTTGTTGCTTGAACTCTATCAAATAATATTCTAATTGTTTTCCCTGTTTCTAAGACATGTGTCTGATGATATCAATCCCTTGCTTAGAAAGCTCTAGAGAGTGGCTTCTTATTGCCTCTAGAATCAAATAGAAGTTCTTCTGCTCAGAATTTAAAACACTTCACAATCTGGCTTCAGCTTCTTCCTGTACTCTATACTGTAGTCAAACTGGCCCACTTGCTGTTCCCTGTACTTTCCATCTTCTGCCTCCAAACATTTGCATGGGCTATCCTTAACACCGGTTTGGTCTTCCCTCTTCACTTCCACCTTTTGGAATGCCTAGCTTCTTTCAACGCTTGGCTTAAGTGCCACCTGCTTCAAAGGGCTTTTCTTGATTCTATAAGTTGTTATTCTCTGCCCCCAAATTCCTTTATGTTTATTGGAGATATATCTTGCATTGACTTACCTGTATACATGTTGTTCCCTCTAAGTGTAATGTAAGTTTCTCAAGTGCAGGGACTATATTATTTTTTGTCTGTCTCCCTAGCACTAAGCATAGTATAGGTACTTGTTGAATGGAACACATGTGAACAAAGGCATGAAGACAGAAGAATGAAGTGTGTATAAGGAACAGAAAATAATCCAGGTGACTGGAGCAGACTATATGAAGGGGTAAAATGTAAAATACTACTGGAGCAGGATGGTGCCATATTGTGGAGGATTTATAAAGGAAGATAAAGGAATTTGAACTTTTCTTTGAAGAATTATGAATAGAAGAGTAATATGACTCGATCTGTGCATAAGGAAGATTACAACTGTAAAGGATGATACTCTTTTCATATATATATGTATATGTGTATGTATATGTATATGTATGTGTATTTGTATGTATATATACACACATACAAATATATATTATATATGGGGTTTTTTTTTCCACTTCAGATTGCCCATTACATTTCGACAGTACTGCTGGAATTTGTCTTTCTAAAGGTGATCCTGGGCAAGACTGCTCTCTAGTACTCCTTGGTATCCTACCTTCCTTTAGACCCATATGCTCATTTCTAACATCCCATCCCTCCAGTCCCCCAGTATCCCATGGATGCTCAAAGTACCTTAGTGAGTACTCCTTGGAGTTGCCTATGTTCTTTGATTATTTCTTTGTGTCTCTACCATCAAAATTTTTCTTCCCTCAGTGCATTCTGAGAAATAGCTAGGTATCAGGAGGAGAGTAATTACAATGGAGATAAAAAGTGAATAGCCATTGATGACTAGACTTTGACTTATGCCATGATCTCCAGTCACCTCACCATCACAGAAGAATTCTGCTGGGTATACATCAGTTTTGCAATGAATTTTCTTAAAAGTGATACTCAGAGCTGAACACAGTATTTCAGATGTGGTCAGTCTAGAGAGAGTACAGTGGAATGATCATGTTCCTCATTCTGGATATTACTCTTCTTTTTCTGGCAGCCATGTGGCTCAGTTGACTCAGCTTTGAATCTACAATCCACTAAAACTCCTAGAACTTTCTCTTACAAACTTTTCTAGCCACTCATACCAAATCACATACTCATAGAGTTAATTTTTTTAGTCCTTATGTGTTGTTGTTGTTGAGTCATTTTCAGTTGTGCCTGGTTCTTCATGACCCCATTTGGGCTTTTCTTGGCAAAGATACTGGAGTGGTTTGCCATTCCCTTCTCCAGGCCATTTTATAGATGACAAAATTTAGGCAAATAGGTTTAAATGACTTGCCCAGCATCACAAAAGCTAGTAAGTGTCTGAGGTCATATTTGAACTCAGGAAGATGAGTCTTCCTGACGTTAGCCCTGGCTCATTATCCACTGTGCTACTTAGTTGCTCTTGTGTGGGAATTCTTATGTAGAACTTTAGATTTATTCATATCTATTCAGTTTCCTCTTTATTAGATTTGGCCCATTATTCTAGTCTATTGAAATAATTTTTGAGCATGACCTCATCATCCTTAGTGAGCAAAAGCACAAAGTTTCAAGTAACCTGTTCAGAAAGTTTTAGAAAGATGTATGGGAGGCCAGATACTATGTGATCATACAAGTATGATTAAATAGTCTGTGTTTAATATTACAATTTCCTTCATTGTCAAAACTATCAAATAATTAATTCTACCATATTTGTCCCTTTCAGGAAAATATGAGGTCTTGCGAGTAGTCAAGATTGCTTTATTTTTAATTTTTTTTATTTTTACAATCATTTATTTTGTTTTTCCCTTGATATCCTTCCCCCAAGTGAAGAATTTTTTTTTTTTTTGCTTTTTGGAGAGGGGAAATCAGGGCAGTTGGGGTTAAGTGACTTGCCCAAGGTCACATGGCTAGTACATGTTAAGTGTCTGAGGCTGGATTTGAACTCAGGTTCTCTTGACTCCAGGGCCAGTGCTCTATTCACTGTGTCACCTAGCTGCCTCATGAAGAAATTTTTTGATACTACCAAGTAGTATCAACCCTAAAATGCCTAAAAAAAATCAAACCCTAAAAAAGTCAACCCTAACCCTAAAATGCTTCCCACTTCCTGCCTCCCGACTCTAACCCTAATCCTAACCATAATCCTAAATGTCCATGCCAACTGTAACCTTAAATGCCTCCCAACTCTAACCCAACCCTAACTGTTGCCTTAAATGTACTATAACACTAACCCTAACCCTAAACTTAAATGTGCTTCCCAACTCTAATCATAACCCTAACCCTAATCTTTCTGACTCTAACTCTAACTCTAACTCTAACCCTAAATCTAACCTTAACCCTAAATGCCTGCCTCCCAAATCTAACCCTAAACAAAACCCTACCTTCCAACACTAACCCAAACCCTAACCCTAATTGTAACCCAACCTTCCTGACTACCAACCCTAACCCTAAACCTAAACCTGATCCTAAATGCCTCCCATCTCCCAACTCTAACACTAAATGTGTCTCCCTACTCTAACCCTAACTCTAACATGATTCTTACCTTAACCCTAACCCAAAATGAACCTCCCAACTCTAACCCTAACCCTAAATGCCTCCCTACTCTAACAATCCCAACTCTAAACTAATCCTAACCCTAAAGCTAAACCTAATCCTAACCCTAACCCTACCCCTAACCCTAACCTCGCAACTCTAACCCTAATCCTAACACTAACCCTAATCTTAAATGCTTTCTAACCCTAACCCCAAACCTAAATGCCCCCCTCCCGATTCCCCTGACTCTTCTGCCTCCCAAATCTAACCCTACCCCTAATTTTTTTGATACTTAAAATATTGATTTTAAAAGAAACTAAAAAGTACTAATACAAGTATATAACTAGTATAAAACTTTTTTGTTTTAGTCAAATCATTTTTTTGCCTACACAGTGCTTTGTATGCGTAATATGTTAATAAGTGATTTTACTTATACTTTTATTTATTAAAAAAAGATCCAAGAATTTTTCAAGATTTGTCTTATATCAAAGTATCTTACAAATATAAAAGTACTTTCAACCCTAACTGTGTTCTAACCCTCACCGTAAACCTAAACCTAAATGTGCTAACCCAAACCCTAAATGTGAGCTCTAACCCACCCAACTCTAACTCTAACCCTAACCCCAAATGCATGCTGCAACCCTAACCCTAACCCTACTCTAACCCTCCTGCTTCCTGACTCTAAACCTAACCCGGACCCTAACCCATGCCTCCCAACTCCCAACTCTAACCCTAATGCTAAAACTAACCCTAAATGCCTCCCGACCCTAACCCTAACTCTAGGGCTAATGCTAAATGCCTCCCACCTCCTGGCTGTAACCCTACAACTAACCCTAACCCAAACCCTAATCCTAAATTCAATCTCTAACCCTCCCAACTCTAACATCAACCCTAAATTAATCCCTACTCTAAACCTAATGTTAACTCTAACCCTAACCCTAACCCTAAGTGCCTCTCGACTCCAAATCTAACCCTAACCCTAACCACTGCTATAAATATTTTTTTTAATGTGTGAATTCTTTTATTCTTTTTTTGATCTCTTTGAGGTTTTAGGCCTAGTAGTTGTCCAGGATGGGTGGTTTTATGGCTTTGAGGATATTGTTAATAATAAAAATAATGAATAATAAAATAAATGAATAATAAAAATAATAACTACCATTTATATAGTGCTTTAAGGTTTGCGAAATATTTTACAAATATTATCCATTTTATCTTCGCAACGGCTCCGGTATGTGTGGCTGCACATTATTATCATCCACATTTGACAGATGAAGGTACTGAGGCAGACAGAGCTTAACTCGTTTGTCCAGGGTCATGCTAATATGGCTATCTGAGGCTAAATTTGAACTCGAGTCTTCTTGACCAAGTCCAGCACTCTGACCACTGTATTACCTAGATGGTTCATTATAACTTGTTTTCCAGAACTGCTGGGCCGGTTTTCAGTTCCACCATCATACACTATTGTTTTAAAAGTAATAAATCTACTTAGTACTACTGATAATTTTACTTCTTGTAAGTTTGTAGTACGTATTTTAAGAAAGAAACCGTGTTTCTTATCAAATTAGTCTGGACTGTTATATTCATCCAGTTCACTATGGCTCTTCTCTTTAGTCACGTAGGACAGTGATTAACGTGTAAGCGCTTGTTAAGAGACAACTTAGGAAATAAAATTCATTGAATGTTTTAACTCCATGTCCAGTCCTCTGTTGTGTCCAGCTCTTTTTTTCAATCTGTCTCTTAACTTTTATGTGCAAAGTGGTAGTTCTGGACCATCCTGATAACTTGGGAGGTTCTTCACTAATCTAAATGAGCCTTTTGATCTTATTAAGTTAGAAGCAGTATATCTTCTTACTGAATTTTTCATCTAATTATAATTTCCATTTTGTGAGGCCACACTCAGAATGAAAGCTGTTTGCTGGGAAAATGTGAAGGCTGGTAAGAATAATCTTTTCTCTGCCTGATACCATTGAAAGGCAAAGGGGGAAGCAGGTTTCTAGCTTCTCCACTTTGACAGCCTCGAAAACAGCTTGTCAGTGATGTGCAGCTAAAAGCTAATATGTCCATGTACAAGGTCTTGTATTTTGAAAATATTCATGAAGCCAAGTTTTATATGGAATAATATCCATGTGTCTCGAAGTGAAAATTAAATCCAAACTTTCTTCATCATCAAACGCTGACTTTTCCTCTTTGAAAACTAGGTGAATCTGGTACTCATGAAAATGGTGCCTGACAGCACTGCCTACCAAAGATTAGTGGAAAGGCCAAGTAACACATGTCCTCTTCTCCTTCCTCTGCTTCTCTTTTTCAAGGACATAGGAAAGAAAGAAAAAAAAATTGGAGTAGCTTGCTTTGAAAATTAGGCTCATAGACTCTAAGTATTGGGTGAAATGTGATAACCAGGGTTTAAACAAAGGTGGAAGTTGTAATTTCATTCTACATTGTTGAAGAAATTTTTTTTGATACTTAAAATATTGATTTTAAAAGAAACTAAAAAGTACTAATACAAGTATATAACTAGTATAAAACTTTTTTGTTTTAGTCAAATCATTTTTTTGCCTACACTGTTCTTTGTATGCATAATATGTTAATAAGTGATTTTACTTATACTTTTATTTATTAAAAAAAGATCCAAGAATTTTTCAAGATTTGTCTTATATCAAAGTATCTTACAAATATAAAAGTACTTTCAAGCAAAAGAAAATCATGTTGGTTTCCATCAGAGAAAATATTAATAAATTCAAATGTACATGTATACTTTAAAATAACAATAACCTTTATATAATATTTTAAGGTTTGCAAAGTACTTTACATATATTATCTTATTTGATCCTTCCAACAATCCTGTGACGTAGGTTCTATTATTATCCCCACTTTATAGAAGGAGACACTGAGGCTGAGAAAGGGAGAGACTTGATCAGGGTCACACAGTTAGGAAATGTCTAAAGTGGGATTAATTCTTGACTCCAATCTGGCTCTCCAGCTGCTATACCAAGCTGCCTTCCCATGGTTATCATTCATATAAGTGCTAACGGGTTTCCATATGCATATTACAGTATATTTGCACTTTATAGTATATATACTATAGTGTATATATATATATATAGTATAGGATATATGTGTATGTGTATATATATATATATATATATATATATATACACACACACACACACACACACATTATAGTATATATACTTATATATTATGGTGAATTATGTTGTGAATGTAAGATGGCATGGCATGTAGGTAGTTTTGTTTTTTGCCGATATAGGTTATGTGTGCCCACATGATTCTGTCTAGATGTGACTCACAAAGAAGGCAAGAATAATTGTTTCTAGCATCTATGTCTCCCATTCTTTTCTAAGGAAGACTTTGTTTCCTGACAGGAAAAGAAGCAGGAGGTTGGGACCAAATAATGGCCACTCTGTGCTCCTCAGAGAGAAGGAATATCAGAGTATTATTATGTCTATCTGTTCTCTTAAATATTGTTAATCTAGGAGAAGTAATTTTCAGGTTCAAGCTATACTCCTGATCACTATCCCTTAACAGGAAAGGAGGGCTCCAAGCTGTATGCCCAAGACTTGACTTCTTTGCCACCAAATCCCAGTTCCACAAGGAACACATAGCAAATAAACTCATTTATCCACGTAGATAGAAAATAGAATTTTTTAAAAAAAGTTTACATATGAGACTATAAAGCAGATAATACACAGAGTGAATGAGCTCTCCCTTTGAGGGTGAGATAGCCAAACCAAGAGAGAAAGTCTCAAATTTCACTCAAAGGGAAATTCCCCAAAGTATTTAGTGTAGCAAGCTCAGGATAGGGACATGATAGAGATTGCCTGCTACTCTATATGTAGGCTTCTTATATTCTTTCTTCCTCTAGACCTCTGCGAAGAGGTTGGAATAGTGCCTCTTCTATCTCAGATCTGGAAGCCAGATGAACTTGGATCTCCTTTCCTGCTCTTACCAACTCCAGCTTCACACAGGTGCAGGCCATTGAATAATTGATCTCTACCAATGGAGAGAGAGTCTCTTGCAATGGGTGCTCTGAGTCAAAGTTTGCATGTATATTAAGAAGTCACTAGAAAGATTAAGTATATAGGTAGTACATTTATTAAGATAATTCATCAGGTATCTCATAATACTATATAATCTTAGTGCCACACCTTTCTGTGGTAAACATGAAGAAAGAATTTTATTCTTAATGAATTCAATTTTTCCCTATAGGCAGGGGATAGTCCTGCTACACTGGGTCATGAACAGATAAGAACCAGGATACTGTGTTCTATTCTGACATATTGTAAAACAGACACGAATAAGTTGGAGAGTTTTAGAGAGAGCAGCTAGAAGGGTAAAGGGGCTCAAGTGCCATGAGAGTGACCAAAGGTTTTTTGGCAACTCTGGGTAATAGTTCAAAGAGAGTGAGGAGCATTTTTGGTCAAGAAGGAGTGGAAGCCCTGAGGGGCAATATCACTTCTGGCTCTTATACAGATCAGGAGACCCTGAGGGACAGTATCACTTCTGGTCCTAAGAGAGGAAGGGCCCTGAGGAGTAGTATTGATCTCAGTCCCAGTAGTAAGTGACCTTAGTAATCTAGTGTTTGATAAATGCTTTTGGGATAAGAATTCAGCATTTGACAAAAATTTCTGGGAAAACTAGAAAGTAGTTTGGCAGAAACTAGGCATAGACCAACATCTCACACCATATATTAAGGTCAAAATAGATAAATGATTTAGATATAAAGGGTGATATAATAAATAAATTAGAAGAGTATGGAAAAATGTGCCTATCAGATCTGTGGATAAAGGAAGACCAAACAAGAAAGAGAAGATTACAGGAAGTAAAATAGATCTTTTTGATTACATGAAATTAAAAATTTTTTGCACAAACAAAATTAATGCAGTCAAAATTAAAAGGAAAACAGAAACATGGGGAAAGTTTTACAGCAAGTTTCTTTGATAAAACCCTCAGTTCTCAAATATATAGTTGATAAGTGTCAAATATAGGCAGTTTTTAGAAAAGGAAATAAAAACTATCAATAGTCACACACACATGTGTGTGCACACACACACAAATGCTCTAAATCACTACTGATTAGAAAAAATGAAAATTAAAACAATTCTCAGATACTACCTTACACCTATCAGACTGGCTAACATGAGAGAAAAGAAAAATGACCAATGCTGGAGGGGATGTGAAAAAATTGGGACCCTAACACACTGTTGGTTGACTTGTGAACTAGTCCAGTGATTTGAGAGAACAATTTGGAACTATCCCCCAAAAGCTATAAAATTGTGCATACCCTTTGACTCAGAAGTACCACTACTAGGTCTGTATGTATGGTGGCAAAGAACTGAAAACTGAGGGATGCCCATACATTGCGAAAATGAATAAACAAGTTGTGGTATATGATTGTGAAAAAATATTATTACAGTATAAGAAATGACCAGCAGGATGGTTTTCAGAAAAACCTGGGAAGATTTATATGAACTGATGTAAAGTAAAGTGAAAAGAACCAGGAGAACATTGTAGACAGTAGCAGCAATATTGTAAGAATGTTCAACTGTGAAAAACTTAGCTACAATAAAGACAATGATCCAAGACAATTCCAAGGAATTGATGATTAAAAAACTATCTCCTTTCAGAGGAAGTACTGATGAACTCTGAATTCAGATTGAAGCACGTATTTTGGACTTTCTTTGTTTTTATTGTTTTATTTTTTTGTCTGTTTTCTTTTGCAACATGGCTAATATGGAAATATGTTTGGCATGACCTCACATGTATAATTGAGATCAATGTTTCTTCTTAAGGACTAGGGCAGAAAGAAGGAAGGAAGAGAATTTGGAATGCAAAATTTTTAAAAATATGATTTTAAAGGGTCTTTGACATTGGAAAGTGTCACTGACACCTTTTATTAATTATATGCTGGTATGATTAATAAAATGATTAATTACCGAGAAAAATTATTGTTCAAAATTCTTTTACATGTAATTAGAAAATATTTAATGAAATAAAATTTTAAAAAAGAACAACCAAAAAGTACTTACTCTACACAAGGCACTGGATGGTGTGCTGGGGACATAAGAAAGGCGAAAGATAGTCCCTGGCACTCAAGGAGCTCACATTCTAAAGGGGAAGACAACATGTAACCAACTATCTAAAAACAAGCTATTTAAAAGATAACTTGAAGATAGTCAGTAGAGGAATGGCACTAGACTTAAGGGGGATTGGAAAGGGCTTCTTGTCGAAGGTGGGATTTTAGCCTTTATGACGAGAAAAATATAATTCCCAAAGTAGAATGGGCAATCCTGGGGTGTATTGGGCTTCCCTTGTGGGATGTCTTCAGAGAAGTGATGATCAATTGTCAGTTATATTGTAGATAATTGTTCAGGTATGAATTGGACTTTGAGCTCACTTTTAACTTTTTTTTTTCATATTCTGTGAAGTTAGGAGGGAATGGCTTAGGTGGGAAGATGCTTAGTTAAGTTTTGGATATGTTAAGTTTAAGGAACCAGTAAAATATCTAGATGGAGATGTAGAAAAGGAGTTCAAAGAAGAGCTTAGGACTGGATTTATAGATTTGGGAGTGATCTGTAGATAGATGGTAGCTTGGTACAGTCAAAAGCGCAGTTGGCAGAACACCTGTTAGAATGTTAGCTACCTGACTTAACTGCCTATGTGACCTTGGTGAAGTCACACTATTTCCTTCCTACATTTGTAAAATGAGACTATACTATGCAAGCTCTGTTTTCCCTCCCAGCTCCAAATTCTCTAATCTTGGTTGATTAAACTAACTAAACCAAAAGGAGCATAAGAGATTAAAAAGGAGAGAATGTAGAGAGAAAAGAGGAGATGTCCTAGGACAGAAGCCTGAAAGACCAATACTTAGGGGGCAAAAAGTCTAAAATAAAACAATGAAAGAGATTTAAAAGGAACAGGTAAATAGGAGAACCAGAAGGAAAGTGTTGTAGAAACCAAGACAAGGGAGAACATCCAGAAAACCCAGATTGTTGGTTCTAGATGCTACCCAAGAGTTCAAAAGGATAAGGAAAAAAGAAAAAGCCATTCCTCAGAGTCAGCTTCTAGAATGTCCTTCATTTATAACCCTGGAAGGAGCATTGTCATCAAAATCTAGGGCTAGGAACCAGGATGGAGGAATGATTGATTGGTAAGGAAAGAGACAGTGAGCATAAAATTTTCTTTTTTGGAGTTGAAAAATGGAAGGGAAGACATATAAAATGATAATTCAAGGGTTGGGGAAGTGGCAGGGTAAAGGAAAATTTTTTTTCTTTTTTTTTTTTTAGGTTCTCTGCTTGTGATTTTATCTTATTTATTTTATTTTTTTTAAACTTTTATTTATTTTAGTTTACATCATTCATTTCTACGAGATTTTGAGTTACAAATTTTCTCCCCATCTTTCCCCTACCCACCACCCCAAAACAGCCATCACATTGTATAACCTCTCCCCCAATCTATTCTCTCCTATGTCCTCCCCTATTGCCCCTCTGACTTTCCAGTAGGGCAGGATGAATCTCCCTACCACAGTGCCTGTGTATCTTAAGTTCCAGTTGGATGTAGTTAATAATAATAAT
>CM053580.1:483085599-483116095 GCA_028627135.1 Pseudochirops cupreus
TCAGTCTCCATTTAAACTATAGTCTTTCTATATCTTTCTCTGAGTTTAGGCATCTCCTTCCATCCTGAGGCTTGTAGAGTTGTCTTTAGCTGTGCGTTGTTGAGGATAGTCCAGTTTATCAAGGTTGGTCATCATATGTTCCATGAGTCTTTACAATAGGATCATAGACTTAGCATTGGAAGGGACCCCAGAGTTTATCAAGTTTATTCTCTATATTTTACAGATGAAAAATCAAGAGAGACTATAATCTGATATATGCCATCTAACTAGTAAAGAGCAGAGTTACAATCCCAATTCAAACCATCAGATCCTAAATCCATGGCTCATTCAACTGTATCACTCTGCATCTAGGATCTATAATGTCCCTTCCAGAACTAAATCCTCTGATAAATATTCTGATAAAGCCTATAGAGTATCCCATGGAATAAAAAAAATCTTTGTGGCCTTTTGATCTAAGCAAAAACCAAATAAGTAGTTGAGTCACACCTTATACACTACAGCATATCATCAGAGCCAACCTTATAGGTAGATGGAGTGGCATCATTGAGTAGGGGAAAGAACACTGAACTAAGAGCTACAAGATGGAGGTTTGAATCCTGGCTCCACTATTTATCAGCTGTATGACTTTAGGAAAGTGCTTTGACTCCTCTCAGCCTCAGTTTCTCAATCTATAAAATAAAAGTATTGGTCTACATGACTTCTAAAGTTCCTTTCAGCTTGAATATTCTATGTATTTGGAAAATTGGCTCAGTTCTAATATCTCATTTGGAATTTGAATGTGACCACTACAAATATCCATGGAGGTGTGTGAAGTCCTCTTTGTCAAATAGCTCTGCAGCATTACTATTTAAGGTACAGTAGTATAAACCAAAATATTGAACATGCAGTGAGGATATTTTATAGCTATAATAATAAAACTCATGGAAACCTCTCTAAACGATTCACATAAAGTATCAACAGGACTGATCGACTTGCCTTGAATCAAGTCATACATTCATGCAGAGGTAGAATTTACATCTGATGCCCAGATGGTGACACAAGTTGGAAGCTACCCAGTCATGAAGTCATCATGTCCTCTAGTTATGGTGTCAATCATGAAATCCAACAGATGGCAGTGAAAATAAAGTCAATTTTCTCTTATGTCATTACATAGATTTCTACTCTGACATAATGACTTAATCCTATGAAAAGAACTGGGTTTCTAAGAGGCAAAGGTAAAGAAGGGAGATGAGGCTCAAGTCTGTCCAGATGTACGTTTCATCAAAGATGTGGATCTGGAAAAGACCTCAGCAGCCATTTAGTCAAACTCGTACACAAAGGAATTCCAACTATAACATATCCAGTAAGTAGCTGTCAAGCCTCCACTTGAAAACCTCCAAGGAAGAAAAATCCACCATCTCTCATGGGAAGTCATTCCACTTTTGGTTAGATTACTTAAAATAGTGGCCAATATTTTATATACATATTCACAAAAAAGGGTAAATATTAATAATTCAGCTAGTTTCCATTGGTTCCATGGTATGTAGGAGTACAGTAGGCATATCCCTATCTTATGGCCAGCAAAGTTTCAGTTAACTTCCTACATTGTATACCATATATTTGTTCCACGTGTATATATGCACAACAAGAGGTAGTTTAGTGTAGTGAGAGTGCAGGACTTGGCAACAGGACAAATGGATATAAATCTCAACCATAGTATGTTAGCTAGGCAATCATGGGTAAGCCACTTAACCTCACTCTCACTCATCTGCTATCTTTGTTTAACTTTCTGCTCAACATCTCTTGCATCCGTCCCCTTTTTCCCAGTTACATAAGAACCATCCTAGTTGAGGCCCTAAACATTGTTTACCCAGGGTTTTATAATAGCCACAGTATTTGATCTCACTTTATCCAACCTCTACATTCTCTTATTTATCCTCCCTATAAATACCAAATTGATAGTTTTAAAGTATGGATCTGACCATGTCACTCTTTTCAAGATGCTTCAGTAATTCCTTATTGCCTCTACAAGAAAAAGGAAAATCCTTTGTTTGGCATTTAAGGCACTTCAGAATTTGGCTACAATCTATCTCCTCTTGGGAAGTTTATGCACTAACTACACTGGCCTGTTTGCTGTTTTCTGTACAGGACATTCCATACCTTTGTACATGCCTAGAATGATCACTTCTGCCTCTCAGAACCCTTAGCTCCCTTCAAGGCTCATGTGCCTCTTTCTAAAGGAGGCTTTTCTTGATTTCTTCAGTTTTTAATGGACACCCCTCACCCCTCAATTCCTATATATTTATTTAGAATAGATCCTGTATTTCTTTACCTGTGATCATATTGTATCTCACCCACCCCCCCTTAGAAAATAAGCTCCTTAAGGGCAAGGACTGTTACAATTTTTTTTCATTTGTATCTTCAGTTCCCAACGTATTGCCAGGCATATAATAGACCTACTAAAACAGAATCACAGAATCTCAAGAGACAACACTTTGTTAGCTGAGTTCCAGCTACTTTGAATACTAGAAAAATAATAAGATAATGTTTCACTAAAAAGAAAACATGATTTTAAATTTGTAAATTTTAAACTTATTTAAATGTTTCACTAACTAAAATTTGTCTTTGCCAATGTAGTAAGGATGGGGGGGGTGCGGTTTACTCTACCTATATATTTCTTTCTTCTTTTTTTTTTTATTTTAGAGGGGGAAGGCAAAACAATTGGAGTTAAGTAACTTGCCCAAGGTCACACAGCCAGTAATTGTGTGTCAAGTGTCTGAGGCTGGATTTGAACTCAGGTCCTACTGACTCCAGGGCCAGTGAGCTATTCACTGCACCACCTAGCTGCCCCCTATATATATATATTTGTTTAAGAAACAATACTGGTGTTTTTTTTTTAAGTTGTTTATTTTATTTTATTTTATTTATATTATCTTTTTACCTTAGTGAGTGCAACCTATCATGAAGCCACTAGGAATCCTAAGTGACTTTGTATATTCAATATGTTTCCTCTTACCCATCAGTCACACAGAATGGGCAGAGACTATTTCTGGCTGACAAATTATTTTCCCCTTGTAGTGAATAGTTTTATATTCAAAGAGTATGAATAAAGCTCGGTTCAAGAGTAGAATTAATCATATTGTATTGCTGTTCATGTCTCAATATTTAGAAACCGTCTCTATTTAATAACTAAGAGGAGACCATTTCAAATCAATTGTAATATACTTAACATGTTAAATAGGAGGAAAGAAATCTATGAGAGAATGTACAAGCTCAAACTGGTAACTAATGCTACTTGTGATTATTGAAAGTGATTTTTTCATGGGGAACATGTGATGAATATGGAAAGGTTATGATAAAGCTGAACTTTCCACTGGACCTTGAAATAAGTCAGATCTAAGTCAGTACTATGACAAAAATGTCATATTGTCTATGATCATAAAGAAGTAAAGCTGCCTCTAAACCTGAGTTTCATCTCTGAGCCTAATTTTCAGAGGCAGAAGATATTTTTCACATCTTACCACTGTAGAAAATGGCATTGTTCTTCATTGCTTTTTTTTTTAGCAAGGTTGTTATCCTTCCATTGCGCTCTTCCTCAGAAGGATTTAAAAGGCAGCAGAAGGTGTCTCTCTAAGAGTCTATAAAATATACATTGCTTGATTTGGGTGGAGGAAAGGAATATCTTAACGACTGTTAAGAGAAATTAGAGAAACTAGAGCATTAAAAATATAAACTCACTTACATGAGAGCAATTCAGTTCAATTCCTAAGCATTTACTTAGAGAGCCTACTATGTGAAAAGTGTTAGGCATATAAGGATAAAAATCAAACGGTTCCTCCCCTGAAGAAGTTTACATGTCATCTTCATTCTCCTACTCATTAAATTCCAGGAGCTCCCTATCACCTTTAGGATTAAATACCAATTCCTCTCACATTTAAAACTTGCCCCAACCAATCTTTCTAGACTTTTTACACGACATCAGTCAAGTCACACTCACCTTCTTCCTACACGTGGCACTCACCAAAGCTCAGGACTAGTGGGACCTTCTACATGCTGCCTTTTCTGATCCTGTTACTTCTATTATCTTGGTCCCCCATCTCAAAAAGATTTATCTTGTACCTAAATATAAAGCTATCTATCCATCTATCTATCGACCTATCTATGTTTCTAAGTATAAAGAATATACTTATCTATGTGCATAGACATACATATTTCCCTGTACTAGATTGTAAGCTCCTCAAGGTCTGGGACTGATTGATTTACTTTCATCTTTGTATCCCTAGGGCCTGGCACTGGCAGTCACATACAAGATGTTTCGTAAGTGCTTGATGAGTTTGATCCCAAAGAAAACGTGTGAGAAGATAGCTTTCCCCACTCCTTTGCACAGATGTGGGTCCACAGGTGTGGACAATTGCACATATTGTCAGATTTTTTTTCAATTTATTGAACAGTTCTGCTTATTTTTTTCTCTCTTCCTCTTTTTTCTTAAAAAAATTTCTATGCTATAAAGGGCAGCTCTCTTGGGAGGGATACTATTGTAAATCTAGGCAATGTTAAAACAAAAGATATCAATAAAATTCCATTTAAAAATAAATTTGTTGATTTATGTGTTGATTACATTCTCTGGAGCCAGTAAGAAGCTATGCTCTAAAGAGGAGATTGAATATAGTTGTTCAACAGGATTGTCTTCTTTTTTACTTGGCAGATGAATAGTATTCACCTTGGTCTTTATTTGGAGATTTTCTCCGGCTCCAGTTCTTTCTCTGGAGAATAACCCTGAATATTACAGTGGATGCCAAAATACCACTTTTCATTCTTGGAAAAATGAATTCCAACTTTTATTGGGTACTTGATGAGGCTTTGACATTTCCAAACTATCAAGAAGTCTGAGACCAAGGATAAATCATCCAACTAAAAATTTCTTACATATTTCAAAAATCAGTCAACAAGTATTTATTGGACACCACTTTCCACATCCCCCTTCTTTTCTTTACTTCCTCTCCTCCAAGGTACTTGGAGTTCAAATACCATGTTCTAATTTCTTCTCACACAAGACAGTCTCCTGATTTTAATCTGTTCCATGCTGATTAATATCTTAACATTAATATCTATCAACTACAGTTCTGCTGAATGTGTCTTCCATTTTATGAGGCTCTACTAAATGTGCCTCATATTACTTTTGGCTGTTTATCATTAAGCCTTATTGCTTTTCTTAAGGTCACCAGTCTAAAAACCAAGCTACAAAGAATGACTGCTACATTAACAATCTTAGAAATCATTGCATTTTAAGAAACAGTGAAAAATCCTTCTTTTACAGATGGTAAAGCATTATTGTTGGATTGTTTTTGTCTAGAAGTGTGGCTAAATAGGCTATTGAACTGTCTCATCATCAAAGAATATATTGACCTTCCCCTGTCCCTCAGTTCAGATTCTTTGCCAAAATAAAATAAAATTAGATACTTTGCTCTAGGGATTCCAATTATGGATAAAATATAAATAGCACACAGAAAGAAGATAATGTACTCCATAATTTGGATGAAGATGTATTTATACAAATGTAGCCTATTTGATTAAGTGGCATCTGTTAACCTTTGTTCCCTACCACTTTTAAGTTTACCTTCAATCTTTCCATTCTCCTGTCATTAATACATGTTTCCAATGTCAAAAAAAAGGTAGCAACAGCTTCCTAGGAACAAATGAAAGCAACAGAGAAAGTGCTGACCTTCTGTGCTGGAATCTCCCTTCCATCCTTCCTGCACTAAATTCATTGGACCATAGAACACTGATATCCAGTAATACGATCTTGCCTCATTGATGAACATCCATTTCTGATTGCTTAACAACTCTGTGAAACACTGGCCACCTAATTCTATAACCATTTAGCTGACTGTGCCTGAAAATAGCATATGATTGACTGGCTAAATATTGAATGACCTGTGCTCTCTTTAGTAATTTTGACACTGTCCGTTATCAGTCCGAGACTTAAGTTGGTTAAATCTAATGCTTGGTTGAATACTATGATACTGATGCATAGTTTTAGAAAGCTATTATTCTGAAATACAAATGATTCAATGGTCAAACCTCCTATGGTCTGAAACTGGAAATGCATTCAAGTTCTTCATATTAAGGAAATATGATGTTCTAAAATTTAGAATGTCAAGTCCAATTGGTCCTTAAAAGTAATTCATGCTATAATGTACCTTTACTATAAGATGACCCCAAAATAGTCGTCCAGTCTCTCCTTGAATACCTCCATTGAGGTATACCTACTAACTCACAAAGCAGCCATTCCACTTTTGAATAGCTCTGATTATCAGGAAATTTTTCCTAGCATCTAGCCTCCATTTACTCCTCTGTAGTTTCTACTCATTGTTCCTTTTTTTGCTTTCTGGAGAAGAACTGGAGAAATCTAATCCTTCTTCCAAATGATAG
Organism: Pseudochirops cupreus; assembly: GCA_028627135.1. Taxonomy (NCBI): domain Eukaryota; kingdom Metazoa; phylum Chordata; class Mammalia; order Diprotodontia; family Pseudocheiridae; genus Pseudochirops; species Pseudochirops cupreus. The sequence continues at coordinate 483,092,011 of CM053580.1, forward strand.
CCTTTTAAATATTTAAAAGATGACTATAGTGTTCCACAATTGATAAATAGTCAAAGGATATGAACAAGCAGTTTTCACATGAAGAAATTAAATCTATAGTCATATGAAAAAATGTTCTAAATCACTATTGATTAGAGAAATGCAAATTCAAACAATTTTAAGGTACCACTTCACACCTATCAGATAGGCTAAAATGACAGAAAAGGAAAATGATAAATGTTGGAGGGGATGTAGAAAAATTGAGGCACTGATGCGCTGTTGGTGGAATTGTTAATTGATCCAACCTTACTGGAGAGCAAAATTTGGAACTATGCACAAAGGGCTATAAAACAGTACATACCCTATGATCCAGCAATACCACTGCTAGGTCTGTATCCCAAAGAAATTTTTTAAAAGGGAAAATAACTTATCTGTATAAAAATATTTATAGCAGCTCTTTTTTAAAAACATATTTCCACATTAGTCATGTTGTGAAAGAAGAATCAGAACAAAAGGGAAAAAAACACAAGAAAAAAGAGAGAGAGAGAGAGAGAGAGAGAGAGAGAGAGAGAGAGAGAGAGAGATTCAGAGAAAGATGGAGACAGAGAGAAACAGAGAGACCAAATAACATTCTTCGATATGCATTCAGACTCCATAGTTCTTTCTCTGGATATGGATAGTATTTTCCATCATGAATCTTTTGGAATTGTCTTAAGACTATTGTACGGCTGAGAAGAGTTAAATTTATGAAAGTCGGTCATGGCACAATATTGCTGTTACTGTGTACAACATTCTCCTGGTTCTGCTCCCTTAACTCAACATCAATTCATGTAAGTCTTTCCAGGTTTTTCTGAAATCTTCCTGCTCATCATTTCTTATAGAATGATTGTATTATTTACTTACTGTATGAAAGCATTTTTCTGAAATCTTCCTGCTCATCATTTCTTATAGAACGATTGTATTATTTACTTACTGTATGAAAGTATCCATTACTTTCAGACACCACAGCTTGTTCAGCCATTCCCCAAATGATGGGCATCCCCTCAATTTCCAATTCTTTGCTACCACAGAAAGAGCTGCTATAAAAATTTGTATATATGTGAATCCTTTTCCCTTTTTTCTCTTTGGGATACAGACATAGCAGTGCCATTGCTGGATCAAAGGGTATGCACAGTTTGTGCCCTTTGGACGCAGTTCCCAATTGTTCTCCAGAATAGTTGGATCAGTTTACAACTTCATCAACAATGCATTAGTGTTCCAATTTTCCCACATCTCCAACATTTATCATTTTCCTTTTCTGTCATATTAGTCAATCTGATAGGTGTAAGGTGACACTTCAGAGTTCTTTTAATTTGCATTTCTCTAGTCAATAGTGATTCAGAACATTTTTTCATATGACTGTAGATAACTTCAATTTCTTCATCTGAAAACTACTTGTTCATATCCTTTGACCATTTATCAATTGGGGAATGATTTGTATTCTTATAAATCTGACTCAGTTCTCCATATATTTTAGAAATGAGGCCTTTATCAGAGAAACTGGCTATAAAAATTGTTTCCTAGCTTTCTGCTTCCCTTCTAATCTTGGTTGTATTGGCTTTGTTTGTGCAAAAACTTTTTAAATTTAATGTAATCAAAATTATCCATTTTACATTTCATAATGTTCTCTATCTCTTGTTTGGCCATAAATTCTTCCCTTCTCCATAGATCTGACAGGTAAACCATTCCTTGCTCTCCTAACTTGCTTATGGTATCAACTTTTATGTCTAAATGATGTACCCATTTTCACCTTATCTTGATATACAATCTTATAACAACTCTTTTTATTGTAGGTAAAAATTGGAAATTGAGGGAACGTCCATCAATTGGGGACTGACTGAACAAGTAGTGATATATGGTCATAACTGAATATTATTGTGTGTAATGATACTGGGATTTTAAGAGCTTCCATGCCCCTTGAACTTGCTGACATAGCAGGAAGGGGTGGAGCAAGAGAATGCCTGAATCAAGCTAGCATCCATGCCAGGGTTACTGGAAGCAGCAGTGGTAGCTGCGATTGTGGTGCAGCACGAACTCCTTTTTCTTTAAGCCTGCCAGAATCTCTACTAAGGACTCCTGCTGAGGACTGCCAGGGATGGGAACTGCGGGGAGGCTGGAGCTGCTGGGAGCAAGCTTCCTGGATGCTGAGCAGTTGTTGTGAGTGAGGAGAAGAGGATCTTTGCCTGAGGTAGCCTGTCCTGTTTTGAAGGCTTGAGAATGTGGGTGTTTACTACATTAACTACATGTGCCAACTTCATAACTACTGTATTGACTTTGACTTTCTGGTTTTGGGACTAAGTTTTCTGGTATTTAAATAAATGCTCTAGCTATATTTCTCATGTAGAGAGCCTGTTACATTTTGTGATTAATAACCATATCAGCATACTTATAGTTACTATAGGCATTATGAATACTGCATTGCTGAAACATTGTGTTATAAGAAATAATGAGCAGGCTGATTTTTAGAAAAACCTGGATGGACTCACATGAGCTGATACAAAGTGAAATGAGCAGAACCAGAAGAACATTGTACAAAGTAACAGCAATATTGTACAATGAAGCACTTTGAATGACTTAACTATTCTCAGCAATACAATGATCCAAAACAATCCCAAAGGACCCATGATGAAAAATGCTATCTGCCTCCAGAAAAAGAACTGATGTCTGAATACAAACTGAAGCATACTATCTTCTTCCTTCCCTCCCCACCTCTCTTTTTCCTTCCTCTGCTTGAATAGCTCCAGTGACAGGGAACTCATTACCTTACAATGTAGGCCATTCCATTTTTCAGGAAGCATTGTTAAGAAGTTCATTAAATTGAGCCAAAATCTGCCTCTGTTACTACAACTCATTGATTCTAGCTCTCCCCTCTGGATAGAATAAGTCTAATTCCTCTTGTCTATGTATAGTGCCAATGCAATATTCACAGTGCCCACAATCACTATAAATATACTTGCATGGTGCTTGATTGCAAAATATAACAGAAGCGAAATATGTATTCAGACACCAGAAAACCAAATCCAAAACCAATAAGCTGATTCCATCATAGTAGCAAAGAAGTTAATAAGCTACAACAGCACAGAGAACCATAGCATCCTTTAGCCTTCCCACAAACCAATATAAGACCAATATTTACTCACAAACCTATCTGTCTCTCTGGGAAGTGCGCGCTCCTCTCAACCATCTAGTCTGACTCTGACTCCCAGCTTCCTGTGGGTTCTGCTCCATCCTTCAGCAAACTCTTCCCACCATAGGCCTTTGGTGATTTTTTTCAGCCTATTAGGTGGCAGAGTTTATTTTCAAAGCAAGGAAGGTCTTCAAATTCCCTTAGGCTTATTATGGGGCAGGGAAGATTTTCAAATTACCATTACCATTACACTATGATAGTCTTTTTAAAAATTTGCATTATACAATTACCATGATTTTAGCATTTTAAAGAATATTAAAATATTACACAAATTTACAAAAGTGTAGAATATCTTTCCCCAACAATAAAAGACAGGTGCTCTGTAGACAAACTTGTAGTACACTTGCTTCTGGTTCAAGCTTTATGCATCCCATGATAATCTTTCAAATGTTTGAAGGTAGCATCATTCCTACTCCCAATCTTCTTTGTCAGCTAAAGCTATATTATAAAACTATCTACCCTATGGGCTAGTTTTCCTTAATAATGCTCAAACTAAGCTAAAGTCCTTCTAAGAAGAGTGTTTCCATTTATCTGCAGGGAAAAACCTCAATTAGGGATAGAATATCTTGACTACAGACAACCAGCTCCCAATTTTGGTTAACCCAGAAGCACCAGGAGCAGCTAATTAAAGAATTATTTTTAGCAGATGCCAATTCATTTCTGGGAGCAGCTAGGTGGATAGAATGGATAGGTGGATAGAATGGACTCCAGGCCTGGAGTCAGGAAGACTCATCTTCCTGAGTTTAAATCTGGCTTCTAGCTGTGTGAACCTGGGCAAGTCATGTTTGTCTCAGTTTCCTCACCTGTAAAATGAGCTAGAGAAGAAAATAGCAAACCACTCCAGCATCTTTGCCAAGAAAGCACTAAATGGGGTCACAAAAAGTCAGATGGGACTGAAACAACTGAGCAACAACAAAACAACAAACTCTATTCCACAAATATTTATTGAGTGCCTATTTTGTATGAAACCATGACAAATGACACATGACAGAGACACAATAGTAAAACACAGAGGAGTCTGCCCTCAAGGACATTAGAGTCTAGTCATTTCACCTGTTTAACAACATATAATAAAACTTTGTAACAAAAACTGAAAGGGGAAAGGAATAGTTTAAGAAACAATAGACAAATAATTTATAATCTGATAATTGTCTTGGGTAAAATAACTTTATTTCATCAGTGGCCTTATTCTAAGCACAATCAATTTATTTTCTTTGGTCGACTCTCATAATCTTTAGTTGTCTTTTCTGTAGGTCTTTTCTATCATTTCCTTCAGTTGGGTCAGCCCGTAGGGAAACAGAAGACAAACAAATGCACCTTCGTATTTCAAGGACCGGTATCTTGTACCCATGCAGTCACACTGTGTGGGTCATGCTTTTCAGGAACCTCTTCACAGCACTCTTAGGAGTAGAAGTAAGTTTTTATCTCAAAACTTCCCCATTCACAATCACTACTCCTACCCCTCTACTCTTCATTGCTCAACTCGTTCCTTTAAGCCACATTAAACTCTCTCCCTCTTCAAATGACTACGCATTTACTTAGCTATTCACACATTATATCCCTCCACACACTCTTTCTTCTTCATAAAATGAAAACTCCTTATGGTCATTCTAGTTTTTATATTCCCAGCATCTATTACAGTGTCTTGTATAAGGTATGTTCTTAATAAAGAAATACTTGCTTGACTGAATATTATACTTACATGGGGAAAAGGCAGGGAAGAAAGGGGTTTGGTAAGAATGGAATTTTTAAATGAGAATTTTCTCAGTTGGAGAAATTGGAATTGTAATAAATGATATTTTTCAAAAAGGTCCTAAAGGAGACACACACACACACACACACACACACACACACGCACAAAGATCCCATGCAATAATTTGAGAAGACTTTTTTTTTTACAGAACTTATAAGCTGTTTTGAATATATTATACTTCCCCTGCTCAACTCCAGTGCAACCACACAAAACTTGCTTTGGCTGTGAAGCCCTGGCATCTGGCCACATTTATGTTTGGACTCATTATATCAGTGAGTAGGGGCTTCTGAACTTTTTTGTTGATGCTGATGGAGACAGAGGCTGCTTCCTACAGCTTCCCAGCTGTAGAATCCTAGATGGCTGTGGAGGATTGAACTTCTCTTTGTCTCTCACAGTACATGACAGTCAGAGGCAGAATAGTGCCATTAGTATGTAGAGTCTTCACCTTAGCATCAGGAAGACTTTGGTTTGAATTATTATTTTGGCCACATCTCATCTGTGTGGCCATCGACGTGTCATTTAAACACCTCTAAGCCTCAGTTTCCTCATCTGCACAATGAACAGATTGTACTTAATGATCACTGGTTAATTCCCTGCTCTAAAGCTATGATCTTGTTTGGTGAGAGGGTATTGAATAATTAGAGAGCATTAAAATCATGACATCAGCAACCAAGTCTGATGGAGCATTTTGTTTCCTTACACTATCTGCCTCTTTCTCTAGGGGAGTTTGAGGCTCCCTGTCAATAGGCCCCACACCTTCAATTCCACTGCTATCTGACTTGTTGAGTTCAGCTGTATAAAGCATCCCAGCAGACTAACAGACTCCTTATGGGTACTCAGTTGGGGTCAATTTATTTATGGTTTGCAAGGGCATTATCTCCCCAGTGTTACCTTTGGATACATTTCCTTAATATCTAGAGGCTACTTCAAGAAATGTGTAGAGAGGTGTCCAAAACATTTTCTGGCAAAGTGTCCTGGGGAAATCAGCAGCTTATTTCAGAAACGAAACCATCTGGAACTAAAGGAGGCCCATGCAGATAGTGAGGAATGAATTTTCTCTCTTTATAACAAAGTCATCCCTAGCTTATTGGGTACTAAGGCTGGCAGCTCTAAATACTGAGAAGATAGCTGTTCTATGCCACAGCTCATGATAGCTATGTAGATATAGGATTAGGAAACCTCAGGTGATAGAGAAGCAATAAGAAGCATAGGTTTCTCAGGAGATGACCCACTTCCACTAAAGTACTCTTTCTATCACCTTTTCCTTCACATGTATAGTTGGTAGTAGAAGAGAGCTGGAGTCCATAGAAACTCCTCATGTTGGCAGCTGCCATAGAGACACATATTTCTTAAATGAAGAACAAAGAGATTGGCTTTATGGCTGAATAAGGTTCTGTGACCTTATATGTCAAAGACCTTCAAGACTGTAATATTTGATGTTCATGTCAGAAGGATCTATTCCTGGAATATTCTCAAGTCTTTTAACTCCAGAAGTTGGAAGTATGTTCCTTGATAAATCTTATTCTTGGCTCCTGTGTTTTGGTCTTTCTATTTGGTCTGGGGTTCGGGAAGGGAATAGGAGAAAGAACTGATTGCCTTTCTCCATGGTTAAGGGTAAAAGCATCTGCTGACTGGAAATTCCTCTTCGGGAAGATTTCAATTTCTAGTTTTTTTGAAAAGAGATTATAAAGTTTCTAAAATCTTAGCTCACAACTAAGTGTTGCCATGACTTTAGTAGTCAAAAACAAACCAAAAAAAAAAAATGACTTACATTTAAGTTGAGGCAGAAAGAGGCAGGAAAGATAATAGAGTGAGAGCTTAAGAAATTGTTTCAATCCATTTTTTTCCCTTTCCCTCTGCATTTCTATCAACCCTCCTAAGAGATAATGCTTTATGATAAAATTTATGATCTATATTTCCCCCAAATAAATGTTTCATAGTCTTAGACTTATTGTTTCTCTCTTCAGACCACTTTTCCAAGTTCAGAATGATCAATTGGCTGCTCCAGTCAATGGTCACATTGAAGATTTATACCAATGAAGAAGCATAATCTTATTTTACTTGCTACATTGATAGTCAATCAATGTGCATTTATTAAACACCTACTGTCTACCCATCATTGTGTTAAGCTCTAGGATACAAAGAAAGGCAAAAACAGTCTTTGCCCCCAAAGAGCACATTCTAATGGTGGAACATTTTAATTCAATGTTTAATTTCTTGGTCTTCCATTTCCTCATCTGTAACTTGAGAGGGTTAGGTTAGAAGATCTGTGAGGAACCATCCAGCTCTAGAAATATGACCCTATGAAAAATCTCTCACTCACTTTTTTCTCCCCATCCAAACAAAACTTAGTAAAAAAAAATTATGACCTTCCTTCTTGACTCTTTTAGTACTTCTGCCTAAACATATATCTATGCAATGATTACCTTCGCTTATAACTCAAAACAACCTTTAATGCCTTGTTTTTGTGGAATATTTGCACTTTTGTCTGTGGCTCCGTCAGTACAATTACAACATCCTTGTTAAGTGCCTATCAGGCCTTTGCCTGAAAACCTCTAATGACATGCCAGAGTTTTTGGTTGCATATGTAGAAGATCAGCATGCTCTGGGTATTCTTTAGTATCAGTGTTGTCTTAAATTATAAACTCCTCATTGGTGAGAACTATTCTTCTGTCATTCTACACAGTATGTGTATTGTGTATACATATATAAAATGTGTGTGTGTGTGTGTGTGCATACTTCCTTCATTGTTACACTGCATATAGAGTCTCAACCATCTTAGATGACAAATCAAAATGCACACTTATCTCATAGGGTTGTAATTAGAATTAAATGAGATAAGATGGGAATTGCTTTGCAATTCTTAAAGCCCTATATAAATGCTAGCTGCTGTTATTAGTATCAGTAGTATTTGTTATTATACGTGGGTGTTTTATGGGGCATTTCTGGGAAATGAGATGGAAAAGAGTCTTCTCCTGATCTGTCTGCTTCCTTTTAACAATTCTCTTTGATGGTTTCAGGATACAAAATGAAGCTTTCATTTTTCTGTGGCAATATGAGGACCATGACAGCGCCTCTTCACTTGGGTGAATAAGAAGTCTGATCATTTTGCACTTAGTGGAGGTGAAAACTAAACAAACAAAAAAATTGAATTGGATTGTCCTTGAATGGCAGTCATTAATTGATGGGTACCATTTTGCAGCCACTTGTCTCAAAACTTGATCAGATGTCAATTTGAAGCTTAACCTATAATAATGAGTATTTTGGAGGCAGGGTATTATAAACTATAAAATCTGAATGACATGTAGGTGAGAGGAGAAATGTTCAAAACATTGATGCAATTTATGAACATGTGGTGAACAGATGTGGCAGGGCAATAGTGATCCCCCAACCCCTTTTATAAATTTGCATTACATTTTTGTCTCTCTTTCTCAAGTTCATTCTTTGTATTTTATGCTTTATTAAAATTCTTTGCCAAGCAAATAGATGATTAATAATTGTTGATGACAGAACTTTGGTTTTAGTAAGCTACATAGTGAAAGATAAATATGATGAGGACATTTTAACCTATGTATATTATACTTATTACAATGAGGCTCCTCTGTAAGACTGTCTATATTAAGATTGTCTGTGATTTATGGAAATGTCACCAACGACCCCAGTTCTGGAAAACCTCTCACAATCCCTCTTATTGTAATCATCACTTCAGCAACAGATATCACTGGGGGGAAATTACCTCCAAAAAAAATCAAGAAAATTTCAACTATGTTTCAAACAAAATTAAAATTGCACAGATATCTAGGCATGATAAAGTCAAAATAAACTCAGGGATGAGTAGGAGGAAAATGAAAACATGACTTTACTGCAAATTCTAATCATGGTATGTTAGAAAATGATCCAGAAAAAATGAGATGCGAGACTTTATTTCTCTCCTATTGTTTCAAATCCTGGGCAAGACATTCTGTTCTTCCTGCTTTCATTGAGAGAATATGGTCTCGGTCTTCAAGGAGCTCAGATTCTAACGAGGGTTTATTTGAATTCAGGTTAACCATCCTATGCTTCATTTTCTTCATCTATAAAATTAGAAGGTCATAATATAAGGCCTCTGAGGTGCCTTCTAGCTCGAAGAACTATGTTCCTATGAATTCCCCTGGGGAAAAAAATGAATAGGATTAAATACAGGAATAAAAATAACTCCTATCAGTCAGTGTCTTTAAAGTAATTTCAGATTTTAAAATTAAAGGCCTTAATGGTAGCCAACAGCCTTACACATAAGCATATTTACCCCCAAATTTCTTAACCTATCATTCACTGTACAGTAGCTACCTAGACTGTAAAATAAATGTATTCAATGTCTTATCGCTCTCTGGGAAAAAAGAAAACAATCAAAACATGACTTTGCTGTAGGTGAGTAAAGCCAGGCATTACAGCAAAATCAGATAAATGTATTCTCACCATACTAAAATGGTATTTACAGAAGAAAGTGGAAAGTCTGGGGGAAATTTTTTCACAACACAATCAAGGGAAACCTGGAAGACTGATGGCTATTGACTTATTCTTTAAATTTTCTTTTGGTTACTTTAGAGAATGATAGGGGTATGGGAGGCAAGGAGGAAGAGTGTGGAGACCCTTATACAAATATCTGGGTTTCTCTTAAGCAAGTAAAAAAACTTATAGCAGACATTCTTGACCTACAGGTGGCTTCCCTACTCCCTTTCCTCCCTCCCCACCAAAAGGATGGCTGGTAGTTGTCTGGAGGTCATGAAATGACTGATTGCTGGATCTGAGGTTTCCTACAAAGTGCTATAGGAATCAGAATGAGGGAATCCTATACTTAATGTGTGGGGTTAAATAAGAGAAAAAAACTGAGCCTTACTTCATATGTTCATTTTTCATTCAATTAGGGTAAATTATAAAAACAGTAACAAGAATGAAAACACACATGGTAACAATATCCTAATGTGTTTGAGAAATAATGCAGAAGACGGCCTTAACCAGTTCAAAAAAAAAAAGAGGGGGAAACTATTCAAGGGTCCAAATGGAAATCTGGTATTTTGATTATCCAGACTGCTTTCCATCAGCTCTTGTCTGAATACTATCTTCTGTTTCACCTTTTTACCAATAGTTATGGACATTAATTTTAGTGATTCTTCTTATAACACTTAAGGGATGACTCCTTTTTTAAAAAAGTGTAAGATTTTGTTATTTATGTCTTATAAAGTTGTGCATGTGAATGTGTAGTTTATTCAGTCAGAAACTGGGTTAAAATTGTTAGACCTGAATAACTGGAAAGATGTTTGACGTGTTCCTAAATGGAAGTGCTTTGGCAGCTGACAAATGCAAGATGATTTACAATTCCTGGAGTACTCCATGTTTTGTTTAACCAGTTTCTTAATATTCAAAGTACTTGGGCTTGGAGCTTGAATAATAGCAAATGATTTTTAAAGTACTGGAGATTCTCCAGCTTTCAAAAAATGCTCCAGTCCTAAGTTTTCCAAAATGCAGAATACCGCACTTAAATCATTCTGAAACCCAATGTGAAAATTTTAGTTGTTTTTTTTTTATTCCAAGGATAAAAGAGTTTAGTTGAGCAAAATTTAAAATTAAGACTACCCTATTTCTTCTGTCTTGATGCTATGGCCCTGCTACAAGGTGACCCATTTAGCATGAGGTCCATTTACTGTAACATGGTATTGTGAGGACACCACATACTTCTAGACTGTACTAGTTCCAATCTTGAGGCTTTGGTAAGGAACCACATCAGATTGTATTTCTTTGCAAAACGAAAGCTAATTGTACATTAATCCATGCTTTTGAATTTAACTCTAAATGACCTGGGACCCTATCAACATCGCAGTTTGGAATTATTTCATCTCTGTCTTTGCTTACAGCACTATCATTTGACAAGTCACTGAGGTCTGAAGCCTAAACATCAGCTATAATTTTTCTATTTCTCCTCCACATCTAATTAGCTGCCAACTTGTTCATATTACCTTTACAAAATCTCTCCCACCTATTCCTTCCTTTTCATCCCCACTCTAGTACTCTAATTTAAACTTTGATAATCTCTTACCTGGACTACAATAGGCTCTTCACTAGTCACTTGGATACAATAAATCAATTCCACAGGTACAAGATGGGGAAGATGTGGCTAGATATGACAGCAGTTTTCTGAAAAAGACTTTAGAGGGAAATGATTGTGGACTATAAGATTGAAATGAGTCAACAGCATGATACAGAGCAGCCAAAGTGACTAATGTTATCATAAGATATATTAAGAAAATCATAAGTGATAGGAAAGGATGCCAAATGCCGTGAACAGAACCAGGAGAACAACATTCACGGTAACAACAATATTGTAGAGATAATCAAAAGTAAAAGACTTTGTAACTCTGCTCAACACAATGATCCACCAAAACTTCAAAGGATTCATGCTATCCACCTGCAGATAGAGAACCGATGGACTCAGATTACAAATTAAAGTATGTTTTTTTCTTTACTTTTCTTCTTTTTCCTCTGAAACACGGCCAGTGTTGAAATTATGTTTTGCATGATTTCACATGTATAGGGTTATCATAGTTCTCGTCTTCTTAACTGGTGGTGTGGAGGTGGGGGAGAGAATTTGGAACTGAAAATAAATAATTTTTTTTTTAAATTAAGAAAGATATAAGTACCTAGGACTAGGATAATGGTTCTGCTGTCTCCTACCTAGTAAGACCGCATCAGGGGTACTGTGTCCCATTATGAATGCCCCCATTATGAAAGGAGGCAAACAATCTGGAGACTATCCAGAGGAATATAATAGGGATGGTAAAGTATCTTGAGACAGGCCATGTGAGGACTGGTTAAAGGCATGAGGGATGTTATTTTGGAAAAGGACCATGATAGCTGTCTCTAAATACTACAAATCAAAGGTTATTTGGAAAGGGGGTTAGAATTGTTCTCCTTGGCACTGAAGGTCATTACTAGGTGCAATGTTAGGAAAGGAGAATGGCAGGGAGGTAGATTTAGGCTGAAGGTAAGGAAAAACTTTCTTTTAGAGCTATTCCAAAGTAAAATGGGCTCCCTTGGAAGGCACTGGATCTGTTTCACTGAAAGTCTTCAAGGGATGGAGGGAATTATTATGTCAGATATAGTGTGGAAGAGGTTCTTGTAAAAGTATGATTTGGACTAGATGGCCTCTGAGATCTCTTACAGCTCTGAAATTTCATGGTTCTGTGATTCTGGTCTTCTGAATTCATGTAATCCTCCATTTAGCTGCCAGAATCATCTTCTTAATGCACAGGTCTGACCGTGTTACTTTCTTACTCAAAAACCTCCAATGGTCCCTCAGTCTTTACTGAATAAAGTAAAAATTCCTTATTCTCACATTGAAAACTTTACACAGTTTGTCAGAACTCTGAGGAAGAGTGAACATGTAAACAGCGATAAGGAAAGGAGAAGCATCTGCCAATATGTAACTAAGATGGGTTGAGTTATTCATTAACTCCTTATTTATTCCTCATCGTCCTGACCCAAGGAGGTCAATAAAGACCAAGGACAGGCAACTCCTTCATATTAGTGACTCCTGTTGCAGTTATTGTTCAGTTATTTCAGTCATGTCTGACTCTTCATGACCCCATTTGGGATTTTCTTGGCAAAGATACTGGAGTGTTTGGCCATTTCCTTCTCTGGTTCATTTTACAGATAAAAAAGCTGAGGCAAATGGGGTTAAGTGACTTGCCCGGGGTCACATAGCTAGTAAGGGTCTGAAGTGAGATTTGAACTCAGGAAGATGAGTCTTCCTGACTTCAGACTCAGTTCTCCATCCACTGTACTACCTAGATGCCCTGGTGATTCCTGAAATGGCTGTTATTACTGAAAGATTTATTGAATTGTTTGAACAGAAGATTTGCAGGACCATACAAACCTGGGACCCCTGTGATGTGAGAAAGCTTTTATGTTCTAGGCTAGAGCTTCTTAACTTTTTTCTGCATCATGAACCCTTTTGGCAATTTGTTGAAGCCCCTATATATAGCTCCTTCATAGAATAATGCTTTCAAATGCATGAGAAAAAATACATAGGAGTGCAAAGAAAACAAAAGGTTAGTAAAAATAATAACGTAATTTTTTTCCATGAAAGTTCACAGACGCTACCCCTTCCCCTCCATTCATGGACCCAAGTTAAGATCCCTCAGCCTAGGCCCCCACATGGTATCAGTGTTGAATCTACTGAAACTTTTGCCATATATCTGAATCTTGGAAACTATGTTTTGTTTTTGTGTTTTGTAGGACTTCAGAGATCATAAAACAGTACTTTGAGTATCTATGCTTCTCCCTATGTATCTTAGAGACAATTTGCTTCTGTGACTTAAGAAGGAAAGGTTATTATTCATGATGCTAGAACCTAGGCTTGGCTAGTTTAACTCTTTTCTGACAGTTTAAGTCTGAGATGCCCCTCCCCATTCCTCTCTTAGTGGTGTTACACCTGAAGGAGTCAAGGTCTTAAATGCTTACTATATGTAAATCATTCCGGGAGGTACCTTTGTAAGTTGTGGGAAAGACTGCCCTCACCTGCCATTTACCTTTTTAAAGCATAATGAATTACACAAACCTTATAAAGATAAATAAAGAATCATTCAAAGAATAATTCTTTGAATGAAATAAACAAGGAATCATTCAAATTATTTAGATTAGATATTTCAAGGAATTTTGTAGGATTGTGACATACGTTGGAAGAGAGATAAGGTACCATCAAGCCCTAGGTGTGGGAGTAGTTCTTGCCCACAAGAAATTTACATTCTTTTGGGTAGGTGGGAGAGGCTTCAACATATAGTTTTAAATTTACTAGATTACACCAACATGGTTCATTTAATTGCAATCTTGACTACACATCTTATTTAGGAGGCCCTGCAATGTTAAAGGGCTTGATGCAAAGAGCACAATGTCTATGTCAGTGTCAGAAAATCTGAGCCAGGGAAGCACAAACAAGACAGAAACATCTACAAAAACTTTTTATAGGAGGTGGCTAAACTGATCAGGGCAGACAGCAAAGTCTGTGAGAAGTATCATACCAGGTAGACCCTTGCTGATAGATAACTTCTTTGGCTACAAAGCATGATCTGGGACCAGCTAGATATAGTGAACCAAGCGCAAGTTCACCCCACCATGAATAAGGAAAGCTTAGTCCTAGAAAGAGCTAAGAGGGTTAACTCCCTCAGGGTAGGTGTCGGGAAGAAGAGTAGCACTTCTTTGGAAATCCAGCTCAGAGGGCTATTTTACCTAGTAAGAACAAAAGTTTGGGTAGTAGTAGGTAAGGGGGCAAGATGCCCATTCTGGGTAGGCCTTGAGTTTTTAGTGGAGGGTGGAATGGAATGTGAAACATATATGAAACCTAGCCCCATACCTCAGGGACTAAGTTCCAGTTACCAGTCAAGTTACTTTAGGAAATTTATAATCTAGTAAAAGTCAATTAAATAAACCTATTAAGTATCCTGCATATATGCAAGTCATTGTGCAAGGGTTATAAAGACAGATGTAATATTGATCCTCAAGGAGCTTACAACCTAATGAAGGGAGAGGGTGTGTACCTATATACTATACCTATATAGCTATAATACAAGCAAAAATGGGAGACGCAAATTTCTCACACCAGAGTGCTGTGAGAACTTTCAGCAGAGAAATATCACTTTGATCTGGTGGTGTAGATATTATAATTGATCTTCTCATTCTGAATGACTCTCATACATGTCTTCTCATAAATCTCCCAGAGGTGTTTCACTCAATATGTTAACCTTCTCTGAAATCTCTTGACATTACACAGGTATAAGTGGCATACAAGAGTTAACCCTTACTGTTGCCACTGGACCTGTCTTCTTTTCTGATCATACATCTCTGACATCCTTTCTGTTGCTTCTCTTGCATAGTTCTTGGTTGGTAATGTATTGCAGATTACTCATGCCTACCATGCATCTCTCCATTGCCCCTTAGGTGACCCACGATTTTAATTCTTTGCAGACTGCAGTATCTCATGACTTACAGTCATACAGAATCACTGGAAGAACATTGTTGTTAAAAGATGGCCCTTTATTTGAGAGAGAAGAATGGGGTCATTAAAAGCTCTGTGCAATTTCCCAAAGGCTATTCTGGCTATTTTCTCCCTCCTGTTCAGTTCTGGACCCAGTTTCTTGTCTATGAGAAATGTCTGTCCCAGATTTATGTACTGATGAGCTAGCTTTTAGTTAGTTGTTAATTCAACTGCAAGTTATAGTCTGGACAGTATGTATTCTTCATCTACTTGGCTTTTCCAGAGGCTTTTCCAGCCTCATTAGGTTGAACTCTTGAAGGATTATGTATCTCATTTAGGAGCCTTAGGAGGCTCTGCAGTATTGCAAAGCTAGATGCAATCAGCACAATGTCATCCACAAATAGTAGCATCTGGAGGACCTCAGCATTTAAAGAGAATCATTCTTTTATTTGGACTTTGCATTAGAAATCAATGACAGTGGCAAACATCTCTGGCAAACAATCAAATTGTTTTTTGCTTCACTTGAACGTTAATAATCAAGAGATCGTTCACTTTATCTGGGATAGATCATTTAAAAGATCTTATATGGTTTTAACATATATACACATATATGGGAGATGCCTTATTGAAAGCAAGCAGTGACCTTTTCTTCTGGAAAATTAAATGACTTTTTGTTGTTATTGTTACTTGGAATTTAAACCTGGTACATTCGCAAAAAACTTCTCATCGTTGGAGAGAATGAATACTCAGCTGCATATTTTGTTAGGAGACAAAATAAGTGAAAAATTGGTAAATAAAAGACTTTCTGGTTTCCAGATTGGATAATAATAATAATAATTATGACAATAATAGGAGTGCATCAAGGTTTATAAAGCACTTTACATGCATTATCTCATTTGATCCCTACAACAGCCCTGTGAGGTATGTTCTATTATTATCCTTAGATTGAACAGTGAGTCTGAAAGATGTCAAGTGACTTGACTGGGGTCAAACAGTAAGTGTCACAAGGCAGGAGAGATCTCTGGAGAAAGAAAAAAGAGTGGGTAATGGCTTATATGTAAAAGAATTAATTTCATTTTGCCCCTTTAGAGATTTGGGTAAGATCAGAAACTGACTCTCTCTCTCTCTGTCTTTCTGTGCATGAGTGCGTGTATGCATGTGTGCGTGTGTGTATATATGTGTGTGTGTATGAGAGAGACAGAGAGACAGAGAGAGAGAGAGAGAGAGGGATTCCTGTGTATTGTCTGGTATACTCTGATCTGTATAACTTCTAATTCTCTGTCTACTGGTATAAATAGATTTATTTACTTATCACTATTTGTGATGGTCTTTTGGGTAATTAGCATTTGGTAGAGAGTCAAGTCTTCAAATATAGCTTAGGGTACTCCTTCCTCTTTAAGGCATAGCAACCATGAAAGTGGCTTAAAACTAAGAATGAAATAATTTCCCCTAGACTAACAATATTTCTAGTATAGTACTCCCTCTTCAACATTGTGCTGGTATATGTTTAACAACTGACTCTCTAAATTGGCGCTTCTTAAACTGTGGGTTGCAACCTTACATAACTGAATGTGGGGGGTCACAAAAAATTTGGCAACAATAAAAGGTTTCTAAATGCACAACAACAAAAAATTAATTCAAAATCAAATGCATAATGAATCTGACATGTTTCTGGCAGCACTTGCCACGTTTCATCGTGTGACTTCACTGCAGCCTTGGTTCTGAACACACAACATGTGCAATTTGCACTGAGCACACACCAAGCCATGCAATGCCAACCAATGCTGCCAGAAACACCTCAGCTGAGATTTGAGACTATCATATGCTATGAATTGCAGTGTTTTTACTGTACATACAAAGTTTTCTGCTCTTATAGAAACATGATAGTTTAATTACAGAAAATAAAGACTTTTAATATTTTCCTACCATCATTCTTCAGCATGTATCAAATTAATATATTTTTGAATTGTATTGTGTTAAAATGTTTGATTTTTAAAATTACCATTCCCTTTTTTTTACAGAAATATAAAAGTTTAATTGCAGCAAGTAAAGACAAAATTCCTTTAATAATATTTCTCTGCTGTCATGACTGTATGTGTATGTAAATGTGAACATCAATTTTTTTTTTAAATTAAGCATAAACAAATATAATTTCATAAACTAAACCTAGTATTGATCTGAGAAATTGGTAGCAATATTTATTTACATTTTAGGACAAAAGTATCAGTTATGGATAAGTGGCTAAATCTAGAAGGAAGATGTAAAAATACTGATGACAATGCAGCAGAGTGTTTGCTACCAGGTTGTAGTATACCTAAATTGACAACAAAAAGAAATCATGTGACTCTCAAGAGGGCAAACTTTAAATAGATTATTGAAATTGGAAGATGAAGTTGTTATATTTTTGACTGAGCAGAAATCTGGTTTTGTTAATTTTTTTGTAATGACTTATGGCTTTCCAAACTGTGTTATTTGTCGGATATTTTCAAAAAACTTGATTTAAATGTGTTACTTCAAGGAAAAAATTGTAATATTTCTCTTAAAAGATAAAATTGAAAATTTTAATTAAAAAGTTAACATGTGGAAGAATAGGATGGGAAATGATTCTTTAGAAATGTTTATAGCCAAAGATAATTGAAAATAACTTTCCCAAAGATTTAATTGTGTTATAATTGATCATCTGAACGAACTGCCTACAAACACAGTTTCAGAAATACTTCCCTTCAAATTTTGATTCTAAAAAAACTAAGTTGGGTTCATAAGTCATACTCAATTGAAATAAAAAACGTCAGTCATCTGCATTAAAAGCTCAAAAAGAATTTTCCAAGTTATCAAATGACAAAAGTTTAAAATGTGAGTTTCCTAAAAAATTATTAAATGATTTTTGGCTTGGGATTAGGACAGAATTTCCAACAATGTCTGAAATGGCCCTAAACATACTCCTGCCCTTTTGTACTACATATTTATGCAAAGTAGCATTCTCAGCATTGATGATTATAAAACCTACTATCAATCAACTCTGAAAAAAATGTTGAATATGCTTTGTGTCCTGTAGTATCAAATATTTCATGAAATTTAATTCTTTATGTAAAAAGAAATAAGCAGATCCATCTCATTAGTATGAAAATTTGCTTTCTTTTTTAATAAGTGGTAAAATTGTATGTATACCAAAGAATGGTTTTAAAATAAATTTCTCTATAATTTATTATTATGATTGTATTATATTATTATGGTTTATTATTCATTATTATTGAGTTGTATACCTATTTTATATACCTATATACCCAGGTTTGCAGGCAACAAGGGGTCACAAGTAGAAAAAGTTTGAGGAGCACAGCTCTAAAGGAAACAAGGTACCCTTTTAAAATTTAGTTTGCATTGTTAATATTGTCCACATCCCTTTCTTAAGTCTATGCAATAAATAAAAAAATAAATCAAGCCCTGATTTGTAGAATTTGCCCATTTCTGATAGGCAAATGCTTACAGAGGAATGTTGGCTCCAGCATACCACTGTCCCTCCCTGGGGAGAGGACAGTGGCCACCCTTATGGTCTGAACCTCCCTCTCCCCTAAAAGCAGGAATTTAAGTCCCTCTGGGAGATGAATGAGTGAGATTGTATTCATGCCTCCCTTCAATCAAAACTCAAGTGGACACACACATAACCAACATGAGAAACACACATGACCTACACTAACAACAAACAATAAGCAAATAGTATATTTTTACTGATTTATTTTAAACATTCTTTTTTTAAAAAAAATGAGGTCCAAATTCTTCCCATTCTTCCCCTCCCCTACACACTGAAGAAACCAGCAATAGCATATTTTTTACTGATTTATTTTAAACATTCTTTTTAAAAAAAAAAATGAGGTCCAAATTCTTCCCCTTCTTCCCCTCCCCTACACACTGAGGAGACCAGCAATATATTAATTATGCATGTGAAATCATGCAAAACATATTTCTGTAATAGCCATGTTGCAAGAAAGAAAAAAGGCAAGACATACAAAGAAAGTTAAAAAAAAAAGTGCTTCAATCTGCACTCAGAGTTTATCAGATGTGTACTGGAGGTAGATAGAATTTTTCATCATTAATTCTTTGGAACTGTCTTGGATCATTGTCTTGATCAGAGTAGTTAAGTCTTTCACAGTTGATCATCATTACAATATTGTTGTTACTGTGTACAGGATTCTGGTTATACTTATTTCACTTTGCATTAGTTTATTTGTAAGTCTTCTCAGGTTTTTCTAAAACCGTTCTGTTAATGATTTTTTTATAGCACAATAGTATTCCATCACAATCATATGCCACCACTCGTTCAGTCACTCCCAATTGATGGGAATCCTCTCAATTTCTAATTCTTCATCACTACAAAAAGAACTGCTATAAACATTTTTGCACATGCAGGTTGTTTTTCCTTTTCTTTGATCTCTTGGAGATACAAACCTAGTAGCGGTATTGCTGGGTAAGAGAATATGTGCAGTTTTATAGTGGTTTGGGCATAGTTTCAAATTGCTTTCCAAAATGGTTGGACTAGTTCACAACTCCAATATCTTTTCTGTCATGTCAATAAATCTGACAAGTGTGAGGTGGGAACCTCAGAGTTGTTTTAATTTGCATTTCTCTATTTAATACTAACTTAGATCTCTTTTTTTGGATATGACTATTGATAGCTTTGATTTCTTCCTCTGAAAACTTCCTATTCATATCCTTTGATTATTTATCAATTGGGAAATAGCTCTTATTTTTTATAAATTTGGCTCAGTTCCCTACTTATTTAAGAAATGAGACCTCTGTCAGAAACTTGCTGTAAACATTTTGCCTAGTTTCCTGCTTTCCTTCTAATTTTTGTTGTTTTTAATTTCATGTAATCAAAATTATTCATTTTACTTTCTATGATCTTCTCTAACTCTTACCCCAGAGCTCTGACAGCTCAAATTTTCTGTGTTCCTCTATTTCCCTTTATATTTAAATCATGGACTCATTTTGACCTTATCTTGGTATATGGTGTGAGATGTTAATCTATGCCTAGTTTCGACCCAACTGCTTTCCAGTTTTCCAAGGAACTTTTGTCAAATGATGAGTTCTTACCCCAAAATTTTGGATCGTGGGGTTTGTCCAACTCTACATTGCTATGGTCATTTACTATTGTTTATTGTGTACCTAATCTATTCCACTGATCCACCACTCTATTTCTTAGCCAGTACTAGGTAGTTTGTTAATTACCACTTGGTAATATAGTTTGAAATCTGGTACACATTTTTTTTTATTGATTCCTTTGATATTCTTGACCTTTTGATCTCCCAGATGAATTTTATTATTTTTTCTAGTTCTGTAAAATAATTTTTTGATCATTTAATTGGTATGGCACTGAATAAATACATTTATTTAAGTAAAATTGTCATTTTTATTATATTGACTCAGCCTACCTATTAATAATTAATATTTCTCCAACTGTCTAGATCTGTCTTTATTTGTATGAAAAAAGTACTTTGTAATTCTGTTCATATAGTCCCTGGGTTTTTTTTTAATGGACAAATTTTTTTTCTTATTCAATAGACCCTCTAAATATACCTGATATTCTATTGAAATTGCTCTCTCCAAAACTACCAATGACTTCTTAATTTCCAAATCTGATGATCTTTTCTCATTTATAATCCTTCTCAGCCTTTCAACTGTAATTAACATTACCAACTACCCCCTTCTAAATTTTTGTGACACTAACCTTTCCTAATTCATCTATCTCTTACCTCTATGACTCCTTCTCAGTCTCCTTTGCTGGCAAAATAAATTATTGCTATTCATTCCTATATCTAATTCTTTATGCTGTTCATTATTCCAAAAACGACTCTTTTCCTACTTCTACTTCCTGTCAAATTGCTACTTATACTTTAAAGGCCAAATAAAATGCCCCTTCTTTTTTGAAGCCTCCCCTTAACCCCTACCCATTCACACTCCAATCAATTAGTAATCCCTTTCTGTCTTTCAACATGTTATATTCAATTATGTTTTATTTGAGAGGCAGCATGGTGGCCTTAGAGTCTGGGTGACCTGTTCGAATCTCATTTACACACACTGACTCTGTAATCATGGATAAATTAATTAGCATTTTGGTGACCCAAACGACTTTCTAAGACTGTAAGTTGTAAAACACTTAGATATCTGTTTTGGAAGATATTTTTTATTCAGGTTCTGATCAACACCAACGTATCTCTAGATACCTGTGACATTCCATCCAGATCTCCAATAAAGTAACTCAAACTCAAGAGGTCCAAATCAAAACTCATTATCCCTCATTACCCTTCTCCTGCCCTTCCCCCCAAAATCCCACCTCCTAACATTCCTATCTCTATTGAGGGAATTACCATTCTTTCAGCAAACCAAGTTTGCAACCAAAGAGCCATCTTCAAATATCTCTCGCTTCATCTATTTTTAATCAGTTCCCAAGAATTCTCAACTTGCCCTCCAAGAAAAAGAAATTGAGATTGTATGCATAGGCAAAGAGGAAACAAAATTATTATTTTTTACAGATGTTATGAAAGTGTACTCAAGAATCTGAGAGTTAGCTAAAATATTAGTTGAAATAATCAATAAGCTTAACAAAGTTGCAAGATATAAAATAAATCTACATATATCATGTGCATTTCTCTGTATGACCAACAAAACCAAGCAGGTATTCAAAATAAATATGGAATTTGAAAAAATATTTTGGAGTATATCTACAAAGATTTACCAAGTAACTATATGAACCCAACTATAAAGTACTCTTTGTAGAAAGACTGACCTAAATAATGAAAAAATATTAATTTCTCTTGGATAAGTTGAGAAAAATATTTTAAAATGACAATATTATCAAAGCTAATTTACTTATTGAGTGCTGTACCCATCAAACTACCAAATGAGCATTTTATAGAGGCAGAAAAATAACAATGAAATTCTTATGGAGATACAAAAATCCAAGAATCTCAAAGATAATTATGAAAAACAGTAGGAAGGAAAGTAACCCAGTAGTACCACATCTTCAACTGTATTATAAAATAGTAACCCTTGAGACAATTTGGTATTGGCTTAAAAAAGAGAAGGGTTGATCAGTGGAATGGATTATGCACACAACATACAGAAGTAAACAAATATAATATTATAGTGTTTGAGAAACCCCCAAATACCGATAAACACAAAGGCAACAAATACAAGGGTAAAGACTCACTATTGAACAAAAACAGTTGAGAAAACTAAACTTCAGTGTTAGTACCTCACATCACATACCAAGATAAACTACAATTAAATATAAGATCTAAACATAATTGTTGTTTAGTTATTTCCATTGTGTCCAAATCTTTGTGACCCCATTTTAAAGTTTTCTTGACAAATATACTGAAATGGTTTGCCATTTCCTTCTCAGATTTCTTTTACAGATGAGGAAACTGAGGCAAATGGGGTTAAGTGACTTGCCCAGGATCACACAGCTAGCTTAAGGCCATATGTGAGCTCAGGAAAATGAGTATTCCTAACTTCAGGTATAGCAGTCTATCTACTGTATAGCCTAGATCGCCCTGTGACATAAATGGGAAGGAAAAGTTACTTGTCAGATCTATCAAAAGGAGAAGAATTCATGACTAAATAAGTAATAGGATCACACAAGATAAAATGGACATTTGTGATGATATAAAATTTAAAATGTTTTATATAAAGGTAATATAGTAAAAAAAATTGAAGGAAAATGAGTAACTTGAAAAACTTTGTAGAAATTTTCTCTAATAAAGATCTGATATCTAAGATACATAAGGAACTGGTCCAAATTTATAAAAACTAAGAGCCATTCTCCTGTGTAAAATTATATAAATAGGCAGTTTTAAATGGAAATGCAGGCTACCAACAAGCATTTGAAAAAATATTCTAAATCACTAATAATTCAAGAAGTAGAAATGAAAGCAATTTTTGAAACTCCATTCCATACCTATAAGAATGGCAAAAATTACAAAAAGAGGAACATTAGAAAAGTTGGAGAGGTTTTTGAAAAACAGATATAATAACTAGTACACTACTGATGGAGTTATAAATTGGTTCAACCATTCTAGAGAATACTTTGGAACTATCCTAAAAGTTCCTAATCTGTGAATACCCCCTGATTAAACTATACTAGGTTTACACTTTAAAGAAATCAAAGAGGAAAAAAAAAGACGTATATGTGCAAAAATATTTAGAGCGACTCTTGCTATAGTGATGCAGTTTGGTGTTGCTGGGAACCCCAAAATGTCAGGATACAGGGTAGCATCCGCCTAGAAAGAATTCATGCACTCAAACCTTCTTCCACTGAAGTGACAAGGTTTATTGTACCACCAATAGTAGCAGAGAGATTCTTAGAGAATCTGCAATTTAATGGTGGTGAGACTGATGCTTATATACAAAAAGAATAGTGAAAGGAATCTGGATGGGATAAGGGAATGATAAGTAGTCTGGGATGGGTCAAGTGCATGCAATGAGAGGACTATTAAGTAGGTTAATTAGGTGATCTAGATGGGATTAAGGAGTAGTTATTACAAGTAGTCTGGGGTGTGCCAAAAGACCTTGAAAAGAATGTCAAGCAAGCAAATCTGGTGATCTAGGTGAGTTGGGGTGGGACAATTACTTTGGGTGGAGGCACCAGAGATCTAGGCTGCTGAAACATATGGGAAAATTCAGGGACTGGGTTGTTTTCAAAGACATGGCCTTTTCCTTTTAGGAGTTCAGGTCCCATCACCCCATCAATAGTATCCAAAAATTGGAAACTAAGGGAGTGTTTTCTTACTAGGGAAAGAATGAACAAATTATTGTATAAGACTTCTGGGCAATGTGATTAAACAAGATAGATAAACTACACATTTTCTCCAATCTCTGCCACTCAAACCTCTCCAAATAAAAATTACGTGTCAAAAATAAAGAAACTTCACTTGTCTTCATGATTTAGGATACCCAGAATCCAAAAGAAAGTTAAAAAAAGGGGGCGGAGCCAAGATGGCGGCATAGCAGCAGCAACATATTGCAGCTCTCACATAGCCACCCCAAAATACCCATAAAATAGGACTCTAAACCAATCCTAGAACTCCAAAACGCACACAAAGATACTTCCCACTAAAGTCAGCTC
>CM053580.1:483116595-483149553 GCA_028627135.1 Pseudochirops cupreus
GTCATATTATATCATGTATCATGTGATATCATATTATGTTGTAATATTATATCATATCATTATATTATATCATATTATATATGTTAGCCTCATGAATTGTGGTTCTCTGTACACTTCTATTCTCAAAACTAGTCATATATTTCTTTAAGTAAAACTTTTGCCTTGAATGCAGTTCTTAAGAAATTAGTACGTGGTGAACTTGGATCTCTACTATGAAATATAAGACAGTTAATTCAAGTATACTTGTAAAGTACAAGCAAATCTATTTTTATTAATAGCCTTAAAATAAATAGAACCTTATTATCTTATGTTAGTGAGCAATTAATTTGGGGAGTAGGCATGTAAATAGATATAAAACTCATTAGTTGGAAAATTGAGAGAGATTCTGGGGACTGTCTTCCATAATGATTTGGAAATTCATGAAACTTCAGGTTAACAATGTTACCAACTGAGGACTCAGACGGATAGAGAATGAGTTACAAAATGGGAAGTTTGTTTTTTTAAACAAGGGTCCTAACCACATTAATATATCATATATGAGAGAATGGGTGGCAGTGTAAGCAGGAGAGGCAAGAAAAGGACAGATTGGAAGGGTGAGAAGAAAGAAAACAACTGTGTAGTACTGGACGGCCATAGTGCCTCAAAATTCCAGTTGTAAATATGAATCATGATGAATTTTATTCACCCAGCAGCAAAAAAAAAAAAAGCACCAAGAGATAGAAATGTATTCTAAGTATCTTGTCCACCACTGGGAATATTATGTGGGTTATAGATCAGCTGTGCTCTCCTGCTATTTGAAGGAGTCAACAGGGCTCAAGTGGAATTAGATTATAATTCTCTGGATGCATAGTAGCTAAATTTAAACATGGATAATTGCTTATATAAATACAGATAACATCTTGCTACTTGATGTCTTTTGTGTTATTTATAATTTCACCTCTTAAATACATGCTTTTTCTACTTGAAATGTTGTGGTTTTCCTGTAGGGTATCATATTAAGGTAATAAACCAAATGGGGCCTGGGCCAGGGACTGATTACTTATTAGCCCCAAATGACCAGGATGAATCTGGAAGTAGACAAGGTGTGATACACCTATTAGTTAAGGCTACTGCAGAAATCTCTTCTTAATTATGCACTTAAAATGAGAATTACAAAAGTTCTTATTCTGAAATGTTGTAATGTCTTACAGAAATTTTCTAGGAACGAAAGTGAGATTTTTGAGTGGTTAACAAGTCCCAGCTGACTACAATATGCCAAGTCCCACAGTGATTAAAAAAAAAAAACAAACGAGCCATAAAAATATCGGGAGATAAAACTTTCTTAATTTTAAGTAGAAAGTTGGTCTTGAGAGAGTCAGTAAACTTTTTAAATGTTAAAATAAACAAGGAACACTCATATTTTGACACAATAAAAATGTAGCTAAAATACCATTACAACTTTCCCTTACTGGATTTTTCACATCTCAGAGGTAGTCCTTCCACAACACTTCTTTATCTCTCTCCACCTCTCTTATCTGACAGAAATAACTTAAAGACATATCAGAACAAAAGCTACATCTGGGGATCAGTAAGGGAAAACTCATTATGAAAGATTTCTTTCTGAGATATTTAATGTTAGTAAAATGTTTTCTCACTATTTACTTTTCATGTCAAATAAAGATGAGATTCTTTCTGAGAGACTAAAATAAAACTATGACAGCATGGTAGGACTTCTGAAAAGTCTGGAGATGCTAAGGAGAAAGTCATGGCCCATAAAACAAGCAAATAGGCTGTTTCTAGTAAGTGACAGAAGAATGAAGTGAAGGGAAGCCTCAAGGAGGTTTTTGGCATTCATAGAATATATCTCAGCAGAATGTTATGAATGGAAAATATTGACTGGATCATATTAATTATGAAAAAATTAGTACCTGAGTTAACTCCAGAAAATGAAAAAAACAACAACAAAGAACCAATAACCTAGGAGAAAGTCAAAGAAACAGTTTTAAGCAAGTTGAAAAAAGTAGTACTGTGAACCTAAACATGATAAGAGCCTCCAGTATAAGAACCCAGATGTATCCACCAGTTTGTTAGATTTTCTGGATCGCAGAGTCACAAAACTGGCAGGGACATCAGAGGCAACCTATTCTAACACCTTAATTTTACAAATGAGGTTACTGAAGCTTAGAGAAATCAAATACCCTGCCCAAGGTTGCACAGATGCCAAGTAATAAAACAAGGATTTGAACACAGGTTCTCTGACTCAGAATCCATTGATTTCATCAATGAATCCTGCTGTCTCTCAGATTCTTACAGATGATGTACCAGTCCATTTATATGAAGAGAGCCCATACCTGACATGGTACATCCCAACATTAAAAGAAAGCTATGTAGCATCACACAAACAGCACATTAAAGTGTCTTATTTTTCTTGACTATTTCATATTCTTGTGATAGGTTCCGAATGGACTATGGCCTAAGTAGAAGAGATTATACCTAAGAAAGAATCCCCACTCCAACATACCTGAAAAGTGATCATCCAGCTTTTGCTTGGAAACTTCTGGTGAAGTTTCGTTAGAGACCTCATTTCAGTTTTATCAGAGAACTTTCCCTTATATGAGATCTTAAATTTATCCCTTTGCAACTGATAAGTATTCCTTCTATTTCTGTCTTGTAGGGCAAAGCACACAGTCTACTTCTTTAGGTAATAGAATTTCAAATACTTGAAGATAATCTAAATCTCTCTTCTCCAGGTTAAGCCTGTCTGTTTCCTTTAACCAATGTTCATATGGCATGAACTACAAATTCTTCCCCCTGCCTTACTCTGTACTTTCTGTACATTAACAATATTATTCCCCAAATTGGATAATTAGTACAGGACACAATATTGCAGGTGTGGTCTGACAAGGACATATTAAAGAAGAATGATATGTTTTCTTATTCGGTAACCCAGAAGAGTCAGATGTGTAAAACAACATTCCCCAGTGCAGTTGGAACCAGATTCAAATATAATTTGGAAATATTTAACAAAATACATAATAGGACATAGATAAAGCTAATACGTGCTTTTGAAAGTCAATATATGGATCATTACACATGGTTTAGTGACTCCCATTTCTATCTGAGTTTGACACCATTGCTGTACACTATTCCCTTCTTAATTCAGGCTGATATCACATAAACTTTGTTGGCTGCCATATTACACTCTTTAGTAATATTGAGCTTACAGTCCCCTAAAACCCCCAGATATTTTTTCACAACTAAAACCTTCAGCATCAGTGTAAGGATGTATACACAAGATGACATATAGTATCTTGGAAGATAGGCTTAGGTTTGAGAAATAAAAGAGGCTAAAGGTTTATAAATTACTTAGAAACCTCACAACTACATATCATGATTACTTTCTTTTCATAAGAGAACTAGAAGGTACTGAACTTGGCGGGTGTCAAGCAGCAGACAAAAAATAAAATTGACTATAGCTTAATGGATAGTGGCATGAGCAGAATCAGTTGTCTGTGTGCAGTCAGATCATCTGCTTCTTAGAACAAAGGTCAAAAATAAAAATCAAACCAGAAGAAAGAGTAAAGATAAGATAGTGAGGACAACTATAACAATTTTAGCCCGAATTACTCAAATAAGTCATCGATTTCCCCAAAAAATGGGAAATGGAAAAAGGCAGAAACATTTACCTTATCATCATTTCCCACAAAAGCTTAACCAATGTAAAGCAGCTGCCACAACAAGGAATCCAAAAGAACTTAGAAAAGTTATAGCCAGAAAACATTTGAACTCCTTGCCAAGTAGAGAGACACGCAGCCAAGGGCAACACCAGTATAGAGTATAAACTCATTTGTGAAACACAATGGAGTCCTATGGCAAAAGATTACAAGAAGTATCGCCTCATAAACCAACAGCAAGCAATGAAAGCAAAAACAAATCTAAAGAAACTTTGGCATGAAACCCTGTTGAGTTACATCATCCCAAGAGCATTTAGAGATGAAACTGGAAAGAGGACAGCAGACACAGAATGGAATACATTTGTCAACATTTCTGTAACAATCTGTTTTCATCTTCAGTGAAAGAGGAATCACCACATTTAAACTGTAACACCTCAGTCCCCAACTTACTACATGATGAAATTGAAGGGTACTTAAGAAGATGAAGTCCGCAAGAGTCACTGGACCAGATCATGGACTCACTGAGTGAAGCCAGGCTGGATGTGACATAATCTTGAAAAGAGTAAGAAATTGTTTTGCACAAAATTTCAGGGAGGAGAAGCTACAAAAAAAGAATGGAAGAAATTAGAGATGAGATTTTATTACCTAAAAAAGAATACTAAAAAGCATTAATAATTATGAGGAGATATACTTATTTTTCCATCATTTTGATAGCAACATTATGAGAATTATTCAGGCACACATACATAAGCTATCTTTGCTACAAGCTCATTGGCTTGTAATTTGAATAATTCATTCTTTTCTTTATTTTTTTTTAAATCAGGACTGGATTTCACTGTCTCCAGTGCTGTTGAAGTTCTTTTGTTCTCCATGATTTTGTTAAAGATTACAAACAGTGGCCAATTCTTTCAATACACTGAGATCTATCTCATCCAGGCCTGCTTGATGATTCACACACATTGAGGGCATCTAGGTACTTTCTTGCTATCTCCGAATCTATTTGATGTTACAGTCCCCTCTTAACCATTTTTGCTCCCTGTTTCCTCATTCAAAAACAAATTTTCATGGTAGAAAAAGCAGAAGAAAAATAAAATATTTTGTCTTCTAACCATTACCTGTCATCATTTACACATCTGCCTTAAGCAGTGTCCTTACTCCTTCCTTGATCTCCTTTTTTTTCATAAACATAGGTATGAAAGCCCCCCTTTTGTCCTTATTCATCATTCTATAGTTAATCTAATTTTGGGTAATTGATGAACCAAAGGATATTAAAGAACTATGTGGTGAGCATAAGAAGACTGTAGCATGTTTTCAATGATAATATACATAAATGAAAGGATGTAATGGATGTGTGTGTGTGTGTGTGTATGTGTGTGTGTGATCACAAAGGAAACAAATGACCAGAAAAGGAGGTGTGTTGGTCATGTAGCAAGGAAGAGCAAATGGCAAACCCAAGTGCTGTACTGGTACCTACAAAAAGTAAAAAAAGAGTCAATGGATTGTTGAGATCTCTTATGGCTAGGTCTATTAACTAGATTGTCTGAGAGACTGTGGATAATAATTGTTCAGGATTAGAAGGCAT
Source organism: Pseudochirops cupreus (assembly GCA_028627135.1). NCBI lineage: Eukaryota > Metazoa > Chordata > Mammalia > Diprotodontia > Pseudocheiridae > Pseudochirops > Pseudochirops cupreus. Next base: position 483,121,831 of record CM053580.1, read on the forward strand.
GGATGAATAAAATACCCACATCAAAGAGGTCACAAATTCATAGAAGAATTTAAAAACTAAAACAGGTATCCTTAGTTCACTCTGAAATTAATCATTCCTGACACTTTTAGGGGACTTAAGAACTCTTTTGTATTGATCCTTGTTACTTGTTGTGCTTCTATTTTCCCTAAATTTCTGCAAAATCTGACTTGGTCAATGAATTTCTTGTGCAGACATATCAGTATCTTTTCAAAGCAATTGCTTTTGTTTTCTTGTTGCAATGTTTTATCTGTAAGAATTACATTGTTGAGGAGAACTCTGGGAAGATGATGGAGCAAGACAGGAAACATCTGAAATTCTCCCACAGACATAATAAAAATATTGCCTCAAAGGTAAATTTGAGCTGCAGAAATCATTACAGATTGGAGTAAAGCAGTTGTTCTTCTAAGACAACTTGGGTGGACTTCAGGTAAACCCAACCTTCACGGGGTGGAGGCCTAGCCTAATTGAAGTACAAACACCTCCAGGCAGACTCTGCTGAATCAAGAAACAAGTCCTGAGGGCAAGTGGCAGCCTCAGCAGCAAAAACTTTCACTTTTCTTACAGCCAGTGTGGGGTTTGGACAGAGTAGGGAAAAACTGAAGGAATCTCAATCAGCTTCAGTCAGGTACAGGTGTACTGACCAGATGTGGTTCAGGTTTCATCTGTGGGTGAGGAGGGGTGAGTACAGGTGTACTGACCAGATGTGGTTCAGGTTTCATTTGTGGGTGAGGAGAGGTGAGCACATGTCTAGTGAGTATGGTGGCAGAGGTGTGGAGACCCTGCTGGCTGTGGACAATCACAAGAGAATGGAATCCCTGGTTTCTATTTTGGTTCCATGGCAATGGGATGAGCAGAAGTTCCCAGCTTCAGGAGAAAGACCACAGGGAGCAAAAGCATCTGCAGTGGCTTTGTGGCTGGGGGCCTAGCCATGGGTCAGGATGGAGAAAAGTGTGCGAGGACTTGCTCTCAGATAGTTTAGAAAATGATGTTATGTAAAACATGAAGCCTGAGACATCATCCACCACACCTTGGAACTTGAACTGGACTTTAATAATAAGCCACTAAAAACAATAATAATAATTGCAATAATGGTAATCAGTAAGCAGAGGAGAAAGAACTCAACCATAGCTAGCTACTATGGGGACAGAGAAGATCTGGGTTCATACTGCAAAGAAGACAGTAAAGCTAAAAACCAAAAACAAAAACAACCCACTCCTACTTTAAAGAAGAATGTCAAATGGTCACAAGCCCAAAAAGAGCTCTTGGAAGAGCTTAAAAAGGACGCTAAAAATCAAATGAGCGAGGTTGAGGAAAGATTAGGAAAAAATGAGAGCTGTCCGAGGAAATCAAGCAAATGATGATGAGAGTCAACCAACTGGAAAGAAAGAGATCGAAAAACTTAAGGAAGAAAATGATTCCTTAAACACTAGAATTGGGCAACAGGAAGCCAATGATATTATAAGGTAATAAGAAACAATAAAACAAAACCAAAAGAATGAAGAAATAGAAGATAATGTGAAACATCTCATCAGAAAAACAACTGACCCGGAAAACAGATTGAGAAGAAACAAGAAAAGAGTTGTTATACTACCTGAAAATTATGATTAAAAGAATCTGAACATGATATCACAAAAAATCATTAAGGAACATTGCCTTGAAGTACTAGAAAGAGAGGATAAAATTGAAATAGAAAAAAATTCATTGATCACCATTTGAAAGAGAGCCTAAAATGAAAACTTACCAGAATATTATCGTCAAATTTTGAAGCTCCAGGTCAGTGGTTCTCAACCTGTGGGTTATGTTCAGTTTGTAACAATGAAAATACATCCTGCACATCAGATATTTACATTACAATTCATAACAGTAGCAAAATTACAGTTATGAAGTAGCAATGAAAATAATTTTGTGGTTGGGGGTCACCATAACATGAGGAATTGTATTAAAGGGTCGTGTCATTAGGAAGGTTGAGAACCACTAGGTTAAGGAGAAATATTGTAAGTAACAAGGAAAAGCAACTTAAATACTGCAGAGTTATAATCAGAATAACATAAGATTATCCCCCAGGAATTCAACAATGCCTCCGTTGTCCATCTCTATAAAGGTAAAGGAAATAGATCGTCCTGTGTCAATCACAGATGTGTGCGTGTGTGTGTGCGTGTGTGTGTGTGTGTGTGTGTGTGTGTGTGTGTGTATGTGTGTCTTAGTCATTGCTGGCAAGATCCTTGCCAGAGCACTCCTTAATAAGTTTAAGGTGATCCTTCATCTGGAAGATGATAATCTACCTGAGAACCACTGTGACTTCAGAAAGGGCTGAAGGAATAGCACATATGGTGCTTGCTGCCAAACAACACCAGAAGAAATGTCAGGAGCAGAATAGAGGTCTGTAAACAAGGTTTGCTGATCTAACCAAGGCCTCTGATACTGTCAGTTGTGAAGACTTATGGTAAATTATGTCAAAATTTGATTGCTCAGAGAAGTTCATCAGTATTGTATGTCAATTTGACAACACCTTGCTTGCCTGGGTTCTAAACAATGGATGATATTCTCATGCCTTCCCAGTCACCAGTGGAGTAAAACAAGGCTATGTACTTGCTCCAATGCTGTTTAGCATGATGTTTTCAACTATGTTGTCAGATGCATTGATGGTAAATTATTTAACTTGAAAAGGCTACAAGCCAAGACTACAGTAGAGGGAGAGCAGGTGCATGATCTTTTGTTCACAGATGATTGTGAACTCATTGCAGCCTCTGAAGTTGTGATGCAACAAAACATATATGGATTCTCTGCTGCTTGGCTAATTTTGGCCCAACAATGAACACAGGTGCTCCAATCAGCCAGCACCACACCATCCATACTTAGAACCACAATGAGGCTGACACATGCATTGCCAGAGCCAGCACAGTGTTTGGAAGGCTCTGAAAGAGAGTGTGGGAAAGAAGAGGTATTAGACTGACTACCAAACTGAAGGTCTACAGAGGTGTTGTGCTGATTTCACTGTTACATGCCTGTAAAACCTGGGCAGTATACTAGTGCCATTCCAGGAAATTAAATTGCTTCCATTTGAATCGTCTTATGAAGATTCTGAACATCACTTGGCAGGATAAGGTACCAGACACTGACATTCTTTCTCAAACTAAACTACCAAACATTCAAACTCTACTGCAGAGAGCACAGCTCTGATGGGGTGGCCACGTTGTTCAAATGCCAAACATATACTTGCCTAAAAGACAAGTAGCTCAAAAGAAATGCAAGATGCACAAACTTAGAAAGTTCACCCCAAATGTTCACATAGACTGCTTGTGCTGAACTTTGGTAGAACAGTTTGACCAGTCACAGTTGGACACACTGTAATTTGACTCTAACATAGTGATGTCATTTTGGTCCTCTTTGAGAATGAAGGACAACAACTAATGTAGTACTGGAATTAATAGTTCTTTAAATGTTTGGTAGAATTCATTTGTGAATCCATCTGGTACTGGTTGTTTTTTTCTTAGGGATCTCAACGATGGTTTCAATTTCTTTTCTAAGATAGGACTAAGTATTTGATTTCCTCTTCTGTTGATCTGGATAATTTATATTTTTGTAAATATTCCTCTATTTCACTTAGATTGTTAGATTTATTGGCAATAAAATTTGGCAAAATGTTTTCTAATAATTGCTTTAATTTCATCTTTATTGGTGGCAAATTCACCCTTTTCATTTTTGATACTGGTAATTTGGCTTTCTTCTTTTTTTGAAGACTATGACATTCCATGCCTTGTAATTATAGAGTATCACTTGTTCACTTGTTTCAGTTGTGTCCAACTCTTCAGAACTCCATTTAGGATTTTCTTGGCAAAGATACTGGAATGGTTTGTCATTTCCTTCTCCAGCTTCTTTTACAGATAAGGAAACTGAAGCAAGCAGGATTAAGTGACTTGCCCTGGGTCACACAGCTAGTAAGTGTCTGGGGCCAGATTGAATGGTCTTCCTGACTCCTGGTCTGGCACTCTATCCAGATCGTCAGTAAAAAAAATGCTATTAATCAAAATAATAATTCTTTGCTCAAGGGAGAGACTTGGGTTGTGAAAACTACAATTTCCTAAATAGTAGTAGATTTCCTAAAGCTAATCAAGTTCACTCATAACTTCCTATTCAATTCTGTGTCTAGATGACTGTCCATCAGCAATACCTGTTCATAGTATATAGACTGATGAACCAGCTCCATTCAACTGCATAACATAATGTACATAATAGGAATATTTCACCCACTTGATTTGTCCTGTTTAGTTAGACCACTTTGGCAAAAGAGAAAATGTCAAATGCCTCTCATTTTAACACCCACAATATAATATAAATTCACAAAGGTAAGCATTTCTAAAATGGCCAGAATTTCGAACACTGTTTAGCTTTAGGCAAAAACCCCAGTGTAGCTATTAACTATTAAAATATGCATATAAATGTGTGAAGAAAACATTTCTAATTTTTCCCAATATGAGAGAAATTCTGGATATAGTCTATTCTTCACTGTTGCAACTGTGGCACAGAAGAGTAATTATCAGTTTGGGAAGTCTACTGTAAAATGACCAAAATGATCTCACTGGAAATGGTTCCCAGAGATTCCCTTATGCTTTAAAACATGAGCAATTTTTCCCCTTCTAAAAAAGAAATAATTTCAAATGAATGGCTGGCACATCTAAAGAAACATAATGCAAACTACAGCCCACTTAGTGGAAATAATGGAAATGCCTCAATGCTACAAATGTGTAGACAGAAAGGGCATAGTATCTTGTGTATTTGGGGACCTATATTAAATTGCCTAATCTTTTAAAAAGTTACAATAAAGGCACTATTCAGTACATTTCTGGAATAGCTCCATGTAAATCTGGCAGTTTGACTAGTAGGGTTAATCTCCAGGGAAAATTGCCTTCCAAACATTAAATCTGAACAGTGATAACTTCTACAGACTTGTAACCAAAGATAACATGAAGTAGCTTTCCTTGTAATTGAGTCATTTTCCCCTAACTATAAAGGATAATGGGAGTCATTCATTAAATCATATTCACAGAATCATAGAACCTCAGTTGGAAAGGAGCTCAGAGTCCATCTGGACCAGTATATAACTGAACAATACCTCCAAAACACCTATCAAATGATTATCTAGCCTTTGTTTGAAAACTTCCAGCCAGGAGTCTACAAGGCCCCTCATTTCACCTTTGGATAACTCTAATTTGTTTATGTCTTCAACCAACCTCACACAAGGAAGAAGCTATATGCCTTTCCCTGGACTAACTACAGCTAGAAATTCACTCTTTCTGATAAGCTGATCCACTATTCCAGGAAGCACTATAGTCCTACTAATGGCACATATGATACTGCAACTTGTCCTGCTCCAAAGAGTTAGCCCTGAACTAGGGATGCCATGTTGTAAACCTCTTCTTCCAACTCTATAACTGAGGAAGGTGGAGCAGTTATGTCACCATGAAGGATTGTGGTCTTAAAATAGAGGATGCAATGAATCCCTGGTTATAACTTAGAAACCCTCATTTCATTCACAATTTATCCTAGCCCTTCCCCTAACACCTTCCTTCCCTCTCCCCACTCCCACCATATACTTGTAAGGTCTGGGAGTGCCCTTTCTGCTCGTTTCTCAGTAGCTTCTGTTTGCTAATTCGTGACCACATTTGATGGAAGGTAAATCTGACAAAATGTATTTGAATTCCATTTATTAATGATGTGTTATCTGAAAACCACTTCACCTCTTAGAGCTGAGATATAATAGGAAAAGATGTGGATTTTTGCATCACAAGATCCTGGATCAAAACCTGTGTCTGCCATTTATTATCTTGCAACTTTTGGGAAGTCATTTAACCTTTACTTCTTGGTTTCTTCACATGCAAAATGAAGGGCTTGGACTTGGACTGGATATCCGCCAAGGTTCTTTCAAGTTCTAATTTTATGATCCTGTGAATCCAAACTGCCATATCCAAGGTTAATAACTAATCCAAAAAATCTATTCTTAGCCCTTAATTTGTACCATCTGACTGTTGCCATCTCCTTTTCTTAGATACTTGAGTTTTCTTGACACTGCTTTGTCACGATTCTCCTCCAACTTGTTTGACCATTCCTCAGTTTCTTTTGCTAGTTCATCATCCATATTCTATCCCCTAAACATGAGTGCCCCCTAAAGTTCTGTCCTGGGCCTTCTTCTTTTTTCATTCTCTGCAATCTCATTAGCCCACATAGATTCAATGATCACCTCTATGTATATAACTCCCAGATCTATCTATTTAGCTGTAGCCTGTATCATAAACTTAAATTCCCTCATCACTAGCTTACTGTTGGATATCTCCAAATGGACATCCTACAGATATCTTAAACTCTGAAGCCAGGGGTATGTGTAAATGTTTAACAACAATCTTAAAAAAAAAAAAAGGACTATGACACACTTTAAAGTTTAATCTGAATTATTATTTTCTCCAGCATTTTGTTACCAATCAGCAAAACAATAGATCATTTTGATTTGTAGCATTTGTAGATTTCTGAAGTGTAAATGCCCACCCTGTCTCTTGCCACTCAATAAGAACTGGCTCTAGCATCCCAGAGGTGATCATCTTCCCCCTAAAGCCCACCATTCTTCCAAACTTTTCTATTTCTGCTAAGGGCATCATTATCTTTCCAATCACCTATCATAACAATGTCAGAGTCAAAATCAACTCTTACCTCTGTCTCATCCTGAATATTTGATGTGGTGCCTCATTTTGCTACATATACTAACTATATCTTTTCCCGTAGTCTATCCCCTTTACATCATTCAATAATTCAATGAACAGAATGAATATTTATTAAGTATCTAACATGTGTACACACCTATCACACTAGGTGCTAAGGACACAAAGACAGAAATTGGAAATGTAATTGTGTATATGAGGTGTACCAAGAATACTGGTTTTGTTGTAATATAGACTATGTAAGGCAAATAATATGTAATAAGTCTAAAAAAGTAGAATGGAGTTAGATTTTGAAGGGCTTTAAATGCCAAAGAAAGGAGTTCCGGAAACAAGACTCTATCATTTCAGAAAATCACAGGAATCTCACAAACTCTCAATCTCTCCTGCCCACTCTGGATCTGAAAATGGTTTGATGTTCCTTCTATGCTATGATGTCAGCAATAGATATAATAGACAAAATGGGCTAGTTTGCATTCAGTCACTAATAAATGCCTTACAATTTTATCACATCTAGTGCAGATAACTAGTTATGTAAATTTGGCCCAATCCATCTGCTTTTCCTGTTCCTTTTTAGCACCATGTCTACCTTCCATATAAGCAGTCTAAGTGTAGTGGTTCCACTTTCTTGATTTTTAAAATCATATAAAACTCATCATAAATCTTTTCCATTTTTCTTCTGTCTGTTGTTCCTCCATTTTTGTTTTATAAATGTCCTCTGGATTGACTACCTGGTTTAATCTTTGGTCAAACTTTTTTAAAAACTTATTTTACTTTTCACTGTTCTTTGTTTTATGAAATGATACTACTCATCTTCATAAAATTTTAAACACGAGTTTATATTATATTTATTAAATAGTAATTTTGCATAAGTTATTGTCTCAGTTAGTTTCTTTGATTATTTTCTAAGAGTTACTAAGTAAACTATGTTACCAACAAATAGGGTTGATTTTTGTCTCCTCTTTGCCTCTCAGTGCCTCTAATTTTTTTTTCCACCATTGATATTGCTAGTGTAAGGCTATAGTTCCAATCACCCCACTCTATAGAGCTCTACATGTGGAAATACATCTTGATTGTGTTCACTATGTGTGAACAAAGCAAGGATACCTTCCTGGGTGGGACACAAAATTTGTTCCAATTGGGTGAAAGACTTGATAACACTCTGTGGGAACTATATAAAACCGGGAAGCTAGTTTATAATGCAAGAGAGATTAAAATGTTTGGTAATGAAAAGGCAAGAATATTCTATCCTTCTGAGTATTCTCCTTAGAAGGAATTGATTTGGGAGGAGAGAGTGGGAAGAGGAGAGGGTACAACAGATCCTGGTCCTCAGTTTCAATCTCCTTACTTGGCCAGAGATGCCTTGTGAACTTCAAAGGGTCTAGAGAACATTTGGACTTTTTCCTCCATGTCCTAGAAGTGTCCTCAGGATGGCTAATGGTTGTGTCTGCCTTAGTAACTAAGGACAGAATGATTGCAGTGAAGAAAGCATAAAACTCTACCTCACCAATTCTCTTATTTGTCTCTCCAAGAAGTTCCTGTAAACCATCTTTCCATTTAATTGCTTTCTTTGCTTAATTCCTTTCTTCTTTCCTGTTTTTAGCAAGAATGTCAAAATTAATATTATTCAGTTTCCTCGATTGTGTGTTTAATTGTTGTTAACTTTATGACAAGGTTCTCATATTTATTAGACCCAATAGCTGAATTAGAGTTTATAGAAAATCTATAAAGTATCTGATTCCTGGCAATCTCTGATTTCTTTTCCACTTCTCTTCTACTGTCACTACTAAAGCAGAAGAGAACTGGAGATGACTGTGTCCTATTTTGTTTTTAATTTGTTTCTTTATAACCTAGTCCTCTCCTACCTTTCCAATCTTCCTATACTGTACTCTGCTGCCTGCTCTCTGATCCAGGGACCCTAGCTTCCTTGCTGTTCTATGAACAAGACACTCCACCTCTGGGCTGTGGGAATTTTCTTTGGTTGTTCCACGTGCCTGGAATGCTCTCCCTCCTCATCTGCCTATTGGCTTCCTTCAAGTCTCACTTAGAATCCCATCATCTACTAGAAGGCTTTCTCAGCCTCTCTAAATTCCAACACTTTCCTCTCAATATTTCCTATTTATATTGTATATAGCTTGTTTGTACACATGGATTTGCTTATTGTTGCCCTCATTAGATTATGAGCTCCTTGAGGGCAGGGACTATCTTTTGTCTCCTTTTGTATTCCTAGTTTTTGTACAGTTCCTGACAAGGAATTGTTATTGCTCAGTGGTTTCAGTCATTTCCACCTCTTCATGACCCAATTTGGGGTTTTCTTGCCAAAGATACTGGGCTGGTTTGCCATTTTCTTCTCCAGTTCATTTTAAAGATGAGGAAACTCAGGCAAACAGGGTGAAGTGACTTGCCCAGGGTCACACAGCTAATAAGTGTCTGCAACTAGATTTGAACTCAGATCTTTTTGTCTCCAGGGCCTCCATTCACTGTGCCACCTAGCTGCTGCTGTAGTAGGTAGTTCATAAATGTTTATTGACTAACTCTCTTGTGATGCCATAGCTAAAGAATATATCTCCAAGCGATTTTCAGTTACTTAGGCCAATCCTTGGAAAATAGACTCATTCTATTTCAGGGGCCATACAGAAGTTTTTCTAATGCAACAGAAGCTGCCAGTGTTTACTGGCATAGTTACTTATTCTACTGATATAAACTAAATAATCTTCCTAAAAGCACAAATCTGAGCATGTCACTGTCCTATTCAAGAACCTTCCGTGATTCACTATTACTTCTAGGATTAAACACAAATTCCACACACCTGCATGTAAGGCACTCCCCAGTTTGACTTTACATTACCTTTCCAATTACTTATTTTGGTATGTATAGAAAAAAAGTAGATTTATTCAAACTAAGTTAATTTAAACAAAGAGGAAGGTGGTAGAGAGAGGCTTTGAGTAGGAGAAGTGTTCTCTTTTCATCTTCTCTTGGAAAAATAGCAAATCATTCTAAGGATTATATGGGCCCTTTTCCTTTCATTGTAGAGATTGGTAGGCTCCCGCAGAGGATGAAACTCCCATCAAATTAAAGGAAAGTAGACAGAAGCTGTCATCCAAATCCCTTTGACCCTTCAGATTGAAGGGTCATGGGAGGATTATTTCTTAGTAGGTGTTGGGAGTGGGAAAGGCTTATACATTTCTTCTTGCTTGGAAATAAACATTCCTCTGTAAAGCCTAATGCTTGGATCCCTCAAACTGGGAAGACACAATCAATGGGAGCTTGAGCTAATGGCAAAGACTAGACACCTCCAAGCCTTTAAGAGTACTGGGAGAGGGGTGAAATGCTAACATGCTGGGTCTTCAGGCAGTGGGACAATAGTAGTATCACATACAGATGAAGAAACTGAGGCTTAGAGAGGTTAAGAGATTTTCCTGTGTTCAGATAGCTATTAAATATCACAGCTGGGGTTGAAACTCACATCTGATTCAGTGAAGGCAGGCAATAACTTCTTGTGCTGGGAGAATGACTGGGAATAGAGTAGAATGAATGGTAACAAGCTGTATGTAGCAGGCAAAATTAATGTGATTTTTAAAGTGATGGGATATCAGCTAAGGCCTTATCAAAAAGGTATTAACAATTAATGACAGAATCAGAGCATAGGTTTAGAAGGAACCTCAGGTCATGTAGTTCAAACCTGCCCTTCAAAAAGAGCCTTCTTTACAATATAGCTAATGTACAAATTCAACATAAATTAACTAAACATTTGTTAAATGTAGATAAAAATGTAGATAAATATACGATATAGATATGTAGATATGACATAGATATGTAGATATGATATAGATATGTAGACTAATATATGATAAATATATTAGAGAGGTGTGATCCGAAGTGTTATATGCTTGAGGGGAAAGTTATTAAGGACAGGGGGAAATTACAGAGAAGGAATATTTGAGGTGTTTTTTAAAGGATAAGTAGACCATCAATAGGCAAAGAGAAGAAAGGAAAGATATTTCAAATATGGATAACTTTGTAAACAAATCTAGTAAGGGCAGAAAACTCAGAGGAGAGTTATGGAGGCAGAAAAGTAAAGACCTAAACTGGGGAATGGAGAGTAGTTTTGTTTCTTAGAATATAGACTACATGGAAAAGAGTAGTATGAGAGAAAACTGGAGAGAGGAAGTAATGGGATCAAGGGTATAGATGGAGGGATTAGCATTAAAGAACATACAGGATGAATGAATGAAAATATATTCTAACTTTTGAATCAAAGAATAGTGTCTGATATGCTCTCTATTTCTCAATAAAGATCAGAAAAAGTGAAAGGCCCAGAGAAAGGACCTTGAAATGATCAATGGCATTAGGACATGATGGACTAGGGTTTTAGGATTTTTCATCCTAGAAAGGTAAAAACTAAGTAAGATGATTATCTCCTGAATGATATGGATTAGCTGAACAAATATTTTGGCTCCTAAATCCAGATTATTTGCATGAGGTGGTTTTATTAGATACCTGATCTAAATCTATTTTGGAGAAATAAAAGTGCTCTATTACTTCATAAGATAGAACAAGCTGATACAAATATTTTTCAATGCATGAATAATAACTGAGTCATAATGAAAGTTTCAGTGTTTGGGGGCCCACCCTTAACTTCTAACAAAACACTTTGCTACTCCTATCAGGGAAGAATGTTGAGGTGGATTGATTTGACCAAGGGTCTGACCAATATGGCAATTCTAATGTGTAAGCAAAGGCTAAAGAGACAATTTCCTTCAGTTTCAAATACTTTTTCCCCTACAAAGAGTAGACAAAATGGTTTAGATTTTTGAAGATTAAAAGAGAAAAGTAGGTGTCTGTAAGAAAAAAAAGTGGGAGAGATCAGGGGGTTAAGAGTAAAGGTAAATCAAGAAGCAGTTATTTAAAAAGCAGAATTGTAAAACGCTCTCACTTAGAGGTGTTTCATTAACACAGTTCCATAGAGTGACGGCCCTGGAGTCAGGAAGATCTGAGTACAAATCCAGCCTCAGAAAACTACTAGCTATGTGACCTTAGGTAAGTCACTTGCCTCTGTCTTCCTCAGATTCCTCATCTGTAAAATTAGGATAATGATAGCACTTACTCCCCAGGGTTGTTTTGAGGGTAAAATGAGGTCATATTTGTAAAGTGATTATAGTGCTGCAAATACTGGATAAGGTCAAGGACACTTGGGTTCAAATCCTAACTTAGATGCTTAGGAACTGTGTGATCCTGGACAAGTCACTTAGTTTCTCTTGGCCTCCTTTTTATCATCTGTAAAATGGGGATAGTAAACAGCACCTATCTCATAGAGTTGTTGTGAGCCAAATGGAATTTTATACACACATAAATATATATGTATGCATACATATACACATGCATATGTGTATATATATATACATATGCGTATATACATATATATGCACACACATATAATAGTGCTTTGCAAACCTTAGGGGAAAAAAGACATTAACTTTGGAGTCAGAGGACTTTAGTTTACATTCCTGCTCTGAGATTTTACCACTCATGTGGGTGCAACCTTGGGAAGGTCACTTAATTTCTGTGGAACTGAGTTTTCAATCTGAGAAATTTCTGGTTTTTCCAAATGAATTACATTAAATGATATCTAAGACTCTTTCAACCTTTTGATCTTGAGCACCTGCTTTGTGCTTTGTGTGGTTTGGACTAGGGGTGGATTAGAAGATGGAAATTTAAGGAAGCAGATAAATTGGTGGTGGAGTTTCAAAGTGGAGAATAAAGACAAAAGGGGGTAGAAATGGAATTAGGTATGGATGAAAAGCTGCCATAAAAAGAAAATAAGGAACTAGGGCTTAGCACTTAAAGTTTAGGGGCAGGAAAGGATACTGTGTTGAGAAAACAGAAGAGGTCTCCAGTAGACCCACAATTGGACAAAGAGCATTGGCAATAATAAAGCAGCATAAAGTAACATTTAAGTGCTTTTAAATTTGCAGAGTGCTCTGAATATATTATCTCGTTTGATAAACCTCATAGCCACCCTGTGAAGTAGAGTTCCTCTTTATCTTATCTCCATTTTATGAAGTAATCGAGCTTCAGAGTGGTCAGGTGATTTTTCACATCACATATTTAGTCATTGTCAGAGTATGCATTTGAACCCTAGTCTTCCTGATTTCAAATTCACTTACATCTTGGACTCTGAGGTGTATGCACTCTAGACACTTTGCCATAAATTAAAACAAAACAAAACAACAAACCACAGTAAATGTAGGAGAAAAAACAGGCTTGAAAATAAAAAAAAAGGTATTTATAGTGAGAGATGAAAGTCGGTCCGTCAGTCAACAAGCATTTTATTAAGTACCAGGCTCTGCACTGAGTCCTGGGGACACACACAAAAGAGAGAGATTTAATGACTTGTCCAGAGAGTCACACTTCATATATATCTCGATCCGTCTCTCTCTCTGTCTCTCTATCTCTCTATCTCAAATTAAAGATAAGCTTATAAACGGAAGGCACACGTCAAAAACGAACAAAATCCAGGGAGCTCCGGGCGCTGCTTGCATACACCTGTCATCCCGGCGTTCCTCACGCCCCTTCGATTGGCCCCGCCCCTGCAGGGCTCCGCCTCCTTATTCCGAGCCGCTGCTGGGCAGGTCCACGTGCACCACTATCCACCGTCCACCTCCCAGGATCTCGGCCAATGGACTAGCGAATACGTCATCAGATACCGCCCACGGCGCTGGTCACGTGATATCCGCACGCAGCTCTCCTCAGTTGTTCTGGGTTTGGGGAAGATGGCGAAGGTTTCCGAGCTCTACGATGTGACTTGGGAAGGTAACGACCGTTCAGAGATTGGGGCTGGAAGGGTGCGGAAGGCTTAGCGCTCCAGTTGTCCCTAGAGATCTAGGTCACTGGGGTCTACCCGCGGGCCGCCATGCTAGGCCTTTAGCTGTCCGAGCTGAGGTAAGGTCTGAAGCAGACCCCGGCCTAGGCCAGGGGCGGTGGCCCCGGGGAGCCCCTCTGGGTTGGCTCCTCCGGGTTTGCTGACCGAGTAACCTGGCTCACTGACCGCAGGTTGCTTCTTCCGTGTAGACGGTATGCGGGTTGGGCAGGCAGGCTCCTCTCACTGCACCCACTGAGGCAGTGCAGGTGACTAGGACGGTCCCAGGCAGGCACTGCTGGGCTCTGTAGGGGACTCCAGGCTGAGCGGGAAGGTTTGTGGAAAAGTCCCTGTACTGATGGCTTCTTGTTTTACGGACTGTCTTTCAGAGCTCTGTTTTTCTCTTTTCGTTTTATCTGTCTTTACAAATTCATTGCCTTTCCTACCTAGAGGACCTATCAGTGGGTGAGAAATTCTAGGCCACCGTTTACTCTGCAAGACCCTTGTTTTAGTCCCTGTGGTTTTCCCTGTGCTTGACTAGGGCACATAGGTGTACTTTATGCCTGAAAGCTCCCGAATTTCATTGAGTTCTTAAGAAAAGCAGCATAGAGTGGATTCTGGGTCAGTCAGTAACCATTTGTCAAGTGCCTGCTATGTGTCAGACTATGTTAAATATTGGAGACACAAAAAGAGGCAAAACACAGTCCCTATCTTCAAGGAGCTTGCAACTCAGTGGGGGAAACAACATGCAAACATATACACAAAGCAGACTATCTATATACAGGATAAATAGGAAATAATTAACCTAGGAAAGGTTGGGGAAGGCTTCCAGTTGGAACTTAAAGGAAGCTTCGGGGGCGGGGGAGGGGGGGGTCAGTAGGTGAAGTGGAGGAGGGAAAGCATTCCAGGGACTGGGAGACTAGAGCTGAGAGACAGGAATGTCTTGTTAATGGAGAAGCCAGGAGGCCAGTGTCTCTGGATCAAAGAGTATGTGATGGAGCATAAGTTATAAGAAAACTGGAAAGGTAGGAGGGGGCAAAGTTTTGAAGGGCTTTGAATGCTAAACAGCATTTTGTATTTGCTCTTACTTGGAATAAAGAGCCACTGGAGTTTATTGAACAGAGAGCAGGAGGTGGAGAACCTGCACTTGAGGAAGATTTCTTCACTAGCTGAATAGAGGATGGATTGGAGTGGGGAAAGACATGAGATAGGTAGATAGTTGGGTAGATAACACACATGTGTTAAATTAGAGATCAGCAGAGGAAAGGCCCTAGCAAGAAGGCAGTTCAAATAAGGCTTCTTGTAATAGGTGGACTTTAAACTTGGATTTTAAGGAAGCCGGGAATGCTAAGAAACAGAGGAAGTGAATTCCAGGCATGGGGAACCGCCAGTGAAAGACCGAGTGTGAGAAGAACAACACAGTTACTGGTTCAGAGAGTGAGTACATGGTGGGGAGTAGGGTTTAAGAAGACTAGACAGATAGGAAGGGGCCAAGTTATGGAAGAACTTTGAATGCCAAACAGAGGAATTTATATTTGATCTTGGAGGTCATAGGAAACCACTGGAGTTTATTGAATAAATCAATAACTAATCTTAACCTGTGATCTATGAACTTATTTAAAAATGTATTTTGATATCTTCCAATAAATTGGTTCCTTTGTAATCCTATGTACTTTATGTATTTAAAAACATCATTCTGAAAAGAGGTTCATAGACTTTATCATACTGTTAAAGGGGACCATGACAAAGTTTGAGCCCCTGACCTAGGTCATTTAGCGATGCATATATGACAATAGTGGATGCAGGTTGTCCCCTCTCTTTTACCACATGGACAAAAAAGTTTTAAGAACCTCTGGCATATAGTCATGAACATTGAAAGACGTGGGTTCAAATTTTGTGTTACCATGGGCAGGAAAGTCACTAAAATTCTCTGAACTTAGGTTTCCTCTCTGCACACTGATGATCATAATAGTTGTATCTCCTAATCTTACAGGTCTGTGGATACTTGTCTGAATATGTAGATATTAAAACACATGGCAAACCTTACATCCCTGCATAAGTGTCTCCTTGTTCTTATTCATATATATATATGAGATAATAAGGTAAATATTTTTGGCTACCTGAATCTGCTTCAGTTTGAATATTTTGATGGAAAACTACCTAGGAAAGTGATAGAGAGCAGTCCTCTGAATTAGATTTTCAGAATTAGCTTCTTAAGAACGAGAATGGAAGACCACTGGTCAGAATTCTTTCCTTGAATGGTGTAAACCACTTGGCAAGTTGGGGACTGAGTTTTTATTGTAACACTGTGGCTAACTGCTTGACTGGGGATGGGGATGGGGCAGGAAACTGCAAATTATTACTTTTATCTGAGAGAAAAACAAAAGCAGATCTTTTTTATAGTATTTGAAAGAAGAATAAACATAAGCAAGATTTTAGTGGAGATCAATAATTTCTTCAAAAGGCAATGGAATGGGAAGGATGCTGGACTGTTATTTAGAAGTGGATTCTAGGTCTGGCTAAGTCAATAACTATCTGTGTGATCTTGAGGAAATTGTTTCTTGGCTGGTAAAATGGGTGTATGAGAATAACCAGACTATTAGGAGACCTGAGTGGTGGTCCTGTTTCTGCCATGAAGTACCTTTTTGACTTTGGCACATTACTTAACACTATCCCCCTAAGTTTTTTGTCTGTGAGTTGAGAGATTTTGATTAGAACAGGCAGGGATGTTTAGCCTGGGGTGTTTGAACTCTTTTAAAAAAATATTTTAGTAATTCTTTAGATATAATTGATTTCCTTTAAATTATATGTAATTTATTTTATGTACTTAAAAATATTACCTGAGAAGTGATCCATAAACTTCTCCAGGCTGCCAAAGAGATCAGATCCATGAAACAAAACCTACTTTCACCATCTTTTATCCAGTAGACATCTCGAACTCAACTTGTCCAAAAACAGAACTCATCTTTCTTCCTTGACCCTCTTCTCTTCTACTTTATTAACTATTAAGGGCGTCACCATTCTCCCAGTGCTGAAGCTCACTACCTTGACTCCTCATTCACACTTATCTCCCTTATCCTGTCTGATTCTAACTTCATAACTCTCTTTACTTCAAATCTCTCTGGACTCCAATCCCTCTTCCACTCAATCACAAAAGTGATTTTTTTAAGACGAGACCTGACCATGTTGTTCCACTATTTGATAGATTCCAGGAGCTCCTTATCACCTCCAGAATCACATATAAAAAGTCTGTTTGGCTTTTATAAACCTGGGCTTTTTCTAGTCTTCCTACATGTTATTCCTCTCCACATACTCTGCAATCCAACAACACTGGCCTTCTTCCTCTTTGTCTCATTGGATGCTCATCTTCCAACTCATTACCCAGTCACTGGCTATCTCCTATCCCTTGAATACTGCCTCTTAGTCTTCATCGTTGGCTTAGCTCAAACTCCACTTCCTGCAAGAGGCCTTTCTGGGCCCCCTCAATGCTAGCAATTTCCCTGTGACATTAACCTTCAGTTTATCCTGTATGTATCTTATGTATACATAGTCATTTGCCCGTTGTCTCTCCTGTTAGAGAGTGAACTCCTTGAGGGCAGTGACTGTTTTTGCCTTTTTTGTGTGTCCCCAGACCTTAGCACAGTGCCTAGCACATAGGAGGCATTTAATAAATGATTGTTGATTTGTCTTAAAATCTAGATAGAGAGACAGTATACAAGAAACAAATGGTGACCAGCAGAATGTGTAGTATATTATAATTAATTCACATTTGTTTTACATGCCAAGATTTACTTACCGTTTTCCCCATAAACCCCTGAAGTAAGTAGTGTAAGTATTATTATCTCTATTTTATAGCTGACAAAGGGAGGGAGGGAAACTGAGGGAGACTCAAGTGATTTGCCCAGTCACATACTGTGTGCATGGCAGCTAGGTTGTACAGTGCATAAAGCCATGAACTTGTAGTTAGAAAGACTTGAGTTCAAATTATGCCCTAGACACTTCCTAGCTGTGTGACTCTGGACAGGACAACTTTTTTTAAAGCCTCAATTTCCTCATCTGTAAAATGGTATAATTTATGAGGACCAAATGAGGTAACATGTTTGCAAACCTTAAAGTGCTATGTAAATGCTAGCTATTATTATTATTAATGTCAGTTTGGATTGGAAACAAGGTTTCCAGATTCCTAGTTCAGTTGTTTTTTACATAGTACCATGATATTGTAATCAAGGCCTAGATTTTATGGTAAGATATAAAACTTTTCCCACTAATTCCTGGCTTCAAGGGCTTTTGACCCCCCAATTTTTATGTATATGGAATATGTTTATTTGGGCTTATTCTCAGAAAACCTGGATTCAAATTCTGCTCTGATACTTGCTAGCTTGTGGATAAGTCACTTCATTATTTTTGAGCCTCAGTTTTCTCATCTCTAAGGTGGAGATAATACTTGTATTACCTACCTCAGGGTTGTTTTGAAGAATGTGGTTTAATGTACTGTTATAAATGTGAGCTGCTATCATTTATTACTGAGATTGGAAAATTTTGTTAAGCAGGGATGGTTGAGAAACTTAAAGTAATTTAATCTCTCATATCTTTCTTTCTCTGGACAAACAGGTTGAACAAGCAGAGGAAAAGTACTCACCTAAAAACAGTTTGTAGTATTTTATACTTTGAAAATTTATATTTGAGTATAGTATAGATTCCTTACTAATCCATTCTTCTTGTGTTAGGGAAATGCGATTAGGGAAAAAAATTTCTTTGTAGCTTTTGGAGGTAAAACTAATGTCTAGAATTGTATACTTCTAGAGCCATTATTATAGTTGAACCTTGAATGACAACAAATTTCATGAACTTTCCTCACATACTGATGTACCGTGATTATCCTTTGATTTAGAAAGTATATAATGACAAAGTAAAATAATTTGGTAATGCTTTTAAATGAATTTATTTTATTAATAACACCTTTATAATTTGAAAAATAGCAATATATTGTAAAGTCTGTTCAGTCCATAGAAGATATATTTACTTATTTATGGATTCAGAGAACTCTTACATTTCCAAGACCTATAGTCCAGCATTATATTTTGAAATAGATGAAAATATCAAAAGTGTCTATATACTGAGTAGCTGTATATATATACCCTGAGGGAAGCCTGGAAGAATGATAGATCAAATTGTGCTATCACTTACTGTACCACTTGTTATATCAGGATTTTGGATTTGGAGGAGTCTTTAAAAGTCATCTAGCCAAGTTGCTTACCTGATGCATAAGATGGCCTTCTACCAACTACTCCATACTTAGGGATGTTGAAAAATTAATTATTGTACTTGATTAAGCTTGATTTAAGCTGGATGAAGAAATTTATTATTGAAGGCTTAGTTCTATAACAATGAATTTGAAGCAGTCTGTTGATGTTAGGCTAGGGATGGTGAAGGAAGAGATAGTGGGAGAAGAGATCCAAGTGATGTCATATGTGGGGAAGAAGAGAAGAGGGAGCTGTAGGTGAATGGCCTCAATTTTTCAATGAAGTGTGAGATAAGTTCTTACTTGAGAGGGTTGGGAAGAGGATACCATGGGAGACTTGGGAGGGAAGGAAAAGGTTTGAAAAAGTTGCCTTTGTGAGTGTGCTGGTGAATTAATTAGGGAGGTGGAAAAGGTTTAATTTGTTATTAATGAGTTGAAATTCAGATTTGTAATTGCCCTACTCAGCATAATTTTGTGATTTTTTTTTCTCCATTTCAGTTCAGCTTCATGAGAATAGACGGGAAGACAGTAGATGGTGGGAGTGATTCAGTATTGGGACTTGACAAGGAATGGTCAGTTTGGAGATAAAGGACCATAGAGATGAACTTGTTGGTTCACCAAGGTGTTTAAGAATATAGGGAAGGGAGAAAAGTATAGGTAATGCAGGGCAGAATTCTTAGGGGTGGTGGAATTGGAGGTCTTGGTGACTTCCAGTGAGGTGAGGATGACAAATAGAATTGGAAACCAGGTGTCTTAACCCAGAGGGAAAAATGGAATGATAAAATATAAGGATCATTTAAAGGAATTTTGTAAGTCTCGAACATAATACACTTGTGAGTGGCAAGGCTGAAGGTATGACCATTTTTGTGTGTAGCTGAGGTAGAATAGAGGAATGTCATGGAACTGATTAGACTGAAAAACTAGTATGTTAGGATGTTTGAAGACAGGATCAGTATGTATGTTGAAGTCTTTCAGTATAAGGGTAGAGGTTGAAGAGGAAGAGAAGAGAGACTGTGAACCAGGCATTGAATTTATGAAGAAGGAAGGAAAATGTCTTAGGGGCAGTTGCAATGAGAATCTTTATTGGGTGATAAATTAGGTTTGACTGAACATGAAAGGAAGAGAGATTACTGAATGGAGGGAGAGTCTAGAAGTAGCACTGGGGAGCATGGGATATTCTGAGTCTTCCCCCCTCCTCCCATCTGTGAGTCTAGGGGTAAAAAGTGAAAGTGCCACTAGTTCTCAGAAGGTGCCTAAGGATGCTGAGTCATTAGGAGGGAGCCAGGTCCCAGTAAGAACCAGTAGATGGAAGGAAATGGGAAGAGAAGAGGTTAAGATGAAAACATATTTGTTAGATATGGAACAGACATTCTAGAGACAATATTAGAAGGTGGGCTGAGGGGGATGAGAATAAGGGAGAATACAGTAGGGGATCTGGAATGGAGGTTTGTATAATCAGTCACTAGACTGAGTATGTTAGAGTGGGAGTCTGCTAATCATTTGAGAAGTGAGTCCAGCAGGTTAGAAAGAAGTCTGTGCAGAGAGGTATTTTGATTTCCACCCCCCTTGATGTTAGCTCTCCCTCCTTCAAAATTATTTTGTATGTATTTTGCATTTTTTAAAATCTGTACATATGTTATTGTCTTCAGTAGAAGGTATCTTCCTTGAGGCCCCAGGCTGTTTTTTCCTTTCTTTGTATTCCTAATGCCTAGCACAAAATAGATGCTAAATAAATGTTTGTTGAATCAGGTGACTTGCACATCATCATAAAACTGGTGTCAGGGAAGGATTCGAATAATGAACTTAGGAAAAAAAAATTATTAAGTATTTCTGTGTGTGAGGCCCAGTTCCAAGCAGTGGGGATACAAAAAAAGGCACCATCTGCTATTCTCTAGGACCTTATATTCTAATGGGGGAAACAAACATAGAGGAGGTTTCATTTGCGGTTTGGATAGAAAGTTCCTATAACCCTTAGGATGCAGAGGCAAAGAAGTAAAGCATCTTTTAAAGTCATTTCCACTGACAAAAGCATATGTTGCTGATGTTCTGGTAAACTGGTAGCAGTGCAGAGGGAGACTTTGTCTCTTACATGCTCATCTTTGGCACTTGCTTAGTGGCTAGTGTTGATGACGGAAGTGATGGAGGGCCACTTCTCCACAGGGGTTGCTTTTCCTCAGTGATGAAGAGGGGCATGGGCTGGGGCCAGCAGCAGGGGCCAAGTGATCTGAGGAACATGGCTTTTTCTTCTTGGGTGAAAGAGGAGATGGTGATACTTGAAGTGGGTGGTGATTTGGCAAATGGCACTTGGCAGATGCCACCTCCTCTTTTGCCAGGGTGCTAGGCTTGTTTTCTGCTCTATAGATGGCAGTTGGTTGGTGTTTGATTTGAATCCAGGTCTGTCTTCCAAATTTGCAAATACAGCACATTCTCTGCTACAACAGTGAAATCAAACTCAAAAAGAAGTGGTGGTCACTAAATCATACAGCTGACCACAGCTTGAAAACCAAGTATTAATCAGGTTTGGCTCTGGGTGCCTACTGGGTTTTTGACCCCACTGCACAGTACCACATTGCTTCTGATATGTTGCAGTTGCTTTTTTTTTGAATGATGTATCTCATAGTGATATTCAGGATCTGGCAGATAAATTGTTACGTAATACAAACTCCTCTGTTTGGCATATAAAGTTTGTCATAAACTTTCCCACATTACCAGTCTTTATAATTTGTTTCCTGCCACCATGGCATTACATCCCCTCACTGCCCGCATAGCCAACAATACAGCTAGCCTGCCTGCTTTTCCTTGAACACAGTACTTTTTGTCTTCATCTTTCATACTTCTCATGATTTTACTTCGCTTCTTCAGGCTTAAAAGAAGCCTGTACTTTCTGCAGGAGGCCTTTCCTAGTATCTGCAGGTGTTAGTGCCCTTTCTTCAGAGATTTCTTCCCACAAACTTGATACATGCCTTATTTGTGCCTAGCTATTTACATATTGTCTGCTCCATTAGCTTTGTCAGCTACCCAAGGACAAGGATTGTTTTTTAATTTTGTAACTCCAATACTTAGAATAGTACTGTAACAGAAAGCACCCTAACATACCCCAGGATGGCTGCTAGCACAAGTTCTTTGATCAGCTTTACTAAAGGAAAGCAACTTTAAAGGGGTCAGCAATTTTTTTATTAAATATATTAGTATTTAAATTAAATATGTTAAATATATTATATTTATATTATACATGTATATTATATATGGTATATAATCAATTATATGTATATATGATTCACTTAGTTTAGAGGAAAAAGTCAGCACTCTGAGTTTCAGAAAATACAAAGAGAAATTACAAGCAGACACAAAATACAGACAGAGAAAATAGAATAATTCAATAACAGTTGAATAAAATGCAGGTATTTTATACAGGTTCTAATTTGCAAGTCATTATTGGTATTATATTCATTTTTCCCATTGCTGTAGACAGGGCTTCTGCCTGTTTAACCATTACATACATACATATATAGTTAGTTACCAGAGAGAGATGCACTAACGTCTGGGTTTTTGAAGGTGGGGGGGGGGGGAGCTCAATGGCTACCCAGAGTCTCATCTGGCCAAATCATAGCTCTTCCTATAAGTAAGTCCCAAAGCAAAACCGCACCTCAGAGTATATATACCCTTCTTCAGGGCCAGACGACATCACAACCTTCATGACCCACTGCCTAATTACAAAGTAACAAAAGGTGTGGGCCTTCCTGGAAAAAAAAGTCTCCCCTCAATCAAGCCCCTCCTGTTGGGTTCCACTTGAGGTCCGTTAAAGGGCAGGGGAAGATCTTCAAATTCCCTTACCATTACAAGTACTTGGCATATTGTAAATGCTAGTTGATTATGTAGCAGTCTAGGTCTATGGGTAAGAGCTGATGATAATGGTAGTGAATAGTGCATAATAGATGGAGCTATAATGGAAAGGAATTATAGAAATATTAAGTGTTGCTAGATGTAATTGATTGAATTTAAGGAAGGAGATGAAGTTTTTCCAAAGTTTCAAACCTACAGGTTAGTATATACAATTTACAGAAATGTAGTCATGGCATTGCCTCCCTGATGTCATGGTCCTCTTTGAGAACAAAGGACAAACAGCTTCTGTGTATAGAAATAGTTGCTGCTCTACCTGGGACCCAACTGGAACTGTCCAATTGGATAACATAGCCCTTCCCTCCCCTTCTCTTGTTTTTTCCTTTTCCTGCCCTCATTGATTGGCCAACACTAGGTCCCAGGCCACGCCCCACTTGCTTGGGCCTTGATTGGGTCAGAGTGAATGTAAATAGCAGTTGCTTCTGGTTTTGGCCAGAAACCCTGAGGGTCTTCCCATCCCAGATTTTTTCCTCCCCTTTGAAGTAAGTTCTCTGCCTCATTTCTCGATTAGCCTTAGGAGTCACCAAGGGGGTTTCCTCAGACCAAGACCTTAGCTTAAAAAGGCCAAGATCTGTTACTGCAACCTGGTCTGTATCTTGCTGCTAGACTCAGCTCCAGAGGAGAAAGTGAGGCTTGTGACTTTGCACAGCACTCCCTCACTTAAATCCAATTCACTTGCATGTCACAACATCATTATGGTCCTCTTCGAGAATGAAGGGCAAACAGCAACCACAACAGACTTTGGTTTAACCAAATTTCTGAAAAGTTTTTTTACAGGTGCATAAAGTTTGAGTTTCAGGAGCATTGAGTAAGAAAATGTTCTTTTAGAAGCTATTATTTCTGTGTATTTTAGTTTTGTATGACATTTGATTAGTCAGTCAATAAGCCTTTATTAAGAGCCTGTTATGTATCAGGCATTGTATGAAATGCTGGGGATACAGAGTAAAGCAAAAGAGGTCCTGTACTTGAGGAGTTCACAGTCTAATGGGGGAGACAACAGGCAAATAAACTATATAAAAGAGGGCATTCCCCTGTAAGTGGAGCAGTGGGAAAGGCATCCTGTAATAGAGGAGATTTTAGTTGGCACTTAAAGGAAGCCAGGGGAGTCAAGTGGTAGACATGAGGAAAGAGAGCATAGCAGAAATGGGAGATTGCCAGCCAGAGAGAATGCTTGAGCTGAGAGAAATATCTTGTTTGTGGAACACCAGAGAGGCCAGTCAGTGTCACTGTATTGAAGAGTATGCCTTGCAGAATAAGATATAAAGAGAATGGAAAAGTTGGAGGGGTCTTGGTTATTAAGGGCTTCTTTGAATGCCAAACAAAGCATTTTGTGTTTTCTCCTGGAAGCAATAGAGAACCACTAGAGTTTACTCGTAAGGGAAATGGGGAATGACCTAGTTGGACTTATGCTTTAGGAAAGTCACTTTGGTGACCGAATGGAAGATGAGTTAGAATGTGGAAAGACTTGAGGCAGGTTGACCCATCAGCAAACTATTACAGTAGTCCAAGTGTGAGGTAATGAGAGCCTGGATCAGGGTGGTGGCAGTATCAGAAGAGAGAAGAGGGCATATTGAGGTGTTGAAAAGGTGAAATAAACAAACCTTGGCAATAGAGTGAACATAGGAGGTGAGAGAGAGGATCTGAAGATGACTCCTGGGTTGTGAACCTGAGAAACTTGGAGATAGGTGTTACTTTCTATAGTAATAGGGAGGGTGGGAGCTGGTGGATAGTTGAAGGGGGGGAAGATATTTACTTCTGTTTCGGACATGTCTAGTTCAAAATGTGGACATCTAGTTTCAGATGTCTGAAAGGCAGTTGGAGATGAAAAGAGAGGTTAGGACAGGATAAATAGATTTCATATTTATAAGCATAAAAATGGCAATAAATCCATGGGATCTGATGATATCACCAAGTGAAATAATATAGAGGGAAAAAGAGAAGAAGGTTCAGGACAGACCCTTTAGAGATATCTAATGACCTGACCTGGATGAGAATTCTGCACAGGAGACTAAAATGGAGTGGTCTGATAGGTAGGAGAACCAGGAGAGAATGGTGTCTCAAAAACTTAGAGAGAAGAGAATATTAAGGAAATGAGAGTGATCAGTGGTGTACAAGGTTGCAGAGAGTTCCAGAAGAGTAAGGGTTGAGAAAAACCTTATATTTGGAAGTTAAGAGAGTATTTGTTAACTTTTGGACAGAGTAGGTTTGGTGGAATTCCAGGTTGGAAACTGGATTTTAAAAAGTTAAGAGAATGACAGGAGAGAAAGTAGAAGTACCTATTACCGACAGACTTCTGGAGGAGTTTAGCTACCAAAGGCATACAGTATGGAGGACAGTAGTTGTGGGTGTGGTAGGATTAAGTGAGGGCTTTTATAAACATGTGGGCATGTTTAGAGGAAATAGGGAGATAATGAAGTAGAGTGAGGATTTACATAGAGGACAGTCTGGAAGAGACAGGATGGGTGGAGTGAAAGGATTGCCTTGGTGCTTTGGGGGGCAGGGCAGTTGAATAAAATGCAGATATTTTATACAGCTTCTTATTTGCAAGTCATTATTGGTATTATATTCATTTTTTCCCATTGCTTTTTGTATTGATGGCAGTTTTGATTTTTGGAGATGATGGGGTTTGATGAACTGCCATCATATACTCTGAGAATAATGTTTAAAAAATAGACCTTGGGAGAGGTGGAGTCAAGATGGCAGCTTAGAAGCAGGAGAACTCTGTGGCTCCCCCATAACCAACTCAAATACCTATAAAATATGACTCTAGACAGATTTTGGAGCTTCAGAACCCACAAAATTACAGCATAACAAAGCTCCTGCTGAAGGCAGTCCAGCAGGCTGACTGTATGGGGTTCATCGCAGTGTGCTGGGAGCCCTGACCAGCATGGTGTGAACCCTCCACTGGAGCCCTAGGGCAGCCAGAACAAGCTGTGGCTGGAGCTTTCAGGAGAGCACATCAACGGCAGCTGTGGTGGTTTCCAGAATTATCAACCCATAAGAAGTAAGGACTAAGTGAAAGGTCAGTGGAACTTGGTTAAATTTGGGGGAGAGAGTCCGGCTGTCTGCCTCCAGGGCAAGAAGCAGCCGCCTCCACATGGCTGCTTCAGAGCTCTCGGTCTACAGATTGCAAGGGGGGGGGGCAAGCGATCATTCAGAGGCTAAGTGTTCTTGCCTTAACCGGCTTGGATCGGGATCGTGGTCTTGGGTGGTGGACCTGAGGTGTGTGACCAGTGAGCCAAAACCAGTGGGGGTTGCAGAGATGGCAGCCTCCATTTAATAGCTCTGGCAGCTGTGAAAACCCCAGTGATTTGAGACAAAGCTCTCTCCTCTGAAAGCAGAGTTCTACAGAGCCCAACAGTCAAGTAATTGACTGGCAACATGAGCAGGCAAAGGAAGCAAAGCAAGAACAGCAATCCAGCTTTAGATTCCTTTTTTGGGGACAAAAAGGATCAAAGTATGGAATGGGAGGAAGAGAACACAGTCAGAACTCCTGCACCAAAAGCTTCCAAGAAAAATGTAAACTTATTACGGGCCATAGAGGAGCTTAAGAAGGATTTTGAAAATCAAATAAGAGAAGTGGAGGAAAAATTGGTAAAAGAAATGAGAGTGATGCAAGAAAATCATGAAAAGAGAGCCAGCAACCTGACTGAAGAAAATAACACCTTAAAAAATAGATTAACTCAAATGGCAAAAGAGGCCCAAAAAGCCAGTGAGGAGAAGAATGTCTTTAAAAGTCAAATTTGCCAGATGGAAAAAGAATCTCAAAAGCTCACTGAAGAGAACAGTTCCTTCAGAATTAGAGTGGGGCAAATGGAAGCTAATGACTTTATGAGAAATCAAGATACTATTAAACAGATCCAAACAAATGAAAAAATAGAAAGCAATGTGAACTATCTCATTGAAAAAACCACTGACCTGGAATATAGATCCAGGAGAGACAATTTAAAAATTAGTGGACTACCTGAAAGCCATGATCAAAAAGAAGAACCTAGAAATCATCCTTCAAGGAATTCTCAAGAAAAATTGCCTTGATATTTTAGAACCAGAGAGCAAAATAGAAATTGAAAGAATTCACCAATCACGTCTTGAAGAAGATCCCAAAAAGAAAACTCCTAGGAATGTTATTGCCATGTTCTGGAGTTTCCAGATCAAGGAGAAAATATTACAAGCTGCCAAGAAAAAATAATTTGAATACTCTGGAAACACAATCAGGATAACCCAGGATCTAGCAGCTTCTACATTAAGGGACCAAAGGGCCTGGAATATGATATTCCAGAGATCAAGGGAATCATCTACCCAGCAAAACTGAGTATAATGTTTCAGGGGAAAATATGATCATTCAGTGAGGTGGTGGACTTTCAAGCATTCTTGAGGGAAAAACCAGAACTGAATAGAAAATTTGACATTCAAATACAAGAAGCATGAGAAGGTAAACAGGGAAAAGAAATCATAAGGAACTTATCAAAGTTGAACTATTTACGTGCCAACATGGAAAAACGATAATTGTAACTTAATGAAAGTTTTCTCAGTATGAGGATAGGTAAGGGAATATAAATATATATCTATGTATACGTGCACATGTCTATATAGGAGGGTATATATGCATATGAATACATATCTGAGTTTGTATATATATGTATACATAGACAGAGGGCACAGGATCAATTCAGTAGGAAGGAATGATATTTTAAAAGGTGAAATTGAGAGGAGGGAGAGTAACAGAATGAGGGGAGACAGAGACAGAATGGGGTTAATCATCTCATGTAGAAGAGGCAAGGGATAACTGTTACAATGGAGGGGAAGAACGGGAAGGCAAAAGGGAAAGGGTCAACCTTACTCTCATTGAATTTGGCTTAGGGAAGGAATACACTCTAAATTGGGTATCTTGTCCTACAGCAGAGTAAGGGGGAAAGGGATGAGAGGGAAGATGATGGAGGGGAGGGCAGGTTGGGGGGGAGGGTTGTTAGAAGCACACATTTCTGTAAAGGGAC
>CM053580.1:483150053-483173182 GCA_028627135.1 Pseudochirops cupreus
CTATTATGAGTAGGCACTGTGCTTAGCAGTATGCATACAAAAAGAGGAATTAATTAAATCTAGCTTCTGTTCTTTTTTCTTTTCTAGACCCAGCTCATTGTACACCTGTATTGCCTGCCCAAGATATGAATTAATGGATTGTTCATCCAACTGCATGTCATACCTTGGGCAATGTGCATCCTTTTCCACTTCTTTTTTTTCCCAAGTGGATTATTAGGCCTTCTTTTTTGAGTGGCCATTGAAAGAACTTTATAATCTGTGGTTTTATGAAGTCAATGCAATATCTTTTGCAAATTAGCACCTTGAGAATTAAGGGAATCTTTTGGATCCTGCAGAAGACATTTTCCATGATAGTGGCAAACTCTTTTTAAGAAGTATACCTCTTCCTGTTTTTATGTTTTTCTGCTACTGACAGAGGCTTGTTAAGCTAGCATATTCATGGCATTTCCATTGCTGGAGGAGCCTTTTAGGCTACAATTTGCTCTATCAAGTCAAGTGTGGTTTGTTTTTTTAATAATTGTTTTTACTATATTCTTTCCTTTTTTACGTTACTGTCATTTTCCTGTTACTGCCTCCTGCTCCCCGGTAGCACTTGGAGCAAACAAGTACAGTCAAACAAAATAAATCAACATATTAGCAGTGAATAAAATTGTATACCTTGTTCTATACATGTCATCTACTACTGCACTAAGAGTTGGGAAATATGCATCGTCAGCAGTCCTCTGTGAAGTCATAATTGGCCATTGCATTGTTCTGATATCTTTCAAAATTGTTTTCCTTTGTATTATTTTGGTCACTGTGTTGTTCTCCTGGTCTTACATGTTTTGCTTTCTGTCATGTCATAAAAATCTTCCCAAATGTCTCTGAATTCTTCATATTTCTAATTTCTAAGAAGGTACATATGACTGTAATGAAATGGTTATTGTGTGATGTTCTTATATAACACTTAATTTAGCCATCCCTCAGGAAAGCAATACTCGCCTTCATTCTAGTTCTTTGGTACCTGAATTGCTGTTAGAAATAATTCTTTGTATATGGAAATCTTTCCCTGTTTCTTTGACCTCCTTAGGTTATATACCTAATGGTGACAACCCAGCACCCTGATCCCTAAGCCTTGGAAGTAGCAGTGCCCCACAAATCTCTTGATTTGCTTCCAGCGTAGCCTCTGTGCTTGTTATTGAGGGAAGAAATCTTTGGAGAGAGGGGACCCACATTCCTCATCACCAGTAGCAGAAATTGCTGACCAATTTCCCTAAACAGGCAGAAGACCTTGGAGTCTGGAGGCAGCAGTTTCTAGATCACCAGTCCTCCTAGCCCAGCCTTCATCTGAGGAGGCAGCTCCTGTGGAGAAAGGTCCAACCTTCTCCACCAGCTGTCAACCAACTACCATACCCAGGGTAGGCACGCCCCCTTACTGAAGCAGCAGGACGCCTGAGGAGAGGCAGGTGGCCTCATGTGCCAGCAGGTCACAAACCACCACCACCAGTTTGGCCACCGTCTTCCCTCGGACTCTGATCCCAAAAGCCTTGAAAGGATAAGGAGGAAGAGGAGGAGTGAGTTGCTTCCAGTCCAGGGCATTTAGCTGTCATCCTGGAGAGCGGCTTCTGTGGGGGTGTGGCCTGGCAGCTGCTCCTGAAGGTGTGGTAGACACTTTAGTAAGTATTTAATAAATGCTTCGTTCATTTATTCATTCACGGTCACAAAATCAGTTTATATCAAGGATGGCACTTGAATTCAGGTCTTCCGGCTTCGAAGCCAGCTCTCTTGTCTATTGCACGTTGTCTTTCTCTATCATTAGCAAGTTTAAAAAAACATTTTAAATATTTAAAAAAATTGATATTTATTTTATCCTTTTGTAGTTTGTATTTTTGCGCATATTTTATAATGTACACATATACTAGTGTGATAAGTACATATAATTTGTGTATACACAGCCACATATTTGAAGTACATGATCTAAAATTTTTCACTTATGGGGCTAATGACCAAACAGTTGACCTATGTTGCTTTTGGCGCTGAAAGGCTGAGTGATTTGCTGGTGTGCACACCTGGTATCCCCAAGAAGTAGTGCTTGAATCTAGATCCTGTTGACTCCCAAGGTCTTCCCTATAGCCACTATTCTATGCTTCCTCTTTGAATTCTTACTCTTTCATTATAAATTCATTTTACATTTTAAAATTTGTTATTGACCAAAGAAGTCAACGTTTTTTGTTTTTCAGAAATGCGGGATAAAATGAGGAAATGGAGGGAAGAAAACTACCGAAATAGTGAACAGATAGTAGAAGTTGGAGAGGAGTTAATTAATGAATATGCCTCCAAGCTTGGAGATGATGGTAAGATTTTAGTTTTTTAATTATATAATTATATTTGTTTTTCTGTAATAAGTTCAGCAGCTAGTAGATGAATCTTATGGGTGAATTTGTTGATGAGAAAAAATGACCTACTGGGAATGCTATAGATGTTGACCTGCTTGCTGTCCATATACCACCTTTTCCAATAGTTGACCGGAGGTCATGTATTCCTTTATTGTATTGTCCTTGTATTATCCTTAGCAGCTGAATTTTGTTGTGGGTAATTTGTACCCTGTGTCAAAGATCAGTGATTTTTTTTTTCAGTGTGGTTACACCCTCCACTGATGCAGATAAGTAACCTTGCTTTAATTTAGTATATAGTCTTCAAGAGTTTTACTGAGACCAACAATTCGTCCTCCAGTAGTTAACCTGGGTTAACACTTTCAAACTTTCAATGGTCCTTGGGGCAACAGGTTTAGTAAGTACATTACCAGGACAGTACTGACAACATTTCCAGCTTGGTGGAATTGGCAAGAACTGGTTAGTATTGACTTAGACTTTGAAGAACCCAAAATTACTTCCAAACTACAGTGAGATATTGAGAAGGATTTTAATAATGGCATACTTTTGCATACCATATTGCAGCATTAAAGAAATTCTTTTGACTTAATGATTATAGTTTAAAAAAAAAGCCCTGACTTTGGAATTAAGGGAGCAGGATTTAAAGCTAAAGGGTTCTGATACTCTCTAGCTGTTTGACCTTGGGTAAATTAATTCACTTTGCTGGAACTCAGTTTTTTCATCTGTAAAGTAGAGTTGGATTTGGTGATCTTTACATTCTCTTCCAGGTTTGTCTTGTGAGTGCTCTCACTATACAATTGAAATTCCTTCCCACTGTTAATTTATCTTGATTTCAGCAAGGCATTTGACCAACTCATCTTTGATACCCATATTAGTAAAATTCAGTATTTTTGTGGCAGATTGAATAGCTGTGGTCAGAT
Organism: Pseudochirops cupreus; assembly: GCA_028627135.1. Taxonomy (NCBI): domain Eukaryota; kingdom Metazoa; phylum Chordata; class Mammalia; order Diprotodontia; family Pseudocheiridae; genus Pseudochirops; species Pseudochirops cupreus. The sequence continues at coordinate 483,153,346 of CM053580.1, forward strand.
TAATAGCTTGATGTCAGTTTTGCTGGAAGAGCAGTAAGTTCTGTCCTTGATGCTCTCCGATATTTTGCTTGAGGATTTAGGAGGCTGCTTATCTCGTTTCCTGGTGGGATAGAGATATATCTAATCCATGTGATCCTTATGATCTTGATAGTCTTGAATAGGCCAAACGCAACAAGAAATAAATTCAGAGTTTTTCATTTAAGATTTTAAAAATGCCATTGCAGAGAATAGTGTAGGCTAGAAGCATGTAAAAAAGTCTTACAGATTTTTATTAACCACAAGTTCAGTATGAGCCAAAAAAGCAAATGTAACTTTAGAAGGTGTAAATAAAAGCAAAATGTCCAGATTATGGGAAGTAATAGTCTTTCTGTTCTATTTTGTTGATGGCCTATCTCAGTGCCCATAGCAAGCATCTATTCCAAAAATTTTCTACTTTTCTCAAAGCCTTAATCAAGTCCTTTTTATCAGTCAAATTCAATACCAACTCCTTGCTAGGCTTTTGGGCTACAGTTATGATGAATGATACAGTCCCTCCTCATCAGGAGTTTACATTCTGATGGGGAAGCAGTAAGGGCACATGTAAGCATATACAGAATAAGTGTGAAGTACTTTTTAAGAAATTGTTTGAGAGGGGAAGCACTAGTATTTAATGTGATCAAGAAAAGCTTCATGTAGTAGATGGTGCTTGAGCTAGGTCTTGGAAGATTGAGAGGGAGTCTGTGATATGGAGGTAGATAGAGTGCCATCCAGCTAGTGCAGAGGTACAGAGATAGTAGATGGAATATCATGTAAAGAATTATGAGAAGGCCAGTTTGGCTGGGTCATTGAATATGCCAAGGAGAATAATATACATCAAGAATAGGTATATAGATTGGGACCAGGTAGTAAAGAAATTTAAAAACTACACAAAGGAGTTTGTGTTTTATCCATTTTTAATTAGGCAGTCAGTGATATGGAGTTGAAGGTCTGGAGAAAGGTTGGGACTATATAAAGAACTGGAAATCATATGCATAAAGATGTGATAATTAAAATCATGGGAACAGTAAGAATTCATTGAAGTTGATTGAGTAGAAGAGTTGAGATTACTGTTAATATCTGCATTTAAGGAACATCCCTGAAGGGCGAGAGATGAGGCAGGAGACCAATTAGGAGAATAATCTCTGCAAGACGTGAGGAGGGCCTGAACCTTCATGGTAGTTGTTTGAGTAGAGAGAAGGGTTTAAGAGATGTTGTAGCAGTAGAAATAGCAGGATTTGGTGCTTGATTGGATACATAGGGTGAGAGAAAATAAGGAGTTGAGGATAACTATTATGTTACAAACCTTAGAGATTAAGAAATAATGATTTCTGTTTTGGAAATATTGAGGTCTCCAGAACGTCTGGTTTTAATTAGGCAGTCAGTGATATGGAGTTGAAGGTCTGGAGAAAGGTTGGGACTATATAAAGAACTGGAAATCATATGCAGAAAGATGTGATAACCAAAATCATGGGAACAGATGAGATTTTTAAGAGTGTGGAGTTGAAGGAAACACCACAGCCTTAGGAGACACCACACTTAAGGAATGTAATCTGTGTGATGAACCAGTGAAAGACTGAGAAATAGCAGTTAGATAATGTCAGAAAACTAGGAGAGAGTAGTGGCATGCAAAGCCAAAGAGCAAAGAAGGATTGTCTTTTTGTAAGAAATTGGAAAGGAGAAAAGAGATGCTGTCATTGGATTTTGAAATGAAGAGGAATTCATTTGAATAGCCTCAGGTTTCTTAGTAAAATAAAGGGGAAGGTCCTCAGCTGAAAGCATGGAGGCAGATGTTTGTTAGGATTTAAGTGAGAAAAGAAGATTTGAAAAAGCTTTTGTGGGGAGTGAAATAGGGAATCACTTAGGGATGCTTAAAAGGACAATTTAGCTACAGTGAAAGCCCTGTTGAAGTTGAATGACATTCATTTATAATGTATCCAGTCAATATGATTGTGTGACTTCATTCCAGCTCCATTCAGCAGCATATGAGCAGAAGAAACAGACTGTGGGAATAATCTAGGACTGAGGTTTTACAAGAGACAAGCAGTGGTACTTCAGGGGGACAATGGATTTGAAAACTAATTTTGTATCTGATATAAACTTCTTAAAATTTCTTGAAAAATTTTTCTGTATCATCAGCCAGCTTTTCATTTTCTCTTTTGTTAGAGGAAGAGTATCAGTATTGATTCTTCTCTCTGACTAATTTGGGATTTGAATCCTATTTCCTCTGGTTCTGTCAGTTCATAGGATCATAGATTAGAGCTAAAGGATCATTTGATGCCATGTAACCTTTCTTTATAGAGGAAGAGACTTCAGAGAAATTAAGTGATTTGCCCAAGGTAACATAGCTAATGAGAGCCAGAGAAATAGCATTTGAACTGGGCTCCTCCTGACTCGAAGGGCAGCTCTACTATGCCATCCTACTTCTCATTTCCCTCTATTGGCTCTTATTTATGCCTGTATATTATGTTGTATCTCTATACTATTGCTACTAATAACCGTCCATTATTATATACTGCTTTAAGGTTTATAAAATGTGACATTGGGCAAATCACATAATATCTGAACATAAGTTTACTCATCTGTAAAATGTAGAGTTTTGACTAGATGAACTTATATCTATCCCCAGTTCTTAGTACAGCACCTGGCACATAGCTTAATAAATGATTGGTCATTTTTTCATACTTTAATATTATGGTCTTGAATCAGTAAACACTATGAGGGAGGTAATGTAAGTATTATTTTACCCATTTTGTAGGTGGGGATACTGAGGCCAAAGGAAGTAAAGGGGTTTCCCAGGGTTCATACAGTTAGCAAATTGACAAAGGTGAGATTTAAGAGTTTTCTGACTTCAAAATTAATGTTTTTAAAAACGTTTTATTAGATTTTAATATTGAACAACAATACAACTAAACTTTTTAAATAAATTCCACTTAAATTAATCTCTATTTGTAAAGTATACTGTTTTTTCATTCCCTTCAAGGCCCCATCACCATTTTTTTTTTGTCTATTCTAGTTCACTTTGAAGTCTTTTCTAATTGATGCAATCACAGAATTTTAAAGTTGAAAGGCACCTCAGTGGCCCTGTCCACTGCAACTCCATAGACAAAGGGGAAATCTTTACTATAAGTTACCTGAGAAGTGGCCTCTGTTTGAAGATTTCCAAGAAGGGGAAGCCTATCACCTCCTGATCCAGCCCATTTTCCTTTTGAAAAGCTCATATTGTTAGAAAGTAGGGTTTTTTGGTTGTGTTTTTTTTTCCCAGTATCAAGTCTAAATTGACATTTTTGCAACTTGCACCCTTTATTCTCACTTCCACCTTCTGGGACCAAATAGAGCAAGTCTAATTCTTCACGTGACAGTCCTTCAGTTACTTGCAGAAAGCCATTATGTCCCTCGTGAGTCTTGTTAAACATGTCCGATTTTTTTCAGTGGATCCTCATATGTCAAGGGTTCAAATCAATTTTTGTTTTTCTGATTGCCTTACTCTGGACACTCTCCAGCTTGTCAGTGTCTTTTTGACGCAGTATTGAATTTAAAGGTTTATGAGGGCTGAGGGCAGTGGGACTATCACCTCCCTAGAATGTATAACTCTTAATGTAATCCAAGAATACATTATCTTTTTTGCCTGCTGTTCTAACACCACTAACTCATAATTGAGCTTAGGTCTTTTTTTTTTTTTAATAACAGCTACTGTCTACCTGTACCTCTTCCACCTTCACTTATGGTGTTGATTTTAAACTGGCATTTACATAATTTTTTAAGGTGTGCAAAACATTTTTACATATATTATCTCATTTGATCCTCTCAACAACCCTGTGAGATAGATGTTTTTATTATCTTCATTTTATAGTTACTGAAACTGAGGTAGAGGTTCAGTGACTTGACCAGGGTTGCACAGCTAGTAAATGTCTGAAGTCAGATTTGAACACAGATCTTCTTGACTCCAGATCCAATATTCTATTGTTTGTACCACTTAGCTGCCTAAGTAGCCTGCTAGCTAAGATTGAACCAAGCTGCTTGTACCTTATTCCTTGAATCTGTTGTATGTGGATCTATATATGTATATTTTGTTTTTCTTGGCTAGATTGTAAGCTTTTTGAGGGCACAGATGAATTTATTTTGTCTTTGTTTTCTTAGCACCTACCATAGTGCCTGGAACATAGTATGGACTTAATAACACTTGTTGATTGATGTCACTATAGTGTGCAAACATTCTTTTGATTCTTTTAAAAAAATTTTTTTCCCCATTCTTTTGATTCTTAATCCTCTTAGTCCTGTCCCCCCCTTTTCATTAAGTTCTTTCTAGATTTCTTTATATTACTTATGTTTATGTCCTAACTAGATTTTGGTATTTCATTATGTTACTATGACAGAAATTATTTCATGGTTCTCCTTTGGATGACTTTAAAAGAGTCTTTCAGTTTTTTTTTTTGCAGTTATATAATACCACTATGAATATCTTTGAAAAAATTGCTTTTCAGTTCTTTATAATACTGTCTGCGTATATTTCCAGAGATGAAGTCAAAGAGTAGAATTTTTGTTTTATAACTTTTATTATATACTGCTACATTTCTATCCCAAAAAAGATTTAATTAAATTGTAGTTCTGCCATCAATTGAGAAATGTACCTTTTCCCCCCATAACTCTGTCAGTGTTTTGTCTTTGCTTTTCAGTATTTTTGCCAACATTATGAGATACTTAAAAATATTTTAACTTGATTCTCTTGGATTATTAGTGAGGTTGAACATTTTTTCTAAGTGATGCTCAATAGCTTGTGTTTCCTTGTTTGTCACCTGTTTATATCCTTATACCATTTAACCATTGTGAATTGGAAAACATCCATGTGACTGGATATAGAGGGATTTTTATCTGCCATATTTGCTGTAAATATTTTTTTTCTTTTTACAATTTTTTTTGTGTTATCTTTTAAGTAATTTCTTTTTTTAAATTTAATTTATTTATTTTTAGTTTTCAATATTCGTTTCCACAAGATTTTGAATTACAGATTTTCTCCCTGTTTTTCCCCCACCCCAAGATCGCAAGCATACTGAATACCTTTTCCCTCAATCTGTTCTTTCTTATATCTTCCCTCATTCTCGCCCCAACTTTCTAGTAGGGCAAGACGGATTTCTGTACTCCAGTGCCTGTATATCTTATTTCCCAGTTGCCTGTAAAAAACAATTTTTTTTCAACATTTCATTTATTTTTAAAACTTTGATTTCCAAATTCTTTCTCTTCTTCCCTCCTCACTCACCCCCACTGGGAAGACAAGCAATTCAATATAGATTATACATGTGTAGTTATGTAAAAACATTTCCACAGTAGTTATATTGTGAAAGACTATGTTTCCCTTTATCCTGACTTGCCCCCCACTTATTCTATTTTCTCCTTTGACCCTGTCCCTTTTCAAAAGTGTTTGCTTCTAACTACCCTCTCCCCCAATCTGCCCTCCCTTCTATCATCCCCTCCTCTTATCCCCTTCCACCCTACTTTCCCATATGGTAAGATATGTAATTGAGTGTGTATATTATACCCTCCTTAAGCTAAATTCAATGAACATAAGGTTGACCCATTCTCTTTTACCTTCCTGCTCTTCCCCTCCATTGTAACAGTTTTTTCTTGCCTCTTTTACATGAGGTAATTTACCCTGTTGTATCAGCAAGCACCCTAGCATCCCCAGGATGGCTGCTAGCACAGGTTCTTAGATCTGCTTTTCTAAAGGACAGCAACTCAGAATGGGTTAATAATCTTACTTTAATCAATCACACATATCATTTACTTAGTTCAGGGGAAAAAGTCAGCATCCTGAACTTCAGAGAATACAAACAGAAATTATAAGAAACAGATCAGCAGACGGGCTTCCAACTGTCTGACCATTACATCCATACCTAGTTAGTTACCAGAGAGGGAAGCACCAACATCTGGGTTTTCAAAGCCGGGGGACTCAATGGCTTCCCAGAGTCTTGTCTGGCCAAATCATACAACTCTTTCCAAAGAGCCCCAAAGCAAAAACTCACATCAGGGTATATATAGCCTTCTCCTGGATCAGAGAATGTCACAGCCCTCTTGACCCAATGCTCAGTCATAAAGTAATAAGGCGTAGGCATTAAGGAAGAACAAGCCTTCTGCCACAGGCTCCATGTGACCACCCACATTCAACCTTTTAGGGGGCAGAGTATACTTTCAAATCAGGGAAGTTTCTCAGAGCCACTTAAGCCAATCAAAGGGCCTAGGGGCAGGGAAGATCTTCAGATTCCCATAACACCTATTCTATCTTTCCCTTTCTCCTCCCAATATATTCCTCTCTCATGTCTTAATTTTATCTTTTTAGATATTATCCCTTCATATTCAGTTCATCCTGTGCTCTCTGTCTTTGTATACATGTACACACATATACACATACTCACATATATATATACTTCACAGTTGAAGGGAATATATATGTATACATATACATACATATATATTCCCTTCAACTGTCCTCGTAGAGAGAAAAGTCTAGGAGTTACAATGATCGTTTTCTGTGGAGAAATGTAGAGTTCAACTTTAATAAGTTCCTTATGATTTCTTTTTCCTGTTTACCTTTTCATGCTTCTCTTGCTTCTTGTATTTGAAAGTCAGATTTTCTGTACAGCTCTGGTTTTTTTCATCAAGAGTGCTTGAAAGTCCTCTATTTCATTGAGTGACCATATTTTCCCCTGAAGCATTATATTCAGTTTTCCTGGGTAGGTGATTCTTGGTTTTAATCCTAGCTCCTTTGACCTCTAAAATATCATGTTCCAAGCCCTTTGATCCTTTAATGTAGAAGCTGCTAGATCTTGTGTTATCCTAATTGTGTTTCCACAATATTCAAATTGTTTCTTTCTGACTGCTTGTGATATTTTCTCCCTGACCTGGGAACTCTGGAATTTGGCTATAATATTACTAGGAGTTTTCTTTTTGGGATCTTTTTCAAAAGGCAGTTGGTAAATTCTTTCAATTTCTATTTTGCCCTCTGGTTCTAGAATGTCAGGGCAATTTTCCTTGATAATATTTTTGAAAGATGATGTCTAGGCTCTTTTTTGATCATGGCTTTCAGGTAGTCCAATAATTTTTAAATTATCTTTCTTAGATCTATTTTCCAGATCAGTGGTTTTTCCAATGAGACATTTGACATTGCCTTCTATTTTCTTCATTTGTTTTGATCTGTTTGGTAGCATCTTGATTTCTCATAAAGTCATTAGCTTCCATTTGCTCCAGTTTAATTTTGAAGCAATTATTTTCTTCAGTGAGCTTTTGAAATCCATTTTCTCTCTGGCCAATTCACCTTTTTAAGGTATGCTTCTCATTGGCTTTTTGACCTCTTTTGCCATTTGAATTAGTCTGTTTTTAAGGTGTTATTTTCTTTAGTCAGGCTGTTGACTCATTTTTCGTGATTTTCTTGCATCATTCTCATTTCTCTTCCCAATTTTTCCTCCATTTCTATTACTTCATTTTCAGAATCCTTCTTGAGCTTCTCCATGGACTTTAGTAAGTTCATATTTTTCTTGGAAGCTTTTGATGCAGGAGTTTTGACTTTGTTGTCTTCTGGTTCCACATTTTGATCCTTTTTGTTACCAAAAAAGGATTGTATAGTCTGATTGTGCTTCCTCTGTTTTCTTATCTTGCCAGCCAATTACTTGACTTTTGAGCTCTTTGCCATGGTAGAACTCTTCTTCTAGAGTGAAGAGTGCCGTGTCCCAAATTTCTGGGGTTTTCTCAGGTGTTGTCAGAGCCGTAGTCAGAGCTATGAGGAGGGCGCCCTCTCCACAGCCTCAACAAGCTCTGCCATACCATTGCTCCTCACCCCAGGAGTATCACCGAAGACTGTGATCCAGATCCAAACAGGTCAAAGCAAGAGCACTTACCCTTTGATTGGTCACTTGTTCCCCCTGTGATCTGCAGGCTAGGAGCTACAGCGGCAGCCACATGGCAGCAGCTACAGCCACCATGCCATGTGTACCTCTCTCCCTGGGGGCAGAGGCTGGACTACACTCTTCTCTCACCTTAGATCAACAGGGTTCCCCACTGACCTTTTACTTTCTCTTTGGCTTTTATGGATTGAGAAGTCTGGAAACTGCCACAGCTACTGGTGATTCACCTTCCTGAATTCAGTTCAGGCTGGTCTGTGCTGCTGTTTGGAGCTGCCCTGGCTCTGGGCCAGTGCGACTGTGCTAGGCTCCCAACTTGGTACAATAGACCCTTCCTGTCAGCCTGCCAGGCTGTCTTCCATGGGAGATTTGTTTCTCTCTGTCACTTTGTGAGTTCTGTAGCTCTAAAATTTGTTTAGAGTCACTTTTTTACAGGTATTTGAGGTGGTTGGAGCAGGAGCCCAGCAAGTTCCTGCTTTTACTCTACCATCTTGGCTCCGGCCCTGTAAATATTTTTTGAATGTTATTTTTCATTTGTATTTTTGTTGTGCTGTTTTTCAAAAATATTGTCAAACCCATCTACCTTCTTCCACTTGTTGAAGAAATATTCCTTCTATTTGCTGAAGAAAAATAATTGTTTCCTTTCTACAACTATGAACTCTAGAAATGTTGGTAGAAAAAAGACTTGATCATCTTCACACATTCTTCACCATTTAAGTGAAGAAATTAACCCAATTCTCCTCTTTGGAGCTCTGTTCTCTTTGCTTCTGTAATACTGAACTCTTTTAGTACCTCTGCCTTACTAATCATTCCTTCTCCCTCTTTTTTTTGGTTGCCTGCTTTTTCTTTTTCTTTTTGAATCTTTTTTTGTCTTTATTAATTTTTTTGTTTACTTTTAGTTTACAAGATTCAGTTCCACAATCCCTTGAGTTTCAAATTTTATTCCCCCCTCTTCGCCTCCCCCCCAGCAGCATGCAGTCAAGTATAGGATCTGCAAATACTTTCACATTAGATGTTAATCAGGTTGTAAAGAAGGGTTGTAACTGATGGAATGAACAAGGGGAAAGAGGAAACAAAACCAAACAAGAAAAAGAAAGAGAGCATGTAGTTCGCTTCATTCTGCATTCAAACTCTGTTCTTTCTGGTTCTTTCTCTGAAAGTAGACATCTCTTTCCATCATGAGTCTTTTGGAGTTGTCTTATAACCTTGCATTGCTGAGAAGAGTCCAGTCTATCATAGTTGGTCATCACACATATGTTGTGTCTGTAATTGTGTACAAATTTCTCCTGGTTCTGCTCTTCTCCCTCAGCATCAGTTTGTATAAGTCTCTCCAGGTAAATAGGAAGTCCATCTGCTCCTCATTTCTTATAGCGCAATAGTATTCCATTATATTCATATACCACAACTTGTTTAGCCATTGCCCAATTGATGGGCATCCCCTTAATTTCCAATTCTTTGCCACCACCAAAAGAGCTGCAATAAATATTTTTGTACATATGGGTCTTCCTCTCTCTTCTGTGATCTGTTGCCTTTGGACCTTTGATTATGTGTTCCACAAAATTCTGGAATCTTCTCTTATTTTTCTCTTAATAGTCTCTTCAGTGGTAATCTCCATCAATTCCCTAGTTTCAAATGTCACATAACAAATGATATTACCATTTTTATTTCTGTTTTCAGAAACAAAGGGCCATTTATTTGTCTCACATTATCTTTTCCTATACCTCAAATTCCATATACCTGAAATTGGGCTGCCAAAGCAACTCGTCTTGCCTGCTATTTTTTAATAGCGTCATCATTTACACACATCTCAAAGGTTGCATGATCTTAGACCAGGGGTGGGAAATTTGTGACCTTGAGGCCACATGTGGCCTTTTAGGTCCTTGGGTATGACCTTTTGACTAAGTCCAAGTTTTACAGAGTCTCCTTTTTTGAAGGAGATTTGTTCTGTGAAGTTTGGATTCAGTCAAAGGGCTGTGTTTGAGGGCTGTAGACTCACCACTCCATTTTAGACTCTTCACCTTCCTTTTATCCTTTGTATCTAATCATTTACTGAGTTTTGTGGATTCTGTCCCTGTAATAACTTTTGAATTTGTCCTCTTTTTTTACTTCCACAAGTAGTTGTAGTTCAGACTTTTATTACCTGTCACCTCTGCTATTATAATACCCTCTAAAGTAGTTTCTGGCTCTAGTGTTCCCTTTTCCTAATCAAACTCCTGGTTAAATTCCATCTTATACACAAGCTTAATCTTTTTAATGAATAGCTTTGAACACAGTACATATGCTCAAAACCCCTTCAGTGGCACCTCATATCCTATCAAATAAAATATGACATTTTTGATTTTCACCAATTTAGTATGCGAGCTAGTGTCTGAGCCTGTTTTGTGTACTTTTCTTCGTCCACCATTGAAATATTACCTACCCTTCCGGTCCCAGTCCCAAAGTCATTTCATTTATGAAGTCTGCCCTGGCATTCCCCTTTCTTTCCTTCTCCCTTTGAACTCCTTGCACTTGTTCATTTCTGTCCATTAAAGTTTCATGTTTCTTTTTCTCTTATTTGTAATTTACAGTCTTAGGCCTCCTTGTAGACAGGGACTGTCTTATTTACCTTTGTATCTACTTAATCAGTAAACCCTACTGTGTGTCAGGAACTATTCTAAATTCTGGGAATAGAAAAAGAGGCAAAAGATAATCCCTGCCCTCAAGAAGTTTACACTCTAATAGGGGATACAACATGCACACAAATATCTACAAAGCAAGCTATATATAGAATAAATAGGAAATAATTTACGGAAGAAAGGCACTAGAATTAGGGATTGGGAAAGGTTTCCCATAGAAAGTGGGATTTTAATTGCGACTGAAAGGAAGATAGGGAAGTCAATACGATGAGGGAATGTAATCCGTGCATGGGCAACAGCTGGAGAGGCATGCCCTGAGCCATATCCTCCGTTGCAACAGTTAAAACAGAGGAGGTGCTTCATAAATATTTGTCTAATGAATAAAAGTATTGGTCAGATCACACATATTTGAACTTTTATTTTTTTTTTTGTATTCTATAATATTTTAAAAGCATTGGCAAACTAGCTATCACTTGCATTAGGGCAGCCATGACAGGAGACATGAAAAAAACATTGTAGTGTGATGACAGGTAAAAGATACAGTAATATTTGACTTGAAAAAGACTTTAGAGGGAAAAGAATATTACATTTAAAGGACTATTGTGTGGCAAAGGATATAGACTTCTTGTTAGTTCAGAAGGTAGAACTAGAACTGGAGGAATCTTGGTAATTCTAAATTCAATAAATATTAAGTACCTAACTATATGCAAAGGGATCTGGGAATACAAAGACAATAAGTTTCTGCCCTTAAAGAGTTTTATAAAGAGGATACAACACATACAGAAGATAAATAAACACAAGATCATAAAGTCATAAGAAGTGGGGAAAGAACAACCAGAGGGACCAGGGAAGTCTATGTTCAGCTAGTGAGCTGAACTTTGAAGTAAGTCATATAATTCTAAAGGCCTCTGACTGAGAAAGGGAGGGTATTGCCAGCATGGTGATGAGCTTGTGCAGATGTATGGAATCAGAATATGGAATTTGAAATTTGGGGAGCAGCTAGTTTGACTAAAATGTAGATCTCATGAAATGAAAGGTAGGTAGGAGCTGGATTCTGAAGGGCTTTTAATGTCAAGTTGAGGATTTTGTATTTTATCCCAGAAGGATTGGGGAGGGCCCTGATGGAGGAGGAGATGCTGAACGTAAGTGACATAGTCAGACCAGTTCCTTAGGGAGTGTATGTTGGCAGCTGTTTTGGCAGCAGTTTAGATTGGAGAAGGGAGAGCAATTAAGAGGTTATTATAATGGACATTAAAATACGTTTAGTTTATAGGAATTGGAATGAGGAGCCAGTAGATGATGAGAGATGGAAGATTAGAGAAGAAAAAAGATTAATTGGCCAAGCTCCTATAGAGGATGGTAAGAGACAGAGGGCAGGGGTAGAAGGGTCATTGCCTTCTCAGAGACCTTTCCTGATCCCCTCCCAAATTATTGGTGTTTTCTCCTTCCTCAAGTGCAATAATTTGCATTTATCTATGTTTATCTGTTTACATATTGTATGCTCCTTGTAGCATGTAACCTACTTGAGGGCAGAGGCACTTTGTCATTTTGCCTTTGTAACCCCAGTACTTAGCCTCATAGGCACTTAATCCTTATTGGATTGAATTGGAGACAGGAGGAGAGAATACATGAAAATATAGAAGGGTTTTGAGCAGTGGAGTAGGGAAGATGAGGGAGCTAGTAATAAATGATTTTGATTTTCTCACTAAGGTAGGAGTTGTTGACATCCGTTGGGGAATAAAGGGGATGCTTTAAGACATTTTAGGCATTTTTATTTTAAAATTATCCACTTGTTTGTCTTTTTGTCTATCTAGTTTGGATAATATATGAACAGGTGATGATTGCTGCTCTGGACTACGGTCGGGACGATTTAGCTTTGGTAGGTATTTCAGCTATATGCTACTTGCCTTACATATTCTATGTAGTCACAATTTAGCATGGAAATGTCTAACTTAGATTTCTAAAATGCTTTGGAAGCAATCTAATTTTTAAAAAAGACTGCCTTGAGTTCATAAACTATCTTTACTCAAATTCCTTAGATGCCAAGAACATAAAAGTCAGTCTTAAATTGTATTCAATAAAATTTAAAGGTATGCGGTATGATTCTCAAGGCATTTTGTTTTAAATTATACATTTATATGGCCATTAGCTTCAAAGTAGTATTCTTGACAGTCTATATCCTTGTTAAAATGATGCTGCCTTTGTTTAAAATACTGTCAGCTCCCACATCATATTATTTTAAACATTTTTAATGGTAGCAGATTTTTTGCCCTTTGGGTGAATTTTAAAACATGATCAGTGTCAGTGTGTTTTTAATATATATGCTTATTAGATCTTGACAGTATTGGAATTTCTGCTACACACATTAATATATACATTAATCCAGGTCATAATAAATTTACCACTTTTTGTTACTGGTTACTTACGTTCTCAAAAATAGATTATTTTGTTCAGATCTTGTTGGAAGATCAGAACAGAGAGCTAGATCACAGTATTTGGAGTCAGGAAGACCTGATTTTGAGTTTAGCATCAGACCTAGACCCCTCATTAGATTTATGATCCTGAACCAATTGCTTAATCTCTCTGTGCTTCATCTACAAAATGGAAGTAATAATAGCAACTTACTTCACAGGGTTGTGGTGATGATAAAATAAGTTAACATATGTAAAGCATTTTGGAAAAAAAAATCTTAAAAGTGCTACATGAATGCTATTATTATTGTTGTTATTTTTGTTTTGCACTTGATGCCTGGTACTTTGTTCCCAGAAATTCTTTTTTTTTCCTTTGCTTTTTTGAAGGGGGGAAGGGATTGAGTAATTTGCTCAAGGCTAGTAAGTGTTAAGTGTCTGAGGTTGAATTTGAACTCAGGTCCTTCTGACTCCAGGGCTCTGTTCGCTGTGCCACCTTAGCCAGAATTTCCAGAAATTCTTTATCTTCAAATCTTCTTTGAAAATGAATGTTTCTTTTTTCAAATTAATCTCAGCCATTGTTCTTACAATTATCATAAAGATATATATCAGTATTTTCTTTATTTTATAGGTTTATTATCACAAATATCTTTCCTACCTAATTTTAAAAAATAAATTTATTTTGATATCTTTTTTTATATCACCACATTTCCCCCTGTATCCCTCCTCCTAACCCTTCTTAAGGAGTTATCCCTTGTAACAAAGATTTTTTTTCTTAAGAAGAGGAAGAGAAAAAGAACTAGCAAAATCAATACATTCAGTCATGCATTGTATGTTATCTACAGTTTCACACATATTCACCTCCATCCTATGTCCAACACTTAGCCCAGTGCCTGAAATATAGACAATTATAAATGCTAGTCAACTGACTGATTCCTACCCCCATAAAGGAGAAGTGGGGGAGAGAGGTATCTGCTTATCTCTTCTTTGGGGCTATGCTTATTTGTAATTTTGCAACATTCATTTTCACTTGTTTTTAGTGCCATTTATATGATTGTAATCGTTGTACATACTGTAATTCTTTTTATGTTCCTCTGTATTTATCAAATTTGTCATTTCTTATAGCACAGTAAACATTCCATTACATTCATGTACTATAGTTTGCATAGTCAGTTCTCCAGTCGGTGGGCATCTACACCGTTTCCAGTTCTTTGCTAGTAGAAAAAGCGCTATTGTGTATGTTTTCCTTTATATGGGGCTTTTTTTTTTTTGTGGCTTCCCATAGCCTATACTTTGTAGTGCAATCCCTGGGTCAAAGGGTATTGATATTTTAGTCACTTTATTTGCATAATTCCAAGTTGTTTTCCAAAATGTACCTGTCTTTAAAAAAATTTTTCTGCAACCCTTACAACATTGACTATTCCCATATTTTGTCATCTTTTCCAGTTTGCAGGGTGTGAGGTAAAACTGAACAAAAAATCCATTTATAGTATATCCTACAAGTAGTAAATAGACCACCATTTAAAGACCTCAAGAATTAGGGAATGTGTTAGTTCCTCATGGCAGCCATTCCATTTTTAGATTGCTGTAGTTTTTAGAAAGGATTTTTTTCTTTTGAAAATTTTCTTTTATATTGAGAATTTTACAAAGATTAGCATTTCGGTATACAAAAAAACAGATAAAGAGGACTGCATATGAAAACTAGATCTATTATGTACAATTTTTTAGATGTATATGTAACATGATAGTAACTAAACTGCGTGTCTGAATTCTGCTCCCTTCTTTGTACTTTTAAAATGTTTCATTGATATACTTCTTTCCTTACTTCTTCATCACTACCCACCACTATTTTTTTTTCTGATTAAATTGCTAGCCAAGGAAAGGGGCAAAAATTAAGGAGGACTTGGAAAGTGTTTTTTGGTTTTTTTTTTGGCAGCAGGTGAAACTTCAGTTGAGACATAAAGTTCTCCAGGGAAACCAGGAAATTGAGGTGAAGAGGGAGAGATCACTCTGGACAAACGTTACAGCCAGTGAAAATGTTTGGAGTTCAGTGATGTGTTCAGTGCAGTAGAAAAAGTAAGGAAGCCAGTGTCACTGGATCACAGAGTATGGGGAGGGGCATAAAGTGTAAGAAAACTGGAAAGGAAGAAATTGGAAAGTAATGAAGATCTTCAAAGGGGAAAAGGATGTTATTGATCCTGGAAGTATTAGTGAGCCACTCGTGTTGTTTCAATGGAGGAGAGGTGGTGATATGATCAGATCTGACACTTAAGGAAGATTAGTTTTCCACCTGTTTGGAGGATGGATTAGAAATCAGAAGACATTTGACAGAAGAAGACCAGCCAGAAGGTTCTTACAATAGTCTAGTAATGAGCTGATGAGGGCCTTATATCATGATGGTTTCAGTGTTAGAGGAGACAAGTGGGTATATTTGAGAAATGTAGAAATGACACAGGACTTGGGCAATTGATTGGCTATAGGGAGGTATGAGAGTGAGAAGTAAAAGATGGCATTTAGGTTGTGTAATTGGGATGGTGATGGTGCCTTTGACAGTAATAGGCAAATTAGGAAGAGGGGAGGTTTTTTATGGGAAAGATAGTAAGTGCAGTTTTGGACATTAAGATGTCTACAGGATATCCAGTTTGAGACATCTGATAGTCATAAAAATGTTTAATAGCTGGAGATGAGAGACTAGAAGTTAAGGGAGAGGTTAAGGCTGAATAAGTACTTGTGAGAATCATCTGCATAGAAATGGTCATTAAAACCATGGGATTTGATGAGATTACCAAGCAGAATAATATAGATGATTAAGAGAAGAGGTACCAGGACAGAGTCTTGGGGAATCCTTACATCTAGAGGACATGACCTGGATGAAGATCTAGAAGAGGAGAAAGAAAAGGTAAGAGGATAACCAGGAGAGAGAAGTATCATGAAGAGAGTTATTAAGGAGAAGAGAGGGTGATCATACCTCATATCAAGGGAAACAGAAAGGTCTGTGCTTGTTTCCTGACAGACCTCTAACAGTTCTTTGAATTACTACATTTATGTCAATGTAGCTATTGATATATAGATAAATAACTACTTTTTGTGTAATAGTTTGCTTGGGTTTCTATATTTAAGAACATTCTGAGAAAGGGTCCTTAAGTTGCCAGAGGGGTCCATGATTTTTAGATGTACTCTTGTCTGGACCACATTGCTCCGTCTTGTCTAAAAGAATAGCGTGACAGGCTTTGCCAAATACTTTGCTATCTAAAATCTTGATTAGTTATATGTGTAACATTTCCCTAATTTATCAGGTAGTAATTCTGTCAGAAAAGAAAATGAGATTACTACTGTTTGGCCTGTTATTAATTAGGCAGTTTTGGTTCTTTGAGAACATTGTTTCCTTTTTCACTTATTCCCTCACCATTCCTTTAAACAATAAATTATATAATTATGCCCGTTGTTGAAGTCAGGCTTAACTAGCTTATAGTTTTTCTGTATTAAAAAAATGTGAGTTCTGTGGTACCTCTCCCATACTATATGTTCTTTGATCTCTGACGTTTGGCTCAGCAATAATATTTCCCCATTCTTTCAGTATCTTAGAATATAGTTCATATGGGCAGTGTGTCATTTACTTGTCAAAGACAGCTATGTGCTTTTTTATTTCCTTAGTTATCTTGAACATCAACTCACTATTTGCCATTATCATCCTTTTCCATCCAAAGATCCTTTTCTTTGGCAGAGAAAATTGAAGCAAAATAACACCTGAGTAGACGTTTCTTCTCTCCCTATTAATATTAGCATTGCCCTATCCCCATGTACAGTGGTTTTGCCCTTTGTTCCTCTTTCCTCCCAGTGTAACTTACAAAGCATCTTTTTGGGGGTTGTTGTCTTCAGCTTTTCTTACTAGTTTCATCTCAATTTAAGATGTAGAACTCATAATATTACTCTTAGATGACTGTGCTATGTCTTATATTTGTCCTTACTACATGCCCTTGCATCCATCTTCGCTATATGTATCCTTAGTCTAAGTTTGTAAATTTTCTTTGCACCCACCTCTCTAAGTTACAGGTTAGTTGCTGATCGGCATTCATAAAGGTTGGTTCCACATGAGGAATTCTCTACACTAATGATCAGTGGATGAGCTCTATGTATTCGGTTTATCCAGTTATGAATTGTAGCCTCAAAAGGAGGCATGCTTTTCTCCACTTTAGACTTTTGAGTGGTTGTGGATCTAACTTAGGAGTTTCTGCAACATTCTGGATTTCATGTCATTAACACAATGTCATCCACTAACAGAAATATCTTAGGAATATTGCTATCTCTATGACATCCTGATTTAATTTTGACTGTATTATAAACCTCTATCAGTGCAAATACCTTTAAACCTCTATCAGTGACAAATACCTTTGGTTTGAGTTTGAATCTTTTATGTTTTGCTTGATATTAATAATTGGTATTTTAGAACAGAGTTTTGTTCTTTTCAAGGAATATTGTATGATTTTGAAATATCAAAGGAGGCACAGTGGAGGAATGTCCAGAGTTTTGCTGTACCAAATTACATGCTGTTTTTAGTCTCTCAAACAGTGCAATCTTGTATCTTTGTTTTTTGGAGGAGGAAAGGTAGGGCAGTTGGGGTTAAGTGACTTGCCCAAGGTAACACGGCTAATTTTTGTGTTAAGTGTCTCAGGTCCTCCTGACTCCAGGGCTGGTGCCGTCTTCCCTGTGCCACCTAGCTGCCCCAAGTGTAATCTTGTATTAATAAAAAATAGTAGATTATTGTTCACTGAAGATACTAATAAAGCTGCATTGAAAAATAACCTTTGAGAATATTGTACTCCATTTTTATGTGTCCTAGAACGTATAACATATTTATCATATTTTTAACCCTTGTTTTTCCCAATTCACTTTTTTTTCCTTCCAGTTTTGTCTTCAGGAGCTAAGAAGACAGTTTCCTGGAAGTCATAGAGTCAAACGACTAACTGGCATGAGATTTGAAGCCATGGAAAGGTAGTAGAATTTTCTAACATTTCAGTTCAGAAAATATATTATAATTTGTTAAATTTTTCTTAAAGGGATAACTGAATTCCTGATCTGGCTACTTGGAGACTTTCTAAATTTATCAAGTCATTATAGGGTTACTAACTACTAGCCATGTGAGAATGGCACAAACCTTTGACCTGCTTCTACCTGTTCTCCACATTTCTTTGGTAGAAAACAGTTCTCTGCTCTTTGTGTGTTTGTGCATGTGCATGTGTGTGCACAGTCATGGGGTGGGCGTGGGGATAATAAGCAGCTGTTTGCATTCATGAAGTTACCCAGTGCAGGCTGCAGCTGGGATTAATCTTTTTTTTTTTTTGTAAGTAAAGTCTAGTCTGGACAAAAATAGCATAGTGAGGTTACAACTTGGTTAAACAGAGAATTCATTGGGAAATAACCTCTCTTATTCTCACTCACCCTTTCTCTTCCACTAAAAATAAAAGAAAAGAGAGAAAAAAAAGCAACCCCAAACCAGAAACAAAAACAACCCCCTAAAAACATTACAGCTAATGAGCAATGCAGCTGCGACTAAAGCTTCTCCTTATTCTCCCTTAATTGACAAATGAATATCAGTGTGCCTGGTTTCCACACACATTTGAATAGAATATTGTTGCTTTAGACCTGCTCTTCTGGTGTAAATTTAAATTTAATCCCGGATTTTTAATGTTTTAATGACCGTTCTGGCTTAAACATGAATAGTTTAGCTATATCCACACCTGATAATGACAGATGATAAGGATAACCTTTCTTAGAGAAATGTAGAGAATTCCAGTTATTTACCACTTAACCAGGATTTCCTTGAAAATAAAAGTGGTTTGTTTATTATTTCTGGGATTTCCTTAAAATTGTGCCATAATTTAGAATACCCTTACTGCTCAGTTAGTCCAGTTTGTAAGATTTTATTACTTTTTTTAAATAGAAAGTGTTGTATAGACAAGGACCAAATTGGCGTTTTTTGCCTAAGATTATTACATGTAGAAAATGTTATGAGTGAGTCCTTGCTTTTTTCTGAACCGTCATGTTTCAGAAAATACATACACTACGTATACCATTCATTTTAATATAATTATGTACTACCTTTAAAAACATTTAATTTTTATGTTATTGCTTCAAGTAGATTAACCTTTTTGCAGGCATGGGCCATATCTGGTATTTTGTACCTTCCCCAATACTTAGAGCATATGATAGATATTCAAGAAATACTTGTTTAAGCCATACTGACCACGAACTATGAGGAAATAACTTAGTGATGGAATCCTTCTATATAGTAGACATTGGAATGAATTTGTTAAAAGAGTTTTTTTAATACGGTAATTTTAGGTATCTATTGATTGGTATTAGAAATTTTTACATGTTTATATTAAGGCATTATATAGTTTATGATTTGAGGGGGTTTCTAATCTTATGGTCAGTGTTTAAATCAGGTCATTAATAAGGATTTTTTTTCTGTACCTTTTAATGAGATCGTATTGAAGGAGCTTAATTTCCCTTTTTTGGAATTAATTTTGTAATGCTGTTATCACCAAAGTGAACAAATACGTATTATGAGGGTTTTCAGACTTTACTAGTTTAGCTTTGTTCAAAATTCATTATTTATTTGTATTCAGGTTTTTTTAAATTAATTTTTGTTTCTTTTTAAATAAATAGATATGAAGATGCTATACAGCTATATGATCGAATTTTACAGGAGGATCCAACCAACACAGTAAGTTAGTTGATTATTTGGAAGAAACGATGTGATGGTTAAGAAAACACTAATTCATTGAAAATCAAATATCTGAAAAATTATGTAAGGAAAAATGGCATATCTTGGAATCCAAATTAAAAAAAATAAATGTGTAGCACTTTATTACAAAAATTTCACTTGTGAGTTCTACCACTGTTT
>CM053580.1:483173282-483220884 GCA_028627135.1 Pseudochirops cupreus
TACTATTGAAAGCTTTGATTTCTTCTTTGAAAACTGCCTGTTTATATCTCTGACCATAGCCTATATTTATAATATGTATTTAGAGTATACTGTAGTTGACATATACATAGTATATATTAAAGTATATATAGTAACTTAATATATAGATTACATACTATTATGTATACTGTAACCATATATATATATATATACACACCATATTTAATATATACACACATATATTCATACATATATATTAAATCAGTGGTTCTCAACCTTTCTAATGCCACAACCCTTTAATACAGTTCCTCATGTTGTGGTGACCCCCAACCATAAAATTATTTTCATAATTTTGCTACTATTATGAATCTATCTGATATGCAGGATGTATTTTCATTGTTACAAATTGAACTTAACCCACAGGTTGAGAACCGCTGTATTAAATGGATTATTTATTTTTAGTATGTGTTTCTTTTTAACTTTTGAGTTCCAAATTCCCTCCTTTTCACAGCCACCCCCACCCACTGAGAAGGCAAGCAATATCATATCAATCATATGTATTTCCTTATCAGCTGTATTTTTTTAAAAAGCAAGAAAACAAAGTGGGAAATTATACTTCAGTTTGCACTTAAGAGTTCATCAGTTCTCCCTCTGGAGGTGGTGAATAGCATTTTTTTATCATGAATCCTTTAGAATTGTCTTTGATCATTGTATTGATCAAGTCGCCAATTCTTTTACAGTTGATGATCATTACAACATTGTTGTTACTGTACACAATGATCTCCCAATTCTTCTCACTTCACTTTTTATCAATTCATATATTTTTTTCATGTTTTTCTGAAACTACCACCTTCTATTACTCCTAGCACACTAATATTTCATCACAATCATATGCCACAATTTGTTCAGATATTCCCCAATTGATGGGACATTCCCTAGATTTACAGTTTTTTGCCACAATGAAAAAGTGCTATAAATATTTTTGTACATGTAGGTCCTTTTAATTTTCTTTTGTCTCTTTGTGATAAAGATCTATTAGTGATATTGCTGGGTCAAAGGTATGCACAGTTTTATATACATTTGGGTAAGTTCCAAATTGCTCTCCAGAATGGCAGGACTCGTTCACTATTCCACCAGCTGTTCATTAGTGTACCTATTTTCCCCTCATCCCTCCAGCATTTGTCATTTCTGATAGATATGAGGTGGTACCTCACAGTTATTTTAGATTTCCATTATCTAATCAATAGTAATTTAGAATATTTTTTCATATTACTATTGAAAGCTTTGATTTCTTCTTTGAAAACTGCCTGTTTATATCTCTGACCATTTATCACTTGGGGAAATGGCTCTTATTTGACTCGATTGTATACTCACCTTATATTTGAGAAATGAGGCCTTTATCAGAGAAACTTTTCTGTAAACTACTTCATTGTCTGTGGTATTTTTTAGCAAAATGTAGTTTTCCTGATTATTAGATCTGGTTTTGCTTTTGATTTATCTGAGATATTGATTGCTACACCTAATCTTTTTTTTAGTTCAGCTGAAACTTATTAGATTCTGCTCCAGCCCTTTATTTTAACTGTGTTAATGTCTTTCTGTTTCAAGTGTGTCTCTTGTAAGCCACATATTGTGGATTCTGGTTTCTAATCCATTTTACTCTCTGTTTCCATTTTATGGGTAAGTTCATTCCATTCACATACATAGTATATTTCCCTCCATCCCATTTTCTTCTGTTTCTTCTTCTCTCTCTTTTTGTCCTGTATCTCCTCCAAAGTTTGTTTTGCTTCTGACTACTGCCTCCCTTAATTTCCCCTCCTTTTTATCATCTCTTCCCAGTATCTCATCTCTTTCCCTTCTTATTTCCCTGTTTGGTAAGTTGCATTTCTATACCAAACTGAATGTGTATATATATATTCTTCCCTTGACACGCCACCCATTGTCCCCTCCATTATCAAAGCTCTTCCTTGCATGCATCTTTTATGAGAGAAAATTTTTCTTCTTCTTCCTCTCTTTTCTCCTTTTTCCTAGTGCATTCCTGTTTCTTTTCCCTTCATTCTTTTTTGGGAGATCATTCCAACAGATTGACTCTATGTAGATACCTTCTAGCTGCCCCAATAATGATGAAATTCTTAGGAGTTACATGTATCATTTTCCCATATTGGAATATAAACAGTTTAATTTCGAGTCTCTTTTTTGTGCTGCTGTTTTCAGAGCTAGGTTTAGGGGTGTGCAAATTTTTGGTGCTTCTAAGGTGGTATGATCTTGGGAGAGGTATCATTACTACTTGCCTCTCTGGTTTTTACCCTGGAAGGGCCCCTGGTCCCCTGCAGCTACAAGCGCTAGTGCTTTCTTTGCTTTGCAACTATGATCAAGGCCAGGGCCCCTGCTCCCTTGTGACAGAACCCCAGCCTTCTTTTCCACCCTGGAATTGTGACCCAGAACTGCATATGGTCAATAGAGTTCCCAGTTACTGCCAACTGTACGAAGTGCCCTATTAAAGATCCCTTGTAATCTCTTTCTGACCACTTACCTGACTGACCCCCTTACTGTTTCTGGGCAGAGAGCTCTTGAAGCTGCTGCTGCAACTGCTGTTTCCACTGCCACATTTATGGGCTCTAGACAGATCTCAACCCTGGTGTCACAAACTTCTGCCAGTTGCCTGTTTTCTTAGGCCAGAAAAATGTCTCATCCTTTTGTTGGCTCTGCTGCTCCATAATTTGGTTTGATGTGTTATTTTAAATTTGTTTGGAGGGGAATGTTGAGAGAATTCAGCTGGGTTTCTTCTAATGGAACATCTTGACTGATCCCCACATTATATACTATTGATACGTAGCTTTTCATAGCTAATTATCTCTGTAAATCGCAACATCTAAGAAATGGATTTGTTTGATTCTTGAAGTTAAAAAAAACTTAGAAAAGAAAAATTGTATAGGGTTTTCTTTCTAGCATCATTTAATTTTACCAAATTTTGAACAGAATATTTTAGAATATTTTACTTAATGGGTCTTAAAATGTGTGCTACAACAAAGTTTTTTAGCTTCTAGCTATAGAGATGTAGATGACTTTTTTAAAAATAAATTTTTTGATAACTTTTGTTTTTAAATTACTGTTTACTACTATAGCTTTTCCCCTCTCCTCTCACAAAATGCCATCCTTTATAACAAAGAATAAAAATGAAGGAAAAAAGAAAACTAACCAATATGATGAAGTAGTTTGGTGTTATATAGAGTGCTCCATACCCATGGTTTCCCACTTGTGCAAAAGATGGGGAGGTACTTTATCATATCTCTGCTTTTGCTAATCATGGCAATTCATTATTCAGTTCTTTTGCTTTATTGTTATCATTCTTTCCATTTACAATCTTATAATTGTACGTATTGTTTTCTGACTCTTCTTCTCTCACATAGCATCTATTCATATAAGTCTTTCCATGCTTCTCTGTTTTCATCATGTTCATTGTATCTTAGAGAACAGTAATATCTCATTACATTTATATCTGCAGTTTGTTTAGCCATTCCCCAGTACTTGGGTACGTCTACTTGTTTTCCACTTTTGTTGTTAGGTTTTGGTTGTTGTTTTTTTTTTTTGCCACTACAGTAAATGTTCCTGTAAATGTTTTAGTATACATAGATCCTTTATTTTTGTCATTTACCTCCTTCAGGTATGTGCCCAACAGAGGAATCTTTGGGTCAAAGAATATAGACATTTCTTAGCGCATTTCCAAATTGCTTTCTAGTATTGTTGAACCATTTTACAACTGATGGAGAAACATTTAATGTGGAATAAATTTTGGTTGGAGATAACTTCATAATAGCTTGTCCTGATCTCACTTTTTACCAAGTAAAAGTTTCTATTTAACTTTTGATAAGTTGGCAAGTATTTGAATTGTTTAGCCATCTACCTATTAATTATTTCCATGCATGCATGTGGCTTCCCTAAGAAAATAAACATTTCAGAGGTTTAAACAGAAATAGTTACAAGTTTATTTTGGCATTTACCTCAGTTTATATTGTAGCAGTTTGTGTGCTGACACATGGAGTTGCTCGGATATGTCAAACATTTTTGTTTGGCAAATGCTGCATGTAAAAACATCGACACTGGATTTGTCGAGTCTTTAAAAATCACATTCTGTATCAGTGCATATTTTCAGAAATGAAAATGCTTGATAGTTATGTAAAGCTAATTGTTGCTTAATATGAAATAAATGCATGAAATTATTAAATTCTAGCCCACCTACTTTCATGTTTGAAATGTGTTAGTCAAGATGGCTTAAAAAACTACCTCAATGCATTTTATTTCTGTCAACTTCCAGATTGAATTTCTTTTTATATTTCATTTTCATATACCATAATTGGATGCATTATGTGTTATTAACATTGGTCTCTTACTTAAATAATCTTTTATGGAGAATTTCTGCTTTGCAGTTAGCATTTTTCTCTTCTCAGAGATCTCTGCTCTAAATATTGTCCTACCCCAAAACAACTTGCTTTTTTTTTTGGAGGGGGGAGGGCAGGGCAATTGGGGTTAAGTGACTTGCCCAAGGTCACATGGCTAGTAAGTATTAAGTGTCTGAGATCGGATTTGAACTCAGGTCCCTCCTGACTTGAGGGCCGATGCTCTATTCATTGTGCCACCTAGCCACCCCCACAAAACAACTTTCTTTAGCAAGATTTCTACTGTCTTGTGAGGTACCTGATAGGGAAATGTTCCTTGAGAAAGTTTTGAATATTTTGTGAAACTGTGACAAAACTAAAGTATGATTATAACTAACAGAGCTTCTACTTTGTCTATTTCCCCTTCCTCCAAAAAGGTGGAATTAGAATGTAGTCATTACATTTTGAAATGGCCTCATTTCAATTACTGTATTATCTGTCTTAGTAAAATTGGGAACCTCTTTTAAAGCAGTATCTTCTCCTAGAAAATTTGATTAATAGTTTTCTTGTCTGATTATTTTACTTTTAAATAACATGGGGCTAAATTTTCAAAACTAGCTACTCATCTCTTTTTAGAATTGAACAGAACTAGGATTTATTTATTGAAATTAGATATTTAAATCTCTTTTTTCCCCCCTTTTTTTTTTGTGGGGGTAGGGCAATTGGGGTTAAGTGACTTGCCCAAGGTCACATGGCTAGGTTTTTTTTGTGTGTGTGTTAAATGTCTGATGTTAGATTTGAACTCAGGTCTTCCTGACTCTGGGGCTGGTGCTCTCTATTCATTGTGTCACAGAGCCACCCCAGTATCTAAATCTTTTAATCTAAAAGCTCAAAAGTTTAAGGGATTGGTTAGTAGTTAGAATGCTTTTAAGTATTAGAATATAGGATTTATGCCTTAGATTGTTAGTTTCACTTATTATTTTTTGATAGATCATCTTTGCTTTAAATTTTGTTTAACCTTACTTTAGCTGCTTGCTAAATTACAACTTTTGAGTACAAAACACTTTTAAATTCTAAGCATTACAAAATAATAGTGCTCTCTTTTCATCATTCCTTCAAGTTTCATGACTTTGAGTAACACTAGTAATAACTGAAAGAAAAATGAAGCCTGCTGAGTATTCATTTAACTTTTACTGAAATAAATGTCATCTATCATTCCTTTAACCTTCTCCACTGCCTAGAAGTGAGATAAATAGTATTTCCTAGTGTTAAAACACAAACATACACACACATATGTGTGCACACATACTTTTCCTTAAACTGTAACTACCATCTTATTTTCTTATTACCCCACTGCTCTACTTCTTTCAATATGTCTTCTGCCTCCACCCCTGAACTGAAATGGTCTTCAAAGTCAGGAATGATCCAGGCAATTTAGCTTTGCAAGCAGTGGAAATTTATTTGGCACCTGCTGTATGCAAGGCACTTTATTCAGTGCCAAGACAAATATTTAAAATGATACAGTGCTTGCCTCCAAGGAGCTTATAGTTTACTTGAATTAACAGGGAGGAAATCAGTAGATTATGATGGGAACAAAGATGAAATATAAAATGATCAATGAAAATAAAAGAACACAGTTGTGTTTTTATTATTCACATATACTTTTCTCTCTTATTTGATGAGTTTCTTGTATGTATGAATCTTTTCTTTGTTCTTATCACAGTGCTTAGCACAGTGCCTTGAGCATGGTTTAGGTAATTAATAGATATTATTGGAATAATTGCATTATTTATTACCTCTTCCTGGCCGTCTCATAGTTTATAGTCTGGATGGTGAGGAAAAAAAATAGAAAAATGCTAAGTAATTGTTACCCATCCCTAAAGCAAATTTAGAACATAGTCTCAAGACATTTACCTCTATTATAGTAACTCATTCTAGTGCAGTTGTGCTGGATATTATTGTTTTATTTTCCCTTGCTCCTATGTAAGACTGTAAAGCTGCCATGTTAGTGCCAGAAAAATGACTGTTATTCTGAGCATTCACTGTAAGGATTTACTGCTTGTTGAGGAAGGACCTTTTCTGTCATGTAAATGCGTGCATCTGTCTTCATTACACCTTGGTGCAGAGTAGATGAGGAATTTGGGCAATATAATGCAAAGGACTCAGATATTTAGAATTTGGTAGAAGAAAGATGGTATCCTTGTTCTATTTTTATTTTTATTTTTCAACAAGTAGTTTATTCATAATTGTATTTCACATCCCAAATTTCATTCTTTATTTAAAATGTAGGTGCATTTTGGAAAAATAAGATTTTAGTCAAGGATAGTACTTTTAAAAAAAAGTTTTGTTTTATAACCTGGTGAATATCTTGTTTATTTTTGAAGTTTCATCATTTGTAATTTGAATTTTAATCCTTAGGTTATTAAATTCATTTACAAAAAGTATTAAGTGTTGGATTTGCTTTTATGCTAACTGGTAATTTACACTTTCCAGTCAAGAAGTTTAGAATAAATTCAGGCTCTTTTGGAATATCTTCCTAATCAAATGTAGAAATTGTTCAAATCATTTCACTTTTGATCTGCTTAGTGCTAATTTTAAAAGATCATGACAAATGGAGGATCAGTTCGTTTGGCAGTGTTGGGGATTATTAGACTACTTGGAAAATACCATTATTTAATAATGTGACATGCTAATGCACCTTTGCCCATATGATACTGGTTAAGGAATAGGTATTTCTTTTCTCTGATATGTATTTTCCCATGAGCAAGACTGACTTTGCATAGTTGATCAGTAACCATTTGAGAGTTTATTTTGAATGTTTAGGATATTAGATAGGTGAGATGCCATGCATTAGGACCATGTGAAAATTTGATCAAGCCATATATTAATCTTGTATTAAGGTGAAGATTTTCAAAGTATATTTTCCAAATATGACCAGTAAATACTTTAAGATATGTTATTTTCAGGCTTTTAAAATAATTTTTTAAAAAGTAGAATGGGAGCTCATTAAATTCAGAAAAGCCAATAAAAATAAATTGGCATTTGTAAAGTTGATATTTCTGTGTTTTGGAAGTTTTCCATTACTATTATGAATTCATAAAGCATATTTTGGTCAAATCAAAGGATCTTAAATGATTTTATTTTGAATCAAACTGTATTTCACATTCTTACCTTCCACAGTCTGATAGGATACTCTCTTGAGCATTCATACATATCCTAAATTTTGTTCCATTTCTATTGCTTATATTTGTGACCTTAAATACTTTATCTCTCTCTCTCTCTCCCTCTCTCTCTCCCTCTCTCTCTCTCTCCCTCTCTTCCTCTCTCCCTCTCTCTCTCTCTCTCACACACACACACACACACACACACACACACACTCTCTCCCTCTCTCCCTCCCTCCCTCTATCCTATAAGTCAGTACTAATAAAATCTGTTACTTACATGTTTTTGAAAGAATTTTTTTTTCTGAATGTATGATGTCATTTATCTAGGAAAGTACTGAGGGAACTATCTGCTGTTAGCACATATTTTTAAAAGTATAGTCATAGTTGCCTTGGGTACTAAGACCTTATGTGACTTATTCAGGGTCACACAGCCAATATATGTCAGAGGCCAAACTTTAACCCAGGTTTTCCTGATTCTGAGTCAGGCTTTCTGCCCACTACTATTTATGGCTGTCTTTTGGAAAGAATATAAACTTTTAATTTCTTTAATAATTTTGAGACTTATTAGGATGAAGTAAATTAAAACTTTGATTTTTTTTTAAACTGAGCACATAGTGAATACATGGCCTCTCAGTGAACAGCCCATTAAGCAAACCTAGTTCAGCATTTGCTAGCATTTCTTTTAAATCCAGATCTTTCCATAAATCAATGATCCTTTCATATCCTGTAGTTATCAATCAGTTAACAACCATTTATCAAGTACCTTCTGTGTACCAGGTACTATGCTAAGTGATTCAAATAGACAAAAATGAAGAAGTCCCTCTCTGCAAGGAGCTTACATTCTGTCTGGAGAGCCATTAATTTGTAATTTGGAGCATTTTTTAATTAAATGGCTGTTAATACCTTGGTTTTGAGAACTTTTTTTGTTTGTCTTTTGGGAGTGACTCTTATTCTTACCTTATGCTAAGCACAAACCTCAAGAATTGATCACTGGTAGAAAGAAAGTCCAGTATTTATGTGTAGTGACAATGCCATATTTACAGTGCCCGCAATCACAATAAAGACTGGAACTATAAATATTGCAAGATGTTCGATCGCAAAGTATACCAAAGTCTCCATATAGAGGACAGAACTGAAACATTTATTTAGACACCAGAAAACCAAATGCCAAAACCAGTAAGCCAGTTCTATCATAATAGTAAAGAAGTTAACAAGCCATAATAACACTTAGAGCCATGCCATCTTTCCCCCTTCTCATAAACCAATACAAGATCGATATTTACTCACAAACCCTTCTATCTTACCTCCTCTCTCTCCCACCATCTCTCAGGCTCAGATTCCCAGCTTCCTGTGGGCTCTGCTTCCCTTCAGCAAACTTCTCCCTTCAGCAAACTCCTTCCCTTCAGCAAACTCCTCCTCTGCTTCCCTTCAGCAAACAGGCTTCATGTGACTAGATTCAGCCTATTAGGGGGCAGAGTTTACTTACAAAGCTGGGGAGGTCTTCAGATTCCCCCATAGGGGGGAAGGGAGGATCTTCAAATTCCCATTCCTATTCCATCATGCCAAACTATTTGTAGCAGCACTTTTGTGCCTGTCCGTTGAGTAATGGCTCAGCAAACTGTAGTACATGAATGTGATGAATGCTGAGAAGCATTGAAAGACATACATAATCAGATACAAAGGGAAGTAAGAACTCAGAAAGCAATATACATAAATGATAATAGCAGTCTAAATAGAACCAGCACCACAAAAACAATTGAAAATAAAAGGTTTCAAAATTACAGAGAAGAAACATGGCCCCAAAGAAGAGATACGAGTAGAAACTTCTCTGAGCTCCTTTGTGGAGGTAGAGAAGGGAAGAGTCCCTGAGTGTGAAATATTTCATAGTGTCAGTTTTTTTTTTCCATTTCTAGATTGATTTGATGATTTTTACCCCTATTCTTTCCTAAAACAAAACAAACCCAGAATTTTATTATAGGGATTGCTCTCTGGGAGAGAGGGACTTAGAGTACAAAGGGAAATTTAGGCAAAGGTGATCCAGGACTGATAGCAGAAAGAGAGATGAGGACTGGATTTAAATCTTTGAAGTAATCTGTATAGAGATAGTTGAACTTAATTGAAATTGTAAGATCCAGAGAAAATGTAAAAAGAGATCAAAGACCAGGATGCACATGCACACGCATGTGTGCATACACACACAAAATGATTGGGACACTTCATGGTTATAGTTCTCTAACAAAGGAGACTGAGGAAGTCAGATAAGTTAGAGAAGACTGTTGCAGAAACTAAAAGAGGGTGGCCAACAGAGCCAAAAGCTGAAGAGAAGTTGGGAAGGATGAAAAATTTTAAAAGGTCATTGGATTTAGCAGTTAAGAATTCACTGATTAGATGAATGATTAAAAGATCTGAACACACAGTTTTGATGCCATTTTCTTAGTCTTCTTTCTCTTTGAATTGAGTCAAGTAAATGTGCAGCACTTGATATTATTGTTCATCATCTCCTGATACTCTAGGTTTTCATGACATTGCTATCTCCTTGTTTTCTTACCTGTCTGACCTTTCCTCAGTTTCTCTTGTTCCAACCTCTTCACATCAGCCACAGTGATTTTTCTAAAGCTCAGGTCTGATTATGTCATCCTCCCATTAAGTGACTCCCTGTTGTTCTGAGGATCAAATATTACCTCTTCTGGTGACATTAAAATATTTCACAGTTTGGTTCCTTCCTCCCATTTCAGTCTTACATTTCCCTACTTGCATTTTAAGCTCTCACCAGAATGCTGATCTGCACATACAGTTAGCTTTTTCACTGGCTATCCTTCATTCTAATAATTGATTACTTCATTTCCTCTACCACTTGGAATTTCTGATTTCCTTCATGATTCAGCTCAAGTGCCATTTTCTTCAAGGAGACTTTACTGGTTCCTCCAGCTGTTTGCTTGTACACCCCCTCTCAAAACTGCCTTGCATTAATTTTTTACATATTGTGTATTTGTTTTTATATGTACAATTTATTTCCCTGCAGTTAACACCAAGAAAACACAGGTTCTGCACCAGCCAGCAACATTACCATCCGTACATGGACCCATTGGTTACAGCAAATGGAGAAATTTTGAATGTTAAGGATAAGTTTACTTAACTAGGCTGTATATTTTCCAGGGATGTACACATAGGTAATGAGGTTGATGTACACATTGTCAAAACTAGCTCAGTGTTTGGAAGGATCTGAAAGAGTGTTGGGAGAGAAGAGATAATAGACTGCCTACCAAACTAAAGGTCTCCACAGTTGTTGTGTTGACCTTATTGTATGCCTGTGAAACTTGAACAGTCTACCAGTGCTGTGCCGGGAAACTGAATTGCTTCCATTTGAATTATCTTGGAAAAATTCTGGAGATCACCTGGCAAGATAAGGTGCCAGACAGTGAAGTCCTTTCTTGAACTAAATGGCCAAGCATTCAAACTCTGCTGCAGAGTAGGCATCTCCCATGGGTTGGCCATGTTGTTCAAATGCCAAATGTATGTTTTCCTAAAAGACTACTTTATGGAGAACTCACACAACACAAGCGCTTACATTATGATCAGGAGAAGTGATACAAAAATACAAGATCTCAAAATCTTTTGTAAGAACTTTGAAATGGCTTGAGTAGAATAGAGGACAGTGGCAAAGGACCTCCCTGTATGGCATGCTCACATTTGCTCTTTGACCACAGCAGAATTGCAGTAAGAAATGTAAACTATACAGCTTTAGAGACATCTCCATCTCAAATGTTCACATAGACTATTTGTGTCTAGCCTGTGATAGAGCTTTCCCAGCTCCTATTGGTCTGATGAGCCACAATTGAACATGCTGTACTTTGATCCCAAAATGATGGTGTCATTTTTGGCTCTTTTTGAGACTGAAAGAACAACTGACTATTAAGGTTGAGTTTGGAAATTCAAACCATCGTCTAAGGCATAATTTTCTTAGCTAGTTATTCACTTCTCATATTTACCTTTATTTTCTCAAACCTTTATATTCAACTGGCAGTAGTGATTTTAAAATACAACCTCAACATTACTGAAGATTCTAAAGTATTTTGTTTTTGACTAGGACATTATGATCCATAATAGTGATTGGTTATGGTAGTGTAACAGTACTTCTTCTATCCTCTATTCTCTTGCTTATGAGTCACCAGAAATGGTGATTTTCAGGTTAGGGATTCCATTACTTCTCAGGTTTGTATTCTGTGAAGACTGTAGTGCCACCATATTGTTCATCAGAAGTTGACATTTGGCTTGCCTCAGTAAAGAATTGTCATCTTTTCTCAATTCTTCCTGACTGATACTGTACTGACTAACTAATCAATGAGGACATAGTGGTTCTCGTTATTATTCTTTGGAATCAGTCAATAAACATTTGCTAACTACCTACTATGTAGTAGGTTCTAGGAAAAGAGAAAGGTAAAAGAAAACCCCTGTTCTCAAGGAGTTCTCAGACTCGTGGGGGAAATAACATGCAAACAATAAGGTACAAAACAAAACGATGTATACAGAATGAATTAGAACCAAAAGAGGGAAGACTGTAGAATTCAGGGGATCAAGAAAGGCTTCATGGAGAAGGGGAATTTTAGTTGGAACTTGTGGGGAGTCAGGAAACAGACGAGGAAGAAGAACATTCTAGAAATGGAGGACAACCAGAGAAAATGCAGGAAATTGGGAGATTGAATGTCTTGTGCAAGGAATAGCAAGGAAGCCAATACCATTGGATTGCACAGTAATTAGGGGTGTGTGGGAGAGGGTGATGGTAAGGTGTAAGAGTCCTGGAAAGATAAAGGGAAGGAGGTTTTGAAGAGTTTTAATAGTCAAACAGAAAATTTTAAATTTGATCTTGGAGGTGGTAGGGAACCACTGGAGTTTATTGAGAAGGGGGTTAGCAACATGGCCACACCTGACTTTAGGGAGAACATTTTAGCAGCTCAGTGGAGGATGCATTGGAATAGGGAGAGACTTATGGCAAAGGGGCCAAACAGCATAATAATTGCAACAGTTCCTTGCACAATGAAGAGGGCCTGCTACCATGGTGGTGGCAATGTCAGAGGAGAGAAGGAGGCATATAGGAAAGATATTTTGAAGGTAAAATCTCTTGTGTAAAGACCCTTTTCTTTTCCAATACTGCCACCACCTTGGATCTCTAAGTATCTCCATTTTCCCTTCTTTTGGAGGAGCCCATTATAAAGTTCCAAGGATTTCCTTGACATTTTCTCCATCTCCTTCTGTCTCACATTCTTCTATAGTCTAACCTTCTGGAGAAAGTTAAGATTCTTATCTCCTTCTGTAAATTCCTTGTCATCTGGATTGGAACTAGTAGAAACCACAAACACAGTGCCTTCAATGTTATTAGCAATTCACTTCATGTTACATATTTGGTGAAATTGAGATCTCAGTTCTGTGTAGCTAATGAATTGCTAGATGCTTCAGCAAATTGCCCATTTACTTAGCTAAAGAGAGGTCTATAAGCAAATCTTAGGAAGGTTTCCAACTGCTTCTTATTTCCTCCCTTCCTCTTGATTCTTCAGTTCTTTCTTAGCAATATTTATTTAAACTTTCCAATTTGAAGATCATTTTTCCTGATAAAGAACATGGATCCTGAAAGTATGTTTCGAATAGTTATACTTTCTTTCATGTTACCTTTATACTATGTACTCCTACCAGTGCATCTTGTTGCTGACTTGTTGCTCTTATTCCAGAGAACTTTTTTTAAAAAATGTCCTTATTATATGTATGTATGTGTCTATGTATGTATGTATGTGTCATTGGCTCATTTGAGAATTTAATTTATCTGAAACTTTTTACATATGCACTGAAAAATTCCACATGTAGACAGTAGCTTTTTTAGCTGCCACCTTTTTCTTCTTCTTCAAAAGCACTCATTATTATATTGTTGTTGAGTATCTCCCATGCCTCTTGACCTAGCTTCATTTATAATTAGACCATAAAATCATGCCTACATTTCTGTGAACTGTTTGCTGTTTTCTTAAAATCTAAGATTTATGTTTGACTGTGTTTGTTGTTTCACTTGTGTCCAACTCTTTGTGACCCTATTTGGGGTTTTCTTGGCAAAGATATTAGAGTGTTTTGCTGTTTTCTTCTCCAGTTCATTTTATAGATGAGTAAACTGAGACAGACAAGATTAAGTAGTTTGCCCGGGGTCACACAGCTAGTAAGTGTCTGAGGCTGAATTTGCAGTCAGGTCTTCCTAACTCCAGGCCCAGCACTCTCTCCACTGAAGCTCAGCCTGCCCTTGATCATACCTAGCATTTTTTTGTTTGGTCCTATGAACGTGGAAAGTAACACTGCTTTCTCCCAACATTCCTATCACTTCTGCACAAACAATTTGGCAGAATTAAGTCTATCCTTGCTTCTGTCTTCTGAGAGACAAAATTTTTTTTGTAATACTATTTTGTTAGGATTTACTTTATTTGGTTCAGCAAGTGTGCACTGGTTATTCTTTTTCATATGTTTGAATTGTTCTTTTGTCTCCAGTGCTTCTGCATTTGTCCTCTTTTTAGTCCAGTTCAACCTTTGCATTTTAAAATGTTAGCTTCCATAATGTGCTAGAAAATGAATTAAGTAACTAAGGAGTGAGGTTTTTTTTTTGTTACCTCGTAGAATATTGAGGGAGGGACTTTCATAGTGTTGGGTCACTTTTCAGGTCAGTGTACCAGTATTTTTTCCCAAGGTGCCTTTTTTTTTTCTGTTCATCAAGTCCTTATGTCCCAAACAGGGAAAAAAAAATAATTCTAACTACTCTTACTTATGATCTATACCATACTGAATTTTGTTATATTTTATTGGATCATTGTCATTTTCCATTAAATATGTGGGCATAATAGATTTCTCTCAGTTTAATGTAGTAATGACTTTATGAAGTACTTTTGAACACATGTGCATAGCATTGTACTAAGCATTTTGAGAGATTCAAAGAAATTCGAGATACTCTCTTCTGTCTAGGAGGTTATAATCTCAGTGAAGCTGGATTTTTTTCCTATAGGTGAACATGTATATGTGTTTATTCGTTTATTTTTGTTAAAAAAAAAAAGAAAGGCCTAATTAATTTTTAAAGCAACTTTTTCTAAGAGTGCGTATATTCTGTCAATATAAGCTGTATCTCTCATATGTGGTCAGTGTGTTGGTTTACTGAAATGCTTTTTTCTTTCATTTTAAATCTTTGTTACAAGAGATTGTTCTTTGAGTAGAGGAGGAGGAGGGGTATATTTGGAAATGAATATGATGTAAAAACAAAAGGCATCATTAAAAAAGATAACTGGTTAAAAGTTTTTGATGCTTTATATGTAGACTAGTGAAGGATAAACAGTCCATTAAACATTGAATATTTCTATATATCCTTTTTTTTTTCAGTTGAGTTCTTATGACCTAGTTAAGAACTTTTGACTTTTCCCTGAAATAACTTAGGTATATGTTCATCGCTGTTTTTGTTTGTTTTATAGACAGTTATAATAAAATCTCACATTTGAAGAAGTATAACTATACCCTGGCATGATGACCTTTCTCAAATCATTAGCCTTATTTAAAATCAACTATATGATATTAAAGATAAAACAGCACATAAAATGTTTTATGCTCATTCTTCTTCATTGTTATTTTACATAATGGCTTGTCTTCTACTGCCCAGTTGACGTGGCCATAAGAAGATTCTATTAGAACGTTTCAGTAGCAGTCTTTAGATGGTAATATAGACTGATATAGTAGTTAATTATAGTATATGCAATAGTCATTTTGGGTTGTTCCAGATATTATTTTATAGAGCATTTTCTTGGAATTAAAATGATAGCAACTAATTCTTACGTTAAAATAGTGAACAAAAGTTGCCAAAAACTCATTTATAAATGGCAATCAAGTAGCCACAGTGGGATTTTCTAGTCTTTGCTAACAAACTATCCCTAAGATACAGATCTTATGAATGACAGGGTGGGGGACTTTGGGTTGGATAAAGATTAGGATCCCCTGCTGCCTTGTAATTATCAGGATCTGAACTGTCATTTATTTGGAAGAAACGATGCGTGCACTGTGTGCATCGAAACTAAGCATACATAATGTGATTGCAAAAGGGGTATTTGAGTCCTCCCAGTGGGGTGTCATAGGGTATGTTTATAAACTCCAACTAAGCAGTTGCTCTGCAATGGCATTCCACTGGCATTGAGATAATAATTTGCCCAGTCAAATTACCTTCTTTACAAAAACCCAGGGAATCATGAGAGCCTAATCCTTTATTAATGTCAACTCATAGGCTGCAAGAAAGCGTAAGATCGCCATTCGAAAAGCTCAAGGGAAAAATGTGGAGGCCATCCGAGAGCTGAATGAGTATCTAGAACAGTGAGTGTTTTGCAAGAGGATTGTGTTTTGCTATTATGATAAATCTTTTTTTAATTAAAATGGAATTTACATTTGATTTACCCTTTTGCTTCCATGCTGTTCATTTACAGAATCACCACACACACAACTTTTTTTTTCCCCCCCTTCCTACCAGATTTGTTGGAGACCAAGAGGCTTGGCATGAACTTTCAGAACTTTACATCAATGAACATGAGTAAGTTGCTAATTCCACATAAAACCTGTTAGCAGTGAAATTTTGTCTCCTATAAGTTAAAATGCTTACTCTGTATCTAAGTTTTAGTGGGAAGGTTTTACCATATTTTAAATCTTTTAATATGATTGATTAAACACATGTGAACTTAGAAACTATTTTTAAAATTTTGTGCTAAAATAGATGGAATGGTTTTGCACAATTCATTTACTTGATTGTGTTGCTAAATTATTTTTGATTTAGGGAATAAGAAATGGTTGATTTTTTTCTTTGAAATTCATTTTTCATTCATTGGAATAAGTAATACTATAGCTTCCTTTAAAAGGGTTATTTAAAAAAGTTATCTATTTTTAAGGTTTAAGTTGCCCATATACACAAAAATACCTTATCCTGCTTGCATGACTTTAAGAATTTCTTTTTAAATGGGTATCATAATATTTTGTTGACTTGTAAGCATTTATCAGTATTAGTGCTAAGAGAGTTTGTTCTGAAGGGGCAGGCATTCTGTTGCCTGGGTACAAAACTGAGCACAGTCAAGAATGTTGAACTCACTTATTGGATATTTAATGGTTTTTGTGAGGTTTTTTTTTTTTAATTGCTGTATGACAGGAAGAAATCTCAGTGTGGGAGGATTAGTCCAAAGCTTTAGTGTAAGTTTTCTAATATCAGAGCATTAATTCTGACCTCCAGCTCAGGCATATTTTTTTCTTTCCTTTAGTTCTTTTGCCCTAGTAGAATTATATCACATTGTTTGCTTCCTTCCTTTTGGGAAAATTGTAAAAGTCAGACTTTGAGAGAGTGATGTGCTATATCCTTATTGTCCATGAACAGCTTAGCCTAGCTCTCATAGAAATTAAAATATTTGACAAAGGAGATAAAATATATGAAGATTCTGTTCTTGTCTTTGCCCAGATTAAACATGCAAAGTGAATTGGAGAATCAAAGCAATTAATCCTGTATTAATTTAAGCAAAGAAGTCTACTTTGATGAACTATTTGGATAGTTAAAGGATAATTGTCTCAGTTCTTTAAATCTTGATGCTGTTACAAGGGACTATTTCCCCCAGTTTTTAGCTTCATTTCAGATGTCTTCAGATTGTTTGTAGGATGTATGCAAGATATAAGTATATATACACTGTTTTTAGTTTTAAACAGAATTTCAATTTTTTTATAATCTCCATATTTAAAATTTTTAACTATGCAATGTGATTCAGTGGAAAGAGCTCTCAGTTTGGACATAGAGGATCTAGGCTCAGTTGTTGGCACTACCACTTTGTACTTGTCGTCATAGGGCTAAATGACCTATAAAGTAAAACCTAGCTTTAACTCTATGATCTTTTTATTTATAGTGCTTAGATTTAAATTAATGCAACTGGATTTAATATACAATAGAGTAATAAGAATACCTTCCCCATAAATTTGTTATTTCTAAATGTGTATTAATCATGATTACACTACTTTCTATAGATTTGTGACTGAAATATCTTGTCAATTTTTCCATAAAATACTGTTTTTTCTATTTTTTAATTATAACTTTTGACAGCTGCTTTAAGAAAGAAAATTATACCTATTTATCTTCAAAGAGGCTATGGAGAAATGATACAGGGTAGAAAGTACTCTTAGAGTTAAACAGGATAATCCAAAGCCTTTTAGCTATAAAGTAGTACAAATTATTGTCAGAGAAGCAGCTGAAAGTAATTTTTTTCCCAAGGAAATGATAATTGTACTCAGCCCACCCTCTTCAATAGTGTTACAAAAATCTATTTTGACTTTGAAGCTAGTTAAAGTTACAAAATGATCATTTATCTGTTTTTTTTTTCCCAAACGGAAAACTTAGAGTTACTCTGTGATTAAGGAAGGCTAAATTAAAATATAGTAAAATGTGGCAAATGAATTTTGAGACTATCTGGGAAATAGAACTATTGCATTGACATGAGTGTAGGAAGTTATATATATGTGGCACTTGGGTTTTTTGTTTTGTTTTGTTTTTTAATAAAAATAATGGATTGAAATGTAGGATATTTGTTTAGTCAGTAAGCATTTATTACACATTTGCTATGTGACAACAAGCACTGTATTAAGTGCTACAGATACAAAGAAAGGCAAAAACAGTCCCTTTTGTCAAGGAATCCACATTCTTATAGGGATGACACAAACATAACATTTAACTGTTTAAAAATGGTTAGATTCATCTTTTTTAAAAAGTAGGCACTGGGTTCTTTTCTTTTAATATTGCAGTAATTTTAAGGCACATTAAAATATCAACTTGGATTTATACTGAACAGGAGCTATAGTCATGACTATGATTAAGCCAGTTTAGCCCTGAAATCTTGTCTAGCCTTCTGAAACTATTGTCCCTCTTAGGAGACGGTATAGTTTTGAAGTGTCTTCTGTAGCTTTTCTTTTTTTTAAATAGGTAATATGTTATGATCCAAATACTTTGCTTTAGAAGGTGAAGGGCATAGTATTTGAAATCTGTTTCTTCATCCATGAAGTGAGAAAGCAGTTACTCTTCCTCTCAGTTCTAATGTTTCTGTAGATACCTTTAACTACTACTGGCACTTTTTCATTGGTGAGTTGGTTTGCAGATATGGAATCTGTACATATGTATTTAAAATTTTAGTAGATCAAACAGTGGAGAAAAGTAATAAGTAATTTATCTTTTTCATTCATAGCAATCAGAATGTTTGAGGTGGCATATTCCAGTTTCGTTTCCTTTTTTTTTTATTTGCACATTGGCAGAATAGAAAAAAAGTAATATTTTCCTTTTGTAAAGGAGCCATCTTCTCTTTTCTAAGGTGTCAGATCTTGTAGCACTTATATCCATTAGAATTTCTTATGACTAGTAACTTTATATGTGAAATTGAGGATAAATTATACATTGAATTACACTGTAGTTGCTTAAGTAAGATGGTTAGAATACTGTCTCTTTAGAAGCACCTATTATAACAATTCTGTCTTTCACTTGTTGGGATTTTTGTTTCTTCAGCATTAGGTTTAATGCCTTTAACACACACTTTAAAAACTAGTCTCCATATTCCTAGCTAGATTTTCTTTTAAGATTAAAAAAAATTAAATTAATCTTGTGAATTTTAGAATTAACTAATTAATTGAACCAATTTAGTTATAAGAATTTTGAGAATGAATTGGTAGCTAATATGATGGCAAAAATTGCTGTTAATTATTTTAAGTTTCAAATAGTCTACTGTTTTCAGCAGTTCTTGATTAACTAATTTCTCTTCTTGATATTCTTCAGCTATGCAAAAGCAGCCTTTTGTCTGGAGGAACTTATGATGACTAATCCACACAACCACTTATACTGTCAGCAGTTTGCTGAAGTCAGTGTTTTTTTCTTTTAATATTGTAATAATTACATTTGCCAAAGTGTTTCTTAAACTTTATTTTAATCATGATTTTGTTTTCATTACTGTTGCATAATTTGAAGGAATTAAAAGTTATTCTTTTACAATGATACTTTTTGTGATTGTTAGATAAGGATGTAATTTTTTAAAGCAACTGATGAAGTTTTAGTTTTAGGCTTAAAATTTTAAATTCCTGATCTTTTGAAGTGATGACTTTTTAATTTGTAGCATTTTTTAAAAAAGCTTTGTTATTAATTACATATTTGAACATTTTTCAAAATTAATTTGTAACATTTATTTTTCTAAGTTAGACCATGAGGATTCTAAAAAGGTTATAAAGATTTTTTTCCTCTCTCAGATTTGTATTTCTAGCAAATCTATCGGGGCAAGAAGATGGATTTTATTTGCATGCTACTGTACAGATGATACTTATTTTGAGTTTGACTAGCATTCAGTTTCTGTGGTGATATTCTCATTCTGTCTCTACACTCAAGAAAAATTATAAAAGAAATGTAATTACTGAAGCTTGGCTAAAGTACTTCAATAATAAAAATAGTTGCAGCAGGACAACTTCATACCTGAAGCTGTATTTTATGTGCTGTTGAAAAGTCCTGAGTAGCAGAAAATTAAATGCAATGCTGCAGTTTAATTTTTTTTCCACATGTATCATTTGAAGTGATTATGCCTTTTTCTCTTACTGAAAGTGTCTATTTTTTTTAAGCATTCAGTACAAAAAAAGATCAAATTTCTAATAGACTTGGGCTTTGTCTTGTTATGCTTCAAATAGCATTTGAGATTTAGGTTAGGGCTAACAACCTTAAGATGAGTTCCTTTAACATCTGGACTTGAATATGAAATATCTAACTACTGCAATTAGTAATTCCTATGGTATGACGAAACATGTTATATTTCAAAGTAGTAAAATGAACAGATTTCAACCCTCCACAATTTTAACAGGTTAAATATACCCAAGGTGGACTTGAAAATCTTGAACTTTCAAGAAAATATTTTGCACAGGCATTGAAACTGAACAACAGAAACATGAGAGCTCTTTTTGGACTTTACATGGTGAGTTGAGGAGCATGCTACATGTTATTTTAAGAAAATGTGTAATTTAAAATCCATTAACTATTCTTTCCATTAACTATTCTTTACCTCCCACACCATTTCCTCATTTAGTTACTGATTATATAGCTTTAATCTTTAATATAGTCTAAATATGTATACTAATTTGAAAGTCTAATAATTTAAAAATTTTAAATAGCACAGATAATTTTTCATTGTTAATAATTTTTCATAGTTCCGTACATTAGTTTTAGTTAAACTTTAAAACTAAAATTATTTATATAATTTAGATTGAATATTATACATGTGTACACACATAAATATACATACATATATCCATACATGCATATACATGTAGAATGTCCAGAAGTCTTAGCTCAGTTTTAGTTAATGTATTATATGCATGTATATGTAATATAATACACACATATGAAAATAAATTGAGCAGTTTGATACTTTGCCATAAAAATAAAATTTGCCTTATTAAAAATCAAAGTTGTTCTCTTGAAGTGAAATAACAGTAGACATAATCTGTTGATTATGTATGTATGTTGAACTAGTTTTATTTTTATTTCATGGTGATTGATTATGATGTTTTTGCCATGCCTAACCATATTGTGTACATACTTTAAATTTAAAGTAGTGTGTACTTTAAACTTCCCTTAAGATAGCTTAAACTTATGTTTCTAAAAAGATTGTCAAAATACATATACTAAATAGATTTTTCAAGGCATATTGGATTTTTCCCAATAGGGGAAGATTGATTTTATCTTGGGAAACAAAAAATAAGCTATTTCTTTTTTATTACATATGGACAAAAGATGAACTTAGAGAAGAATCAGTTTATCAGTATTTGTGTCCAACATTCTGTTAGGTGTTTTCAAGGGTGCAAAGAGATGTGAAATGTTGGACCCTGCCCTCAAGGAGCTTATATAGTTAGGATACGAATGGAACACATAGAGCTCCTCCTTAGTAGTCATGATGTCTAATCCCCTCATTGAAAATGAGGAAAAGAAGGTTTAGAGATTTTAAGTGACTTACTCATGGTCGCATAGCTTGTTAAGTGTCACATTTCAGATTCAAAACTCTTAATTTTGTGGATATAACGATGCAGAGTTGGCTTTGTTGGAGGAGAGATAAGACTTAAAGAAAAAGAAACTTTATGAGCTTTCATGAGCTTTAAAAGAAAAAAAAGCTTAAAAAAAACTTAACCTCTCAACTACTTGTTTCTTCTCAATTTGGTTTAGTATAACTTTTTGATGGAATTTTAAAGGTCATCTTGCTGGACTAAATTAAAAGACATTTTAAAAGTATTTTTTAAGCCAGGTATGGTAGTTGGTGTATGCCTTTAATCCTAGCTACTAAGGACATGGAAGCTGGCAGTTCTCTTGTTTGAATCTTAGAAGACAGGATCTGTCATTGTAGGTGAAAAAAATAAAACTTAAAATCAAATTTTGCTCTCATTGTTGGAAGACTGGCCAATGGTAGCAAGCGATACAAAGAACAATTGGAAGATATATGAGTATATGTCTGCTGTATATTGCCAAAATTGATTTCACCAGAAATCACATAACAGATATGCACGATAAAGTAAAAGAGATTGGCTGGTCTTATGGTGATAGTGAAAAAGAAGAACTTAGCAGCCCAAGAACTGCACTGCCATTTGCAGAATATTAAAAGAACAAGAGAAAGCTCTCTAGTGCATGGGACACATCTTTTACAGTGGATTTGTGTAAAAATAGGGACAAAAATCATATAAGCTTAGATGTGGAGAAGTTAAGTGTACTGGTAGAGAGAATAATGTAGCTAGCCTAATGAGATTAGGAGGATGATTGGCAAATTCTCTTACATCTTTGATTCATCTTAATACAGAGGTTACCCTAGTTGTCTTGGAAGGCTATGTCTGCAGTACATAAACCTGACAGGTGCTACCCAGTTAGAAAGTCTTTGAGATGGGACTGATGACACACCATTCAAATGAGATGTTGCCATCTGTGAACCAGTCTAGCTAAGTTCAGTGAATTTCCTCTCTCATATGTTGGCTCCCAGCTGATGTTTTTTGGGTTTTTT
This sequence comes from Pseudochirops cupreus, assembly GCA_028627135.1. NCBI lineage: Eukaryota > Metazoa > Chordata > Mammalia > Diprotodontia > Pseudocheiridae > Pseudochirops > Pseudochirops cupreus. Next base: position 483,195,876 of record CM053580.1, read on the forward strand.
GTTTCTTTGTTTTGAGTATAGGAAGTCATCTGCTACTGCACATGAATAGTATCACTAAGATGTGATGAAGTTGTTATCTTCATTATAAGACCATTGCCAGTGATAATAACATTAATCATAGATTTAAAAAAAAATCTTCCTTCCCATTCATCACTCTAGAATTTAAGTTAACTAAATGAAAGATTTAAGTAATTCATTCTCTTCTTTTAAGTTTAGTAGTATTTTGTGAGTGTATTTGAGATAAGAGCCCCTGTAGGTCTCTGGATGGATTATAGGGAGAGGGCAAAATTGTCTTTTTATTTTCACTAACTTTTGGTTTCCTTTGTAATCCTGTTCATCTTATTTTATATATTTAAAAATCCTATTCTTAGGAGGTTTCCCTAGCGTTCATCATACCTCCAGAGGGGTACATGACACAAAAAGGTTAAAAATCTCTGATCTAATATAAAGTGAGGATAAATTTCTCTCTGGTATTTAAGTAATCTGGAAATAGAGGCAGTTCAGAACGATAGCGAGATCCAGTTTCAAGATACCTCTTGAAAATCTGAGAACTATGAACTGTTAACATTATAGTAATTGACATTGCTAGTAGCTGTTGGTAGCCTTATTCAATTCAGTTCATCAAGCAGTTGTTAATCACCTGCTACATGCCACGGCATTATGCTTGAACAAAAATGAAAAAACACAACCCTTCTTGAAGGAATTTACATTCCGTTGTAGGGGAAAATCAGGAAACACAAATAGGTAAATACAAAGTAATTTTACGAGGGAAAAAAAGGCCTCCTTCTTGGGAAGTAGAACAAGTCAGAGAAATATTGGGGAGGGGGTCGTTCTTGAGCTGTAGTGTGGGATTGGTCCGTAATAAAGGTAGAAGTCTCAGTCTTGTAAAAGCACTGGAAAAATGATCCATGCCTTCACAGGTTGCTGTGAAGACTGCTTGACTTGCCCTTCTCAACCCACAGTCCCTGGTTCTCACTTCTGGCTGATCATCATTCTGATGTGGTATAACTTCCAGGCTGTTTTTTGATAAAACTCAGCTCTTTGGAAAGCCAGGATTCAGCATGCCATTAGATTTAGTAAGCATTTATTATTGGATATGTGCAAGGTGTTGTATTAAGTGCTATTTATAGAAAGGCAAAAAAAAGTAGGGAGAAGAATTCCCTGCTCTAAATGAGCTTGTATTCTACTGTGGTCATCCATCACATACACAGATAAATAAAGAGGGGAGAACATTTTAGGCAGGGGGCCTGTACAAAGCCATGGAGGCAGGATATGAAATGGGGAATTCAGGGGAACACCAAGAAGGGCAATTTAACAAGGATAAAAATTGTGTAAAGAGGAATGATATGAAGTGAGTCTGAATAGTAGGCCGAAGTCAGTGCAAGAGGAATGGGAGACTTTCAAGATTGTTTCCTTTCATTTTTTTCAGAATTTCAGGTTCATTGAGTAAAAACAAGAATTGTATGTAAAGAAACCAAATTGATGTACAAAGAAATCACCAAACAACTTAGATTTTTAAAAAAGATCTCTATAGAAGATAGGAACAAGTTCTTGTAACAATGAATATAGTTTAGCATGGTCCTGTAAAAATAGTGACAGGAGTACTAATGGTACTTGGCAGTGGTGAGAATGAGCTGAAACTGGTAAGGAAAGGTAAAGGCAGCAAAAACTGATTTAAAAAATTATATTGATGATCTTCAAGAACAGGTCATAACTGGCTAATCCCTTCTTTTTTTTTGATAGTTTCTAATTCAGGATGTTAGGTGAATGATTTAGATAGTTTACCTAAGTTTTAGTAAAGCATTTGTTTAAATAACTCATATTATTCTTATAGAGAAGGTGGAGAAATGTGGATATATAATTAGATGTATTCAGAGCTTGTTTAATGATTGAATTCAAAGAGTAGTTGTTAATGATTTAATGTCAGCAGGACAGGAAGTCTCCTGGAGAGTGCCAAAGGGATTTGTGCTTGGCTCTGTGCTATTTAACATTTCTATCATGATTTGGATAAAAATATGGATAATAACCTCATCAGATTTGCACATGAAACAAAACTGGAAGGGATAACCAACACATTGGATTACAGAATCCAGATATATGAATTTCAATAGGGCTAAATATAATGTTTTAAACTTTGGTTTGAAAAAAATTAAGTACAGGATTGGAGTAGATAGCACTTAATCTGTAAATCATGGGGGTTTTAGTGCACTGCAGGTTAAATAAGTATGTGGAATCAGTGTAATAAGGTAGTCAGAAAAATTAAGGTGACCTTGGACTTCATTAGTAGAGGAATAGCTTCCAGGAACAAGGAGATATTTAATAGTCTTGCTGTGCTCTGCCTTGTTCAGAACATATCTGTATACAGTATTATATTTAGTTCTAGATTACACAGTTTCAGAATGACATTGATAAGTTTGATAAGATTCAGTGGACTACAACCAGAATGGTATAGAATCTGGAATACATGCCATATGAATATTGGTTGAAGGAATTGCGGAATGTTTATCCTGGAGGAAAGAAAAGATTCAAGAGAAACATAACAGAAAGCTATCTTCAGATATTACAAGGGCTGTAATCCAGAAGCAATCGAGGAGTGTTTTGGAGAGTTAGTTAGGAAAAGTTGTCCAAAAGTATAATGGACTGCTTCTGGAGGTCCTGAGTTCCCCCTCACTGTAAGTTTTAAAGCAGAGGATGAGTGAGCACTTTTCTGATATGTTATAGTGGCTTTTTTTTTTAATGGGCCAAACTAGATGACCATTGAGCTCCCTTCCAAATCTGAAATTTGGTGATTCTGACTTTGCATTTTATCTTATAGGCAATAGAAAGCCTCTGAAGATTGTTGAGTAAAATAATTAGACCTGTGCTTTAGGAATCTTGGCATTTGTATAGAGAATTAAATCTAAAGGGCAAAGAACAGTGGGAAAGAGAATAATTAGGCTGTTTCATTAGTTTAGTCCCTTGAACTAGCCTGGTGGTCCTGTGAATGGAGAGAAGAGCACAGATGCAAGAGATATGGTGAAGTTAGGGTTAACAAAACTTGGTCACTGATTGGTAGTAGAGATAGAGGGAGAGGGACAAGTTTTGAAGGAGAGGGATAATTTTTAACTTATGTTACACAACTGTTAAGCATCTAATATTGCGTATGGATTGGGGAAAATGCAGAGTGAGAGAAGAGAATACAGCTTACACACTGACAAGGAAGTAAATATACAATAATTTCAACTATAGTGTACAATGGAACATGGTAAGAAAATTGCAAAAGTGAAATAGGAAGATTGAGGAAGATGAGATATATCTACCCAAGGAGATTGGGGCAAGGCCTTATTGGAGAGAATTGTGTTCAAGCTGAGTCCTGGAGAATATTTGGGATTTCAAAAGACAAAGATGGCATAGGTGTTGGAGAGAGGGAAGGGGAACGCCATTCCAAAGGTAAGAAATTTTGTGCTTAAACACATTAGTTGAGGGAAAGCACTAGAGAATAAAGAATCAATTGAACTTCCAGAGACTAGATAATCTTTCAAGTCTCTCCCAAGTTTAATATTTTAAAACTAATATAGGACTACACATAAACTTGGAAGAAAGATGGTAATGTATCTTAGCAGAGAAAGAAAAAATTATTTTAGTAATTGTAAGATTAACAGATACTTTAGAAATAATTGTTGTTTCTGATTGGAATGAATAAAATAGAAGCTTATTCAAGGTGTAAAAAGTGACTGGCACCAGAAAGAGTTACAGGAAATCTATATTTAAGAATAAAGTTGGGGTGGCTGGGTGGTTCAGTGAATAGAGCACCAACCCTGGAGTCAGGAGGACCTGAGTTCAAATGTGACCTCAGACACTTAACACTTACTATCCATATGACCTTGAGCAAGTCACTTAACCCCAATTGCCCTGCCTTCCCCACTCCAAAAAGAAAAAGAATAAAGTAGATTTCCAGTTTCATAGGTGTGAATACAGGTCCCAGTTACTCCATGTTTTCTTACAGAATTCTTATCAGTGCCTTTCCATTAATCCATGTAGGATTCACTCAGTTTGCTGGGGGTCTTCTAGCTATTTTTGTGTTACTATATAATAATTTTGAATAGCTATATTTCTTCCTTTCTCTTTTCTTTCATCTCTATACTATATTTAAAATTATTATTTATACCATTTTTTATACCATTAGGCTTTATATAAAGTTGATAACATTTTAAATTATAGATTATATATGCTTTCTAATGTAATATACACACATAGTGGCTTTTTAGTTATATTGATATAGTTTATATTATAATCATGACTTCCATGTTTTTCATTATTTTCTTGGCTAGAAAAAGGAATGTAAATTTGACTTATTTTCTTTTCTGTTTATAGTCAGCAAGTCATATTGCTTCAAATCCAAAAGCAAGTGCAAAAATGAAAAAGGACAATATGAAATATGCTAGTTGGGCAGCTAGTCAAATAAACAGAGCATATCAGGTTAGTATATGAAATGTAATTTTATATTATCAGCTAGTTCGATTGATATTTTTTAAGTTCAGTCTATGTAAGCTATACTATGAGTGGGTTTGGTTTTTAAAATCAATTGTAATAAAGGCTGCTTCTGGAGTAGAGAGACTTTTAATGTGTACGAAAATTTGCAGTGTATGAATTTCCTATACCTGTTATATGAGTGCCCTACTTTAATTAAAACACATGGGATGTCCAAATGTGTACATTTGGGGATGATTATTTGTAATAGATGAATTTAAGGTTCTAACTCCAGTTAGAAGTTTAATCAGAAATTAAGAGAGAGAAACTTTGTCTGAAGCTGTAATTTGAATTACTGAAAAAAACATGATTTGATTTATAAATAATTTTTCAGTACTGTATTTCAGTGTATATTTACATAATTTAAAATCTCAACAACAGAAAGCTACCATAAAATTAAAAACTCAAAAAGTAGATTCTGGGCTATTTTAAAAAGTTTGGTCTTAATAATGACTTTCAAGCTAAGTCATTAAGTTTATAATATTTTATATTGGCAGCATTGAACTCAAATAGAAATGGATCCCTGACAACTGCTTGCTGACTTAGAAAACTACAAATTAACATCATCTGTGTTGTATTATATTTTTTATTTATTTATTGAATATTTCCCAGTTATATTTTAATCTGATTTGAGAGTTGCTGAGAGTTTGACACCTCTATCCTTTGCCACCTAAAATTATATCTGTGGCAAATGTGCATTAAGAATGCAGGGGACTACTGACCAGAGAAAGAGCATGATTTTTAGAAACTTGAGTAAAAGTGGGTAGTTAACATATACTTTTCTTAAATTTAAAAGCAAAGTGTGCATATACTATTCCATTTGTAGATTTACCATTCCATCTCTCTCCCCTCTCTTGGCCCTTTTCCACTTACCAACTTTATCTTCAGGATTGTAGCCATATTTTAAAAATATCACTTTTTGTTATTATTATTTATATTACTAAATTATGTGAACAGCGAGCATACTCTTCATCACCTTCATTAATTTTGCCTCTGAAGTTTAATCAGAATACAATCTTGTTTTAATTTTGTATATTTTTTGTTTTGTTTTGATTTTATTTTTTATTCTGAACTTCAAACCCTAGAAATGCAAATTTCCATTCATACAAATGATTTCCAAAAGATGCTATGTGAAATTGTGAGTCTCTGTTTCATATAGCTTGTTTTTTAAAGGAAGCGTAATATATAATAGTTTTATAATGTTACTTTCAAAACTGCTTCTTGGTGCTTCCTTCTGAACTTCCTTTTCTCTTTTGTACATTTAAAAATATTTTAGTTGTCCACATCTAGAAGGGGAAATAAAGTTAATAGCAATGTTTCTGCTTAAATAGTGGAGAGGATGCTATATTTGGAGTTAGATTTGGGTTCAAATCCTAACTCACTCTTCCCTCTTCTGTGCCTTACCTCCACCAGAGAGCTATGTAGTTATTCCTAATTTATAGTCTGTCCTGAAGTTCCCTTCTAGCCTTCTGTTCTTTGAAAGAACTTAGGTTTAAAAATTAGAAAGGTCCTTAGAGATCTTCTAGTTATAACCTCCTCATTTTATAGACAGGAAAACTGAGGCCCAGAACATTATAGTGATTTGCTCAGGATCACACAGGTACCACAGTTTCTCATTATCTAAAGGTAATTGTTGCTGGGAAAAGTTACTTATGATGTCAGTTAACTTAAAATGGATCCTACATTTTTCATAGTATGCATAGGGGAAAAAAATTATTTTTGTTTGAAACTTTATCTTGAAAGAAAATTAAAAATCATGAAAATAAGTTTACTTTGCCTTTACCAAGATTAGCTTATAAATGTAATTATGTATTAATTCTTAAAATGGCCAAAAAAAAAGAGGAACAACTGTTGATTTTTTTTCTAACCAAATTGCATAATAACAAAATGACATCTCTCAGGGTTTGATTTTTCACAACGTAATTATAAAGAGAATCATTGTTTGAAAAATATTAAAGAGCAGTGTCAGTTTTCCAAGGGCTTTCTTATTCCTTTGATATTCATATTCTCTTTTCAAACACCTGCAGACATCTGTAGACTAACAAGCAATTATGTTGACAGAGTGATCCAGGATAGAAGCTAATATTGAGCTCAGAGGCTTTTTGAATTTACTAATTTTATAAGTGGTCAGTTTGTTATTGAATTTTTTATGTTAGGACAGCTTCTGTTTCACTACACAACCTCATAAGAAAGAATTGTGATATAGTAGATAGAGAAGCCACCTGGCAGTATGGTACAGTGGGTACACCTAAACTCAGGAGTCAGAAAACCTGAATTCACATCCTCCTTTGTGTCACTTTTGGCAAGCCATTTAACTTTCTTGATACTCAGTTTCCTCATCTGTAAAATGAGAGGATTGGACTAAATGGTCTATAAGGTCTCTTCTAGCTCTTGAAGAGCTGTATGAATCAAAAAGACCTGTATTCAAAAACCACTCTTAACACATTGATTGTGTGATGCTAGGCAAGTCATTTAATCTCTTAACTTCTCATCTAAGACTATAAATTGCAGAATAGTTGCTACTCTATTGATAGCAGGAGTTTCCTATACCAGTGTCGTTATAGGTCCAGACCAAATTTGAGAGACTGATTTAGTTCATCTAATGGTCACTGGAACCATTAGAACTCTTGTTCTTTAGAGTTCGTCATTTGTTATCTTCAACCAGTTCATGTTCACCATGTACCTTTCCATTTCCTGCTGTATGACAGTCATATTTTTGTTTTTTTAATATTCATTTTGAATTTAAAAAGACAAAACAGTTTTTCCCCCAAATATCCAGTAGAACATAAAAAGATGATTCAATATAAAACCATGAATTTGTTTCACCGTTTACTTTTTTTTAAAAAATGTAATAAATACTAGACATTGTTTTCAAAGCTCCACTGCTTTTCTGCCCTTCCTTCTGTATTGTCTTTTGTTTTCAACTGTTTACTTTTTCTATGGTAAACCATATTAAACATCTGTTTATCAGTTCTTTCTCTGGAAGTGAATAATATTTTCCTTGTAACTGATTTGAGTACTTAACAGTTCTCAAAATGACAGTTGTTCAAAGAAGTTCTTAGAACAATATTGCTGTTACTCTTTAAAACGTTTTCTTGGTTCTACTCATTTCACTCTTCGTTATTTCACATCTTTCTGAATTTTTCTAAAATCAACCATCTCATCATTTCTTATGGTATAATACTAGTTCCATCAATTTCATCATTATTCTTAACTCTTCAGACACTGCCATATTCAATGTCTTGTTACCATATAGCAATTGTGATAAAATGTTGGTATTAGAAAAATAGGTCTTTGCTTTTTTAAGGACACTTGGACTCATTAAAGGAGTTTTGCAGTTTCCTAAAACTAAATCTTAAAGTAGCATATAAATGTGAGATTGTTATTGTAAACTTGTATTATGCTTATTTTTATATTTGTACATATTTATTTTCCTCCTTCCCCATCTTTTTTTTAGTAGGTTGTAAACTCTTTATCCCTAAGACCTAAATATTGGATTGAATCAAATTGTATATTGATAACAGAGTTTTTCTAAGAATCACTTCTGTGTAGAACTGAAGAGGTTGGATGTTTAAAGTTATGGAGGGCCTTGAATTCAATAATTTAGTCTAGATCCAGTAGGCAGTGGAAAGATATAGCTTCTTAAGTAGAGGAATGACATGTTCAAAGATGTACTTTAGGCATATTAATCTGTCCCTGAAGTGTAGGACATATGTCCAAGTAGGCATTCAGTATGTTTGTTGGTTCTTATTTGATTTGAAGATGAGATATTTATCTTGTTGGACTCAACGCTTGAAAGAAAATGATAATATTGGGAATGAAAAAATTTAATGCACTTTAAAGCAAAAACTAATAGAATCTGATGGTTAGTTATATTTAAGAGATTAAAAGAATGGAATCCAGGATGACACTTATTTTGAGCTTGAGGAAAATGCATCACTGATAGAAAGGAGGAAGCTTCAAAAGAGTGCTCCTATCTGTAGGGAGAGAATTGTTGAGCATGAAGAAAAGACAGAGGTGACCACAAAGACTTAGCTCATGTGAACAAAATTTAGCATTGTCAACAAATAAAGTTTGCAATAAAGTCAATCCATTATGTATTTAAGACTATCTACTTTGTGGAGCTGTTGTGATGGAAGCACTTTGTAAATTGCAAAGCACTTTTCAGTGTGAGATTATTTGTACACATGATCATTTCATGCTGTGTGGTAATTCAGCAAAAATGATATGCAGTTATGGAAAGGGGTGTTATTAATACTATTTTTTTTTACACAAACCTAAGAATTTCTTAGTTTACATGGAAAGTTACTGTATAGAGACAGGAAGATGTTATGAGAATTTTGGTATCCATAACACAGGGATTTGAGGCTTTCTCTAGTCAAACATGGCCTGGATGTTCCAGGAGCTTCTGCATGATCTGTTAGAGTACTGGGGTCTACCTTCCTGTTGGCATAAAACAGAAAAAAATAAATTCTTTCTGTTTCATTCACCTTGCATTTATTCAGTGCTTCTTCTGGACTAAGCACTGGGGATACGAAGTCAAAAATTAAAATGAGCTATACCTACCAGTAGCTTACATTTAATGGAGATAAACAAGAAATAACCAGATAATTCAGTACAAAGTAAGTATAAAGTTATAATTTCCTCAGGAGTGGGGGCGTATCAGCTAGGAAAGAGTAGAGGGGTAGGTAAGACCGTATGTAAAAAGTGGTATTTGAGCTAATCTTTGTGTGTAGTGAGGGATTTCACGAGGATGCTAAGAGGTAGAGCATTCCAGGCCTGGAGGAGGGGTGGGAGAGGGGGAACCTGTGCAGAGTCATGGAGCTTGAAAGTGGAATATCATGTACAGGAGACAAAGAGTAGGTTAAATTGACTAGAATATAGAGTGAATTTGGGGTCAGTCATGTGAAATTAATCTAGAAACATCAGTTGTGGTGTGAGTCGAGAAGCAGAATGGATGTGAACAATGTTGTAAGAGTAAAATTGATAAGGCTTTAGCTTCTGTTTGGATATGGAGAAGGGAGTAAGAGAAAAGTCAAACGGATGCCTCTAACATTATGAACCAATAATTTCCTTAATAGAAATAAAGACATTAGAAAGAGGGGTGGGTTTCAGGAGGAAGATAATGAATTTCATTTTAGACGTGTCAGGTTCGAGATGACCATGGGAGAATTAGGTGTGGATGTCTAGCAGACATCTTGTTGATGAAACAGTACCAGAGCTGAAGAGAGATGAGTGGGAAGGTATTGATTTGTGAGTTCTTAGAAATAATTGAGTCAATAGAAACTAATGAGATCAAAGAGAGAGTTCAGACAAAGAAAAAAAGTCTAAGCAGAGCTCTCAGGTATACCAGTGCATGCGTTATCAGGATGTATGAAGATCCAGTAAAGTAGAATTAGAAGGAGTGGGCAAGAGTAGCAGGAGAGAATTGTCATAACAACCCAGGAAAGAGGAAGTATCCAGGGGGCAGGGGTGTGTCAAATGTTAAGTGCTGCAGAAAGGCCAAGGAGGACAAGGATTGAAAAAAGGCTTTTGGTTTAGATAGAGGGGTGGGGAGCCTGTGAGCTCAAGGCCACATTGTAGCCCTCTAGGTCCTCAAGTGTAGCCCTTTGACTTTGACCAAACTTCACAGAACAAATCTCCTTAATAAAAGGATTTGTTCTGTGTACTTGGACTCAGCCAAAAGACCACACCCAGGGACCTAGAATGCCACATGTGGCCTGGGCTGCAGATTCCCCACCTCTGGTTAGTAGTTGAGATCATTAGTAATCTTGGAATGAACAATTTTAGACAAGTGGATGAGGTCAGAAGACAGATTCCTAGAGGTTGAGAAGTGAGTGGAAGGGGAGGAAGTGGAGGCAATAATTGTATATGGCCTTTCCTAGGAGTTCAGGTTTAAAGAGGAAAGGTGTAAGATAATGGCTTGAAAATATAGTGGGCTGTTGAAGGTTTTTAAAGAATGGGAAAAGTTTGGGCATGTTTGTAGATAGTAGGGGAGGAAACCTTTGTCTAAAGGATTGAGTATTTGCAAAAAAAAAAAAAAAGGATAATTGGGAGGGAAAGTTAGAAGTGCAGACATGGGAGAATAGGATAAAGACCACAAGATTAACTTGGTTCTAGACAGAAGTGAAAGTGGAGAAAAGCAACATTCTTCTCTGAGCAACATTAGCTTATAATAGTAGTGGTAGTTGGGAGCTGTCTAGAAGTACTTAAAGGAAGATTTTTGACCAAGCATTTGTCTGCAACATTGCTTAAAATTCTACTGATTAAAGAGGTTCTTCTGAGTTAATTCTCTAAACTTCTGGAAGTTATTAAATAGTATGAGGCTCAGTCAAAGTTTTGTGTGAATTAATTTAATCCTTTTGTTTTCTTAGCAACTAGCTGAGAGGGATCTGCTAAGAGAAATAGGACTTTTGAAACTAAAATTAGAGGTATTGATAGAGCTTTAGGAAGGATAATCATAGAGTAATAATAGTTGAAATTAGAGATGGGTGACAACAGAAGTCTAGAAAGACTGAGCCCATGGTTAGTTAGGAGAAAGAGGACCTCAAGTAAATAAAATTTGCAAAACATATACTGCATTATGACAATGCAGGAAAAGTTACTTTTGAAGAAGTGATGTCTATTAAACTGTTTTCAATTAAGCTAAATTCAGTTAAATCAATCAGTAAGCATTTCTGTGCCACTCTCAGGTTCTGGGGATACAAAGACAAAAGCAAAACAACACCTGCCCTCAAGGAGCTTACATTCAGTAGGAAAATAAAATATGGACAGTGGGTACATATATAAGTATATAAAAAAATAAGCACAAGGCAGTTTGGGGTGGAGTTTTTTGTTTGGGTTTTTTTTGAGGAAGGCACTGCTTCTTTGGGGAGAGTAGGAAACCCATACATCTTCAAGATAAAAGACAAACAGCCCTTGTTATGTGGAGAAGCTCATGAAGTGTTGTGTTCTGTGGAATGTTGAATGTTTGAAAGGAGTACTTGGATAATAAGAAGGGTTTCCTTCAGATCAGTTTAATTCAATAAGTATTTAAATACTTCCTATGTTTTAGATATTGTGCTAGGCACTGGGGGTACAAAAAAGAAAAAATCTCTTAGAGGAGGTCATATGGGATCAATCCATACAAAGTATGTATAATGTTATACAAAGTAAATTCAGGAAAGATGAAGCACTTATGTAGCTGGGGAGATCAGGAAGGACCATCTATAGTAGGTGACTGCTTTTATTTTTTTTTTCTTTTAAGTTTTTAAGAGGCAAAGGTGAGAGGACGTTGTCAGATACAGGGAACCTACTAGGAGTAGTGGGCCAGTTTGATTAGAATGGAGAGTACATTATTGTGGGACAAAGTATAAAATGAAGTTAGGTTGGACAGTAGGTAGTTGTGGCAGACTTTAAATGAAGAGCACTATAGCTCTTAGTGAGTTAGAGATTCTAAATATTATTCCAATTTATACATATATTGATCACTATTAAGTATTTCAAAGCATAATATAAACCTAATTGCTTTCCTGTTACTATTGGATTATATGCAGCTACAAATATAGTAGCAGAAACTCATAATTGAGAATAAATGGGAAGAAGACAACAGAAATTACTGAAAAATCATTACATGTGTTTGATTTTTCTCTTTAGTAGGGGTAGGACGGAGGCACTTTTATTATACTCAAGGATACATAGTACAAACTGATAACCAACCTCATTTTCAGATAGTCTTAAGAGTCAGAAGACTTGGATTTGAATTCTAATCTAATACTCTCTTGTGTGGTTCTGTGCACATTAATCATTATTAAACTTTACTGTAAAATGAGGGTTTATAATACAGTACTTTCTGACAGCTTGTAAAGAAATCATTTTGTTACAAACCCTGAAGGCTATATAAATATGAAATTGTGTTATTGTGCCTGCTTCAGTGCAATTCTTAGGTAAGAAGCTTCATATAAAAAAATTTTGAGGGCATGTTAGAGCTGTTGCAGTAAGTGTTTAAGAATGATTTGTTCCCTTAAGGAGACTATGTCCTGCTTTCTCATATTAATATTATCAGTCTATTAGATTTTTTTTATTGTAGTGTAAAGATAAATTTTATCCCAACATAGGTCCTAAATCATTATACATTCTGAATCATTGTAAAAAAATGAATGTTTTAACAAATATTTAACAAAAATCATAGGTCACACACACACACACACACACACACACACACACACACAGGATTTTCCAAAAGTCTACATACATACATACAGATATTTTCAGATAAAAAATATATTCACAAACATGTGTATATATGTTTGTGTATGCTTATGATTTTTATGAGATTTTTTTCTTAAAGGAAAATTTTAAAATAAAACATGTCATCATGATAATAACATCTAGTGTTTATAAAGTTCTTTAATATTTGAAAGTTTTAATTGCACTTAATTTTATGATGAACCCTCAAGTAGGTATTATCCACATTTTACAGATAAGCTATAATGAGAACTTTGGAATTATCGTGTCATTTATGCAATTTATGATTACTGTGGAAAATAATTTTTAATCACCAATATAATACCTAATAACTATATTCTTAAATAGACTCTGAGAACTTTTTGATTTATGTCAGCACAGGTATAAAGTAAATTATTTTTTAATAACAAGTTTCTGAGTACTTGTAAATTAGAAAGTGTGTTCTTAAGCACTACTTCCTTTCCTTTTCACTTAGTAATGAAAGACAATATGGCTACTTCTTGTTCTTCAATTAGTTCTTGGTCTTGTTCATCTTCTTCATAATTGGTTTAGCATGTTCAGTGGCTGCAGCATTTTCAGCACTGGCAGGCAAGTTTGATTAATGCTCACTAAAAAACTTTTAATGTGATCCTGCTTGCAGTAATTTTCCAGATAAATGCTTCTTTGGTACACTGTTAAATTCTTTAGTGTTGGCTATCCATATGTTATTTATGATTGCAGAAGTGATTCTGTTACAAACCATTTGGGAAATAGAAAATTAAATCATGATTTTGGGAAAAATAGTATTCCGGCTTAATCAGTTAAATTGCCATCTAATTTTGGAATAGACAAAATAATTGCTTGTCAAGCAAAATGTAAAGTGATAGATTTAGTATTTGAAATTTCCTTTTATTTGTTTTGACACAGATTGTTTCTTCTAAATTGTGTTGGATGTCAGTAATGTTGACACTTTTAATCTTGATTGTATTTTTATTGAAATACAAAAAATAGTCACAACTTAATATAACAAATATTTTGATTCAAGACCTCAAAATAAAATAATATGTTCTTTAGCATCACTATAGCCTTACTGATATATTGCATTCTAATATCAGTTCTTGGAAAAGGTTTCTGTTGAGAAGTTATTTGTAATAAATGTTTCTACGTATTATCCTATTTTTGCCCCTTCATCAAGCCTTTTTCCAAGGAATTGGACCTGAAAGTATCTGATTAGAATGTTTTTGTTTACATGGAGAGGAAGAATGAAAGGCTTTCTGTTCTCCCTAAATCCCTGTAAGAGTTAATTAGCAGAGTAATGGAAACAGTAAGTAGTTAGAACTTTTTATTTTAACAATCATGAAAACACAAGTTTAAATGTAGTTATCTGCTATGTATAATAAAACATTTTAAAAATTATACTTGACATCCAGAGTCCCATTTTTCATAAGGTGTTTTTCATCCCTTGGTATTATTTCCAAGGCTGCCTCTTTTTTTTTTTCTGTATCAAATTATGTTTAACAGTAGAAAGCTAGCAGTTTAGGAAGTAGAGGGATTCTAAAGTTAAGTATAGCTTGAGAGGTCATAGACAGGTTACTAGCTTCTAAAGCTGTTGCATCTTTGACGTTAGCTGTGCTTCATCACTTAATCTTTCTCAACAGGTTATGGGTTTGCTAAATTATGTTAATTACAAGAGAGAGGGAACACATCATAAATCAAGAACTAATTATTTAAGATAGCATTGGTATTTGAAGAAAAAGCATTCGCTTGAAAATTTATTGAGTGTTTAGATGGTAACATTTAGTTACAGATTTTCTGTTTCTAATAGCAAATTTCAGTCAGTATTTTGAACAGAAGGGAAAGTTTAGTGCAGGTATGTTAAAACTCAGTTGTTTTTTCCTGAAAGAAAGCGCTAACATAGCCAATAAATCTGTGCTAAATAAGGCTGATGAGTGATGGGAATTCTCAGTCTCTTTAGAAAACTCATTTTGAAATTAGCATGAGATAATCAGCAGCACACCCCCATCCCACATTGGTCACAGAAATTGAGTTGAATTTGTTTATAAATATACAAAGATATTATTTGATGGCGTGTTTTTCTTTTATTTCAGTAAATTTCAACTAAACAAGCTGGGGATATATCTTTTACATGGTCATAATACACAAGAATATGCATTGCATTGTATATTTTCATTGGAAAACCTGACTTATTTTTTTTCACAGAAATACAGTGTCACTTTATTTTTTATGGTACAACTGCCATAAAGCAACAAATATTTTTTTAAAAAAGAGGTAATTACATGTCATTTAATTGTTATGGTAATAATTACTTGAATTTATTAGAGTGCCTTACTTTTTCCAAACATTTTTACTATTTCCAAGCATTTCTGGTAAAATAAAACTTTAGATTAAATGTGGTAGGAGGTAATTGCTGTTCATGCTGAAATAGAAATTTAAATTCATCTTCAAAATTTTTCAGGTCTAAAGTGAATAATTTTAGAAAGCAAGTATGATAGGTTAAGAAACTAGCAATGAAATCTTATTTTACCTGATTAACTGATTATTAACCCTTATTAAAATATCTTCAAAATCCCACATATGTTCTGTATTGGAAGTCAAATGATAATCATTTTTATAATCCTGTTGCTGAAATAGTTTCTGCTGTTACCAATCAATCAGCAGTCATTTATTAAATGCCTACTATGTGCAGGGTACTCTTTAATACAAAGATGAAAGTGAAATTTCTTGCCCCAAAAGAGCTTGGAATATATTAGGGATCAAACATGTATATAATATACAAAGTAGAAAAAATTTTTTAAAGGGAAATCCCTTACCAGATGGGGAGATTAGAAGGATCTTTATGCTAAAGATGATATTTGAGCAAAAACTTAAAGGAAACTAAGTATTCTTAGCAGTAGAAATAAAGAGGGAGTGCATTCTTGGCCAAGGGGTAGCAACTGCAAATGCTTAGAGATAGGAGATGGAGTATTATATATATATATATGAGGATCAGTAAAAAGACTGGCCAATATAATTAGGTTGACTGGCTAGTCTGACTTGAGGTAGCTAGGTAAAACTGGGCTTGGAAATCAGAGAGACCTGAGTTCAAACCTGACCTTAAACACTTATTAGCTTTGTGACCCCGGGTAAGTCACTTAACCTTTGTTTGCTTCAGTTTCCTCAACTATAAAATGATGGATAATAATAGCACTTAATTCCCAGGGTTGTTGTGAGGATCAAATGTGTTAATATTTGTAAAGCAGTTAAGCATAGTATCTTGTATTTAGTAGTCTCTGTATAAATGTTTATTCTGTTTTCCCCTCCTTCTGGAAGGAGAATAATGTGCAATTAGGCTGAGGAGGTAAGTTGTACCCAAATTTCAAAGATATCAAAAAGAGTTTGTATTTGATCCCAGAGGTAATAAGTAATCATTGGAATTTGAGCTAGGGGAATGACATGGTTAGAGTTGTGGTTTAGGAAAATCACTTTTGCTGCTGAGTGGGAAGGTGGATTGGAGTGGGGATAGACCTGAGGCAGAAAGACCAATTCGGAGGCTGTTAGAGCAGTTGAAGTGAGAGATAATGAGGTTTTGAACCAGAGCGATGGCTGTGTAAGTGAAAAGAAGGAAATATATGGGAAAGATGTAGAGAGAGAAACAAAATTTGGCAACTGATTATGGAATGAGATAATAATTAAAAATGACAGTGAAGCCTGGTGTGGCTTAGGTGGATGATGGGACCCTTGACAATAATAGAGAAATTTGAAAGTGGAGTGAGTTTTGGGGGAAAAGATGAGTTCTGTTTTGTACATCTTGAGTTTAAGATGTGTGCAGTGTGTCTAGTGTGAAATCTTCAATAGACTTATTGATATAGGACTGGAACTTGGTGGAGGGGGGGAAGCTGGTACAAAACATAATGATTTGTTAGTTATCTTCACAGAGGTGATAATGAACTCAATGGAACTGACAAAGCAAGATCTCTTTCCTTTAAAAAAGTAACATTTACATTGCTATTTACAGACTTTCACAAGATTATATTAGAATACATTGTATACCATCAGGTAAATATTAAAAATGAGTTTAATTGCATTTTCTTTTTAGTTTGCAGGGCGAAGTAAGAAGGAAACCAAATACTCTCTTAAGGCAGTAGAAGACATGTTGGAAACACTGCAGATCACCCAGTCTTAAGGTTTTCAAAACTCACATTAATTTCACAGTTCCACAGTCAACCTTATTGGTCTGTGAGTTATATACTATATGCCCAATGCTATTTATACCAAGTTCCCATTAATGAGACATTTGTAACAAATTAAAAAATGCCTTTTGCTGCTAAGCAGGATGATGGAAAAAGCTAACTGAAGTTTCAGAGGAAGAGGAATCCAAGAAGACTCCATTCATTATGTATCACTTGTATGATCATCTCTGTATAATAACTGCTTTTAAGCCATATCTGATGTAGAAAATAAACATATTAAATGAAACCAAGATGATTTCAAACTTGTATATAAAAACTGGATTCTTTCTCATATTGATGTTTATCAGGTAAAATTACCTCAAATAAAGGCAAGATATAAATTTAAATAGAGAATAATATTTTTAGTTATCAGCTGGTAATAAGGCTTTACTAGTATGATTATTGAATAGAAATGTGTTTCTTAAGTGCCTCTGGTATGCAAAGAACTGTGCTAGGACCTACATGAAAAAGACAAAAAGTTTAGCGGGATATTGCTTATATTGAAATAACTATATTATAAGCCATTAATATGGTACACAGCCAGAATCTGTATTATGGATGGCTTTCTGAAAATGTCCCTGGATGAAAGCAGTGGCAGGTCATAGAAGAAGGCTATAAAAGCAACCTCTGTGAATGTTATCATGACCATTAGCTAGGTTAGTGAGGAAATGTAAGGACAACAAAAATTTTTTTTTTGTTTTGTCTTTGAAACCATATTTAGAGAAAAGATAAAAGAAATGCTAAGAAAGAATGAAGGTAACAGATACTGGTGAGAAGGTAGAACTATGTGATTCTTATTTTGCTTTTGGCAGAAAAGCCAAGGAGAATGCTCCCTGAACTGGGAAGTGTGGCACAGAAATGCCTAATAAGGAATTAGTATCCAAGATAAATAATGAAATAGAGAGCCTCAAACCTTTGCTGCAGTCTTGAGGGAAAAGGTAGGTCTTGCTAACTCCTCCATGTAGGTCTTAAATCCAATTCCAACAACTTTCCTCCTCACATACTCCCCCATTTTCATCTTCATTATTACCTTTTCCACTGGCTCTTCCTTGCTATCTATGCCCAGCCTTCTCCTTTCCTTAAGTTTCAGAACTTAATAAGAATTGTCATTATAGAAAAACTTTGTAGTTCAGTTACTATTACCTTTATTTTTATAAATGACAGAGAGGTGAAGTGGGTTGTCTGTGGTCATATAGCTAATAAATGCCAGAGACATTTATTCATTATGTTAGAAAGGTTAAATGAATGACCTATTTTCTTTCAAACTAAAACAGGTCATAATGTAGGAATATGATTATAAAACTGGAATATAATCTTATATTCCATACCAGATTTGTTAAAAAAATATTTTTGGTACTTTTTGTCTTTACATCATCATATTTCTAAGAAAAATCCTCTGCACACCTTCATTTCCCCTCCCCTAACTCTTTTTCCTTGTGACTAAGACCTCAAAGGGTGATGAAAGATAAGGTGATCAAATCTTAGAGATAACATTGTGTTCTCGTAAATCCCTGTGTCTGCTGTGTGAGAAAGGAGGCTTGTTCAATGTTCAGTTTTGCAAGAATTGTTCTTCCTTATTGTAACCTTATTTGACATTATTTTAGTTATGAATATTTTCTTTCCATTCTGCTTACTTCATTCTGTAGCAGTTCTTAAAGATCTTCCCATGTTCCTCTTAATTCCTTATATTAATTTTTTTCTACTGTCAGTCAGTTAACAATAAGTGCCTACTATGTGCCAGGTACTGTGCTAAGCAAATGATGATACAAAGAAAGATGCACTTCACTCATCCACCAGGTAAGAGTGAGTTCTCCATCCTTTAATTTCATATGCTTCTTTGATCTCTCCTTTGCACTTCTTACTCTCCTTGTGTCGTAGTTGCTTATTTCTCTCCCCCCTTGCCCATTGTATTACATGCTTCTTGACAGTTAGCATTTGTAAGTGCTTGAAGGTTTGCAGAACTTTGCATGTTATTTAATTTCATTTTAACAACATTATGAAGTAGGTAGGTGCTATTACTCATAATTTATAAATGATGAAACTGAAGCTGAGTGAGATTAAGTAACTTGTCTAAGGTGAAATAGTAAGTTTCTGAGGCAGTTTTTAAATTCAGATCTTACTCCAAGTATAGCACTCAGTCCACTACATCAGAGGTGTCAAGCATTTTTGTGAACTGTTTAACAAAATAAAAATACAATAGAACATAGATACTGTTAATATATTGGTTTCTAGATCAATTCGTTGGGATCCTTATGTATGTTTTAATGGCCTCATTTCTTTTTGAGTTTGACACCACTTCTGACTATATCACTGAACTACCTCTTAGAGTTGTGTCCTCAGTACCTTGGACAGCACCATGAAATAGCAAACATACAATGAATATTTGTTGAATTTTGCATTGATTTCAGCTTCCTCAGCCCCCTTCCCTAACACTAAGGCCAGTCATACTTGTATAAGTGCTCTAGGAGGTGTTTCCAGTAGAATGTAAGCTTGAGGGCAGTGGCTCTTTTTCATTTTTCCTTTTATCCCTAGAGCTTAGCAAGGGACCTTGCATAGAAATACTCAAAAATGTTTTTTGGATTTGATTTGTTCTTGAGACTCTTCAGGATTCTCTTGTGACAGGCAATTATTTTATTTCCTACTATTATATTTCACACTAAAGGGAATCTTGATGAAATATGAGAAATAAGTTGCAATCTTCACATTGACAAGATATCCCAAGTTCATTGACATTGACAAGCTATCCCAAGTTCATTGAATTTCATTTCCCATTGCTCTTGGCCACAATATGATGTTAAAGTATATGTTTTTTTTGGTTTTTTTATTAGAGTTTCATAATTTTTTTAATTTTAAAAACTAAGTACAACATTTTCCATAAAGAAAATAATCTTTTTTTTGCTAGTTTGTAACCTTAGATGAAGTTTATTTTTCTTTTTGGAGAGAGAAGAATGAATGGTAATGTTAGTACTTTTAGTGAGGGGAGAAAAACATGCATTTTAGTATAGCAGAGTACTATAGCAGGCATGATAGTGTATTTGAGCATGGAAGTGAAGAACATTAGGGGCTTCTATATCCATTACTCTTTAGCTGTTTGGTAATTATTTAATGAATTTAGTAGGTATCAGAAAATGTGGTTATTTATCATCAAGGTATTCCCCATTAGAATAGGTAACAAGTAATTAGATAATTGAGAAGGCATATTTTAAGCACCTGTTCTATGTCAGCCACTGGAATTATGAAGAAAAAGGAAACTGGTTCCTACCTTCAAAGAATAATTCTACTCAGGGAAAATTCATATACAGATAAATACATAAAAGGTAAATATAAAGTATTTGGAGGAGGATGCCAGCAACCAGAGAGAGCAAGAAAAACTTTGTGTAAGGGTGGGGGCACTACAGGTGAATCTTTAAGAGATCTAAGCTTTCCACATGCTCTCTTTTCTTTTCCATGTTTGGTTTTGTTTCCTGTTTCCCATTGTTCATTCCATTGGTTACAACTCTTCTATACAAGCAGACTAATGTCTAGTGTGAAAGTATTTGCAGATCCTGTACTTCATTGCAAGCCACCATGGGTAGGGAGTTGGGAAAGAGGGGAGAAAATTTGAAACTCAAGGAATTGTGTAACTGAATCTTGTAAACTAAAAGTAAATAAACAACAATTTTTAAAAAAGATCTAAGCATTCTAAGATACTGAAAGGAGGAGAAAGAGTGTTCTAGGCTTGCGGAACACTTTATGAGTGCACAGGTAGATAAATTAAGTGCTTTCTTGTGTGCCAGGTACTGTGTTAAGTGAAGAAGTGGGAAATACAAGGTCATGTGCAGGAAATATAGAAGGCAGACTAATTTGTTTAGGGTACATGAAAGGAATAATACATAATCAGCCTAGAAAGATAGGTTGGAGCCAAATTGTGAATGTCTTTAAATGCTAACAGAAGTCTGTATTTTAGACAAGTCAGTCTAAAAAAGCCACTGAAGCTTTTTGAGCAGGGGAGTAATATAGTAAGATCTCTATCTCTGTTGGAACTGTTACTGATCACAAAAGTATTGAAGCAACCTCTTTAATGTAGCAATGCTTAAAAATGGAAATGTCTGTTGTTAATTTTTAAATTTTAAAATACATTATCTTCTGTTTAATTTTTTCACCTCAAACAACTGCTTGTGACAACCGTAATTCTTGATATACAGATATGATAACTATTGTATTTGAAAGATAGTAACCTGGAAGTACCCACAAACATTAAGGAGATTGATCTTTTGGTGGATCTATGATTTCTTCTGTGTAGATATTACTTCTACCAGTGCAAATCGTGATTCTTCTGTGTTTTGTGCTGTGCAATTGTTATCCATTTTCTTCTCAGTTTTCCATAAAGGATCTGTCTAACATGATAGGGACCTTCCTCTCCTTTTTAAAAACTTTAGGACCATCTACAATAAGTCACTTGAACTTGCTCTTCTCCCTTCCACTCAAATATTCTCAATAACACTTTATAACCCTGCTCCCCCCAAAATCATATTTGATTGTCTTTGCTTCATTCATCCTACTTCTGCCCATCATATATCTTTCTGTTGTCTCTTGGGTTAGTTATAGTTCTACTGAGATCTATATTTCCAGCTATAAAAGTACCACTAGAAGAATATTAAGGTCCAAATGGTAGGTTTTGTGTCTGAGAAGTTTTGTATAATTGAAACACTACACTTTTCCTATAGTTCAACCCAGACTGATATCCTCTTACCCAGACTCAATGTATATTTGCAATGTCTATCCAATATACGTGTGAGTGGACTAACTCAAAGGACTGTCCATCTAATTACAAATTTATAATCAGAGCTGTGAATAGAATCATTTGTACAATATTGTGATCAATATGGAAGGAATCCTTTTGTTTGGACTTTGGTAACTTCCATGACGATGGTAAACACATTTTATTGCTTTAAAATCTGCTTGAGGTCAGTACTTAGGTTATTGAACAATCTCTGTAGTAATGTTAGAGTCTTATTTGATTTTAATGCAGTATACAAAAGACCTTGCCTGGGAAGGATATTCCAGGATGAATAAATATATCTTTGAGCTAAATGCTTTTTTACAAAATCCGTGAACAGGACAGAGTCAAGCTGGCAGAGTAGGAGGAACTAGTACAATCACATTTTCGTCCACAAAACTCTGTCAGACAGACTTAGAAAATGCACTATATAGAATAGTGATGGGGAAACCCAGAAAAAGTCACAGTGATTCCAGGCATAGGGAGACAGAGGGGTCTATTGATAATAGGGACTGGGTTTGACCAGGAGCACAGCTCGTGTCTAGAGCTCTCTCTAGTGTTCAGGAAGCTGTGCATCTGGGCAAGAGGATGTAACAGACGCATATAGGGACAACTCCAGGCCTCTCCCTATTCAAATGGACAGGTGCCAGTTATCTTTGTTGCCAACTACCTGTGTCACGACATTCTGGGTCATAGCTCCAGTGCAGCCTGAGAAAGGAACTAGTGAATGGGGATGGTGCACTGAGGAAAGAGGAAGCTTAGAAGCAAGCAGCAGCAATATGGCACAGATCCAAAGAGCAGAATGGCATCTCAATTTCAGCATTTAGCCCTGCTGAGGAATAAACAGGGCAGGAATCCCAGACCAAAGGGGAGCTTACGCTCTGTTATTCTGAGCCAACAGGCCTAGCTGATAGAGATTGCGTTCAGCAGCATTCTTCTATTTCCCAAACCCAGATCAGGAGCTTATAGAACTGAAACCTGGAGGATAGCAGTCATACTTTACCCTGGATCAGACAACTTTGGGAGTGCTCTGGAAGCTAACAGGTCCTCAGCCTGAGATATTCCTGAAATTCTGGAACAAAACAATACTCAATATTCCCCAGAAAGCAGTAGCAGGACCAGTCCTAACAGCAGGTCTGAAGTTGGGAAGAAGACTGTAAGAATGAGCAGACAAAATCCCACCATAAAAGACTCTTGAGGTGATAGGGACACTCAAGATGCAAACACGAGAAGACAGTGATTTCAAAATATCTTCAAGCAAAGTCTCAGAGTAAAACAACTAGGGCACAAATTCTACTAGAATTCCTAGAAGGAATGAGTCAAGAGTTAAAAAAATTTTTTTTTAAATTTAAGAAATGAAATGAGAGCATTTGAGGAAAAAAATGGAAAAGAGAGCTATGAAAGAAATGACTGGAAAGGAAGCAGCTTGGCACAAGAGGTACAAAACCTTGCCATTGAAACAAACTCCATAAAAATTATAAAGGGTAAAATAGAAGCCAGTTATTCCCCTAGACAACAAGAAATATTAAAACAAAGTTAAAAAAAATAAGTATCTCATAGGAAAAACTGACCTGGAAAACAAACAAAAAAAATGAGAAAAATTTAAGGCTCATTCAGTTATCTCAATGTGTTGATCAAAAAGAAAGCTTAGATGTATTTAAAAAAAAAAATCTTAAAATTTTCCTGAAGGAAATTCCCCAGATGAAAATTCCAAGGAACATGATAACCAAAACCAGAGCTTCCAGGTTAAAAATAATAATACTACCTCAATCATACAGAAAGAAATAATTCAAGTACCAATGAGACATAGGATCACACATGTTTTAAGCAGTCATCTCTATAAGTAGAGAACATGGAATACAATCTTCCAGAAGACTTACAGTCAAGAACAACTTACCCAGCAAAATCAAATATAATGCTAAAAGAGAAAAATAGACTTTTAATGAAATAGAGCACTTCCAAGCTTCCTGATGAAAATCCCAGAGTTGTGGTGAAACTTTGAACTTCAAACTGCGGAGTTAAGAGAACCATAAAAATTTAGATAAACATGAATGAACAACAGTAAAGGATTAAACATATTTAAACTGCTTCCATTAAATTATGAGGAGTTGATACACGTGTCCTTCTCAACCACATTGTCATCCAGGGATTCTAATTAGGTAAGACTTGGGAGTGGTTCGGTTATATTGTGGTGGTGTTAAGAGAAGAATGGAGAAGGGAAAGAGCAATACACTTGGTGAGGGAAGGAAAAGGAAGATTGGGGAAATTTATATCATAGTCAAGGTGCACACAAGTGTATATGTAGGCAAAAAGGAGGGAGTGGGGAGGAGCCACTAGAACTTCAGCCAAACTCTTATTTGAACTGATTAGTGGAAGAAACAATGCACACTACAGAGAGAAAGATTTAGAGGAGTTGAATACACAAAGGCATTTCATTCAATAGGAATGGGGGTGGGGGGAGGTTTAGTGCTGAATGAAACAAAAGATGTGCAAAAATATTGGTGTCTCTTTTAGAGGTGGCAAAGCAAGAGAATCAGAAAGGATGTCCAGAAATTGAAGAATAGATCAACAGTTTGTTATACGTGTGTGATAGAATGCTGTTGTGCTATAGGAAATGATGGAGAAGGTTTTAGAGAAATCTGGGAAGACATAAACTGATGCAGTGTGATGTGAACAGAACCAGGAAAACAATTTGTACAATGACAGCAACATGGTAAAGGCAACCAACTTTGAAAGAATTTACAGACTCTTAGTGTGATGACCAACCAGGCTTCTAAAGGACTAATGATGAAACATGCTACCCACTTCCTAAAAGAAAGAACTGAGGGTTCAGAATGAGACAAATTTTTTTAATAGCTAGTGTATTTGATTGTTTATATATGATTGTAACAGGTTTAAAAAAATTTTTATTGTAGTTTGCATCATTCATTTCCACAGGATTTTGAGTTACATATTTTCTCCCCATCTTTCCCCTACCCACCGCCCCAAAACAGCCATCCCAGTATATCCCTCCTCCCCCAGTCTTTTCTCTCCTATGTCTTCCCCCCTCACCCCTCTGACTTTTCAGTAGGGCAGGATGGATCTCCCAACCACAGTGCCTGTGTATCTCAGGTTCCAGTTGGATGTAGTTAATAATAATAATAATAATTATAATTGCATATATATATATAGATAGATATTTATAACATTTGATTATAGAACTTTAGATTCTAGATTCTTTCTCTTCCTCCCTTGTCACCCACCCCCGCTGGAAGGACAAGCAATCAAATACAGGCTGAACATGTGAAATTACGCAGAACCTCTCTAT
>CM053580.1:483221384-483266266 GCA_028627135.1 Pseudochirops cupreus
TGACTCTCTTTTCGTGATTTTCTTGCAACATTCTTATTTCTCTTCCCAATTTTTCTTCCACTTCTCTTATTTGGTTTTCAAAGTCTTTCTTCAGCTCATCTCTAGCTTTAAGGCATTCTTCATGTTTATTGGAGGCCCCTGGTAGGGGAGCTCTGGCTGAACTCTCCTCTTCCCTCTCTTTGCCATGATCTTTCTTTTCCCCAAAGAAGGAATCTAGGGTTTGGTTGCTGTTCTTACTTTGCTGCTTATGCTTATTCTTACTCATAGTTGGTCAGTCTGTGATTTTTTTTTTAAAATCTCTGTGGGGCTCTGCTTCCAGAAGGGAAAGCTCTGTCCCAAATCGCTGGGGTCCTCCCAGCTGCCGTAGCTCTCAGGAAGGTGCTGGGTCCCTTACCTACTTACTTCCGGCTCACTGGATAATGAAGACTCAAGGACCGAGGCCCAAGACCGCGATCTGGATCCAGGCCGCTCAACGTGAGAGCGCTTGGCCTCTGGATGATCCCTTAGTCCCCCTGCTGTCTGCAGGTCATGGGTGCGGAAGCTGCAACGCCGAGGCGGGTGCAAAACCTCTGCCTTTCGCTTTCCAACCCTGGAGGCCTTTCGGCCAGACCACTTTCCTCCCACGATTTCGCAAGTCCCTCTGACCTAGTTCTCAACACTGCTCGCAGCTGCTGCTAATCCGAGGCTCCTCAGCTCCTCCTGTCCAGCCACCCCCGGGGCTCAGCCAGGGCTTCAGGCCAGGCTGGTTTCGGTTCACAGTGCTGATATGGTTCCTCGTAGCTGAGCTGACTTTAGTGGAAAGTATATTTGTGTGCATTTTGGAGTTTTAGGATTAGTTTAGAGTCATATTTTATGGGTATATTGGGATGGCTATGTGAGAGCTGCGATATGTTGCTGCTCCTACGCCGCCATCTTGGCTCCACCCCCCAGGTTTTGTTTTTCTTTATTTTTTTTTTTAATTGGGAGTGAGGAGGCTATGATGGGAGGGTAAGAAGGTGAATTTTTGTTGATTGAAAAATATAATAAAAAACCAAATAGTGGTATAGTTCATCTCTCAACTCTTAAGTTGTCTGCAGATGAAAATCATCTTTGACAGCCTACTTGTTTTATTCTCAGGTTTTATTGTTAAAATCATTGAAACAAGTATATAGATCATCTGGATATTTTATAGATCTGAGAAAACACTTGTGCGCTGAAAGCCCTCTATGTTTTCTCAGTCACTGGTTTTGTTTGTTTTCATAAAAAGCACTTTCTGATCTTTTCTGTTATTTTGGAATGGTGCTGTAAATACTTTAAAATTTTATCTCTTGTCTGGATTTCTTTGACATGTACTTGGTCAGTTTTATTCATTGTTTCCAACTTCATGTTCTTAGTGCCATTACTATCTCCTCACATAATAAGTACATCCGATAGTAAAGTGGAAGAGTCCAAATGTGATGGTTGCTGATGGGAGTATATTCCTGTTGAAGTGCCAGCCATATGCATTTTTAAGAATAAGATTGAAGAGTTTATGGATCTGTATTTCAGTATTTACAAAAGAATTAATAACATGCCTGAAGGAGTCTGAATTTACCTATAGGTGGCTTATATTGGGTAATCTCAAACTAAGTTGTTTTTCATAGTAAGTTCAGATTCTTGACTGAGGAGACTGGGAAACTGTAACCACATCACATGCATCATATAGTATGAAATCTGAAAAAATTGAAGTTTACTAGGAAGTATGTTCTTTGGTGGTCCAATATAGTAGATAAAGAACTGAGCTATATTCAAGTCCTGCCTCTGACTTGCCATATTGCCTTTGTGACAAATCACTTGCCACCTTGTGGGCGTTTCAGTTAACTTCTCAGTGCTCCAGTTCAGCTCTCTAAGACTTGGTACAGAAAAGGTCCTTTGGCAGAGGATGTTCCTTGCCATGATCTCCCTTACGTGTCTTAATTGTGGGTCTAGTCTCTTAGCTCTACTTCCTTCCCCAAATATTCCTTGGTAAACTAGCAAACAACATGGCATCAGTTTTAGATCAGATACAAAGTTTCCAAAACAGTCAAAGATTTTCACCATCTTGAAGATATAGACTTGTCAAGCTGACATAGCAAGTTTGGGAACAGTTTTATCCACATAATCTTGATTTTATGGTGGCCAAAGAGGATCTGAAACAACATAGTCCTCTAGTATTTTACTCTTATTAGTATACTACCTGTGCTGATTGAAACCAAACTTCCAATCTGGGTATAAATAGTAAAAGAAGAATACTTAAAACTAATGTATAGTTAGCCACATCATTAGATAATTTTGAGAGAGCCTTGCTGAAGAAAGACTTTTGAGGATTTATTTCTTTAAAAAACATTTTAAACAGTGCAGTTGACTTAAGGAGTTAGTAACTGAGGCACACATGATATCAGTCAATTAGAGATGCCTCTGTTGTACCACAGATGGCACCAAACAGATGTTACAAGCAGCAACAAGCCCTTTTGGACTAACTCTAACAAGTAAATTATATGCCATTTGTTTTAAGGATTAGTGATCACATAAGATTTTCTGGTTCCATCCATTTAATTCCATCCATTTCTCTATTTGTATACCTAATTACTTAACTGCAAGATTATCTTCAAACATGAGCAGTGAAAAAAAATTTGTATGGTTGAAAGTGCCTGTGACGTCTTCAAAGATTTGGCCTTGCTATATGTGTAGGGACAGAAGAAGAGAGAGTATTATTGTTTTAATTTTATGAACAAAAAATCAATAACATTTAAAATATTTAACATAATAGTTTTCCTTCTCACTTTTGGAGACATTTTAAATATTATAGAAACTTTTTTTCTATATGCAACACTTAGCCAAATTTCCTTAAGTGGACATGATTATCAGCTTCATTAGACTAGATATTTGTAATGATATTAATACATGGAATATTGTATTTCTCTTCCAGTTTAAGGTAATTGTTTAGAAATCTGTATTTTACAAGTACTTTCTAGAACACTTACTAGTGAGAAAATTGACAAAATAATTGAAATCTTACTTTCAGAAATTTTCCTTTTAAAGTATCTACACTACAGCCTTATGGAAGTACGCCACCTAGAGTTTTAAAAGTTAGGAACTGAACCAAACTGCTAGATCCTTTTGATTTTTAAAGCTTGGATTTTAAACCAGTAGGCATGCCTTGATTCAGACAACTTAAATGACATAATTATTTTAATGTTTTACATGGGTGAAATGCATTATTTTATAACAGGCATGTTTTACAAAGTTGTCATTTATGAGACAATATTTAAGTTTTGTAGTCCAAGATCCGTAAACTGATGTTATGTATAGTTATGATAGGCAAGAATTATATTTATAAACTACTGGTAGTCCAATTTAATAGCATTAATATACAATACTATTCAGTGGTAAGATGTGTTTATCTATGTCTGAGTCATTTAAAATATATTATTGTGTATGCATATATGTTTATGCCCACAAAACATTGAGCACAATGCAATGACTTGCATTTGTCAACTTTTTATGTAGCTTTTAAAAAAATGTTTAATTTTGCCATGCAGAAAATGTGAGATTGCATAGGAGACATTGGACTTTTTGTTCAATTATAGCCTCACAGTGAAAATGCTCTTTGATAGGTCCAAGTAGTCCTTTGAGACAAGATGTGAAGTAAGCTTTATCTGGGAAAAACTACTTCAAGAAAAACTGCTTTTGGATTCTATCAAAAGACTCAAGTGTCTTCACTGAATTAAAGCATCATCCAAGGACCTTGTATGTAAGGTCTGCAATATCTCTTCTACTGGGACATGTTAAAAGGCATTTGAGTTTCATAGAGATTATGATTGGAAAGAGTTTACAGAAATCAATGCAAGACTTTTAGGAGAATATTACTAATGCTCCTATTTTGAAATTTTGATGAGGTAGTTTATTCAAAAGCAAAAGCCATTTATAAGAGTCACTGGGAACCTGAGCTTTATGTTTGCAAACAGAGTGTTTTTTACCACTTGATAATTATGTCTCTATTGAGATACCATGTCTTGGATTTTAGTTTCAATTCAGAAATAACATCAGCTATGGACAAATGCTGCTGCTGCTGTTGCTGCCTCTTGACCAAGTGGTACCTACAAAAGGATTTGATGATTCAACTTATCTACCTGCTACTTTGTGTCATTCTCTGGTTGTTTCTTCTACGTGTCTCTTTCATCTCCAAACCTTAGAATTCATGCTTCATGAAGCGTAAAAACTCACTCCACATCACTTAAAAAAAAAAGGAAAATTCATCTTCATCAACAACAGCAAATAATCAAATACACATACAACTAAGAAATTAATAAACTGTAAACATACATTTTAAACAAAGTAGAACCAAACAAATGAACAGATTCAAAAACCCTTCACTCTGTTCAAAATCTGATTATTTTTTTTCTTTTTTTCTCATTTACAGTTGTAGTTATGTTGTTCTGTACCTGAGGAACTCACTTTACATCACTTTATGTTCCTTTCCATATTTCTTGATATTTTTCTTGTTTATTACTTTTACAGTGTCGTAAAGATTCAATACATTAACTAGAGGCATTATGTTATGGGGGAAAAAGGGCATCAGGAAGACCTAGTTTCAAGTGCCACTTCTGATATTGTCTGTGTAACCTTGGACAAGTCGCTAAACCTCTCAGTCCTTCAGTGCTTTACAGAGCAGGTGCTAATCGGCATTAAATGTTTTTGTGTATATGTATATGCATATATATATATATATATATATATATACACATATATATTCCTTTTCATAATATTTAGGATTTAAATTTTAATAATATGATACTAGTTTAAAACATATTTGTTTTTTCTTTGAGAGTCTAGACGTGATTACAGTGTGATTAATTTATGTCTATGTTCCTCTGCAAATTTAGCTTCAGAGAATTGCCTGGGAAATTCATAGTTAAGTGACTTGTTTAGGGTCTCATTGTTAGTAGCAGTTGAACCTAGATCTAACCGACTACAGGTCTGGCCTGTACCCATTTTGTCAGCCTCCTTCCCTAAATAAATCATCAGTTTTGTGACAGTTGTTGCCATATTGCTTTCCAGAAAGTTTTCACCAGTCCATAGGCCTAATAATATAACATACTACCTTTTGTCCCAGAGCCCCACCAGAGTTGAATTTTATCATGTTTTGTGCCTTTTCCGGGGGGAGGAGTTCTAATTGAATTTAAACTCTTGCCCATTTTTCATCATACCCAGCACACAATGGATTCATGATAAGCATTTAATGAATATTTGTGGACATCACTTTTTGCTGTCCCAAACTGCAGGGGTGTGTGGAGAAAGCATGGTATAATGGGAAAAGCACTGGATTTTGAGTTAAAGGATCTGGGTTCAAATTCTACATCTCTTACTACTTACTACTTACTACTTTGGGCAAGTCATTTGATCTCTCTGGGCTTCAGTATCCTCATCTGTAAGACAAAAAGGTCGAACTAGATATTTTTTGAAGTTAGTCCAAGATTAGAATCCCGTGGCTGATAGACTTGGAAAATCCCAAGAACACTGACCTTTGCAACCAGTTCTTTTTGTCTTTATCCTGGGTGCCTATAATTTTCAACATTAGAAGGTAAGGAGTATTTGAAGGGTGGAGCTTTTTTGGTTTTCAATAGAGTACCTATACTTCGTGCAAAAACAGGAGAATCTCATTGATAGCAGTTGTGTTGCAGGAAATGGTAGATCCATAAAATGTCTTGTTCCACTGAGAATGACAGCTAGACAGAAATGACCCAGTGAGTTACAGACAGACGCAAGATGTCAGTGGTCAAACAAACAAGCAAACAAAAACTTACTTTTCAGATATGAAACATGCGTGAATTTTGTTTAGAATATTGCTTCAAGTGTTTAAGTACACTGCCCAGAATATCTTCTAGTTGCTATGGGGAGTTCTGTTACTTGTCAATGTAGGGTTTCCTACTTGGCAACATAATATATTTATGATGGCATCTGTGTTTGCTGGTCGCTGCATTTACAGTGGAACTTGTACTTCAGCCAGTTGAGAAGGGAGGAGAAAAGAAAGCAAATTAAACTTGACTTTTTGGCAAAGAGGCATGAGCTTCTTGTTACTTGCACCCATATATTCCAAGAACACCAAATGCAACAGTAGTTGTTTGCCATGGTGACTCTTCAGCAGAGAGCTGGAGGTTTTACAATAAAAAAATTAAAATTTATGTATAATTTATGAAAATGCAAAAGCAAAATACTATAGTCAAGAGAGTATGTGTTGGGACACCTTTTGAGGTAGCAGATATAGGACTAGTTACCAAAGGAGAAACTAATTTTGAAAAGTTATTGAGTTCTCAAAATTTTTTTAAAAATCATCTTTTACCTGTACACTCTCAATACAATAATATAATGAAAAACATTTTCACAATGCATTATTGCTGAGGGATTTAGTTTCATACATGCTGTTTGAGGAATACCCAAGTAGAAATATACAGCAATCAGGGATCCCAGAAGGTTGGTTAAGGCTAGAGATGTAGATTTATATTTTTAATATGAAGGAACGATAGTTGATGCTCTGGAACCAAATGAGACCTCTAAGAAAGAGAAACAAAGCAAACGTATACCTACACACATCTGTGTGCATATACATACATTTGCGTGTATACACACACACACACACACACATCTATATACACATGTTTATGGAAAAGCTGAGGACCATGACTGAACCCAGTATTTGGGAGTCAAAAAGAAGAAGAGGAACAAATAAAGGAGATGGATGGAGTGAGGAACACTGATGAAAGAAAATGAGTACAACATAATGTCATGAAAATGAAACTAATTTCTAAGCAAGGTGGTCATCTGTCAATTCTTGCTAATAGGCAATAATGAAGAGTGACCAAAGGCACCAGAATTAGTGAAGTCATCTGTACCTTTTGAGAATAGTGTTTCAAAATAATAGAGGGGTTAGAAACCAGATTCCAAGATGTTTAAGGACAAAGTGGATGATAAGGAATTTATGACAATAGAGAATTGGCAGTCAAGACAGAAGAAAAAGAACAGATCATCTTGGGGGATGGGTGATATATAAAATAATAAAGGTCTCTTCCAAGGGAGAGATATGAATGTTTAGAAGAAGAGAGGAACTCAACAGAAAAAAAATGAAGATTGAAGAAGATAACTGAATGAAGAG
Source organism: Pseudochirops cupreus (assembly GCA_028627135.1). Lineage (NCBI taxonomy): Eukaryota > Metazoa > Chordata > Mammalia > Diprotodontia > Pseudocheiridae > Pseudochirops > Pseudochirops cupreus. Next base: position 483,228,535 of record CM053580.1, read on the forward strand.
AATCCTAAAATCAAATGCACACACAGATGAAAGGGTTAATATTACAAAAGAATAAATAGAAGATCTAATAGGCTTGAGAAAGAGAGCAGATCAAAGGGTTCAATTCAGTCAGTGAACTTTTTAAAATTAAGCACCTATTATATATTAGGTACTGGGCATATAAAAGCAAAATACTGCTCTTAAGGAGCTCATATCCCATCAGAGACAAGTAAAGTATATTCAGATAATGAAATGTGGTGATTCAAGGAGGGAAGGATTACTAACAGTGGGGATGGGGAATCATAGGTGGTTTCATTAGGGAAAGAGATGATAGATGGCCTCTGAGCTGAAGGAAGATGAGGAAAAAAATATTCTAGACATGGACTCCTGTTTCTTCAAATGTATGAAGGGAGGAGATGTAATCTGGAGGAATCTGGAGAACAGCTTATGAGTTAGAGTGTAGAGTGTATGAACAGGAGTAATTTGTTTGTAGTTTATCTTAAAAGTGGTAGAGAGCTACTGAAGACCTGTTAAGAGAAGAATATCACACTTAACACTTAGATTATTTTGACAGTGAAGGCGGGGAGGGATAGATTAGAGAGGAGAGATAAAGGAAGCTGGGAGTCCAATTAAGAGTCGATCCCCCTCAAAAGAAAAAACTTCGAAGAAAAATGCAAATGGAACCTAAACCCAACAAGAATTCCTTAAAGAGTTAAAGAAAGAGACAAGATTGTAGAGGAGAAATTGGGAAAAGAAATGAGAGTGATGCAAAAAAAAGTATGAAAAGAGAATTAACATTTTGGTAAAAGAGGTACAAAAAATACTGAAGAAAATAATTCCTTAAAAATTAGAATTGGACAAGTGGAAGCTAATGACTCCACAAGGCATCAAAAAGCAATAAAACAAAGGCAAAAGAATGAAAAAAAATAGGAGAAAAAGAAAAACATTGGAAAAACAACTGACCTGGAAAATAGATTAAGGAGAGAGAATTTTAGAATTATTATACTACTTAAAAACCATGATTAAAGAAAGATCATAGGCAGGAGTGGGGGCAGCACAATACTGGCCAGAGTGGTACACTAGGGGCAAGATGGTGGAGAGGCAGGAGGCACTGAGGAAGTTTGTGGTGGTGACCAGGGATGAGGAGGACCAGACCCGCATCTTCCTTGAGTTGGCTGGATGGGACCTGCAGATTGCCCTGGCCAGCTTTTATGAGGATAGAGGTGATAAAGACCTTGTTTTGCTTTCTCAACCAGCACCTGGTTCAATGTCCAGAGGCATAGCTCGGGTGACATTCAGAGATCTTGTTCATGCCCAAGAAGACGATAAAGATGATGAAGAGGGTCAAAGGTTTTACACTGGAGGCTCAGAGAAGTGGACAGGAGATTGTTGGTCCTCCAAGAAAGAAAAGCCCTGAGTTGGTGGAAGATGTCTTCAAAGGTGCCAAGGAACATGGAGCAGTGGCTGTCGATTGAATGGCTAAGAGCCCTGGTGAGAGTTGCAAACCAAAACCATTTGCAGGGGGCTGATAACCACCTTGGGGACAGCCCCAGAGGAGGAGTCTGCCTACATAGCAGGAGATAGACAACAATTTTCTGGCCAAGATGTGCATATACTATTGAAGATCTAGAAGAGTGGACTCAGCCCGGACAGTGGGGGGCTGAGAAGCTACCAGGGCCCATCTAATGCCCAGTTTCTGGAGTCTGTCTGCACAAGTGAAGTACCTATATAGCTACACAGGTTATCACATAGGAGACAGGTCAACTTGGACATGGAGGACCATCAAGATGAGGACTTTGTAAAGCCCAAAGGAACCTTCAAAGCATTCACTGGCAAGGGTCAGAAACTGGGTAGCACTACCCCTCAGCTATTGAACACAAGCTTTCCAGCCCAGCAGGCAGAAAATGAAACCAAAGCCAGTTCCTCAATCGCAATTGATGATTCACAGCCCATGACCAGCATCTGAATCTGACTTGGTGATGGTGGGAGACTGGTACAGAAATTTAACCACCGTCACGGTATCAGCAATATCTGGCTTTTCATTGTCAGCACCTGGCCAGTGATGTCAGACATGATCTTTGTTCTTATGACCACGTTTCCCAACAAAGAGCTGGCTGATGTGAGCCAGACCTTGAAGGGGACCAATGCTGTCATTGTCCAGTGGTTAATATAACACATTTTCTCTCTTTTTCCTCATTTCTGTCCATAGCTATCTGCTGCACACATGCATCACTTTGCCCTATATGTGCACTGTGTAGCATAGTGTCACATCTCCCCTTCACTCTGGGTTCTTACATATTGGTTGGACATTTTGTTTTTATCTTTGGTTACATTTACTGGGTTTTTGTGATGATCGGTGAACTTTAAAAAAAATTTAATAAAAACAACAGAAAGATCCTAGAAATCATATTAAAAAAAATTATTGCCCCAATGTCTTAGATCCAGAGGGTAAAATAGAAATTGAAAGAATCCCCTATCATGTCTTGAAGAGATCCCCAAATGAACATTATAATGAATATTATAGGCAAATTCCAGAGCTCCCTGGTCAAAGATAAAATACTTAAAGCAATCAGAAAGAAACAATTCAAATATCATGGAGTCATAGTCATGATAGTACAAGAATTAGTGACTTCCATGTTACAGGAGTGGAGGGCTTAAAATATGATATTCCAGAAGGCAAAAGACTTAGTTACAACTAAGAATAACTTACTCAGCAAAACTGAGTGTAATACTTCAGGTGGAAAAAAGGATATTTAATGAAATAGAAAACTTTGAAGCACTTCCTGGTGAAAAGACCAGAGCTGAATAGAAAATTTGACTTTTGTACATAAGAATGAAGAGAAGAAGGTAAATATGAAAGAGCAACCATAAAGGACTCAAGAAAGTGAAACTACTCACATTCCTGTATGGGAGATGATACATATAACTCTTAAGAACTTTTTCATTATTGGGGCAGTTAGAAGGAGTTTGCATAGACAGAGGGCACAGATATGAGTTGATTATGTTGGAATGATCTGCAAACAAAAATGAAGGGGTAAGAAATAGAGATTCATTGGGAGAAGAGGGAAGGGAGAGGTAGAATGTGGAAAATATTCTCATGTAAATGTGGCATGCAAGGAAGAGCTTTTACAGTGGTTGGGAAAATGGGGAATGGTATGCAATGCTTGAGCCTCTCATCAGAATTTGTTAAAAAAAGAGAAGAATATATATCCCTGCTCAATTTTGTATAAAAATGCAACTTAGCCAATAGGGAAAGGAGGGGAAGGGACTAAAAACAAAAAGGATGGGGGAAAGAGAAAAGGGAAGTTAGTTTAAGAGAGACAGTGGTTAGAAGCAAAACAGGCTTTTGAGGAGGGACATGATAAAAAAAAGAAGAAAATGGAATGGGGGAAAGTACACAGTAATCATAATTATGAATGTGAATGGGATGAGTTAGCCAATAAAATGGAAGCAGATAGCACAATGGATTAGAAACCAGAAGGAGGAGAAGTTCTAACTTTATGACTTTGAAAGATCCAGAGGGCATCTTAGCATTCTTGGGTTGCAGAGTCTGGGTTTGCAATTGGAACAGTGTAAAAACCCTGAGGAGAAAGGAGTGACCTTTGGATGTGAACTTGGTGGGATCAATCTACACAGGAACTGAGCTAAGTTTTGAGCCTACTCCTCTAGACAAAGGTAGTATAGAAAAGAGTTTTGGGAAGAAATATTTGTCCCTTGTTAAGTGGTTAAAAGGAATTCAGGCCTGATAAATGGCCCCTACCAGTGGAGGACACATAGCCAATGGAGTATAGACCCGATGGTAATTGAAAAGAAGTACTTTAACCTCTCATTATACCTTAACATTCTGAACAGGAAATGAAGCTGGCCTATCTAAGGGAGAGTAAACCAGAGTATACAAGCTACAGGCAGACAAAAACATACTATCTACATTTCCCTTTTTAGTAGCTTCACAGCCTTTGGAGATGTTTGTAACCTAAGCCTCAAAAGACCATTTATATGGGATTCTTATCACAGGGAGAGATTAATTATTCAACTTTTTGCACCTATGTGAGGGGTAGAGTTGGTGATAGCTGGAAAGAAGAGAGATTTTGGTTTTCTGATTTCTAGCTTCTTGGATATAAGGCATGAAATTTCAAACTCACTTCACATCCTTCAAGGAAGAAAGCCTGGGGAAAAGCAAACATATAGAGGAACCAACACATGGAATAAGTCCCTAATCCTAGTTTATTAAACTAAAGACTTTGGGGCATTTCCCCTTGGGTGAGATGAGAGAATATTATGGTTAAGCTGTGTTATCTTGCTGCCACCTGGGAGGAGATTTTCACTCCTCTTTGTACTGTATCTGGTATATATTCTCATACGTAGACTTTCTCTGATTTCTATTTGCCATCTACTTGGATAAATGGATTTATTTGCTGTTCACTGTGTGGTCATTGTAGAAATGGTGTCTGGTGGGAAGGGAATCAAGCCCTGTAAATACAATTTTGAGGCGTTCTTTCCCCTTTAAGGGGGAAAATACAGGAGTGTAGTTTGAGCCAAAAGAGTATTTCTCCTAGGATAATGATATTTAAAGGAGTAGATAGATATAATTCTAGTCTAATATCCCCTCTCTCTGAGGAAAGTTAATATCTGGCCTCAACCTGCTATTTCCCCTCCTAATAGAAACCTGTCTCCCTTGGAAAATCATGAGGGGAATGAGACTATAGATATCTATTCTCACCTCCCTATGAGCCACATCAATGTGGATATACATACTCTACAAAGGTAAAACATAGCACAATCACGTAAACACACTCCTACAATGTTCTTTCAAAAAGGTATTTGAAATCATTTTTGCAACACTTGTTCCCTGATAACATTTTAGGTTTCTTTAGCAGCTCTGAAAATGTATATACATTAGGTGTATTATTTTTAATTTAAAAAAACACAACAAAAAACAAAACCTAAATCTTTGGCAAAAAGCTTCATTGGCCAGAAATTATATAGTAAAGTAATTAAAATTCTAGAGTATAGTATTTCATGAAGATTTATTTGAATGATTCAAATTTGATTTGATTTAAAATTATGTTAAATGGTTGAAACTAGCCTAAAGATAGAAAACAGAGGCTAACAATAACTGGTAGGGAAGGGGTAAGGAAGGTATAGTATAGATTATAAACCTCACCAATAGCTAGAACTGGGCTTAGATTCTACTGGAGCACCACAAGACATTATTAGCACTCTGTTGAAGTTAGACTAACAAAATTAAGGGATTTAAATGGGTTATCACTGAAAGCTGGTCTCAAAGAGAAACAATTTGGAAAATAACATACTAATTATGTTATTGAAAAAATTATCTGAACCATAAATGTTCAGTCAGAGAGAGAAATCTGTACCCTGACAGAAGGTTGTGGTTTCAGATGGTGTATTTGATCTTGTAACTACATAATACAAAAGTGACATGATGTTGCAGCGGAAAAGGAGCTAGATTTGTAGTCAGAGGACCTGAGTTCAAATATGAGCTTCTCCAATCACCAACCTGTGTAACCTTAGCTAAACCTTATCACCTTGTTAGGCCTGTTTCCTCCTCTGTAAAATGAGGGAGTTGGGCTAGGGGTGGGGAATCTATGGCCTGCTGGTCACATGTTGCCCTCTAGATCCTCAAGTGTGGCCCTTTGACTAAATCCAAACTTCACAGAACAAACTGTAAGGGGATTTTCCCATGCTGCCCCCATAAATCTGGGGATGCACTCCTTCCTTATAGCCTCTTTATAAAGTCCATCTTCCTCAAAGCATCATCTTCTGCATGAAACTTTACCTAACTTCTCCCTCTCCCAAATGCTAATATCCTCTTATCTAAACATAATGTGCATCTCACATAACTTAATAAATGCTTAGAGACAGACTACCTCAATTTAACTTCCTTGTATCTATTATATGGATTCAGTTTATATTTATGCTTTATAGTTATATATATATAGCCCAGTTCCTCAACATGCACTGGAGTGTCAGTACTAATTGAAATTAATTATAGCATGGCATGCCTCTTTGAGATAGAGTAAAAGAGAAACTTCCCAGCCACAGGAGTCTTGGATCCTGTTTGCCCTTCTTTCACTAGTCTGTTTGTGGTACCAGTACAATCTTCCTCCACCCCACAGAGATGGCAATTGTAATCTGTTTTGGAGGTGAGATTGGCCAGATTCCAGATCAGATACTTATCTACTACACACACACACACACACACACACACACACGCACGCACGCACGCACGCACGCACGCACACTGTAGTTTAGAAGTAGGATTTATAGGAGTTCAGGAAAAATGCCACTTTCCCTGATCTCCATCCCCTCTTGGACCTCAAATGTCACTCTACTTTGTACTTCTTGAATGCATTTATCTTGTATTGTTGCCTGTTAATAGCGTTCTGTGCTTGAGTCTTGTACTTTTCCAATACTTCCATTTAGAGCACATATTATCTAAACTTTGTATCTTTCCCAAGGCGCAATCCTCAGCACACAGTAGATGTGTGATGTGTGTGTGTTTGTACTGTATCTGGTATATATTCTCATACGTAGACTTTCTCTGATTTCTATTTGCCATCTACTTGGATAAATGGATTTATTTGCTGTTCACTGTGTGGTCATTGTAGAAATGGTGTCTGGTGGGAAGGGAATCAAGCCCTGTAAATACAATTTTGAGGCGTTCTTTCCCCTTTAAGGGGGAAAATACAGGAGTGTAGTTTGAGCCAAAAGAGTATTTCTCCTAGGATAATGATATTTAAAGGAGTAGATAGATATAATTCTAGTCTAATATCCCCTCTCTCTGAGGAAAGTTAATATCTGGCCTCAACCTGCTATTTCCTGCTGGTCAGGATGTTTGATATATGTGCGTTCAAATGAGTTGAAATTGTAGAGTAATGAACATCATAGGACACATCTTCAGTTTATTGATCATTTGAGCACCTATAATATCCAAGGCCCAATGCTTTCAGTTCCATCCAATTCAATCAACATTTATTAGACACCCATTATGTGCCTTGTGTCATATATTTTTGTATGTACACACACACACACACACACACACACACACATCCCATATCATAATGGATAGAGAGCCAATTTTAAAGTTAGGAAGACCTGAATTCAAGTTTTACTTTAGACAAATACTCTCTGTTTGACCACAGTAAATCATGTAGTTCCTCAGGGCCCCCATGTCACTCTCAAAGACCTTAAATTGCAGACAAGTGGCCTGGTTCTCTAGAAAAAAAAATTGTATGCTGAGAATTCCCTACACTGATGAAGTCACAGGCCCTATTACATATCTATCTATCTATCTATCTATCTATATATATATATATATACACATATATATATATACACATTTACATATACATGCAAGTAGATATAAATAAAAACACATGTATGCATGCACATATACATGTGTATGCATACTCTTCTTTGATATTCATAGTCATGAGTACATGATATCTATACTCTCTTAATTGTAGCTGTTGTTAAATTTTCATTCCAGTTAACTAAAATACTCCCCTTTCACCTGAGATCACTGTGAGGGAAATGTTATTCCTCATACATAAAATTTAAAGAAACACATATTTTTATTTTTAATTCTTCAGGTGTATATCTATTAGGTCACTTGTTGCTTTTAATTGTAAGTTCAGATGTTCCATTCAGTCAAGTCATTATGGTTGTGTGATAGAACTTAATTTGTGTTATATTCTAGAGCTAGATTAGCCATATGAAATGATCAATTATATGGATAATTTAGTCCCAAGCAACACTTTTGCCTTTAAAGAGCCTTAGATTTGGAGTCAGAAGACTTGCATTTGAATCTCAATTTATTAGCTGACTCTTAATTCGTTTTTTTTTCAATTGCTTTGAAAATTCAGGCCAAAACCTTTCAAGGCCCAAACTATTCACGTCACTTGTTGTGGTGATGGAGAGTACTGGCTTCTTGAAATATAAAACCCATTTCTGCAGATAAATTCAAGAATGGTATGCTTTGGAGGACCCAAATGTATAAAAATATTTATAACAGCTCTTTTTGTGGTGGCAAAGAACTGGAAATCAAGGGGATGCCCATCAATTGGGGAATGGCTAAACAGATTGTGGTATATGAATGTAATGGAATACTATTTTGCTATAAGATATGAGGAGCAGACAGACTTCATAATAACCTGGAGAGACTTATATAAACTGATGCTGAGTGAGGGGAGCAGAACCAGGAGAACTTTGTACACAATTACAGACACATGGTATCTGTGATGACTAACATTAATAGTCTGCAAGATTACAAGACAACTCTAAAAGACTCATGATGGAAAGGGGTATCTACATCCCAAGAAAGAACCAGAGTCTGAATGCAGATTGAAGCAAACTACTTCCCTCTTTTTTGTATTTTGTTTAGTTTCATTCCTTCTTTTTCGTTGTTCACTCCATTAATTCTTCTTTACGACTTGACTGATGTTTAATATGAAGGTATTTGTAGAACCTACATCTGATTGCATGCCACCATGGGGTGGGGGAGGGGAGGAGAGAGAGGCAAGGAAAATTTGGAACTCAAGAGATTGTGGAACTGAATGTTGTAAACTAAAATAAATAAATTTTTAAAAAAGAAAATTTAAAAAAATGCTAAACAGAGACTGGCCTTAGATAAAATGATTATTTCCCAAACCTGACATTTATGAGATCTTCAAATTAAAGGGGAAAGATGGAGAACAACAGAAAAAAACCTTTATTGTTCTCCCTACCTCCATTCAATCTCTCATGCCTTTTTTTCCTAGACCTTCTGTATTTGCTTTGTCCTTCCATGATACACCTATCATTTTCTGTATATTGTAATTATTTATGTAGTATTTGATTTTTAGATGGTAAGTTCTATAAAGGTAAGAACTACTTGTGATCTGGGGAAAAACAAAAAGAATGATATGCTTTTCCTCCCCCCAAAAGCTTAAAACAAAATGATATAAATTTTTTTGGAAAAAAAGCAAACTATAAAAATTATTTTTCTATCAAAATAATGAGCAAAGTGTTCTCCAGTAGACCAAGGGAAAAGCATCTTACAGAATGCTATGCTGGTTAGAGCAATGGCTTATGAAAATCATTCCTAAGAAAGGCAGCAATACTTTTTTCTGACATTGATGATTCCTGAATTAAAAAGGAATCCTTTTCTACTTAAGTGACAATGGGGTGCATGTTGAAAAGCATCAGTTTTGCAACAGTAGGACCTGAGTTCCAGTCCTGGCTCTGCTACTTACTACTATAGTCAAGTCATTTCCCCTGTAGCCTCTGTTTCTTTATCAGTAAAATGAAAGCGCTAGATTAGATAATGTCTAAGTTTCCTTTCAGCTTTGGAACTTAAGAATGCATGCTCTTTGAGTACAGGACCTGATTTTCTATTTATTTTTTGACTAGGTAAACCCCGTGCCTAGCACATAATTGGTATTTAATAAATGTTTGCTGAATTGAATTAAATATGAATTTGAATGGAGAAGAATCCTAATGGTAGCAAAATTCTTAGAATCTGAGATGAGAGATGACATACTACATTACTAACATGCTACATTCGCGCTCTCTCTAAATCATCAGATATATTGTAGGTAATTGAGTTTTGCTTCTTTCTGGACCACTGAAAACTGGGGTCTCTCAGTGCCAATGTGCTGTTGACTACATTTCATAGGCCTCATTTGAGACCCTTCAAAAACATAAGTTAAAAAAGAATGACTCTTAGAAACTTTCTCTTTTGACAATCATTTCTTATTTATTTCATCCCAATGGTTCTCTTCTTCCATGAGCTTCCTGGACAGCTCTTGGTTGAGTTTAATTTAGTGCAAGGGATGTGTATAACATTGCCTCTCGTTTAAATTATATGAAATAGGATAGTTAGCTCATTGAAGCCAACCCAAGCCGCATACATTTAAGACTCCAAAGCCGAACCTGTCTGGTGCATCTTGCTCTTTTGGAGGTCGCCAAACAGGAGCACTTTCATGGAACTTGTCTGTGCGCAACCGACTGGGTGTGGTCTAGCATGGCCTGAGCCTTCACTCTAAATTTCCTGGCTTTTCTTCCTCCCTTGGATCATGCTGAAATGTTAAAGTGATTTTCCTCAGGATCTGAGCATCTGGCTGTCTCTTCTGGTTTCTCTTTCTTATGGTTAATGAAGAGAAGAAAATGAATTCAGGGCAGAAGCAAACCCTAGCTTTATATAAAGGGTGTGCCCCAGCTAAGTCACAATGGTAGTGAGATACCTGCATATAGGAGTCTTCTGTTTTTAATAATACATATTCCCAGAGGAGCAACAAAGATTTTGGAAGGCATAAAGAATAAAAGTACCTAAAATAATGAACAAAGCATCCGTTATCTGTTACACACAGAGACTATGCTCTACTTTCACCTACATCTCTTCATTTATATTAATTTCTCTAAGTTCAGTATTTTGTGTAATTCCAACATTATCTCAAGTACAGAATAAAAGTAACACAGTGTGCCAAAGCTGCCTTTTTTTGAGTGCTGTCAGTGAGCTATTAACAAAAAAGGCCCTTTGTTAAGGAGGCACTTGATCAATGCTATTTGCTTATAATTCTATTGATCAGACTCATGAATTATTTTAAGAGTCAGTCTTTTGGTTATGTTTCTACTTTATCTGTCCTTATATACCAAGATAGATGAGACTGACTTATGAACAATAATTCAGTTGTTAATGGAATTTTAAATTCAGAAATGCAGATTAACCTTTTATGTGTGTGTGTGTGTGTGTGTGTGTGTGTGTGTGTGAGAGAGAGAGAGAGAGATCACTAAGATTGCTATTGTTCTGAGGGATGGTTTCTTTGAGATGATGACTACACCCCAGTATTCTTTCACAGAAAAAGATTATGGACTGTCTTTCCTCATCATTCAATAATTCATCTTCCCTATGACCTAGCTTTGTGTACTTCTGGTTTCTCTGTGGTTTTGGCTCTTTATTTCCCATCCCAGTTTTCTCCATTTGTCTGTCTTTTTCAGTTTGATTTGCTCCTCTCAGTACCCCACCCCAGTCAATTCATCTTGTCTTTGGAATCTGCTTAACTTCTCCATTAGAACTAACCTTTGTAGTTTTTTTTTTCCCTCCCTGGCTCTTTACTTGTCTTGCCTGATGTCCTGATGATATTGATGAAGTGGTACTTTGAATCTATGGACCTCAGTGTGGGAAGGAACCTTAGAAAACATCCAGTTGAACCCATATCAGGACAAGAATCCCCTCTACAATAGCTCCAAAAAGTTATTGAGAGAGGAAGGGAAGAGGGGAAGAAATTTAGTAAGCTTAGTACCTGTATTTTACTATTTCTTATCACACTTATGGCACCACAAATCTGCTGAAGGTTGTTACTCTTCAGATCATGTAGATATTGGCCACTAGAGCACCTAAAAGCTGATTCCCCCATTAAAGAAGCATTATTGCTTAAAAGACAAATATGTTTAATGATAATTAAAAGTCAGGGTTATAGGGAAAATTCTTAACTCAATGATAAACATACAAATATATGTAATAAATGTTACTATAAATATGACATTCATTTATTATATATAATTAAATATAATATGATGAATATAACAAGTTAATATAAATATGTTAAAGGTAATCAAACACCTCGACCATCAGGGGAGATTTCTGGGTTCACACATACAAATTTTTCAGAAATGACCTGCACTATGAATAGATTTCTTGACAATAATCCTAAGAATATAGGGCATACAACTGTTTCTAAAAGGAAGATGGCAAGGGACTACCTTTTCTGGGTATGATTGGTCTTCCTTTAGCCAAGGTCTCATGGACTTCCTAATTTATATCAAGGAGAGAGGAGAAGAAGAGAAAATTACTATTATTCCTCTGCCTTCCAGAAGAGTAACCTTTTAACCAGCATTGCCCATTCAAGAGTTGAAGAGCCAATATGTTCCATACCACTTTGTCCTTCAAAAGAGAAGAGATTAGGGCAATAAGAGTAAAATCAAAAGGCATTTTTAGTTCATCTCAGCTGCCAGTGCCAAAGTCAACTTGCAGCTATAAAACCAAAACCTTCTTTCTCCAGACTTTCAACTCCAGCTCCACATAATCCAGATAGTGGCACTTAGAGTATGCCACTGCTACAAGCATACCTTGGAGATATTGTGGGTTCAGTTCTAGACCACTACAATAAAGCAAATATCACAATAAAGTGAATCACGTGAATTTATTGCTTTATCAGTGCATGTAAAAGTTATGTTCACATCATACTCTAGTCTATTACATGTATAACAGTATTGTGTTTTAAAAAAAAAACAACAACGTATACACCTTAATTTAAAGATACTTCAGTGTTGAAAAATGCTAACTATCTTCTGAGTCTTTAGCAAGTTGTAATATTTTTGCTGGTGGAGGGGCTTGCTTCAATGTTGATGGCTACTGACTGATTAGAGTAGTGGTTGCTGAAGACTGAAGTGGCTGTGGTGATTTCTTAAAATAAGACAACAATGAAGTTTGTGGCATCAATCGACTTTTTTGGCCTAATATCAATTTTGTTGTATATCTCAGGGAATAGGAAGACCCAAGGAAAGGGAGAGGGATGGGAATGACTGGTCAGTGGAGCAGTCAGAACATATACAATATTTATCAGTTAAGTTTGTTGTCTTATATGGATGTGGTTCATGGCACCTCACAATAATTACAATAGTAACATCAAAGATCACTTATCATAGATCACCATCACAGATGTAATAATAATGAAAAAAGTTTGAAATATTATGAGAGTTAGCAACATGTGACACAGAGACATGATGTAAGAACACATTGGAAAAATTGTGCTGATATGACTTGCTCAATACAGGGTTGCCACAAATTTTCAATTTGTAAAAACACACAGTATCTGTGAAGTGCAATAAAGAGAAGCACAATAAAATGAAACTTATCAGTACAGGCATTTTCTCCATGTCTCCTATCCAGCATCCTTGGATATCACCCACCTCCTTAAACTTCTCCAGTGACTTTACATTATAGGATTAATCAGGAGAAAAATCCTCGCTCTTCCTAAATAAATGAAAAAAGTTTTTAATGATTCTTTAATATTTGCAAAGCAGTGTCATGAACACTGGGGATACAAATATAAAAGTGATATAGTCAGTACTCTCAAGGAACTTATATTTTAATGGGGGAGCCAATACTTAAAGGGGAATTGATATGTAGGGATGGTTGTTTTAGTTTAGAAAAAACAATGATACTGAGTAGAACCTAAGGGGACAAGTAGCAATGACAGTATCAATTTGATTGTGGTTCCGGAACTGGAAAACAGGAAGTCTGGGTGGGACTGGGGAGAGTGACAGCTGGGTTGACAAAGAAAAAATGTCTGGGGAGTAAAATGATGTATGACTGGAGCTAGCCTATCTACAGTGGATCACTTGAGGCATTCACTTTCTACTTTCCTTAATTTTAAAGTGCCCAGAATAACCCCTCCCCCCTTCTTGGCCAATAAAAATCCTCAGTATTCTTCAAGCACAGATCAAGTGCTTCCTCCTCTATTTAGACTCCAAGCCGTATTGATCTTTCCCTTCCTTGAATCCTTGTTAAAGCAGTTTTAGCTGAACCACACTAGTTAGCTTTTAATTATTTATGGTCTTGCCTGGTTTTCTATTTGTGTTAGTTTTAAAGCTCTGTATAAATGTGAGCTATTATTAATATAATTCTTAATGAGATTATAAGTTCCATGAAGTCTGAGACCATATACTTTATTCCTCTTTTGCATCCTTCATGTGGTTGACACATAATAAGTATTTGGTAGATACTTACTGCTTTCTACTTGAGCCAATGTAGAGTAGGGGAAAGAATGATGAAACTGGAATTAAAATCCTGTCCTCCCCCCTCCCCTAGCCTTACTTCCTGGATGTTTGACCATGGGAAAATCAATTCACTTCTTTGGGTCTTAGCCTTCTTATGTGTGAAAGGAGGGCAGTGGACTAGGTGATTTTGAAGGTTCCTTCTATCTATAAAGCTATGATCTTATGCTATCCTACTTAGATTCTCCTGAAATTATTTTAACTATTTTTATTTTAAGCAGTTTGGTGGATTTTTAAAAGTATATTGTTACGGTATTGCCAGAGGATTTCTCAAAGCAGAAGAGCAATTTCCAAGGAGAAATTATGTGTCAAATTAATAATGCAGTCAAAATACATTTATTTAGCACCTACTACTAGGTACTGTACTAAGTGCCCAGGATACAAAGACAGTCCCTGCTTTCAAAGGGCTCACTAATAAGAAAAACAACATGAAAAGAACTATGTACAAACAGCTATATGCAGGATAAATCAGAAATAATACTAATTGAAAAGAGAGGCGTTTGAGGAGGATCATTTTGAATTTTTAGTTCCCTGTTATATGAAGAAGTCGTTTGAATCCATTGGGATAAGAGTGTTTCTATTGGTTTAGACTTTTTGGAAAGAACAAATATTTAATTATCATTACATGTATATACTTAGGGAGAAAACAGCTCAGCATGCAACATTTCTATTTTTCAAAGGCATAATTGATTGCTGTATTTAAAATTGAAATTAAATTGGAAAAAATTAGGAAATTATTTTTAATTACAAAAAATAGTATATCCTCTTCAATTTGATATAATGACTCTCCAACTTTTTATTTTGATATACATTTTTGTATATCATTTCCTCATTCAGCAAAATATGCATAATGTTTAAATCATCCCACTATTATCCAAGCAGACTTCCAGAAGACTAAGAGTGGGTTGCAAGGTATTCCTCTGTGATGGACAAGTTTTTTAGAAGATAGTTGAAATGTGGAAAGAATCATGGACTCTAAAGTGTAGTACAGATGTTTCTATAGAATCATATTTTATCACCTTTCACCAAGGCTACATTTAATACATTATTCCGGTGAAATCATCATCTTTGTTAGAATGATAATAGCCATATCAACTGCATACAGAAAGAGGGGGAGCCACAGTAGAGTAGTGGTAGATAAACTGGTCACATAAAGAAATCTAGGGATAACTAGACAGACAATGTGAAGCATTATCTTCACAGTGTAAAGAGAATATGAGAAAGGCTCCCATCACATTGCAAGAATCCCCTGTCTACAAGAGAATATGGACAAGAATCTCAGGTAGGTGATGCAATAGATAAAGTAGGAAGTGGGGAAACCCTGAGTTCATATCTGGTCTCAGACGCTTGCTAGTTACAAGACCCTGGACAAGTCACAACATCTATCTGCTTCAGTTTCCACATCTGGAGATAATAGCACTTATCTTCCAGGATTGTTGTGAGAAAAAAATGAGACAGTATTTACAAAGTACTCTGTAAACTTTAAACCACTGTACAAATACTAACTAAAATAATGGTAATAATAGCTAGCATTTATGTAGAACCTACTGCATGCCTGGCACCATGCGAAGTACTTTACAAATATTCTCTCACTTAATCCTCACAACAACCCTGGGGGGTAAATGCTATTATTCTCCCCATTTTATGGTTGAGGAAACAGAGACAAATAGAGGTTAAGTGGCTTGTCAAGGCCACACAACTAGTAAGTCTCTGGAGCTGGATTTGAATGCAGGTCTTCCTGACTCCAGACCCAGTAGTCTATCCACTGAGTCACCTAGCTGCTCCATGCATATACATAAGTGTTAACAGAATGCATATTAAAAAGATAGGAGAATGGGATGGGATAGGACACTTGCAACTGAAGGGTTTGGGAAGGGGGCTTCATGTAGAAAGTGGCCCTTAAGTTGAATCGTGAAGGACAGTAATGATTCTCAGAAATAGAAGCAAAAATGGAGTACATTCTAGGCTTGGGAGACAGCCAGTACAAAGGCAGAGAGGTGGGGAATGGATTGTCCCCCATGAGGAACAAAACATGAAGATCAATTTGACTTGACTATAGATTGCATAAAAGGGAGTTAGTTACAGGCTGAAGAGTCTTCCTTCTATTAAGGAAGAAAAGTTTTAAGATTTTTCTTTTTTTTTTCCATATTAGGTTAAAATTAGGACTTTAAAAGTTACAAATGGAATGATTTGGAATTGTATTGTAGTTCAGTAGCTAAAGTAATTTCACACATATAGATAAATATCCTGTCTTCTCTTTCCCTTCCCAATGCTATTAGATATGTCAGGACAGAATTTATTATGCATTAAAAATCCTCAGACATTTAGGCTGCTAGGACCACTTCCCAACTTCTCCACTTCTCTCTGGGTCCACATTATTTCAGAACCTCCCTTCACAAACCTTTTGCCCAGGGAGGGGAGGTCCAAAAGCATTAGAGTGTTTTATAGTCTGGCACTAAGAGCTTTAACAACCAAAAGGCCAATAGGAAATAATAAAATGGGCAATTTCAAAGGAACCTGGAAAGACTTCTAAAAAGTGATAAAGAGTGGAGTAAGCAGAGCTAGAGAAATTCGTATGTAATGTCAGCAATATCATAAACACAACTTTGGAAGACTTTAGCTCTCTGTTCAATTCGATGACAAACCATTATGAGAAAGGACTAAAGACAAACCTTGCTACTGACTGCTTGCAAGAGTGGTGATGGATTCCTCCCCAGATCAACATGCTTTTACTCTTACTCATTTTGTGGATCATCATCAGCATAATCATCCTTTATTTACTTGGTTTGGAGTATAGAGAATTACAGTTGAGGAAGCTCCCTCTACCAATGTAGATCACTACCTGGCTAGGCACATTATCTCCTAGAGAATTGTTTGGGGGCACTGAGAAGTTGTGACTTGCCTAGAATCACTC
The DNA here is from genome assembly GCA_028627135.1 of Pseudochirops cupreus. NCBI lineage: Eukaryota > Metazoa > Chordata > Mammalia > Diprotodontia > Pseudocheiridae > Pseudochirops > Pseudochirops cupreus. Next base: position 483,245,267 of record CM053580.1, read on the forward strand.
AGCCAGTAGATGTGAGAGATGGTATTTGAACTCAGGTTTCCATGATGCTGAGGCTGGCTCTTAATCTACTATATCACACTGCATTTCTTTAAGAATGATGTATCAACTTTTTGTTTCCAGTCAAATATCTTTGTAGCACTGAATTTTCTCCCTCTTACTCTCCCTATCTCTTATTGTAGACTCACGGAATATAAACTAATCCTTAAACTAACTAAACTAAACATAATTAATATGGTAAATGCAACACGTAACTATGGAATCTTGCCTCTCATTTACTACCTGTATAACTTTGGGCAAGCCACTTCATCTCTGGGGCTTGAGCCATTTTACCACTTGGGCCTCAATTTCCTCATCTGTAAAATGAGGTGGTTGACCTAGATGGGACTGTAAGACCCTTTCTTTCCCTAAATTTATCATTACATGAACTAATTCATAAGCCAAACAGAAGTACTTTTAAAATTTTCTTTTGGCTAAAGATTACCTGTGTCACTCCTCCTGTCAATTTTATCGATAACCAAACTTTGACTACACTTTATTTCTGTTCCTATTCACTGAATGAACATAGGAACTCTGAGCTTGAAGCTTCAGTCCAGAGTCAGAGGAATAGGAATGGCATTCTCTGGATTAGTTCCCTTAACTTGAGTTGTGCCGAATCAGCAGAAGATGGGCACTCTTGGTGGAGCCACGTGTCTTTTCAACAATGCCAGCCCTTCAGAAATGTTGGATAATTTTCTCATATCAAATCCAAGCCAAATTAGAAATCTTTTCCTTCCTGGCTCTCCCTGGTTTAAAAGGATTGTTCTCTTCCCACTGTTCCAATTCCTGGGAAGACCCACTGCTGCAGTCATTCTTTCACATGGCACCAGCTGTTGGGTCATCTGCCTGCCAAGTCAAAGCAGCACTCATTTTCATGGCATCTTTGATTTCAGAACTGAAATCCCATAGTATTCATTTTCTGAATATGTCAAGGAGTACTTCCAATGTATTCAAATGTCTTCAAGCATTTCTTTTTCATTATAATAAAGATTTGGGATAAGGAAAAAAGATTATTTGTGATCCTTATAAGGGGTATATATTTTTTGTTATGGCCTTCATCAAACTGAAGAAATATCATAATCTATGTATATGTAAATAGACTGGGTAGAGATCTGACTTCAGAGGCAAGAAAACAATCTCTAACAGAATGGGAGAAGGAGTTTTCTCACCTAGAATTCCCTATACCAATAAAATCACAGGTCTAATTTCTCTACTTACAAAGAGAGAATAAGAGGAACTTGTATATAGCAAATAAAGAACCAGATTCAGATTCAGAAAGACATAGGTTTAAAGGGTATCTCTGTCTCATAATGGTTATGTGACTCAGGGCAAGACACAGAATTTCTCAGCTCCCCATGTGATTCAAAGGCTATAAACTGCAGAGTCCAGTATTTCTCTACATTAGTAGAATGTATTTTCTCACCTAGCATTCACTATACTAATGCAATCACAGGACTGGGTCAAAAACAAAAACAAAATAGATAGCTGTCCTGACTCGTAAATGGTGCTTTCTGCTTCTCTGAACCTATTAACACAAAGTAAGAAGCCTCTTCCCAGACCTGCCTGCTATCTTCACTCTCAGAAGTTACCAATTGGCTTTGTCTATTCCATCATGTTACTTTCAGAACTGAAAAGAAAAGACTTTCCTAATGTGTTAAGCCAATTATCCCAAAGGAACCTGCTTTCCACCTCACTGGGGGAAAGCCTTTGCCAAGGTCAGTAACATTTTAAATTGAGGTCCACCTAAATTGCCTTCATCTGGGAGTGTTTTCAGTGTTTTGGCTCATTCAGTCCCTTCCTTCTAGAACTGAGCCTATGTATGAAGAGGTTTACCAGGATCTGCCTTTATCAGGTTTTCTAAGAATTGTCTAACTACCGTATACTCTATGAAGATACATGAGGAAGTAGAGAAAGTCTTCGCTTAGGTACTAGGGAAACTGGAGAAGGCAGGCAGTGATAATGAATTTGGATTATTTTTCCATAGGAATATTGCTATGTTTGGTAATAAGGTTCCCAGGCCCTGAATGGGGGCCTCAGGCTGTTTTCATCTCATGAGAATATTACTGCAATTTCTCCCCTTCCCGCCCCACTTAAACCTGTTTTCCTTCTTCCCTTTTCTCTTTTAAAAAAATCAATTCCATATCCATCATTTTCCACTTGACAGATTTCCTGTCCTGTCACTTTCTGATCTTTCTTCTTCCAGGTACCTGAAGAAGCATCTTTGAAACACCCCTGGAAGATTCTCTGCAAAATCTCCTTTGTCTCCTCATGGGGCCAGTGCCTTAATACTCTGGAATCTTCTTGCATCCCTTGAAGGTAGTGATCATTTTGGTTTATTCTGCTTTTGTCTTTGTATCACTAGTGTCTAGCACAATACCTGGCACATGGTAGGTGTTTACTGCTTCTTGAATTGAATTCAATTGAAAATCATTTCACTTCTCTTGACCTCCACACTCTTTTTTAAAACTTTTGCTTGTTTATGTGTATGTGTGTGTGTGTGTATTTGTGTGATAAGTATATAATATTTCAGCCATGAATTAAATCTGTAGCCTGGCTTGGCAACTTTGCTACCAAGTATAATAATGTTCCTATGGAAAAATAATCCTGAAGTCCAAATTAATTATTACTTCCTTCCTGCCTTTTCCGACTTCTATACTCTATAAAAATGGTGATTATCTATATGTTTCTGAGATAAATGCATACAAAACTTGTTATATACAATCAAGGCACTAGAATAATAACTAACATTCATGTGGCTCTTAAAAGTTTGCAAAGGCCTTTATTTAAGGAAATACTCTTTATCTCCTCTCCTGTAAGCCTCACAAGTGACCCTATGAGGTTATTCACTTTATAAATGAGACAATAGAGGCTTCAGAGAAATAGGGCAATTTTTCCTATGCAAAAGCTAGTGCAAAAGGTGGGATTTAATCCTGGACCTTTCTGACTCCGAGTCCAGAACATTATTTACTCCAACATGGTACTACTGTATAAATGTTAGCTCCTATTAGAGAGAATCCCAGAGTAAGAACTGAAATGGACCTTAGAGTTCAGATGACTGAACTCTTCATTTTATAGATCAAAATCAGCTGCAGAGGGTAGGTGACTTCCCAATGTTACAGAGACAGTAAGGGATAGAGTAAGGATTTGAAGCTCATTCCTCTGATTCCAAATTCAATGTTTTTTTTTTTACTGTATCATGCTCAAAAAGAACAGATTCCTTCTTACCCTCTCTTCTAACTTAAATAAAAATGAGACAAGTTATCAGTCAACAAACTGTCAGGGATTTATTTAAAAAAATAAACAACTTACCCGTTAAAAAAGTCCTCCAGAGTATGTCACAGTCAGTTTAACAATTTCATGTTCTAGAGCAACAGAGCTGAAAAATGATAACTGATGCACATGATGCAATCAAGCACTGGAAAAAGTGGCTCCTAAATTCTCCATCTCTATAGCCAGCACCACATAAAATACTATGGGAGAATATGAGATATATGATATAGTTCTTGCATTCAAGATTTCAATCCAGTTTTAGGGATGTGTGACTTAAAGACAGGGACACAGCTAGGTGGCTTAGTGAGTAGAGCTCTGGGCCTGTAATCAGGAAGGCATGTGTTCAAATTTGGCCTCAGATATTTACTAGCTGTGTGACCCTGAGCAGCTCACCTAACTTCTGTCTGCTTGCTGCCAATGAGTGATAATAAAACCCTTAACAGTGATAATAGGAATACTTATTTCCTAGGGTTGTTGTGAGAATCAGATTTACAAAGCACTTAGTGTATGCCTGGCATATTTAGTAGATGTTTAATAAATGTGTTTCCTTCCTTCTTTCCTTTTTTGTGGTTCAGTTGTTTCAGTCATGTTTGACTCTTTGGGACCCCATTTAGGATTTCTTGGAAAGATACTAAAGTGGTTTGCTTTTCCTGGGTTAAGTGACTTGCCCAGGGTAATACAGCTAGTAACTTTCTGAGGCCAGCTTTGAACTCAGGGAGATAAGTGTTCCTGACTGCTGACCTGGTATTCTATCCACTATGTCACCTAGCTGCCTTTTCTTTTCTCAAAGACACATTTTAAAAAATGTAGAATAATCAGGTACCAAACTGTGTTTTATGCTATACAGAAGGGACAAAAAAGAATGTAGAGTAGGGAGATCATTGTGGACTGGAGTATTCAAGGAAGGCTTTATGGTGTATATAGGACTTTAACTAGGCCTAGAAAGAAAAGTAGAATTTGGATTGAGAGACAGGGTAGATGTGGGCAAGCATAAGCAAAAACACAAGATGGGGAAATAACATATAAGAGTTGTCATTAAATATCTTTTTTTTCTAATTCTTTGAAAATTTATATGGGAAGACAGCAAGATTTTTCACTGGCCAAAATACAGCTAAGTGTTGTTTTCCATTTGCATAATAAATGCAGGAATGGGCCATGTGGCTATAGAATAATAACATTGCTTTTGTTGTTTCCTTGTTATTCTGAATTAAATTAATTTTTTCTTCCAAGCCAGCAAGGATCTAGAGAATTTCTAACCCTGTCAGACCACTGTCTTATACAAATTACTGTGATCTCAATATTAAGCACTGTTAAGGTCCTTAAAAGGAAAGATATACTTAAACTGAGGACTTTCTATTCTTTTTCTTATCTGGGTATGGTAAATGATAGCCTCTGTCTATGATTGAAGAGTGATTGTGAAAAGGCTTCTTAGTCACCACACCCTGGAAGACTGAAATAAAAATGGTTCTTTGGTGGCTACAAAGAAATAAAGCCTGGAACTTATTGCAGGGAGCAGGCCCTTCTCAGTAGTAAGTATGAGATTAGTGGAGCAGAGGACTGAAAAGCCAAAGGGATTAACATATTATGATACTTAGTGGGGAGCAACAGAGATACATATTAATGCTTATATACAGAAACAGCACAGATCAAGACTTAGCAGGGAACAGATTCAGAGAGACTGATATTTTAGAGCAGTATTTGGGATCAAATCCAGTCTTTGTAATCCCACAGCATAGAGTGCTGAGCCACAATTTCTTCTAATAATAGATGTATTACATATTTTAAATTTCTCCATAACCAGAATGCTCAATTATTCACAACATTTCTTTCCCAACCAAAAATCAAATTTTCCTATTGAACCATGGAATTTTAGAGCTAGAAAATGCACCAGAGATTATCATGTCCAACTATCATTTTAGAGATAAGGAAATTGATATCCACAGAAATTAATGACTTGTCCAAAGTCATTTTTCTGTCTAAAGTTAGAAGTTGGAAGAACCCCGATCTTCTGGCCTAGAGTCTAGCAATCTTTCCACTATACCACACTTAATGATGGCAAAAAAAATAGAAAGAAAGAAAGAAAAATGTACTACACCTTGTATTCCCAGGAAATTAAGTCAACAAGCATTTATCAATGCTCTACTATGTGGTAGGTACTGTGCTAAGTGCAAGAGATGCAAAGATGGGCAAAAAAATAGTTCTTGCTCTCAAGGAACTCATGATATAATCAAAGGGACGACATGTAAATAATCATGTATGAACAATATAGAATGTATAAATTAGGGATTATCTCAGTGAAAAGGCACTAAGTTTAAAGAGAATTTGGAAGAGCTTCTTATAGAAAATGGGACTTTAGCTGAAACTTGAAGGAAACTAGGAAAGTGAAAAGAAAATTTAAGGCATGGGGCAAGGTTGGTGGGGGGAAATGAGGGTAAGGAGATTGCAAGATGTAAAAAAAAGGGGAAGAAGACAACATGTTATGAAGGGCTTTAAAAGCCAAACAGAGAATTTTATATTTAATCCTAGAGGCAATAGGAAGCCAATGGAGTTGACTGAATAGTGGGGTGACTGATCAAATTTTGTCCTTTAGGAAGAATCAACTTGACAGCTGAGTGGAAGGTAGACTGGGGTGAAGATAGACTTGTATCAGGGAAACCAACCAGTATATACTTTTGGAATAGTCTGGCCATGAGGCAATGAGGACCTGTACCAGGGCAGTAATAGCATCAGAGAAGAGAAGGGGATATACACAAGAGATATTATAAAAGTAGAAAAAAACAGGACTTGGAACTGATTGGATATAAATAAGCACTTTCCAGGACCAACCCTGTATAGCCTTTGAGAACAGATGAGACCGGGCTTAGAAAGGAAGGGAAGCACGGATGAAGTTTCTCTTTGGGCTTGCTGCCTTATTCTCATTCGGCCTGCAACATGTGGGCCAGAGCTTCCATTCTGGGTTATTTGCAAGCTCCTTCACAAGACTGTTAGCAGAACTGCTCCTATTAGGGTGGGAAATCGCTCTCTGAAATTACAATGGGCAAGAAAGACAGTTATCATTCTGGATCTGGGAGTAAGAAAGCAAATAATAATGACAGCCATGATAATAATACAGCACTGAAAAAAGCAAGCAGAGTGGAATTTTAGGGACAGAAAGGAGGAAAAAAACAACTCACATCAAAGATATTTATACTTATATTTGTGCGAAATAGAGCTTAAGAACACAGCTGATCATGCTTGGAAATTCTGTAATCCTTTTTTCCCCTCTGAGAAATGAGAAGTAGGTGCTTTGGGAAAGGCATAGGCCAGAGGAAATTGTGATGGGAAGGCTTTAAGTATCAATGAACCATAGAATCTTGAGATTAGATGGAATTTCAGAGAGGGAGAATAGGATCAGAGAATTAGAAGCCACCTTGGGGGCTATCTAGTCCAATGCCTCTTGTTTTGTAGCTAAGGACATCAAAGTCCAGGGTGAACAAGCGGTTCACACATAAATGCTTGTTGACTTGGCTTGATTTCCTCTGAATACCAAGTATAGTATGGTTTTCATTTTTTACCTTGCACAAATGTGGCTGTAGTGGCAGAGCTGGCATTCAAACCCACAGCCTTCATTTGACTCAAGAGCCCATGTACATATTCCTTACAACTTTTTCTTGGGAAGTCTTTAAAAATGGGATATATCATCATTTTCTTAGTTTGATATGAATATATTCTTGCCGGCAAAGGATCTGTGGGGAGAAGGAATAGGTCATTGCTTGGGATCTGTCCCAGCCCTAAAACTTCAATAAACATATATTAAACACGTAAATCATTTCAGGGAAATAGACTTCAAATATTTAGAAGGAGGAAGCCTAAACCTTCCTCTGTAGTGGTACGAGAGCAATAATAATTCACATTAATACTTTCACTTTCAGGTTTGTAGATCACTTTGTACACAAAAATGGTATGATGTGAGAAGAAAAAATTATTTCTGTTCTGCAGATGAGGAAACTGAGGCAGAAATTGGGGAAATGATTTATTCAGAGTTAGACATCTAAATATCTGTGATAGAACCAAAACATAGTTTTCTTGACTTCAGGAAACATCAAACTAGCTTTTGAAGAATAGTATCATAGATGTCACAATAATTTTAGGTTCTCTAGCAAATATTTCAGAAATGGTTCCTACTCTTTTTTAGTTGTAAAGCAAGAAGGTCTCTATATATCTTACATTACAGCAGTGGTTCTCAACCTTCCTAATGGCACAACCCTTTAATACTCATATGTGAGCATATCTGAATGTGGGTGGACCCACCTGGAGATGGATAGGGGAGCAGTGTCTCAGTTCCTAAGACCACTGGAAATATGTGTTTTCCAACGGTCTTAGGTGGCCCCTGTGAAAGGGTCATCCGACCCCCAAAGGGGTCACGACCCACAGGTTGAGAACCACTGCATTACAGGGACATATTTTGGCAATATTTAACCCCTATAGAAAGAAAAAGGAAGCAGCTACCAAAGGCTTTCTTTCTTATTTTGCCTCACTGGGGTTTTGCAAAAATTGTTTTTGAAGATAAGAATTACATGAATAAGTGATCTTTAATAAATAGGTTATCTCCTGCATGGATTTCTCTAAATGGCATTGCCCCCTAACCATAGCAATTTAATTGGACCCTAGACATATCTACTGAACCTCTGTAAATTTTCTTTGTTGAATCAAAAAGAAAAAATATAACTTAGAAATACTGGTAGCCCTAAACCCTGCTGCTGTGACCTCCAGATAGATCTCTTGGGCCCCCTTTAAATCTCTGAACCCCTAAAGCTGTTGTGACTGTCTCAGAAGTAGCCACATTTCTAGCCATATGTCTACTTAGTCAAAAAGTATTACTTAACAAAGGTGAAGTTACCTCATATAAGGCTGGATTGTCACCAACATGCAAATAATTCTTCTATCCTGTCAAAATGCTTCATTGAGAGTCAAGAATCCATTTTTTAAAATCACCAGTACTTCCAGATTAATCAGATTTTCCAATTTATTCATAATGTGCTATAATACAGTATATTTTAATATAGCTGCAACAGTCATGCTGGTAAGGGAAGGTTGAAACAAGAAACCAATTTCAGATTTCGTTTCTTATTTCTAAAATGTTTTTTCCCCATCATAACTCTGGAAAGCCAGTACCATGACTTTTTAAAATTATCATTAGGCAACTCTGGCATAATTTATGTTAAGAGGTTTGGGCCTGTTTATGTGGCCTGGAATTTGCCAAAATTAGTAATGCGATATTCCATATTTAGCAAATCTATAGAGCAATAAATAATGACACATGACTATAGGCAAACATTGTTTGTTTAAATTCTTTTTTTCCTGGCATTTATGAAACGCAGGGGGCTTCCAACTCCAATTCTGCAGTATTAGGCAGCAAGTTGTACTCTGAACCAAACCAGATGGCGATCAGCTCTGTTCCTATTATCAGCTCGATACAAAGATAGTTACCAGACTTTATTTGCAATGTTCACATTTGGAACAAATTAACAGCAGTTAGGCTGAAATGAGAAACCTCCACTTGCCTAAAAGGTTCAGAACATATCAGGCTGTAAAATCAGAAAGGGCATAGTAAGGAAAATTATGGAGGTAGGGTAGGAATGGGGGCGGGGTGGAGGGAAGAGAGTTCCCTGTCTACCTCGTTTTCTTCCTTCAGAATGCATTCTTTCCCTTCCAGGAGTGCCTTTTCAAAGGAATTTTAATGTGGGGTATTGTGAGGATTAAAGCCTCTTTGCCTAACAGGCTCATGGATTCCAAATGCCATGCTAAAACCTGTTACTGAAATTATCTCATTTTTGTTGTTATTAAGTGGAAGCATAATGGAGCAGATCCACAATTTAGTGAGAGGAAGAGTTGGGTTCAAATCCCACCTCTGACACAACACTTACGATGTTCCAGTGTCAATTAACCTTGCTTAGGTTCAGTTTCCTTATCTGTAAAATGGGGATAATGCCCATAGAACCAACTTTATGGGATTATTTTTAGGTTAAGGTAAGTTCATGTATGGAAAGAGTTTTGCAAAATTTAAGGCCCTTGTAAACATCAGTTATCATTACTCTTGCTTATGTTAGTTTGCGCTTTTGCAATGCTTAGAACTCACTTTCATTCATTTTAGTTTTGCTAGGAAAGAAGGTTTGTGTACTGATTCATAAGAAGTTCAGAGAGCTTCTCCTCTTTCCACAGTGTATAATGAGAAAGCTCCATTACATCACGAAGCAGCTCACACTTTGCATATGAAGTTGACAAGTGTCCTGTCTTCTCCAGCAGGTCGCCCCTTCTATCATTCCCACTCTCTCTAATTTCAATCTCTCCCTGTCTACTATCTCCTCCTCTATTGCCTGCAAACATGTCCATGTTTTCCCCACACTGAAAACAAAACAAAAACAAAAACAAAAAACAGCAGCAACAAACACTTTTCAAATGATCTGTTCATCCTTGGAAGAAATTGTTCCCTATCTCTGCTCTCTTGCTAAGATTCTTGGGAAAGCCGTCTACACTTGATGTTTCCACTTTCTCTCCTCTCACTCTTTTCTAAACCTACTGTAACTTGATTTCTATTTCATTATTCTGATGAAGATACTCTCTTTAAGGTTACCAGTGATCTCTTAAATGAGAAATCTAATGGTCTTTTCTCAGTCCTTATTCTCAGTCTCCTTTCCTGGGTCTTTAGCCACATCATATCCACCAATCAGGGTCTCTCCAAAGACTCTGTCCTAAGTACTCTTTTCTTTTCTTCCATGGTCCTATTATCGTCTCTATACAGATGATTCCCAGATCTACATATCTATCTCTGAACTCTCTCTTGAACTCTAGTCTCACATCTCCCAACTTCCCCATTACTCTAGAGAGCATTATCATCATATGCCCAATCTTCCAGGCTCATAACCTTGCTCTTATCCGTGATTTTTCTTTCACATTCATTCCACATTTCCAGTATATTACTATGTCTTGATATTTCTATCTTCACATCATCTCTCATTTTTGCCCTTTATCTGTACTCATGCAACTGCCCCCAGGTGCACACCCTCATTACCTCATGCCTGGACTACAACAATATCCATCTGAGTGATCTTCCTACCTTGTCTCCCCTTATTCCAGTTCATCCTTTACTAAGATGCCCAAATGATTTTACTAAAGCACAAGAATGATCATGGAACCCTTTTACTCATTAAAATTCAGTGGTTTCCTAATACCTCTAGGATCAAATGTGAAATCTTGAATTTGATTTTTAAAGACCTTCCTAACCTGGCTTCTTCCTCATTTTTTATTTTTCTCACTCTTTAGTCCTCTCCATGTACTCTATGATTCAATGTCACTGCCTTTCCTGCTGTTCTTTGCACATGTCACTTCATCTTCTAAGTTTGTGCCTTTTTCAATGTTTACCCTCTTCATCTCTGCCTATTTATTTCACTGGCTTCATTCAATTAAAAATTCTGCTTTCTGCAAGTGGACTTCCTTTTCCCTTCCCCACCACTAGTTCCCTCCTCTGCACCTGCTTCCATTTACACTGTATATGTCATGCTTACACATAATTGTTTGCATATTATCTTCCTCTTAGAATGTGAGTTTCTCAAGGTCAGGGGATATATTTCTTACTTTTTTTATCTCTCTAATGCTTAGTAGAGTGTCTGGAACATAGCATGCCTTTAATAAGTGCTAATTTATGGATTGATTAAAATATATAGTCAAGTATTTTGCCTGACTTTATTTGGAAATGTAAATATTTTGTACCAACACCTTTATATCAGGGTGGTTGATGCTCAGGACAATTTAGCAATAGGATGGGGGGGTGGGGTGCAGGGTTGGGATAACTTATTATTAGTGAATCTCAAAATTTTTATGCAAGTGAAATCAGGTTAAAAATTAAATAGGTATTAAAGACATCCAGAGTCTCTGGATATGTTGTTGTTGTTAAGTCATTTTCTCAGTTGTACTTGACTCTTCATGACCCTCTTTTGGATTTTCTTGGCAACTGTACTGGAGTGTTTGCCATTTTCTTCTCCAGCTCATTTTACAGACGAGGAAACTGAGGCAGACAGGGTTGGGTGACTTGCCCAGGGTCACATAGCTAGTAAGTGTCTGAGGCCAGATTTGAACTTAGGAAGATAAGTCTTTCTGTCTCCAGACCCAGCATTCTATTTTCTGTACTACCTAGCTGCCCTTTGCATATATTGCCACATAAGTAACTGATCTTCTTTAAACAAAGTAATGTAATGATTTTTTTAGCCTAATAATAATAATTATAGCTGACATTTATGTTGTCATTTAGGGTTTAGAAAGTACTTTACATATATTGTCTCATATGATATAACCGCCCTTTGAGAGAAATATTATATCCTCACATTATATATGGGATAATGGAGGTGCAGAAGGGTTGACCCTTTTCTATAGTCATACAGCTAGAAGGAGGATTTAAAATCAGTTCTCCACATTGCTCCAGTAGAAAATGCTAGAGTTGACAGATAAGAGAAGGAAAAAAATATCTGAGTGTTTCCAATGTATATTTACACCTTCTAGAATATCACAGAAGATGGTAAGTAGTAAGTGTATTTTCTTCTAAGGAACTTACCAACCTGTGAGGGAGTTGTTCTTACTCTCACTTTATGCATAGAGTATCTTCCATTAGGACTATCTCTGGCATTACCCTTCCAGCTTTATTTTTTTAAACCAATCCTTATCTTTTTTTTTGTTTGTTTGTTTGTTCCTCTTTACTTCCAGATCAGGTCTTTTAAATTTTTATTTTATACTAATCTCTACTACCTACTCTACACTCCAGGCAAAAAGTAATACTAGGATTTATAGCTTTATTTATATATATAAAGACACACAGACTGTGACCCTAAGTAATTGATTTAATTGCCTTTTTTACTTTTTCATCTTGTGAAAATTTTTTTGAGAGAGGGATATGATAGCTTTATTTAGGTAAACAAAGGGACGTCATATGAAATAGGGGCTAGCTAAACATGTTCTGCTTGGCCCCTGAAGGGAGAACTAGAGGTGCTAGGAAGAATAATAAGAATGGGTGTGTGTGTGTGTGTGTGTGTGTGTGTGTGTGTGTGTGTGTGTGTGTGTGTGTATGTGTGTGTGTGGGGATGTGGATGTGTAGGGGGCAGAAATTTGACCTTGACATTAGGAATAACTTCTTGACAAAGCTTTCTAAAACTGGAAAAAGAAAGAGAAGTAGTGGTTTATCGCTTGTTAGAGGTTCCCAGAAGTGCCTTTAAAATTTTTTTAATGTATGATTCAATGTAAGGGTTAAAATCTGGTTACCTAATGGGCTAATGAAATCCATGTACCACTTTAAATCCTGTTGGTGAATTTATTTAATTGCTTTAGTTATCAAGTGGCATATTGTAGAAGGCATTGTAATTCAGTTATGGGTATAACTCTGGAATCAGAGGATTTGGGTTCAAATTTTACCTCATTGCCCGGAAAAGTCCCTTAATCCATAATCTAATTACACAGTAGTTATATGAGATCTGAGGGCTTGGTTATTTTTTAAAAAATTCTTTCTTTTGAAAATATATTTTAATAGATGTGTCTACCCTTCCGACAAGAGTGTATTGCAAAAACAGCCCATTATCTTTTGAAGGTGCTTGCTTCATGTCTGCTTCTCCAAATGAGAAAAATACACATGATCCAGAAACCTGAGCACTCTTAATTCTCCATTTTCTACCAGTAGTTCTACTTGGTTTTAACTCCTTGAAATATCATGTCCCAGTGGTAGAACCAAGATGGCAGAGAAAAGGCAGGGATTCACCAGAACTCTCCCAAATTCCCCTAAACAACTTTAAATAATGCCTCAAAATGCATTCTGGAGTGACAGAACCCATTAAAAGGCAGAGTGAAACAATTTTCCAGCTCAAGACAATCTAGAGCATAGGCAATGTCCCAGCAAACCAGCAGCAAGTCATGGAGGCAACTGAATCAATAGTCACAGCAAAGGCTTCCACATCTCTTAGCCTACAAATGGTAAGGGGGTCAGGCACCTAGTCAGAAGCTGATTACAGCGGTCCCTTTTCTGGCACTGAGTATAAGACTTTGTAGGTGCCTTGCCCATATGTGGATATGGACTGCAGTCATGGGTCACAGTCTTAGAGTGAGGAGGAGCACTAGCACAACAGAGCTTGCCACCCCAGGGGAGAGGGAACCCTGGTCATAGTTGCAGCATGAAACAGTGTTGCTTCTGGTCCCCCACATGCCAGGAGAGTAGTAAACACACCTTTCCTTAGATTATTCCACTTTAGAAGAACTAAAAACTTACAGACCCCAGAAATAGCTTAAAAAACAACTGCACAAGAAAGCTGAAGCCTCACTCAGGATAATATAAGATCTAGCAGCGTCTACATGAAAGGACTAGAGGGCTTGGAATATGATGTTCTGGAAGGCAAAGGGGGTAGGACTACAACCAAGAATCACATACTCAGCAAAACTTAGTATAATCCTTTGGGAGCAAAAATGGACATTCAATAAAATGATTTTTCATTAATTAATAAACTTTCATTCCTGATGAAAAGACCCAAGCTGAATAGAAAATTTCACTTTCAAATGCAGTACTCAAGAAGAACATGAGAAAGTAAACTGGAATGCAAATCATAAAAGATTCAATAAGGTTAAACTGCTTACATATCTATATAAGAAGATAATATTTATAAATCCTAAGAACTTTCTCATTATTAGGTCAGTTAGAAGGAGCATAAGGGGAATGGGTGAGGTAGAATGGGGTAAATTATTTCACATAAACAAGGCATGAAAGAACTTTTACCATGAAGGTAAAGATGGGAGAGTTGGAGAGGAACACTTGAACCTTATTTTCATTGACATTGGCTCCAAGGGGGAATAACTCACAGTTAGTTGGGTATAGAAATCTATCTTACCCTATAGGAAAGTAGATTTTCTATAGTTTTGTCCAGATATGTAGTTAATGCTATATTAGTTCAACGCTTGTGATTAATTAATGTGTTAAATAAGTAACAACCTCATGGTACTCTGTACTGGTCAAATCACATCTGGGGTAAACTTGGTTTTACATCTGGATTCCACATTTTAATAGGCACCTAGAGAAACTAGAGCACAACCAGGGAAAGATGACCTGGATGACAAGGATACTCAAAGCATTGTCATATGAAGAATGGTTGAAGGGACTGGGCATGAGAAGAAATTGGAGCATGATAGCTGTCTTCTAACTCCTTAAATGCTGCCTTGTAGAATAATCACAATATCACAGAACTTGAAAATTGGGAAAGACCTCAGTGACCATCTAGAACAACCATACATGAAAGGAATCTCCACTAGAGGAAGCTGATATTTCTGTGTTCAAAAATGGAGAAATAAGACCATTTCATGGGGAATTAAGAAAATTTTGGCTCAGTGTAGGGAATAACTTTCTAGCAAATAATGTACAAACAGTAGGACAAGTTTACTCAAGAAATAGCAAGCTCTGTCATGGAAGCATTCCAACAGAAGCTGTATGACTACCTGTTGGGAAGATTTTAGAGAGGATACCTGGATTAGGTGAAAAATTGGATGACATGACTTCTGTTCCCTTCTAGCTTTGTCATTCTCAGTGGCTGCTGTTTATGGTGATCTTCTTGTACTTCTCAAGGAAGAAAAAAACTCTTTTGTTGTATTGGGGGCCCATCTCATCTTTTACACATATTACACTTGGTTTGAGTAATACAAGACACTCAGAAACTAGAGAATAGAATATTAAACTTAGAGTCAGAAGACAGGTGCAAATTCTGCCTTCAACATTTACCACCTATGTCACCCTGGGCAAGTCACTTTATTTTTGTGTTCCTTATTGTCTTAATCTGCAAAATGTATTTACTCATACCTATAGTGCTATAGGGCTATGGCAAGGCTTAAATGAGATAATATATAGAGTGATTTACAAATTTTGAAGCACTTAAAGCAACATGTGTTATGATCATGATTACGGTCCCATATAATGTGAAGTGTTACTGCTTTTAGTGGTCTCATATGTCTTACCCTTTATAGAGACTCCATGGGTGTGATAGAGCCAGTTTATCCTGGCTCTTGAGTCAATTGTTAATTTTTCAGTGTGAGCATTTACACATTGACAAATGAAAAATGCTGCAAATCAGGACTTGATTCATAATTTTATTGATTGGCTAGACTTAAGAAAATGATGGAGACAATGTTAATGATACAAATTAAACTTAAAATTATCATTGTGTATTCCAGAGAGCCAATTAAATATTTATGAGCATATCCCTAGAAGTTGCCCAAATATTTTTATAACACTGCTAATACTGGGGGATTGAGGGAAATAGCCTCAAATTCTTCCACCATATTCTCTATCATATTCATGATATAACAAACCTTGACCTTGGTAGTTTGGAGAGAGTTTGCTTTTGCAGAGAGGTTCACAAAATGCTCAGGATGTCACAGGGAAAGGCAATCACAAGATAGGGGTTAGGGGGACATTAACTGTCACTCAACTTGTCTTCTTGATAATCCTACCTTCAGGAATATTAGAACTCAAAATTAAAATCTGAAAACTAAAAAATGCCAAGGTCATAAATGTTGAATAAAATGGATTGGTGTTATTTCAAAATGAAAGAAAAAATAATTTGACCTTTTTTTCTCTTAATGTTTGAGAAAGTAATATATTAGAACCTTGGAATATAGAGTTTGAAGGAAACTCAAAATGACATCTAGTCAAGACATTTCCCAAATTGTCAAGATGGAATTATTTTTATTCTTCTTGGCCTCCAGCATCAGAATGAGGAACAATAACTGGAGATTACAAAGGACCAAAATTTAGTTTTCACGTAAGGAAAAATTTCCTAAAAGCTAGAGCCATCCAAAAGAAGAATGTAATCATGGATTCTCTCCTGGTAAGGATTCAGACAGAGAATAGATGACCATTTGTTTGGTATAGAAGGAGTGGTAGCTATGAGTTGGTCTGGTAGGCTTCTGAAGTCCCTTCTAATTCACATATTCTGGAATTTCATATCTCTAAGGGAGTCATATTTGGATGCAGTGGAGGTTTTCCCCTTAGGTCCTTCAAGTGATACAATGTAGGTTATTGGTTACATTGTCTGAATCTGTCCCAAAACATATGTATATAATGGTCTTGAAATGATAGGTAGATGGGATTTTGTTCCTTAGAAATGTCTCCCTCTGTACTATGACCTATATTTAGAAAGTATTTTAAGAACCTATTGGGATTCCCCTATGAGTGCCTTGCTTTCTCTTTCCTGTTTGTTTTCCTCAACTCTTTGTAGTAGTTTTCTTTTCCCCTCTAAGATCCCTCAAAATCTCTCTACAATAGAAATTTTAGCATTCTTTAATTTCTTGCCAGATCTTGCCATATTTTCTTGTGGTAAATCACTAATATCCATGTTTATAGATAATCCTTTTTTATAGAATGATTTTTATTTTGATCAGTTGTATAAAAATGGAATTTTACCATACTTCTCAATTAAATTATCCTTGATAAAATGTGTGAGTTTTGCTTCTCTACATTTTGAGACTGTGTAATTTGCCAAAATGAAAACTGGCAAAATGAATAGACAAATGCTTGACTCTAATATATCATTAAAATTTTAGCAGAAGACTAATTAAATAGCATTGGTCTCAGCAAGGAAACCAGTTGTTTTATTTAATATTATTAATTGAACTCTCTTATTTAAACCCGCCAGTTAGTCTTCTATTATCCAGTTTCATTTTCTTACTTAGCTGATAAATCCTGTTATGGGACCCTGTACCCATGATTTAATATCTATGGACTTGATTTTTCCATGTAAAAAATGGGTTGGGAGGCAGAGAGCTGTCCTTAGGATAGTAAGACCTGAGGTTCAGCTCACACCTCTGCCACATTCTGGCTTTATGACACTGAGGAAGTGCCTTAACTTCTTAGTGCTCTGAAGGTGTCAACAGACTTCAGTAGAGGAAATTTCCTCAGGTTGGAATTTTCTTTTATAATTAAATCAGAAGTTCAGTCCCTACCCCCTAAAATGAGATTAATGACACATATACTATTTATCAGATAGGAAAGCCTGTTCTATGCCTTAAATACAATAGAAATTCAGGTTGTTATAGTTAGCTTTTATATTGGTGCTACAAGGTTAATAAGTGCTGCAACTGGAAACTAAGTATGGATTTTGTAACTGCACATTGGGATCTAGGATCCTACTTGGCGTTTATTTACGCCTTCTTCATATGCAAAGTGATTCATGTACCTTCTCACTTGATTCACAAAGAAACACTGTGGGAGTTAGGTGGATCTTTATTTTATAGGAGAAGAAATAGGATTTAAAAGTTTATGGAATTTGGGGCAGCCAGGTGGCACAGTGGATAGAGCACTGACCCTAGTGTCTGGAGGACCTGAGTTCAAATTTGACCCCAGACACTTACTACTGATGTGACCTTGGGCAAGTCACTTTAACCCTGATTGCCTACACACACACACACACACACACACACACACACACACACACACACACACACACAGTTTATAGAATTTGTCCATGGTTCCACCATAGAACCTTGATTCTTAATGCTATCTATCATGCAAGTCAAGACATCATCCTCATGATGTCATTGCACCACTTAGAGAATTAAGGATAAACAACAACAATCTCCAGGGCTCTTCCTGCTACAATGTAACTCTTCCTTTAACACTTTATAGCATAATGTGGGGGACATGATATATCTTCCAAGGAAGTATGATATAAGATAGAAAGAATAGTGGCCTGGGACACTTTTCCCCACAACACACAAAGTAGTCCCCTCAATAGATATTTACTGCCTTTTCAAGGTACTCTGTTGGATCAGCCCCCTCAAAAATATATAGCATATAAGCCCCCAAAGATTACCTTTAATAGCAATTAGTATAGTGACTGGCACATAGTAGGCATTTGATAAATGTCTATTGACATTTAACAAAGGCATTTAATTAAATGACATGGTAAAAAAAAAAAAAGAAAAAAGAAATGGTAAAAAATGGTAAACTTCCCCCATCAACCTGTGACACTATCACAAATATATATACAGTGTCTATAGGGAAGAACCAATGTATGTAGGGAACACAAGTGGAGAGTCATGCACATAGGAAATGTGTCTGGTTAGATGTACAAATGCAGGGATCCATACATAAGGAACAATGTGGCCTAGGCTACTGCTGATACTAGCCTTGTAGTCTCTGTTGGATAGGCCAATTTTCTGCTGGCCCTATGTGCCCCACTGGATGCTGCTCTGCTCATCTTCATAGGATATCACTTTGTTGGACTCTGTAGGATACTGCTGTGTTGGAAATGAAGGCTCTTCAGAAATTTTTGGGCTATATCATCTCACATCTATTAAATTGACTAATATGACAGAAAAGGAAAGTGATAAATGTTGAAGGATAGTGGGAAAAGTGAGACACTAATGCACTGTTGGTAGAGTTGTGAATTGATCCAACCATTCTGGAGAGCAATTTGGAGCTATGCCCAAAGGACAAACTGTGCATACTCTTTGATCCAGCAATACCACTACTACATCTGTATCCCAGAGAGATCATAAAAAAGGGGAAAGGACCTATTTGTACAAAAATATTTATAGCAACTCTTTTTGTGGTAGCAAGGAATTGGAAATTGAGGGAATGCCCATAAATTGGGGAATAGCTGAAAAAATTGTGGTATATGAGTGTAATGGAATATTATCATGTTATAAGAAATGATGAGCAAGATGTTCTCAGGAAAACCGGGAAAGAATTACATGAACTAATGCAAAATGAAATGAGCAGAACAAGGAGAACATTGTACACATTAACAGCAATCTTCTGTGATGATCAGCCATGAATGACTTAGGTGTTCTCAGTAATACAGTGATCCAAGACAATTCCAAAGGACTCATGATGAAAAGTGCTATCCATATCCAGAGAAAAAACTGATGAAATTTGAATAAAAATCAAAGCATACTATTTTTTGCTTTTTTTCATGGTCTTTTTATTTTGGTTGATTTCTTCATTCACAACATGACTAAATGGAAATATGTTTTACATATTGTAATATATAACCTATATAAAATTGTTTATCATCTCAAGGAAATGGTTTGGGAGGAGAGAGAAAATCTAGGACTCAAAATTTTGAAAAAAAATGAATGTTGAAAATTGTATATGTGACTGAAAAATTCAAATAGTATATAAAATTTAAAAAGAAAGGAGTTGTTGGGCTAGAGTTTTCACTGCTTTTAGTTCCTAATTTAGCTGAAGTTTTCAGCTAGGTTAACATGAAACTAAGACTTTAAAGCCTATTTTTTAGAAAGCAAGGCTTTCTCTAACTCTCCTGACAAAGCCAGAAAAAACTTTTTCTTTTGCCTTGACTACTCTATTTCTTCAAAACCTACTGAAGCTGCCCTTTTCCCTAGAATGTTTTCAGTTCCAGGTGCCTTAGTCTTTAGAAAAAAAGAATAAGGTCATCCTATCTGTTTAATGGCTTTTGGCTTAGTCTTTCCTTTGGATAGCTTAAAAACAAGAAGTTAACATGTTTAGAATTAATATGTATGCTAACTTTAATGGTCATAACAATAATCTAATTTGCTTATGTGTCATATCTCAATCCCTTTTTCTTCTGTGTCTATTATCTGATTTTGTTGCTGTTATTACTGTTTTTCCATCACACTTTTTCTCTCTTTATGAAAATTTTGATGCCCAAACAACCCGAATCCTGATAGATAAGAATAGATGTTGTATATGGCATGGAAGGAGAGAAGGTTACTATTCATCTTGCTAAGGATAGAAAAGGTCCTACTGATCTTTACAAATGCATATGATTAAGACTTTGTCGCTAGTATACCCTGTGGCATTTAACCATAATTGGTTTAGTTGCAAAACATGGAGGCAACATGGTGCAAGGGAAAGAGAAATAGATTTGGAATCAAAGGACCTTGACTCAAATATTAGCTCTACTACATATGACCTTGAGTAAGTCACAACCTCTCTCTGTTTCAAATACTAGGGTTAGTCTAGAAGACTTTTAAGTTCCCTTCTTTGGATGATTCCTCCTGGTAAGACTTGATCAATGACTTCACCCTAGCTTTAAAGTACATATTCAATACATTTCCTGAAGTTTTGCGTGTGAGCTCTGGAATATAATCAGGAAATCCTTATTTGCCTAATAAATATCAAAAAGCTCTTGAGGTCCAGGGTTCCTTAGAGTTTTAAACCCTTCTTTGCCCACTTAGATGAGCCAGCAGACAGCAGATTTAGAGGTAAGCTACACTAAAGTTGTGAGCAAAGTTGTCACCTTTCCTTCCTGGTACGTTCACAGACAGAAATAACTAATCTCTTCTGGAGAAGTGCTTTCCCATCATCCTTACAAAAGTGGTGACAGACAAAGGAGAGATCGAAAGGTCCCTAAGAAGTATTTCTGCTGCTCTTTTTACTACCCCTTGGTAATAAAGAAAGATTCCTCAGTTTCCATATATCTAAAATGAAGGAGTTCACTGCTGGTTTCCATGACACCTTCTAGTTCTTGAAAAGGGTTATAGACTATAGATTTTAAAATGGAAGGGATCATAGAAGCCAGACTCTAATTTTACAGATATGGAAACTGAGTCCCATAGAGGTTAAGTGACTGTATCGGCAAGCACCCTAGCATACCTAGGGCGGCTACTAGCACAGGTTCTTAGATCTGCTTTTCTAAAGGAAAGCAACTCAAAATG
>CM053580.1:483266766-483315209 GCA_028627135.1 Pseudochirops cupreus
TTCAGGGTGCCGACTTTTCCCCCTGAACTACGTAAATGATATTTGATCGATTAAAGTAAGATTGTTAACCCATTTTGAGTTGCTTTCCTTTAGAAAAGCAGATCTAAGAACCTGTGCTAGTAGCCGCCCTAGGTATGCTAGGGTGCTTGCTGATACAGTTGTAGTTATCTTACTACTAATTTTCAATAGACAATAAGAAAGGGTCACATATTACTTTCTGGCTCTCTCCCATATGTCAAATCATTCCTTATAAACTCAGCCTTCCTCACCAGCTGTTACCTAGTCCAATGTAGTCCATACTGGAGTTTTTCCAACAGTGCCTGCTTATAATTTGCAAGTCCCAGCAGCCCTATGCAGCTAAGAGATAAAAATGGACCATAACTATAATCTTTCATATTACTCATAGTTCAATTTAATTATCTGAAATACTACCTGATAAATAGTGCAATCAGAAGAATTTCAGCTTAACAGTAACTACTTCCACATCACTTTTCTGCCCTCATCTAATTTAAAACAGGTTTTAGATTACTACCTCTAAATTATGTAAACTCCTAATCAATGATTAATTTAACAATCTCCAAGCCAGTGCTTTAAAAAAAGAAAAGAAAAAACGAAGTGTCATGGTTTCAGAGCTTGACAAATTATATTTGGCCTTCTCTGGCACTGCAGACCTTTCTTTTCTATAAATGAATATAATAATAACAATAATGATGATTGTAAGCACTTATAATTTTTAAAAATATTTTCAAAGCACTCTACACATATCTTATTTTTTACTTGCAACAGTCCTGGGAGGCAGGTATCATTATCATCCCCATTTTACAAATGGAGAAACTAAAGCTGAGAATTTGACTAACTTGCCCAGGGTCACACAACTATTAAGTATCTGAGGTAGCATTCAAACTCAGGTCTTCCTGATTCTAGGTTGGCCCTCTATCCACTTGGCCACCTTTTAGTAGGCACTTGATAAATGTTTGCTGACTTGTCGAACTTTTTGGATTTAGGGGACAAAGACAGCTGTTTAGAGGGCAGAGTTTAGGTAATGGTTCTTTGCTTTCAGATAATCACCTACTTCAAATTACAAGCAACCAAACACAATACCAAACCCATAAAATATCAGATGCTGATTATGATAAAGGCCATTGAAATGTTTAACGAAACGGGGAGGGAAAAATATAATAAATGATAACTGTCCTCAAATATCTGAAGGACAACTATTGCAGTTTTGGACAGCTCCAAATGCTTGCTAGCAATTATTACATGCCAGGCAGTCTGCATTTACTTGGCCATCACCTTTATGGTGGGTATATAATCCTATTAAGTTGGACTCTATTAGTGGATATAGTATTGGGAATAAAGTAAATGAGACCTGGGTTCCAGTTCTCCTTCAGACACATTAGTTGCATGACTTTGGGCAAGTCACTTATCCTCCCCAAGTTTCACTTTCTTCATCTTTAAAATGAGGATAATCACATCCCTACATATTCCCCAGCCTCACTTTCCTCTTCTGTAATATCCAAATGATTATAATACCTATATGTCAGGATTGTTGTGAGGATAAAATGAGATGAGATAGGTAAAGTGTCTTGCAAATCTTAATGTGCTATACAAATCCTAGATACTCTAGTTATTAGGAAGTTTTTACCACTTAAAATTTTGCAATAATATAGTTGAAAGCAATAGAAGGTTTTGACTATTTCTGTATGACACACTAACAGTGGATGCAGGGTAACAGCCTTGAACAACCATCTCCTGTATTGAGTTTTACAAGAGATGCATGTTTATTGAATTCACCACAAGAGTAGTGGAGGGTCAGTAAAAGTCAACAAAGCTAAGCGATTGCTATTCTCGGCTGTAGGTATTGATATGCTGTGGTTTTCACATGGGTTCTTGGTCAAAACCTCTTGTGTCAGTATGCAGTGCAGTCATCTTTGTGAACAAATGTTCCAGACACATCGCTCATATTTTCCTGTGGATTTCTCTGTGGGTTGTCAGGCATGTGTTTTCCTTTGGGGGAAAATAAATGTTTCCCTATATGCGAACTTCGTGCATATCATGTTGCCTAACTATTCCGGGTGCTTCATCCCCACACATGTTGAATATTCTCTGGAGCTTAGGCTTCCTTTTCAAAAGATAGTTTGTTTGAAAACCTATTCACTTTTGTTGAAGATAGAAGGGGAGGTCCACATACTTTTATACTGGGTACTGTCAAAGTCAGGTCCCTAAACTTCCTGCTTTTATAAAGCCCACAGTTAAAATTCTCTCATTTTGCCAAAATCCCATTATTCAACATTACCAGGATAACCCCTTTGCATTTTGGTATTTAATACCTTCTTTCAGAAGGCAGTATTAAATGCAAAAGTCAAAGAAAGATTATTTGGTTAATGTTAAAAATGGGAAGGTCAAATATGCTTGCAATTTTAATTTTAGATTTGAAAGGGAATGCAATGAAATAAAATCTCTACACATAGACAAATAGCCCATCTAGTCCCATATCCTGCCTCTGAGACCATTGTCTAAATAGCCAAAAGAGAGTGATGTTTTGGATGATTATCTGGTAAATCTTGATCAGACAGTCAAAGGACACTTTCCCCCCTTTTTATCATCTAGATTGCCTGCACAGACTTGAATTTAGTCAGGAATCTATGATTTTTTAAGCCAGATGCAATCCAATCCAAATTTACAAATAACTACAAAAGAAAGCTACATTGTACAGGGACCCTGGGGCTTTCTATAGGACTGGGATGTGTTGGCTTTGCCTAGGCCCACACAGCATACAAATGCCAGTTAGCCTTGCTCTTACCCTTCTGATGTACCTGGATAGTCATGGGATGATAGCCAGTGGAAAGGCATTAAGTCAAGGGGTGTGTGAGGAACAACAAGAAGGTTAGTGTTGCTGGATCAAAGAGGGAGGGGAGTATAAGAAGACAGGAAAGATAGGTAGGAGCCAGGTTGTGAAGGAGTTTAAAAGCCAGAATTTATATTTCATTAAGAAGTAAAAAGGAACCACAGAATTATTGTTTTTGTTATGTTAAATTTGAGATACCTTTGGGACATCCAGTTTGAGGTGCCCAATACACAGCTGAAGATGCAAGCCTAGAGCTCAGGGGAGAGATTAGGGATGGATAAATAGATCTGAGAATGATAGAATAGAAGTGATCATGGAATCCATGGGAGTTGATGGAATTATCAAACAAAATGGTATTGATAGAGACAAGGGCCAAGGATTCCCTTTGCAGACATCCATAATTAAGAGGAGAAAACAAGATCAAGGTCTGGCAAAAGAAACTGAGGAATAGTCAGACAGGTAAAAGGAAATCCAAGAAAGAGCAGTGTCATAGAAACTTAGAGAAAAGGACAATGTTCAGGAAAACAGGATGATAGGCAAGGTCAGAGGTATAGAGGACTGAGGATTGAGAAAAAGCCATTAAAGATTTGTCAGTTAAGAGGTCATTGATGACTTTGGAGAGAACAGTTTCAATTGAATGAAGAGGTTAGAAGCCAGACTGCAGAGTGTTTAAAAGAGATTATGAGGAGAGGAACTAAAGACACTGATTTTATGTAGCTTTTTCGACAGTTTAACCACAAAAGGGAGAAAAGATATAGGAGGATAGTTAGTGAAGATGGGCAGATCAAGAGAATGATTTGTTTGCTTTTAAAGTGGTAAAGACGTGAGTGTGATTGTAGGCAGTAATGAAGAAGGAATAAATAAAGAGAGATTGAAAATTCATGAAGTAGAGATAATAGATGGGGTAATCTTCTGGAAAAGATGAGTTAGAACAAGAGTGAGGGTGTATGCAAAAGAGAAGCCATAATTTCTTCTGTGACAGAGGTGAAAGAAGAGATAATGAAGGAAGACATCTGAGTGATAAGAGATGAGGAGGGGGAAGAAGAGGGAACTCTTGGGGAGTTTCCTGAATTTTTTTCAGTGAAATGAGAGGCAATGTTCTCCATTGAGAAGGTAGGAGTGCCATGTGAGGTAAGAGAGGAGATGAAAAAGTTGGGAATAGCTACTGTGGTGAATGTGATGATGAATCAGTTGGGGAGTTGTAAAAGGATTGTCTTACTACAGTGAAGATCAGATTGAGATTATGTAGCATAAATTTGTAGTACACTCAGCATAGTTTCGTGATTTTCTCCAGCTCTTTTCAGCAGTATATGAATAGGAGAGAAAGCAGAGGATAATGGAAATAATCCAAAGTTGGGACTTGAAAAACCAAAAAAGGGAAGAAAGGAGTGTGTAGCCAGAGTATAACTGATGATCTGGGACAGAAGTGAATGGTGGAGGGAATAAAGGTCATGATGAAGATTAGGAACAAGGTGAGGAATTTCCTGGAGGACAGAAAAATATGGAATGATGAAAAATTGGATCACATAAAAGAGTTTCAGAGTTCATGAACTTAGAAGTAGAACACTCGTGACCAATGGCAATATCAGTATAGCAATGCCCAACTCTCTCTGTGTTGCTTAGGTGTGGTAGAGGAGTAGATCACAGGAAATTAATAATTTGAGGAATTTGGAGGTTTGGATGTTTAAGGAACTATCAATATTTATGTTGAAATCCCCTAATATGAGGGTGTGGAAAGAAAGACTGAAAGGGTCAGTGAACTTACTGAAAATGGAAGGAAAATGTCCAGGGCGGGAGGTAGAAAACAACTGTTAGAATCTTGATTGGTTGATAAATTTGAAATGAATGAACCTCAAAGGAGGAGTGGAGACTCAGGAAAAGTGGTAACAGGGCAGTCTATAAATAGCAAGGAGGAGAAAGAAGTACTATGATTTTACTGCCATGATTACTACATCAGGAATATGCATAAAAATGAACCAGTCCTAGAAAGGTTGGTCACGGATGCCATCATCAAGAGAGAACCAGTTATGCAGACTTATGAATCATTCTCCTCTTTTTGCTGTCTGACCCCATACTGGTAGCAAAACCAGAAATGAATGATAGTGACAATCTTGGGTGAGGAAAAGACTGAAGCCTCTCTGAATTGTAATCGTGAAATACTGTATTTTTGTCTCATAAAACTAGGTTAATGAGAGTAGAAAGAATTAATTATTTACACTGTATGGGTAATTTCAGTAGTACTGGACAGCAGCATATAAAAAAACAGATATATCTATAGATAGACACATTGAGAGGGATCTATAGATACATTGGCATACATTGGCATATCTATAGATATATTTTTGTCAAAATATGTCAATATATCAACCAATTTCTCTCTCCCTCTCCTTTTCTTCTTTCTTTTCTCCTAACCTCCCTCACTCTCCTACTTCCGTAAAGATAGAGATATAGCTGTATATTTGCAAGTGTATCTATATCTATATGTGGCATTAGTGCTGACCTTGGAGTCAAGAAGCCCTGGGTTCAAATCCTGTCTCTGACATTTACTGTCAATGACCATTCTTAATTTTTCTGAGCCTCAGGTTCATCAGTAAAATATGGATAAGATTACTTTCAAAGTTGCTACAAAGAAAGCATTTTTTAAAACTTAGAACATTATCTAAATGTGAGTTATTGTTAGCATCACTGTTAGTGTTATTGGCAATGAAGATAAAGGAGGAGAAGAGGCAGCTTCAACTAATTTACAAAGTGGATAATCCATTTGGGAAAAATGGAAAGTTGGCTAAATGCCCTATTTCCACTTTGAGATTGTTTTTTAGATGGAGATTTTAAATCTTCAATTCCTTCCAATTATAGTTAGGCACTACTTTTCTCTGTTTAGAAGAGAATTTAACCCCCCAAACTCTAGCATATAGTTTTTTTGCTTTAGAAAAGACATTCTATTTTTTGATATTTGCTTTAAAATAACTTTTACTAGATTGTTTGATAAATATGTCCTCTATTAAAAAATCATTTTAATGAAAATAGAGATGTGATTTATGTGTACACACGCATACACACACATTCATTGTTGGTTTTGTTCAGTCATTTCAGTTGTGCCTGACTCTTGATGACCACATTTGGGAATTTCTTGGCAAAGATATGGTTTGCTGCTTTCTTCTCCAGCTCATTTTACAGATGAAGAAACTGAGGCAAATAGGGCTAAGTGACTTGCCTGGGGTCACATTACTAGTAAATGTCTGAGAACAGATTTGAACTCAGGAAGATGAGTCTTTCTGACTCCAGATAGAGTGCTCTCTATCCCCTGTGTTATGTACTACAGATGTCTAAGTACATGCGTATATGTGTGTACATATGTCTATATAGATAGACATATATACAAATGTATTAACATGCATACATGCATTTATATATTTTGAAAGCATTCTTCAAAATGCCAACTATCTATAATTTGATGGTGTGGATATATTATTTTCTTAAATCATTTTTTAGTCGTGTCCAACTCTTCATGACCTCATTTGGGATTTTCTTGGTAAAAATATTGGACTAGTTTATCATTTTCAACTCCAGCTCCTTTTACAGATGAGGAACTGAGGCAAACAGGGTTAAGTGACCTTCCCAGGGTCATGCAGATAGTAAATGTCTGAGATCAGATTTGAACTCAAAAGATGAGTCTTTCTAACTCCAGGCTCAGCACTTTATCTATTGTACACCTAGCTTCCCTGGATATTATATTACAATGTCACTATAACCTAGTACATCTTTATGATTAAGTGTGGTAAAACATTCATCACCCTCTGGCCAACCTGGTCACGAGTCTCTCTGAACTTAGGTAGATCAGTCCTCAAATGCCAGATGTACAATTTGTCACTAGGACTATACTCAAAGACTGCAGTTTGGTAGAACCTACTAGAGTTTAGATTCCTCTGGCATTGCTTTCTAGAATTCAGGGCATTTTCTAGTTTAAGATGAAGCAACTGAGTAGGCCTTTAGTGGGGTACATATACATACAGACCTAATACTTTGTATCACATATGTAGACAATCTTGCTTTTGAGCCCCCATCCAATGTGTTTTCTATCTATACAACCAACCACTCACAGGGTAATACTTCCACACAGTGCATGATATTTATATATACCATTACAACAATGACACATTTAGATTGTAAACATAACCATTTACTGAACAATAAGGCAAAATAAATAATATCATATAGATTTTACTTTTATTCAAGTAATATTTAAAATATACAGACTTGCAGGTATTAAATTAATTTCAAAATTTCTTGATACATATACACCTGATAATGGTGAAATATTGTTAAAACTAATTTATTAAAGCAAATATACATAAAGAATAAAATATATCATAATATATAATATAATCAATGCTGTCAATAGCTATGATGAAGAATAGGTGTCCACTTGTAGGAACCTGGCAAGAATACACGTTAGAGAGGAAAACTCAGGAGCCTGGGGTAACTCAAAACCGGACTGCAGACAGGATTTGGTGTCATCATTCCTTTTGGGATGTTTGTGCTACATAAAATTACTTTACTATTTGTTTCTTGTCAATTGATCATCACCATTCTTCAGTTGGGAAGAATCTCTTCTCTTTACTTAGAAATAGCCTTTACAAGCTCTTTCAACTGAAGGGTATCTAGAAAATACTAGCTCTTAATGTGAATAATAGTTCTCTTAAACTAGCTCCATCTGGGCTCTAAGAGCAGACAAGCCAGTTATTCTCTCAACTGGATGACGTATAATCAACATAAAGCTCACAGCAACACAATTTAGGTTGACTCTTTAAGCCAGCTCATCACACTACCAAAGCAATTGTGAAGCCTCCATGCCTTCCCTTCTCAAATCCGCCGTGGCAGCAGAAAGGCACAGGCCATTTTGGGAGTTTTACCTTGCTCCAACTATAGAGCATGTAATATCTCTTATAGCAACTCATAGCCAATAAAATCAATTCTCTCTCTAACCAATCAGGAATCATTCAGCTGAAGCCTTCAATCAGCCAACTATTTCTAATTGCTTTTTGTTTTTTTTCATTTTGCCCCTCTGCCCTTTCTTCCATTGTTTTCACAGGCTTTCTAAGGATTTTTATACCATCCCTCTTCTTCCTCAACTGCTATGTAATCTAGTATCTTGACTCTCAGCCACTCGTCTTTTACTTAAAAGTCACAAGTCCCAAATTTTCTCTGTCAAATTGATAGTCATCTAAAAAATTATACCTCAGCCTCCAAATACTACATATGTAACACACACATATGTACACACATGTGATTTTTCATTTTAAAAGTTTCATCCCCTCTTATCATAAAATAAGTATATGCAAAGTAGCTGATATCCATACCAACCTCCATCTCTTTAGTGTCTTTTAAATTGTTTCTTTACAATCACATTTTTCTAGTTTTAATAAATAAGAGATCTTTCTCTGCCTTTTTGTATTATTAAATGCTTTTCACATGTGTGGCATCATTCCATATTTTTGACAAAGAGATCCAAGTCTTCACATTTATACCACAGATCATTTTCTCTCCAAAACTGCCCAAATTCTATTTAAATGCCACATATTTGCAGTGCATATTACAACTAATTTGGGATTTGTTTGGTTTTTTTGCCCTTATTAGGCATTAAAATCTCATCCATAATAGTGGCACTATCTCATATCATTTGACAATTAATATAAATCTCTTCTTTTTTTCACAAAAACACGTTTGTCTCTTTCAACATTAAACTATTCTATTTGTCTCAAGAGGACAGTATAAACTTCCTTATGGACATACACATTTCTCTACACACATTTTTTAAAAATACATTCTAGCTTTTCTTAAGTAATATCCTATGACACAACTAACAGTAGCTTTTCAGTGAATTTGTCTCTATCACCTGGCAAGTGACTGTAATGAAAGAAAGTAAAGTAAAGTATATAAGTAAAGTAAAAAGCACCAATGCATTATTTGTTTAAAAATAAGCTCTAGTGCTTTGTATCGCCACAAACATATTCCTTGTTTATTTCCCCAATATTGAAATTATGTCACATATTATTTTAGGCACCTGATTATTTCATTATTTTAGCACATTGTTTTCTGAGTTTCTTTCTAAAGTGATCCATTAATATAATGAAAATAACCAGCCAGAAGTACAAGCAAATACTCATCTCACAATTTGTTGTGATGAAATGAGATTAAAAAATGCTAAAGTCCCCGCTCTTTCTTCAGCATCCACACTCTTCACATCCTTCCCTTATGCTCCCTTGGGTAATGCTATGCCTAAAGTGGGTTTGTTTCCTAGAGATTCACTGATCTTGATCATTAGATGCTCAACTTTCAGTTTTATCAAGTCTCGTGAACTAGTTTAATGACTAAGAAATAGTATAATTTTGTTAAGTCCAAGTTGGGAAGAAAATAAATTCTTATCTTTTTTGCCCAGACAACTTCATGGGCTTCAGACTACTCTTTAGGTATCAGTCCTACTCTATATAAAAATTGATTGTTTTTGTTTTCACATTCCCTTCATTGACAAATGCATTCCTTCCCCTCTTCTCAGAGAGTTATCCCTTATAACAAAGAATTTTCAAAAAGAAGGAAAACTAAATGAAAGCTAATCAACACAACTGAATCTGATATGCACTCACATATATATGCCCATATACATACACACATATATATGCATATAAATACACACATATATTCCACAACCAGTGAACAAATGGCTGCCTCTTCAAAGATGTGAAGTGCATTTTTTTTGCTTTCTCAGACAAATTTGATCATTATGATCATACTAAATTCTGCTTCATTTTTGTTCATGATGTTGTTGCTGACCTTTTACATTTTGCATATTATTTTCCTGGTTCTGATTACTTTCCATCAGTGCATATATATGTCTGCCCATATTTCTTTGTACTCTTTACATTCATAATTTCTTATAGTATAGTGATATTCTGTTACATCTATGTACAGGATCACTTTATTAATGTGTAGTTAATGAGATAAGAAACTTCTAGTTCATATTGTGGTACTGATCCAAAAAGGACTGACTAGGGAAATATTTAGTTTACATAAATCTCACTGTCTTCATTCTGGGTGTTGAATATAGGAAGAAATGGTAGACTACAATAAACCATCATGGTTCTTGGGGGAAAACTGTTTCAAGGATAGAGATGAGGACTAACATAACATCAAGTGACTGTCACCCTCTGCACAGAATAATAGAAGTCATATAATTTTAGGATAGTTAAGCAGAAGGGGCAAACTGAGGGGAGGAAGAGAGGAAAAAATTGATACCAGACTTGGTATTTCAGTTCTTGGCATAATGTCTAGATATCAGAGTTAAAAAAATAAAGAACAACAACAAAAAACAACCAGACTATGTTTTCATATAAGGAGGGCTTTGTTGAATCTCTCAAGGCTACGATTCCAAAGCTTCTCTATGAGTTCCCTTCATAATTCCCTAAGTCTATTTCAAACCCTACATTCTATTCACAAAGGATTCAGCTTTGAGTTAATAGCTCAAAGAACTTCTTTTGATGTTCCTAGGAGGTCTGTGGAGGACAAGACAAAAGGAAACCAGGCAGTTCAGCCCAACTCCAACTACCTTTAATAAAGTCCTCAGAAGGACCCTTTTTAGAAACTGAAAAAAAATCGTCTTAAAGCCTTGTTATATGAGAATAAAATCTTAATAACTAATTTCCATTTTTGACCCTGAATTGGATACTTAATACCCTGTGAACTGACCATCTGCATAAAAATGAAATGATTTAAAAAATAAATAAAGCCTCATAATGGTGTATAAAAAATAGCAATGAAACCTGAAAACTTTCTCTAACAGTTTGTGTTTATACAAGAGAGTACTACTGATATCTAATGTAGGTTGGGGAAAAACCCTCTCAGAGCAAATTAGCCACTTGAACCTCTGGGCTGCTGAATGCATTTATTAAATCCTACAATTCTGGCAGAATATAACATCATCCAAATGGAAGAGATAAACTTGAGGTGTAAAGGATATGTAATGCAGTTTGCTATCCTGAGTGCTCAGACTAGCAGATTTGTGGAGGAGATAAGATAAGCTAAAGCTTCTGAAGAAAAGGTAAACTAACTGGAGAGCTGAGAGTGATATGCCCTGGCTGAACCCAAACCAAGGATTTTTTCCCCTGCTCTAATCTCAGTATCCAACCAGACATGAGTGTATGTAAAAAAAAAAAAAAGTCAGTTCTATTTCCTGGCCCCTCTCATGAGAGAAGTATGATGCTGGGCTGGGAGTTCTACTGAGTTGAGAGTTCCCAAAAGAGAGGAAAATGTATACTGGGAGCTTGGTGCTCTGGCTTCTAAAACCTGTGGTAGTGGAATGCCCTTCACTGAGGGTCTTCAAGAAGACACTGGAGAGCCACTTGTTAGAGATACGATTGTAAAGTGGATTCCTGCTAAAATATAGACTATATAGACTAGACCTGTTAAAGTATAGAATATAGTAGAGGATCTTTGAGGTCCAACTTTGAGATATTCTGTGACTTGCCTTGCTAATCTAGTTATTGTCTATTGGAGGATATCATTAACAACTAATTAGTCATTAAAGCTCATGGTTTTAGTGATGAGGGGGAACATCCTCAACAGGTGACTTATAAATCAATCACCGTAGGACTGTGTGAAGCTAACATCATGAGAATTGCTTGTCTAATTAAAAGAGTGAGGAGTTACAACCAAGATTTTATTAAAATAAATACCCTCTCCTCCAGTCTCCCAGCACCCCCTACACACACACACACACACACACACACACACACACACACACACACACACACACACACACACATTTCATAAAGGATCATAAAGGATAGTGGAAGAACTTGGGAGGTAAAGTAATTTGAGCTCTAAGAGAAAGAAAAGTGGTTTGATATTAATAAATTAGCATAAATACTTCCCAGTTGTGGGATATGTCAACAATCTTAGGTCCAAGAGACTTTAGTGCTTACAGTTACTGACTTAATACAGGACTTTGGAGATTTATTTAAATTCCCTGAAGCAACCAACCTATAGCCCTTCTTCCTTTTACACTTAAATTCTTCTAAACAGCAATCTATACTCTTTTTCCTCAACACCTACTCTCTTCTCATTCATTGTGTCAGTCTGGCTTTCAATCCCACCCACCACTCAGGTGAATCTACTCTTTCCAAAGTTACCAGTGATTTCTTTTTCTTTTTTTCTTTTCTTTTTTATGTATTTTTGGAGGGGAGAAGGCAGGGCAATTGGGGTTAAGTGACTTGCCCAAGGTCACAGGCCTAGTTTTTGTGTTAAGTGTCTGAGGCCAGAATTGAACACCAGGGCCGGGGTTCTATTCACTGTGCCACCTAGCCGCCTCCACCAGTTATTTCTTAACTGCTAAATCCAAAAGCCTTTTCTCAGCCCTTCTTTTACTTCCCCTTTCTGCTCTTTTTGACACTGTTGATCCCCTTCTCAGGGATAATTCCTTGTTAGGTTCTATTAGCTTCTATTGCACTGCTGTTACTTATCTGACCTTTTTTTCTCAGGCTCTTTTGCAGAATCATCATTCTTTCTCTACTCACTAAATCTGGCTGTTGTCCCTTGTTGTGTTCTGAATGCCTAGTTTTCTACGTTTAGTGATCTCACCAGCCCCCATGAATTCAATCATCTGCTCTATATGATGAAGTCCAAATTATGCATACAGTTCTAACCTCTCTTCAGTATTCCATTTTCACATTGTCGACTACAAGCTGGATACCTCCTTATAGTCATTTCCTTCTTCTCTATCCCAAAGGCATCTCAAACTTAACATTTCCAAAACAGAACTCATTGATTTTTCCCAAATCTCCTTTCCCCCTCCACGCTTCCCTATTTCTTGAGAGGAAAAGTCATATGGGCTTACAGACTTGGATTTAATTTTAATTGTTCCCTTTCATCACCCACATATCCAATCAGTTACCAAGTCTTCAATTCTACAGCGTTACTTATGTCCATCTCCCTTTGTCCTCTCACATCAACTTTGCCATAGTTTACATTCCCATCAACTTTTGTCTGGACTTTTACGTGAATAATGATAGCTATCATTTCTATAGCTATAGGTGTGTATTATCTCACTTTGTTCTCACAAAACCCTTGTATTTAAGTGCTATTATTAGGTTCATTTTGTAGATGGAGAAAGGATTTGTCCAATGTCTGGGGATGGATTTGAATTTAGAGCTACCTCTCTCCACTGTGTCACCAAGCTTCCTCCAACTGGCTTCCAGTTTCTCCCTCCAAATCCTCTACAAGCTGCCAAGTTGATATTCTTAAAGCTGATTAAATCACTTTGGAACCTTTGACTCCAGTCCTGAAACCACCCTGATCTCTGATTTGTGACCTCTCTCCTTACTGTCTAGATCTAAGTATCCACATCACTTTTAAGCTATTTCCATTCTATACTGTTTTCACGAGGGCCATCCTTTCTATTTCTTTCCCACAAGAACTTTGGACTCTTTCTTGGTACTACCTTGGACTCTGGTGAGCTTTCATCTTATTTTGCCAGATCCAGGCTTCTATATCACTTCTTAACTCTCTGCATGATATACCACATGAAGAAAAACCTTCTTCCTTTTCCAACTCCTTTTTAGGTATTATTTTCTTCCATGAGAAAGTAAGGTCCTTGAGGACCAGAATTATCTTGCTTTCTTATATTTGCATTGCCAGCATTTAGCACAGTACATGGAAAATAGAAAGTGCTTCATAAACTCTTTCTCACTATCTCTGTTTCTGTCTCTCTCAAAAAATCTTCCATGATTTCTTTTTGACTCTACAATAAAATGCAGACTCTCAGACTTTAAAGTCCTCCACAAAATGACTCTCACTTACATTTCAGCTGGAGTTGCAAGCACCATACAATAGAAACAGAAATGGACTTGGAGCTAGAGCACTTAGTGTCAAACCCTGCCTCTGCCACTATCTGTATGTCCTGAGACAAGTTATTTACCATCTCTGGGCCATTGTTTCCTCATTGGCAAAATGA
The DNA here is from genome assembly GCA_028627135.1 of Pseudochirops cupreus. NCBI lineage: Eukaryota > Metazoa > Chordata > Mammalia > Diprotodontia > Pseudocheiridae > Pseudochirops > Pseudochirops cupreus. Next base: position 483,280,620 of record CM053580.1, read on the forward strand.
AGATATTGGACTATATGGCCACTAAAACCTAAATCTATGATCCAATATTATTCCCATTCCAGTCAAATTGACTTGCTTGGTGTTCCCCTGAGCTTAAGAATTCTATTTCCTGACTATGCCTTTGCATAGGTAATCCCTCATATTTAGAGTACACTCCTTCCTGGCCTAGCCATACCAGATCTAAAACTGTATTATAAAGCTGCAATCATCAAAACTATTTGATACTGGCTAAGAAATAGAGTGGTGGATCAGTGGAATGGATTAGATGCACAAGGCACAGTAGTAAATGATTATATTAATCCACTGTTTAATAAACTCAAAGACTCTATCTTCTGGCATAAGAATTCACTATTTGACAAAAACTGCTGGGAAAACTAGAAAATAGTATGGCATAAACTAGGCATAGCCCAAGTCTCACACTGTATGCCAAGATAAGGTCAAAATGGTTACATAATTTAGACAAAAAGGGTGATACCATAAACAAATTAGGAGAGCAAAGAATAATTTGCCTATCAGATCTGTGGAGAAGGGAAGAATTTATGACCCAACAAGATAGAGAACATTATGAAATACAAAATGAATAATTTTGGTTACATTAAATTAAAATTACTTATGTAAAATTAATTACACTAAATTAAAAGGGTTTTGCGCAAACAAAGCCAATACACAAGTTCAGAAGGCAAGCAGAAAGATAGGAAACAATTTTTTACAGCAAGTGTTTCTGACAAAAGCCTCATTTCTCAAATACATAGAGAACTGAGTCAGATTTATAAGAATACAAGTCATTCCCCAATTGATAAATGATTAAAGATATGAGCAGGCAGTTTTTAGATAAAGAAATCAGAGCTATCTATAGTCATATAAAATGCTCTAAATCACTATTGGTTACAGAAATTCAAGTTAAAATAACTCTGAGGTACCACCTCACACCTATCAGATTGGCTAATATGACAGAAAAGGAAAATAATAAATGTTGGAGAAGATGTGGGAAAGTTGGAACACCAATGTATTATTGGTAGAGTTGTGAACTGATCCAACCATTCTGGATAGCAATCTGGAACTATGCCCAAAGGGCTATAAAACTGTGTATACTCTTTGATCCAATGAAACCCCTACTAGGACTGTAACCCAGAGAAATCATAAAAAAGGGAAAAGGACCTACATGTACAAAAGTATTTATAGCAGCTATTTTTGTGGTGGTAAAGAATTGGAAATTGAGGAGATGCCCATCAATTGGGGAATGACTGAATAAGTTGTGGTATATTAATGTAATGGAATACTACTATTGTGCTATAATAAATGATGAGCAGGTTGATTTCAGAAAAACCTAGAAAGTCTCACATGAACTGAAGTGAAGTGAGTGGAAACAGGAGAACATTGTGCATAGGAATAGCAACATTGTGTGATGACCAACTTTGATAGACTTAGCTCTTCTCGGTAATACAATGATCTAAGGCAATTCTAAAAGATTCATGATGGAAAATGCTATTTACGTCCAGAGAAAGAACTACAGAGTCTGAAAGCAGATTGAAGCATACTATTTTCACCTTTTTTGTGACTTTTCCCTTTTTCTCTGTTTGTTCTCTCATGATATGACTAATGTGGAAATATGTTTACATGATTGCACATGTATAATCTATATCATATTGCTTACCATCTTGGGGGGGATGAGACAGAAGGAGGAAGAAAAAAATTGAAACCCAAAATCTAATAAAAAATCAGTGTTGAAAACTATCTTTACATGTAATTGGAAAAAAAAACCCTAAATACTATTTGCAAAAAAAAGGGGGGTGGGGAGAAATACCCTCCTTCCTTACCTTCTTAGAACCCTCAGGTGACACATCCTGCATAGGACTTTTCCTGATGCTCACTGATATTAGAGCTCTATCTGTCTTGAAGTTATTTTGTATTTATTTACCTGGGCACTTGTCATATCTCCCAAGAGAATATAAGCTACTTGAAGACAGGGATTTACTTGTTTTTGTCCTTATATTCCCAGTGCCTATCATAGTGCTATGAATGAGTAAAAGAAAAACTAATTATTAAGAGTTTACTATGTGCCAAACAATGCTAAGCCCTGTGGATACAATTTACAAAGAAAGAAAGCCCTTTTCCTCAAAGAGCTTACACCATTCTACTAGGGGAAGTTAAAATAGAAGTGAGAGTGGAGGGTATTTTAGTTAGGAAATTCCTAATTCCTATAGGAATTCCTGTTGGAGTGGTAAGTAGAGCCTTTGGGTAGTGTATTGACATATCTTTTTTAATAGCAAAAACAGTATTGATTTGATAACACTTCCCGAACTAAAAGGCCATGGGAGTTGGTGGGGAATGGTGTAGGAGGGGGCATGAATGACTGGTAAGATGTCTGGTAGTAAATAAAGTAAAGCATGGCTGGATCTAGCTTGATACAGTGGGTACTCATCAGTCAGGACAGTAAATATCCCAGGATGAAGTTCTTGAAACCAAAAATCCTATATTAAATCCTATAGGACTTCTTTACCTCTCTGAGAGCAAAGCTACCTTAATACGTGATGCTTAATACAAGTTGAATGGAAATGAACTGACTTCTTTGTGCCTCCAGACTTCTGGTAAAAGGTGTATTATATCTATCTCTCTTGTATCAGATATGATTTAGAATAAATTGAGTAGCGTGCATCAATGCCCTTTGAAGCTAAGCTACTATAAAAATACAAAGTCATCATTATTGCAGGGAATTTTGGGAATATGAATGAACTCTAACTCAACTACAAGGGTGCATTTTAGGTAGTAGGGGGAAAAAACGATCACAGAAGAGCCAGATTGTCTAATCCCTCAACAACTCTTTAGCTCCCACTCTTACCTCCAAAGAAAGGTAAACAACTTTTATATACAACTGAGGAAACAAAAGCAGTAGAAAATGAAATAGAAATAAAGCTACAAAAATAACCACACTGGGTTATTCACTTTGGGAACTACTATTGGGCCTGGAAACTGCAGTTGGGCCTGGAAACTGCAGTTGGGTCTGGAAAACTGTGCCTTTTCCTTTTTCTAATAAGAGACCAAAACACATCTTAGTCCTTGCTGGGTTCAGTCATGGGGAGCCAGGCCTCCAATGAGTGAGAGACTGAGTTCTCTTTTCTCACACTATTTGGCTAATTAATTTTCACTCTAGTGCTCAGGGAACTAATTATTTAAAAGTTAAGTTTAAACTCACATCCATGGGTGGAGAGAGTAAACTATACTTATTGAACATACCTGGAGGGCTCAAGGGAAAGAAAGGCAGATGGAAACTGCATCTCCTTTTAATTGAGAAGCAGCCCATTCTTGCTACTGAAGGCATGAAGGAGAGGAGGACCAAGGGAGCGCTCAGGATTTGCCACATCAAAATTACAGGTCTTTTTAGTGCTGAATCACTACATGACTAGGAAGAACCAAGTTGTTCAGCATTTCCAATGTGCCTAAATGGTGAGTCACACTATGTCTGAATTTTGCAGAAGTTTCTGGGGCAGCTTCTAGTATTCACTTCCTAGGCTAACTCAGCTTCTTTGACAGACAGGCCATTGATGACATAATTTGGTTCTAAAACTCTCTGAAACTCAAATTTCTGGTGAGGCTTTATACTCTTCTACAGTGAAAGAACTCTTGCCCAAGACTTAGCACTGATTGAATTAACTGAAGCTTCTCTTGAAGGACTGAGCTAAGTAAAGCACTTTTCTTGTTCAACTGAAGTTATTATACCTTTGGATTGATAGGATCAAATAAAAACCCATTTGTTCTCTTTGAGCTGGTTGCTTAATTCTTGCACATAGTCTACCCATCAGTATTTCTGCTACATTCTCACATCCATGCCAAAGCATTTGGTCTTTAAAAGGTAGAAGTTTTATAATGAATTCCATATTTTAAGCATGAAAGTCACCAGGAAAGGATAGAATATTAGTTTATTTTTGATCAAACAATCTTTTGGGAATAAGAAAAACTAGTCTAGTTCCCTTTCTTGTTTTATAGATAGGTCAGTCAGGCAAAAACCATGTTTTATTCATCTCTATATCCTTTGCCAACACTGAGAGATTGCTATTACATGGCAGGACCCCAAATCAGGGAATCTCAGAGTTGACAGGGTAATTAGATGCTGTAGTGCTTTAGTGGACAAAGGATTGGACTTGGAGTAAAGAAGCCCTGGATTCATGTCCCTGGATTCACGTCTTGTGTCATAGATTCACTGGTTGTTTGACTCTGGGCAAGTCACAGCCTCTCATCTGTTTCCTTATTTGTTAAATGAGGGAGGTGGGACTCAATGATTTCTGAGGTCTGTTCCATTTCTAAGTCTATGATCCTGTGAAACATTCAATCTAAACCCTAGCTTTAAAAGGCCCAAATCAGATATTTGTTGAATGAACAAATTAATTTACTCAATATCTCCTTCTTTAAGCTATTTTGCTTCCCCTTACCATCAAATGTTCTCCCCTATCTTCCCTGGCTATCAAAATCCTATTCATCATGCAGGTTTCAAGTACCACTTTTTCTGTTCAGTTCAATTCAATAAACGTTAAGCCACTGGAGCAAACAGGCTGAATCTTTTAGTTTTTTTCAGTTTGACCACACTTTAATTTTGTTGTTTGGTTATTTCAGTTATATCTGACTCTTTGTGACCCCTTTTAGGGTTTTCTTGGCAGAGATCCTGGAGTGATTTGCCATTTCCTTCTCTAGCACCGCCCCCCCCTGGGCCCCAGCTGAGGCAAATAGGGTTAAGTGACTTACCCAAGATCACAAAAGTATCTGAGGCCAGATTTGAACTCTTAAAGATTGAGTCTTCCTAACTTCAGGCCACCCACACTCTATCTGCCTCATCACCCAGTTGCCCTCACGCTTTAAAAGACATTGACAAAGATTATATGTAGGCATGTTTTGTGTGTGCATAACTGTAACTATTAGTTGGGATCTTATTTTAATTTTGGAAAGAGCAAATGTTATTTTAATTCAATAACTCTGAAACAGAAAGTTTTATTTAAAAACAACAACAACAAAAAGTTTTCAGCGTCAACTGGGAAGGTATCAGAAGTCTTCTACACTCTAATTTCTGTTATTAACTATTTGTGTGTGTAAAAGGTTTTTGGTGCTACTCAGATCACCTAAGATCAATGCACCTACCTTGGGACCTGCTTCTAGGCCAGGCGCATGCATGGACATATTACATTGGTCTATCATGCGACTAGGAGCAACCTCTTTCCATTGCCTATGTAGCCAGAAGTTTCCGCGTCTAAATCTCCGTAACAGAATCTCTCTCTTTCTGAGCAGCAGGGCCTAGGGATGAAGGATTACTTAGAGCAAGAGTACCAGGTCATAAACTGGGGCTTGGTCTTATGTTCTTCTTAAGTCCTATGACCCCAAGAAATGGGCTTAGGCTTTTGGTTTTGTTTTGTTTGTTCTATTCAGTTCTAAGTGTAGGAAGTGTAGTCCTGGACCTGGGTGTTTGAGTATGGGGAACTTGGCACCCATGATTCTAGGCTGGATGTTGTCACTAGCCCATCAGGAAAGCTCTGAGAAGCCAGATTGCTGGAACAAAGCAAACTGAGTTAGGGGTGAGGGGGAAGGACTTGGAACTTGGAACTTGGTGGGAATAGTGCCATGTCAGAACTAAGCTGAGTTGAGAATCTAAGTCTCCTCTCCTCAGAGACTGAGGTGACATGGGGATGGTTTGGGGATTACACCTCAGGTGCTGGGGAGGAATGTTTGTATATTTTCTCTTACTATATCTTTGAAAGTGAATATTCCTTTGTAAAAGTTCTAATGTGATATAGTTGGCTGAATGCAATTGGGGTGCTTGGGTACCTTAAATTGGGAAAACACAATCAACTAGGACCTGAACCAATGGTAGAGATGAGAACCGTTTTTCTAACTCCCCAACGGTACCAGAGACCCCTGGGGGAAGGACAAATGTAACAGATTGGTCCCCAGCCAGTGGAGGAAGCCAGATAATAATTGCTACATATGCATCTTCATTTTTGTTCTTTCCCGGGGGCAATTCTTAAACCTATTGTTTGACTCGTTGGAACTTAATATGAGTTGGAGGGAAGAGCTCTTCATGTGAACAAGTTAATAATCAGTGAATATTCTGCCCTCAAAAAAATTGGGTAAGAAGCATCTCCCCAAAAGTGCAGCATGCAAGAGACATGAAGGAATCCAAGGAGACCACCCTGGTAAGGAAAGAAAAGTTCACTCTAATGGAGGATTTCAGCAATGGAGACAACGTTTCCTGAGGTTTGATTTCTATGAGTGAACACCGGATTTACTGGAAGAGCCCCTCCTGTTGGTTTGAACAAGTTCAAGTTACAAACTTGTAGTGTTCTCCCACAAATGCATCACAGAAGCATTGTGTCAGTCAGCGCTGTTTGGTCATCGTCCAAGGTGAAGTTCTAACTCCCCACCCTATAAATTACTCTCTCCTTGCCGATTCTCCCATCTCATCCCCACACTGCAGGCACTCTTCCTATGTGAAGGTCCAAAAAAGTCAGCAGGAGACGAAAGGGAGCAAATCCCAGCCTAGTGACAGGGCTTTCACATTCCAGCAAATATATGAATCACTGGATTCCAATGAGGCCCCAGAGCAAATCACACTAATAAGATTTTGCCCCAACTCCCAGCTACAGACACGTGAACAGCTGTTTTGGGCCCCTTTTGCAGTAATAAAATCTTCACTCATCACTCCAACTACTTTAAACAGAAGGCAAACTTTTCTGCTCTGCTTTCAATAGGAAAGGAAAACTGTAATCAGACTTGCCTCTGGCGATCAGGTTCTAATAAACAGCTTGAGATGAAGCTGATAATTCTGTTGCACAGAGAATAGGGGCTAGGCTGGACTTTAGAAAGTTGCATTTGGAGAAGACTTTTTAAGCATTTTCCCTCTTCAGAATCCTCATAATTAGATTTTGAGGTAGGTCTACTATGATTTTTTTTCATTTTTTTCTTTTAATACCAAGACCTTCCTATTTGCAAGGGACACATTCAGCCTCTGTCTAGTGAGCAGAGGCTGGAAACAGGAATCCCTTTTTGAAGAAAAAGTTCTGCTGCTTCCCATTGGACCAGCAATGCTCCCTTGGGTTACAGAACCTCAGGCTGTTTGGAGTTCAAAGCTCTATGGAGGGCAGCCTTGTATGTAGTGAGGGGACTAATTCAGTTAAAATGCTTTCAAAGCAGCACTATCCACAGAACTGATTCTATCATCCCTCTGCAACCACACTCATTTATTCTGAACTTAAAGGAGAATGTTAACACATGACCCTGAGTTGTCTCTTCAGGACAAGAATTCCAGTAGGTTTCCATTCCACGTTACTTCTCAGTAACCCAAAAGCACAGGAAGGTTGGAGAAGTGAATTGTGTGAGTTTGCTGTGGAAGCAAAAGACATATAGATACCTTGATGGTGATTGGTAAGGCTGGAGTTTTTTCCTTCCTTTACAGGGGCAGATGCACGTTCAGAGGCAAACTGTAAAGCATTTTGATTGAGCAAAACACACAGGAATGAAACTGAAACCACTGTCTGATCAAAGATCTGCCCTAGAAAATGCTTCACAAAACATGTAGAAAACAGGTTATTTTCCACTATAACTGGAGACATCAGATCATAACACCAGTATTTTGAGGATTTTGTCCTAATGTAGGATTAAAGGATTTACAGCTGGCAGGGACTTCAGGGCAGCTAGGTGGCACAGAGGATAGAGTGCTGGGCTTAGAATCAGGGAGACTTCTTTTCCTGAGTTCATATTTGCCCTCATATACTTTTACTAGCTGTGTGACCCTGGGCGAGTCATTTAACCCAGTTTGCCTCAGTTTCCTTATGAGCTGGAGAAGGGAATGATAAACCATTCCAGTTGCCATGAAAACCCCAAATAGGGTCACGAAGAGTCAGACACAACTGAAAAATGAATGAACAACAGAGGGATTCTAGATGTCATCTAGCGTGAACCTTTAACTTTATAGAGAAGGAACCGGGGCTCAGAGACCTTGGTGACTTGCCCGAGGCTCCTTAGGCAGGGAACATCGGCATCAAAATTCGACCCTAAGTTCTGTAGAAGCTCTAAGAACCTCTGACTTGAAAGTCATCACTCTTGCCACTTTAACACATTGATTCTCTTTTGTGTACATGAAGGGCAGAGTAATTATGTTTATTATAATAATTTTAAAAGATTTGTTCATTATCCTTTAAACCACTTTCTATGTAACTGTTAGTACTTTATATTTATTGAACATACACCTCTTTAGCCTGACATTCAAGGTTCTACCAAATTATGGTCCCAATTTACCTTTCCAACAATGTAACCTATGATCCAGACAGATTGGACTTCTGAATCTACAATATGGTCCTTGAGTATGCTTACTAGATCTAACCCCCACATTTGACTTGCTCCATGCTTACACACGAAAAAATGGCAAGGGGCTGAGCCAGGTTCTCTAATACCAAATCCTGTGCCCTTTCTCCTACACCTCACTATTATCTAAGTCTCTTACACTATAAATTGTGCCAATTTCCTTCTGTTTATATGAACTCCTTAGAAGCACGGACCATGTCTTTGAAACTCCACAACTGCTTCACATTTTTGGTACTTAATAAATGATAAATAAATGAATTTCCTCTTCAGTCACCAGTGGTGTAATAGCAAGCACCCTGGCATACCCAGGATGGCTGCTAACACAGGTTCTTTGATATGCTTTTCCAAAGGAAAGCAGCTCAAAAAGGGTTAACAATCTTACTTTAATTAAACATATATATCATTTACTTAGTTCAGGGGAAAATGTCAGCACCCTGAACTTCAGAGAAAATACAAACAGAAATTATAAGCAGACAAGAAATACAGACAGAGAAAATAACACAGTCCAACAGACCAACAGACAAGGCTTCTAGCTGTTTGACCATTACATACATACATACATATCTACATACCTACCAGAGAGAGAAGCACCAACATCTGGGTTTTCAAAGCCAGGGAGCTCAATGACTACCCAGAGTCTCATCTGGCCACATCACACATCTCTTCCCATAAGTGAGCCCCAAAGCAAAGCCTCACCTCAGAGTGTGTATGTGTATGTGTGTATCTATATACCCTTCTTCAGAGTGAGAAGAATCACATAACCTTCATGACCCACTGCCTAATTACAAAGTAACTAAAAGTGTGTGCCTTCCTGAAAAACAAGCCTCTCCTAAGCAACCTTCTCTTGTTGGGCTCCAAGTGAGGCCCTTTAAGGGGCACAGAAGATCTTCAAATTCCCTTACCATTACAAGTGGCAAGAGTGGTAAGACTTTTACATAGTCTATACTCAAAAGTCTGTGAGTAAATAGAGCCCCTCTGTTTTGGTTAGATATCTTCTTGCTTTTTTTTTTCTGTTGGCCAAGAGAGGGGATTAGTTAGATCAATGAGAGAGAATCTAGGGTACACTTATCAAAACTGCATGTGCTCATCCAGGCTGTCTAAAAAGGGAATTCATTAGTGATTTTTCTAAACCCCTGATCCTTAGTTAGATGAAAGAGATTTCCTAGACACTGTTATTCAGGAATTTAGCCTTCCATTCACAGAAGAGAGATTTCTTCAGCATCTGTGGGTATGGAGATTGTCTCATGAGTAACACAGCTTGAGACTTCAGAGATTCAGCCTTCTATTCAGTGGAAAAGTTTTTCCTGAGCAGCATGTCCTCTGGAGATAGAAGAAATTTACCTGTATATCCCCTGAAGACTGAAGAGTAATATGGTGCTGAAGTTGTAACATTGAGAACAAGGGATCAGGATCTAGCTGCCACAATGCCACCTACTATAACGAGTTCTTCAGACAGTGTAGGTCTAGTGAAGCCAAAATTGACCATAAAGCAGCTCCAAATTGTGTTTCCCTTCTGAGTCATATCCAAACCACATGCTGGTACCCCACATCTGCAAATGGGGTTTGGGAACCTTGTATCTTTAAAATTTCAGTGTATCTCTCTGAAACAAGCCTAGAGCAATCAAGTAACTTGCCAACAGTCATATAAGTAGAAAGTTTGGGAGCTGAAATGTCACCAATCACACTAACTAAGATTATATAATTATATGTTTGAGGACTGAGGAGACAAAATAATACTACAGCTGTTTTTACTAAATTGTTGAACTTTGACAAGTGGTCAATTCAACAATAGAATTAATTAGTGAATGAATGTTGTTGAATTAATATAGAAACACTATATACATCAGAAACATACAATATAATTAGTTTTGTACATGGTATAAAAGGAAAAACTAAATGATAAACATTTTCTTGTCTTAAGAATTTTAGTCTGCCAAACATTGTTCTTGTGAGCTTGTTTTCAAGTAATAATTCACTGGTTCCACTTATCTTTGTGAGTGTAGAACCCTAAATGTATATACCTAAAAAAGAATTTCTATCAAAAATTCTTCAAGTAGTCATTCAATATTTGCTTTAAAAAACCTCTGGTAAAAAGTAACTCTCTATCCCTTGAGGCAGTTTTTTTCCACTTTGGGATGGTGCTGACTCTTAGAAAGTCAATTCTAAATCTGTCTTTCTGCAACTTCTCTCCTTTGTTCCAAGTTTTGTTTTCTGGTGCCAGGCAGAACAAATGTAACCCCTCTTTTGTAAGATAAACTTTTAAATACTTGAAGAAGGCTATGATGCCCTGACTCTTCTAAGCCTTCTCTTCTCCAGGATAACCATTTTCACTTCCTGCAGTGGTCATGTGCTCTGACTTTGAGGCCCTTCCTCTTCACGGTTGTCCTCTGGATGTTCCCCAGCTTATTCTTGTCATTCCTAAAATGTATCATCCAGAACTAAGCACAATACCCTAAATATTGTCTGATCAAGGCAAGGTACAGAGGGGCTATCACTTCTTTCCTTCTGGAAACCAAACATCTCAATGCAGCCTAACATCATATTCTTTTTATTTTTATTTTTTTTGGCTGGCATACTGTTGAGTCATACTGAGTTTATAGTCAGCTCAGTCTTTTTTGTAAGAGCTGTTTGTAGTCTAACCACACCTCTCTGTCTTGTATCTGTGCAGTTGATTTTCTAAATCCAAATACTCTTATCCTATCTACTTCCCCCCCCCAAAAAAAAACCCTCTAGTGTTTTTGTTTGTTTTACAAATATTGCTATCACAAACAACCTGTTCAGAGACTTTTTGAATCTCCCTTTCAGCATCACAATTGATTCTGAGGACTAAGAGAAGGGGAATGTTCTCTTTGAAAGACTGTTTGACATTCTGAAATTCTGTATCCCCTCACTCTGTAAGTTCATTTACCATTTTTTTCAGGAACATTGGACTATGGAGACTAAAGATGCAAAATGATCTTCCAGGGATATGTTGCCTTTTAAAAGTGACATCTTATTGGAAAGGAGAGAATCCTGACTCTTTAAAAAAACATGAATGAAACCCCTACAAGTTTGTAATTCAGTCACTTTTAATTACTTCAGAAAGTTTGGGCAATAGCCTTATTTTTTCATGCCATGCTCTATGCATCCCAAAGAATATAAATATTTCAAGGAATTGGATTGGGGCATTTCACATGGAGATGAACAAGCATGTTTTGGTTCTACAGAGAGGGACATGCTCACAGTCATTATAGCCACTGCTGGAAAGGAGGAGAAGTCTTTCTCACATAATCATCAAGGTTAAGGGAGAGTCAGCATTGGCTGTTCCCCAACAAAGAGATTGCCTCCAATGAAAAAGTGTAAGCTGTGTCTTCTTGCTGCTCTTGGGTAGCTCTCCCTGGCTCAATTGCTGTCCATCTTTGGTACAATTCCCTGTCAGGCAGACCCAGTGTCAACCAGGAGTATTCTGGTCATACATTCCCTTTAACAAGGGATTAGAACACTTCCAACCCAGATCCAAAGAACATATGCCAGCTCCATGGGAAATGCTCCAATCCAATTCCTTGCTACATAGAATTGCTTTGTACCTTTTGATTCCCTGGTTCTTATGGCAAGAAATTATTTATTTAGTCCTTTTACAAGGGAAGATGTCTTAGTCCTCTAAGTCAGACATGCACTTATAAGAAAGGAGGAATGAGAGATGGCTATAGGGGTGTAACACAGTCAGAGATAGCTGGCAGTGTAGGAGGAGGAGGTCCTCTAGGAAACAAGTCACAGAATCGATCTCAGAGCCAGAAGGGATCTCAGAGACTATCTAATGTAATTACTCATTTTATGTGAGAAAACTCTCAAATAGCTACTGTCTAAACAGCCCTGTCAGTGTTCGGGAGCCCACACAAGCAAATGTGAAACAGCACTGGTGTTTCCTGAGGAAGAGGATAAAGCATTGGGACCCTATCACTTGGAGTGTGAGGAATACAGTTCCTTAGATAAGCTTCCTAGAGCATTAACTTTAATCTATTCCATTTGAGAAAAGGGAGGGAAAAAGAATTGTGGGAGTGGAGAGGAAGTAGGGATTGGCAATCTATGGGTCTGGAATGGGACAGTGGAACGATGAATAAAAGGATTGTACACGTATTGCCATAGCTCAAAGAACTCATACAGAAATCATACAGCACTCTTCTCTGTGTGGGCTCTGTAGCATGAACAGGATACAGCACAGGGTGGGCAAGAACATTTACCACTTTTTTTTTTCTAATGATCAGGTCTGTTCATTTAAAAAGAATTATCACAGATCTGGTGGAGGCCAAAGAGGAACACATGAATGTTTCTCATTTTTGGAATTGTAGCTCCTGCCCCTTTGAAAACTTCCAATTTCTCAGGACTGCATCAAATTACTAAACCATAGCAAGTCTCTGCATTCTAATCCTTTTCATGGCTTCTAGCATAACTGGCCTAAGTTCCTTCTAAGCTCTTCCACATTCGACAATCAGCCCAAAGCTACTTTCACCCACTCCTCTAATTTTTTTTTGTTGTTGTGTACATGAATGTTTTCCAGAGCTTTAACCACAGTTGCATAAATATTTTTCCTATTATAAGCCTGAAGCTGACTGTAGGGAAATAAGCTAATTTAGTGAGCCTAATTCTCTTTCGCTGTAACCATAGTCAAGCTCCCAAATAGATCCCAAAGGGAGCTCCATTCTAGTAGGAAAATTTTCAGTCCCTAGTGCAAACTTCACTAAGCAATACTACCAAGAGTGAAGGGGGGAAGGGGGGGAAATCACCGCTATTCATCAGGTTTTAACCTTTTTTTTTTTAATAAATAAAGTGGTATATGTCTTTGAACCAACTAATGATTACATCTGGGAAAGGCCCATTGAGATTTCTATAGCCCCAAATCTAGTGGGGGAAATTCAGGACCTCATTTTTGAAGGAGGTCATTGTGGAGCAAAATATATCATTTGTTATTCCAAAGGCACATGTTGTCTATCAGTTGTCTAATGAGTTCTAATTTTTGTCTTTAGGCCTCATTTGTGTCCATTAGAAACTTCTAATTAATTTCACAAAAATCTACCATTCCTCTTAAAATTGGGTGCTAATATTATATTTTTCTTTTCTCTTAAATTCAAGATTTTGAGATACCAGGGCTCTAATCAGAGATAGGTGTCTGCCTTCTTGGCCATTCAAATAAAACAATCAGAAATACAATGCAATTCAATATTTATTAGTTGCCTTCTATGCACAAAGTGCTATGCTAGATGCCAAGGAAAGATATAAAGGTTAGACAAGACAGAGTCTACCCTCAAGAATCTTATAGTCTAGTAAGAAAATAGGTTACCAGCACAGATTTCTATAACATACACTTTCATATGATAGCTATATCTAAGAGTTATCTAACCTAATTTGGTTGGTCCATTAGCTCAGAGTGGGTAGCCAATGCTTTCTCTAATTTAAATCAAGAGTCTATTAGGCTTGAAAGAGGCAGCATGATTTCATGGACAGAGCATTAGATTTGGAATTGGAAAGTCTGTATTTTGGTCTGGCTGTTGTCAGATACAGAGGCTATTATCGGGGCAGGCTGAAAAGAAGGAATATTGAGGGTATGGTGGCCTGAAGCCACAATTATTCCCTGGACTCCCTTAAGGGCATCAGGGAGCAGCTTCAGAGCTACTGTTGGTAATTTTAGAGTTTGGAACCTGGCCTGGATATAGTGAGGGAAGAAGCTTGGACAGAGAGCTAACATTTATATTTTAGTGTTTTGGAGTTCATGGGTCAGTCAGGAGAAGAATGATCTAGTAACTATATGGGATAAAGGAGTCAGTATATAGTGGATAGAAGTCTGAATTTAAGGTCTTGGAAAGAGTATGTAAATGAAGAGAGTAGTCAGCAAAAGTGTTTGGGAAAGAGAGTAAATGAGAAGCTGGTTTAGGAGAGACAGTATGTGTGGGGGTGGGGCAAGGGGTCTGGTTCCTATTCATGTGGACTGAATGCCAGCAGAGCAAACTGTGGTGAGGAGCTGTTAATCAGCCACGTCTCTGTTTCATGTGACATCTCTGAATTGGGCATTTTTTAGCTCCTTCTAGTCTGTTTTTGGAACAGGGTGTGAAGCAGTGAGGAGGAAGGAGAGGACCCCCAAGCCTAGGGTCATCCAAGAGTGTTAGGAACAGTTTTGTGATTATTATTTAATTATGACCAAGCCACTTCAATTCTCTAGACTTATTTCCTCATCTGTAAAATGGGAGTGATAATATTACTTAGACTCCCACCTACTTCACAGGGTTGCAAGGGAAAGTGCTTTATAAACTGCAAAGCCCTATCTAAATGTGAGCTATTAGTAAATCCTTGAAATCCCCTTTTGACGCCTGGAAGTCATTTTTCAATTAGACTTTTTCCTTTTCCTGTGTTGATTATCTGGCAGGGTTTATAAGCTCCCTCCACTCAGAATGATTAACTATTAAATTAGAAAAAGAAAATAAAGAAACCATGCACCATGTCTAATCCATTTCAGATGACAGTCTGCCATCCTAAAACACTGTTAGCATGAACAAGCAAGGGAGACTGATGAAAAAGGAACATTTGCCACAGTATATTGAGCCAAGAGTCCATAGAAGGCTCTTGAGGAATATTATCCATATGTAGAGATGCATCTTGAACTCTGATTTTGTTAGAAAGTAAGTTTGTTACTCATTATAAAGACCAGAAGTCTGAGTGATTCTACATAAAACATTAAATTCATTAAATTGAGAACTACTTGGGGTCAATAGGGATAGGGACTATCTCAGGACAGCTAGGTGTTATGGTGAATAGAGTGACAGGCCAAGAGTTCAAATCTGGCCTCAGACACTTACTAGCTGTGTGACCCAAGGTAAGTCACTTAACCCTATTTGCCTCAATTTCCTCATCTGTAAAATGAACTGGAGAAGAAAATGGCAAACCCCTCCAGTATCTGCCAAGAAAACCCTAATTGGGTCACAAAGAGTCAAATATGACTGAAACAACCAAACAACAACAAAAACAGGATTAGGGACTAGACCTGTGTTTCCATTGTCACAGGGATCTTCTGTTTTATAGGATACTCCCTCAATCAATACAGATCTACCAATATAGAGCTAAAACTTAAAGTTTTGTAGGTTTGTATAGAGCAGTGACGTCAAACTCATATAGAAAGAAGCCACTAAGTTGTTCATAAAAATCCCTACAGGCCACATACTGACTTAGAAAAACCATACTTGTGGAATACATCAGTACATTAAAATTAGATTGGAAGCACTTTTAGTCTGGTTCTGGCCACATCTGGGAGCACTGTAGGCCACATGTAGTCAGATGGCAGGCATGTTTGGCACTTCTGGCCTAGATCCCTAGAGATGACATGATTTGCCCATGGGCATGTAGCCAGTGCATCAGAGGCAGGACTTGAACTTGGGTCTTTCCAACTTTGAGGCATCTCTTTCCACTACCTTATCTGCCTTTCTGAAAGGGGGGACGGGGTGGGGTGGGATATGGAATAAAGAGCTATATGAATGAAACATCCTAAGCTCAACAAGTGAAATCACCCTAAATATTTACTTTCATAGTAATATTTCTACACAATGCTTCCCACTGCTGTTGACTTCAAGTCACATATGAGCTTATATTCATTATTCCATTCTTTGTTGGACTATAACCCCAAGCTGTCAAAATGCACTCACACATTTCTCTGTCCTTTCTCTCTCCCTGTCTCTCTCCCTCTCTCCTTGTATCTCTCTCTGTCTCTGTCTCTCAGACATACACACACACACACACACACACACACACCCATCATTTTTCTGTTTCTATCTGTATCTATTATGGTTACCAAAACCTCCATCATCCTTCCTACTAAAGCAATGGCAATGGCATGTTAGGCAGTATCTGATCTCAATGCTGTGATGTACTGGTGGAAAAATAATATTTTATAAAACTTTCATACCTGAGAAGTTGATTTTTTGTAAAAATGTCAATAAACAGTGTTACATATCACATCCATATAGGAGCAAACAACTAGCTTCTCTTTACCTCCTCCCCTCCTGACCTTCCCCTCCCCTGTCCCTGCCATGCCCATTCTCTATCTTGGCCCTTTTGTATTGATGGAGTGGGGAATTCGAGAGGGCCTATAGACCCAACTGAGTAGAAGGAAACCATACCACTGTTATTCCTTTACCTTCTCCTTGTTTTTATTAAAAAACATCTGAAGAACTTTCACATAGGCTAGTTCATTGTAATTCATGCTGTAATGGAAGCTTAGATGTGTTTTTTTCATTACAAGACTCACTGGACAAACCACAGGTTAAGTTTGTCAAGTTTGTGATGTCCAGTTTTGCTTATCTTTGCTTCTGTAGTTGGATTAGCTTCTTCTCTAACAGTATTTGAGGGAAGAAGTAAAGACAATTCATCCTTTATCAGGATGAGGTTGTGTATTTGATATGCCTATACATAGAGTTTAACTTCATATAATGTAGAAGTGCCAGATTTTAACCATTCTGGCTTTACTCTGATGAAGAAAGGAGAAGAATGCTTTTCTAACCATCTACTTGTATCTCATATTGCAAAGAAATCTGTTTAAGAAGGACAGGATATAATTTCTTTACAGAAATATTTGAAACTTCTCAATAGTAGTTGAGTAAGTTCTCATCAAATGGGTTGGCAATGTCCAGTTGCTGGGGCATCCAAAGCTCTTGGTAACCACTAAAGGCCCAATTCAGCTTGTGAGACATCTTCCTGAGCAGTAGCATGGTTATCTTGTGAGGCCCATAAACTAATCATTTCCATTTAGGATCTTCTAGTTGGAATTTAGAAAGGAGTGGACAATCATCTTGTTCCTAAAACACTTACAATATGTGCTTTCCATAAACTCGCCAAGTACCATATGCTTACTTCTCTGACAAACCCAAGCATTTACGCTTGTCATCACTGCAGAACCCAAGTAACCACAGGAACCTCACTAGGAATTCACGTCATGCTTTTTGTCAACCCAATTTGAGAATCAGAGCTAACTGTGCGTCTGTTCTAGAGATTTTTTAAGATACACTATCAACATAAATTTCTGGAATTTAAAATGTAAAACTCTTCAGAGTCTTAGAGCTTTCCCCAAAAGTAGGTCACTTTTCTCACTCTTTTAGGTTGCACTAAATATTGGAATAGTTTTTTTTTTTCATTTTTAGTGGGCCCCTGCATCTGAGTAACTCATAGCAAAATTAACTGACAGGCCTCGGACCTGTCAGTGAATTAGGGGGATGTGTACCCCAAGCATGTAAAAAATTCACTCAGCAGAATGGTCAGATGAGAGTAATTTGTTCCAATAGCCATGAAGGCAGCTGAAGCAGGTGTTGTGAAGCGCTTAGAGCTTGGTCAGACATCAAAGATGTCAAGATCATTTACTACATCTCAGACCAGTGCTAGTCATCTTGACTTTTGTCTTGCCAATGGACTTTGATGACTCTGGAAGAGAGAGTGAAGCTGACAACTTTGTGCAATGCTGCCTCACTTAAAGCAAATTCATGCATGAGTCAAGACATTGCCCTGTGATGTCATTGGTCCTCTTTGAAAATGAAGAAAGAACAACGAGCAATACTGAAGTCCTTTCATCTCCAAACTTTGTAAAACCATATCCGCTAAATTTAAGAAGTCTAAACTCTTCCTAATATATTGGTAAGACAGAGAGAACAATGGACCAAGTTTAGAAGACCCAGATTCTAATCTAACCCTAACTTTTAAATTAATCAGTTGTATGACCTTGAGTAAATTGCTTAATTTCTTTGGGTCTCATTTTCCTCCTTTGAAAAATGAAAGCAATGAACTGAATGATATTTAATGTTTCTTCCAACTCTAAAATTCTATGATTCTGAGAGAAAATGTTATTAATATACATAGGCAATCATCTTTCATCTTTCTTCCCAGTTTAGCAATGTTATGATGCAATGCTGTTCAGATTGCTTTTGACAGAAGTCAAGGATTCCGGAAAGCATCTCTAACATTTCCTTAGTATTAGCAATTATTATTACTTAATGTGTGTTGCCTAATGTTGAGGATATACTAGAGAAGAGTTGGCCAAAGTTCCCCCTGAATCCCAATGTGTCTCCTTAACAAGGTGTGAGATTCCCTTGATAAAATGAAAAGGGAGGAGGTCTTTATTTTGGAATTATGTTTCCTGGACATCACCCTCCACTACTTTCCTCTTCATTCCTTTAAGATATCCAGCAACTTACAACATTTAGCTTCATATCTGAAACTTCCCCCCTCTCCCCCAAAGACAAGCTTGTTGAGTAAAGGAACTATCTCATCTCTGTCTTTGTATTTCCTGGTACCTAGCACTTTACCTTACACATAATAGTCACTTAGAGAATGTTACTGAATTTAATTTGACATATGCAAGACAGAGAAATACAAATACTGACATAGGGAAAGCCACTCAGGTAACCAGATTCCTCTATAGCTGCTCTGCCACACAGAGGAATCTCCTGGCTCTGTTATTCTTCCTACTGAGCACACAGTCAGCTCTGTAGGAAGGGGGCCAATTTATAAACACTGGCCCAGAAGCATGGGTTGTGTCTGTGCTCTAATGCCCTGGCTATAGTTAGTCTGCCTCTTACGGGAAGAAAAGATGGTGCCCTCAGGTTATTAACAACAGCTGCTGTCCTCCTCCACAGATCAATTGCCCTGCCTTCCTGGTTGTGGTAGCACAGTGGATGCCAGTGGAATTTGCTGTGCTCATTTCCGTTTTGATTTTAATTAAGGAACCATGTCATAATTGTGGGAAATTTACACATGTTGTCACTGCAGACTTCTGTGGGATGAGGATGCATCTTCTTTTAATGTACTATTTTTTTTCTTTTTGATCAGATCTGTGATTTCTTTTCCATTGGGAGTTCCCAGTGAGGAATTTCCTTGGCCAATATCGATCAGCACCTTCTCTACAAGGTCTACTCTTAGAGAATTGCTTGGGGCTTTGAAAGGTAAAGACACTTACCCATGGTTACACAGCCACTTTGTGGCATATAAGCATGACTGGATTCTGGGTCTTCCTGCCTCTGGGGTAGCTCTCTCTACAGTGTGCCCTACTACCTCTCAATATAATAATATTAATAATATTTTCTATTTCTTTATTCATTTCTTTGTTCATTCATTCATTTAGTTTTTGTCTGGATCTATAATTTCATCTCAGTAGGAAACTCAAAATATAGAAATTCACTATAACAATGCAAAATAGAAACTCATGTAACTTTAAGCCTTGGATATTTTCCTGGGACACAGAGACATTGACAATTGGTAAATTGTTACACAACTAATATATATAAGAAACAGGACTTTAACCAAAGTCTGTTTTCCCTACTACAAGACCAGTATTTTTAACCATAATGCCACATAGTACCTCTGATAATTATATAGTATCATAAAGCTTGCAAAAAACTTTACAAACAGTATCTAATTTGGCTTCATAACAATCCCAAGGTAGATGTTTCAAATAGCCTTAGTCCCATTTTACAGGAGAGAGACCTTAGACTTAGAGAAGTTGAGATATTATGAGGTAATATGTTCATGTGCATATAAGTATCAAATGTCAGAGGCCAGATTTAAACCCAAGTCCAAAACCCTGTGTCATCCTGCTCCTCTATTAGGACAAAGTATAGGTGATGAGTCACACATAAAACTGATATGCCAATTTGCTATATCAAATTGATTATTTTCTGAATAACAGAAACTAGTTAGCGGAAAACAGCAAAAACTAAACATTTTCTTAAAGATTTTGTTTTGAAGAGTTAGTAGTAAAAAGCAACATTGGTTTTCAAGAAATTTTAAGTTCTTTCAGGAAAAAATGAAAAAAATGTGTATATATATATATATATATATATATATATATATATATATATATATGTATATATGTCAGTAAAATCATAGAATCACAGAAAATCAGAAATGGAAGGACCCATATGAAATCAAAGAGTTCATTTAATTTAGTCTGTACCTGAAGAAAAATTCCTCCAAATGATCATCCAGCATTTGCTTAAACAGCTTCAGTGATGAAATGTTTCCTATCTTACAAGACATCTCATTCCAACTCTGGAAACTCAAATTTTTAGAAAATCTTTCCTCATATAAACTCAAAAACTTCTTTTCTGTAGTTCCTACCTTGTGGTCCTGGTTTTACCCTCTGGGGTCAATCAAGGCAATTCAACTGCCTTTTACACAGAACAGTCTGTCATATATTTGAACTTAATGATGGTGTTTAGTTGTATACTAACCTGTGCAAGAGCCCAGTTATGCAGTTATCCATTCCACATCAGAGTGGAGGTGCGTTGGGGTACAGTGTCCCCAGGATCTAGAAAATCTGTTTAAAATGTTTCGGCCTTCTCTTTGTGCCAGAGAAGAAGTCTGAATTATTATGGTATTAAAAGATAAAATATGTTGATATTATACAATACTATACATATATTTTATGTGCATCTGAGTTTCTAATTTTTTTCTGTGTCATCTGCTGGCCTTTATGTGTCATCTGAAGCTTTTGCAACACCCCTGCCCCCAAATTCCCATTCAATTTCTTGTACCAACTCATGATATATTGCAAGAAATCAGGGGTCCGTCCTGGGCAAAGAAATGAACAGGTCTAAAACTTGGGACAGTCTCCCCAACAGTGAAGAAATGAACAAGTCTAAAACTTGGGACAGTCCCCCCAACAGTGTGAAATAAAGTCCAACTTTAATAATAAAGTTCAAATTCAAGAAATAGGGTGAAAATGAATAACCAACAACAACAAAAAAGAACCTAAACATAAAAATCTACTAGTGACAGAGAAGATCTAGACACTAACTCAGAAGACAGTGATATCAAAACAGCTACAAGCAAAGCCTCAAAGACAAATGACAATTGAACACAAGCCCAACAAGAATGTCTAGAAGAGCTAATTTTTTTTTCAAACTCAAACAAGGATGGTACGGGAAAAATTGGAAAATGAAATGAGAGTGATGCCAAAAAATATGAAAAGACAATAGCTTCTTACAAGAAGCACCAAAAATACTGAAGAAAGCAACACCTTAAAAACAGAATTGCCCAAATGGAAAAAGAGAGAAAAATTCACAGGTGAAAATATCTTCTTAAAAAAAAATCCAAATTGGCCAAACAGAATACAAGTTACCAAAGCTCAATGAAGAAAATATTGCTTAAAAATGAGAATTTGGCATGTGAAAACTAATGTCTATGAAACATCAAGAAACAATAAAAACAAAGTCAAAAGAATGAAAAACAGAAGAAAATGTGCAGTATCTCAACAGAGAAACAACTGATCTGGGAATGTAGATGTATATATGTATATACATATATGCATATGTGTATGTATGTATATACATATATATGTGTATATGTATATATGAGTTAATTTAAGAATTATTGACTTGCCCCAAAGCCATGATCAAAGACAGAACTTAGACATATTTCCAGAAGGTATAAATAAAATTTCCTTGGTATCTTAGAACTAGAGGCTAAAATAGAAATTGAAAGTATCCACTGATTACTTCCCAAAATGAAAACTCTCAGGAATATTGTAGCCAAATTCCAGAGTTCTCAAGTCAAAAAGATAATACCTCAAGCAGCCAGAAAGAAACCATTCAAATACCATGGAACAACAGTCAGGGTCACATAAAGTTTAACAGCTGCCATGTTAAAGGACCAGAAGGCTTGGAATATGATGTTCTGGAAAGCAAATAACCCAGATAGAGATTACAATCAAGAATTAACCTACCCAGCAAAACTGAGTATAATCCTTTGGCATGGGGTGGGAGAGTAGGGTAGAACTAAGATTTAATGAAATAGAGGACTTCAAAGCATTCATGATGAAAAGAGCACAGATGAATAGAAAATGTTAATTTCAAATACAAGAGTCAAGAGAGGAATAAAAAGGTAAGCATGAAAGAAAAATCATAAGGGACTGAAGGTTAAACTGCTTATATCCCTTTATGGACCTCCTAAGAACTTTATCATTATTAGGGTAATTCAAAGGAATATACATTCCAGAAAACATGGGAGTGGGTCAATTATGTTGGATTGATCTTATAAAAAAGGATGAGTGAGAAAGAGGAATGCACTGAGGGAAGGGGAAAAGGACAGGAAGAATAGGGCAGATTATTGCATACAAAAAGAGATATGCAAGGAAAAGCTTTTATAGTAGAGTGGAAAATGTCATGAGGGATCAACACTTGAATCTCACTTTCATTTGAACTGATTCAAAGAAGGAAGAATATATGATGTGTATACACACATATATGTCTATGTATGCATGTATGTATATATATACATATATGCATATATAGACAGTCAGGGTTATGTGACTTGCCCAGGGTTACATAGCCAGTGAGTGTCTGAGGTTGGATTTGAACTCAGGTCCCCTTGACTATAGGGCCAGTGCTCTATCCGCTATGCCACCTAGCTGCTCCATTTGGGGTGGGGAGGAGCAAGACTTGATCCCCAGAGAGAAATCTTTATTGTCTAAGATATAACTCAACTTGGCAGTTACAGTGGAGTACATAGAGAGAATTGGAATAGCTAGGGTGGGGAGGAGTGTGATGTGGTGGACAAGTCAGGATCTTTATCATCAAGCCCCTTCCCTGCCTCTTCCCACAAAAGAAGAAAGCCGAACTACTGTCTCAAAAATGAAAAAAAGATGAATGCATCATCAATGAAGATAAAACTAAAGTCATTATTAGAAGTTATTTTGCCTAAATATTTGCAAATAAAACAAAAAGTGAAATTGGTGAAGTTACAGAAACACAAACTTCTCAGATTAATAGATGAAATAAAATACTTAAAAAACATACCTTAGAAAAAAATTGAACAAATCACTAATGAGCTCCCTAAGGAAAAAAAATCTCTGTGACCAGATAGATCCAGAAGTTAATTCTACCAAATGTTTAAGGAACAATTAATCAAAATACTATATAAATTATTTCAGAAAAGTGGCAAGGAAGAATTTCTACTAAATTTCTTTTCTAACACAAATATGATTTTGATACCTAAACTAGGGAGAGCAAAAACAGAGAAAGAAAACTGTAGGTCAATTTCCTAAATGACTATTGAGGCAAAAATGTTAAACAAAATATTAGCAAGAAGATTATAGCACTATATCACAAAGATCATACACTATGACCACGTGAGATTTGTACCAGGAATGCAAGGCTGGTTCAATATTAGGAAAACTATAATCTTACTTGATCATATCAATAAGAAAAACAACAAAAGTCATATTTATATCATTAGATGCAAAAAAACCCCTTTTGACAAATATAATACCAATTTCTATTAAAAAGACTAGAAAGCATAGGAATAAATGGAACCTTTCTTAAAATGATAAGTAATCTATCTAAAACCAAGAGCAAGCATCATCTGCAATGGGATAAACTAGAAGCCTTCCCAATAAGATTAAGGGTGAAGCAAGTATGTCTATTATCATCACTATTACCTAATACTGTATCAGAAATGCTAGCTATAGCAATAAGAAAGAAAAAAAAAAGAAATTTAAAGAATAAAACTAGGTAATGAGGAAACAAAACCAGCACTCTTTAAAGATGATATGGTAGTATACTTACAGAACCCTAGAGAATCGATTGAAAAACTAGTTGAAAAAAATACAAGTTTAGCAAAGTTGTAGACCATAAACTCAGATAAATTATCAGCATTTCTATATATTATGAACAAAACCCAGCAAGAAGAGATAGAAAGAGAAAATCAATTTAAAACAACTACAGACATTATAAAGTACTTGGAAGTATACCTGCCAAGACAAACCCAGGGACTATATGAACACATTTACAAAATACTCTTTGTACAAATAAAGACAAATCTAAACAATTGGAGAAATATTAATTGCTCCCAGGTAGGGTATAGTAACAATATTATTGTTATTATATTATAACAGTATAATAAACATGACAGTTCTACCTAAATTAATGTACTTATTCAGAGCCACATGAATCAAAGACTCAATAATTATTTTATAAAGTTAGATAAAGTCATAACAAAATTGATCTAAATGAAGAAAAGGTCAAGAATGTCAAGAGAACAATGAAAAAAAGTGTGAAGGAAGGTAGCCTGACTGTACCAGATTTAGAACTAAGCAATCATCAAAAAAAAAAAAATCCAGTACAAGCTAAGAAATTAAGTGAAGGATCAGAGAATAGATTAGGTACACAATACACAGTAGTAAATGACCATAGTATTCTAATGTTTAATTGGTACACAAATCTAATCTTTAGGGGCAAGAACTTACCATTTGGCAAAAATTTTTCGGAAAGTTATAAAGCAGTTTGGTAAAAACTAGGAACAGACCAACATATCACACCATATAACAAGATATGATCAAAATGAGTATATGATTTTACATAAAGAGTGATAAGACAAATCAAGGGAGCATGGAAAATTTTACCTGTCATATCTATGGATAAGGGAAGAATTTATGACCAAATAAGAGAGAGAGAGAGCATTAGGGGATGTAAAATGGGTAATTTTGATTACATTAAATTATGAAGGTTTTGCAAAAATAAAACCAATGCAACTAAGATTAGAAGAAAAGCAGGAAACTAGCCAAAAAATTTACAGCAAGGTTCTCTGATAAAAACCTTATATATACAGAACAGAGTCAATTTTATAAGAATATGAGTCATTCCCCAACTGACAAATGGTCAAAGGATATAAACAAGCAATTTTTAGAAGAAAGCAAAGCTATCAATAGTCACATGAAAAAAATGCTTCTGAATCACCACTGATTAGAGAAAAGCAAATTAAAATAATTCCTGTGATATCACTTTATTTTATTAGATTGGCTATTATGACAGAAAAAAAGTGACAAATGTTGGAGGGGATATGGAAAAATATGTACACTGAAAGTACTGTTGTTGGGATTGCGAATTAGTCTAACCATTCTTTAGAACAATATGGAGCTATGCAAAAAGGACTATAAAACACCACACTCAAACATGGCGGAGTAAAGGCAGGGATTCATCTGAGCTCTCTGCCAAGCCCCTCCAAATATGTTTAAAAAAATCACTCAAAACAAATACTAGAGTAGAAGAACTCACAAAAAGATGGAAAAAAACAAATTTCCAGCCCAAAACAACTTGAAAGGTGGGCAGGAAAGGTCTCTTGCACCAGGGTGAGAGAGGAGCTCAGTCTAGTGCAGGCTGCACCAGTACAGAATGGGCCCCAGCAAACCCAGAGCAGGCCTCAGAATGACTGAATCAGTGGTAGCAGTAGCTGTTTCAAGACCTCTCAGTCCACAGACATGAAAGACAACTCAGAAGGTCAGCATGAAAGGTCTGTTGCTCCTGGGTGAGAGTGGAGTGCAGTGTAGCACAGGCCACACCAGCATGGCCCCAGAAAACCAGGAGCAGGCTTTGGGAGTGATTAGATCAGCAGTGGCAGTGGCTCAGCCTACAGAGGGTAAGGGGGTTGAACAACTGGTCAGAAAGAGATTACAAAGATCTTTTTGCTAGCACTGATGCAGAACTCTGTTGCTTTGTCCATACTCTAATTTGGGTCACAGTCCTGGGTGGCAGTCCCAGGGTGAAGAGGAGGACTAGCATTGCAGAGCTTATAGCCACAGGTGTGTGTGTGTGTGTGTGTGTGTGTGTGTGTGTGTGTGTGTGTGTGTGTATGTGAGAGATCCTTCTCACAGTTCTAGACAGAAAAGCGTGCTTGTGGTTGCTGTCAGACAAGAGCACAGGCTAAGAGAATAATAAATACCTCTCCTTGGAAGGAGGGAAACTTACAGGTCCCTAGAAGTATCTCTGAAAACAGCTGCACAAGACCCCTGAAGCTTAGGATGGTGTGCCCTCCACCCTGGAAGCAGAGACCTACTTTAACAAACAGTTAAAAATCAAATAATAAGCTGTGAAAATGAGCAAACAATGGGAAAAATGGGAAAAACTCTGACTCTAGAAAGTTATCATAATGACAAGAAAGATCAAAACATACCCTCAGAAGATAACAAAGTCAAAGCTCCTACAGCCAAAGCCTCCAAGAAAAATAGGAATTGGTCTCAGGACATGGAAGGGCTCAAAAAGGATTTTGAAAACCACATAAAAGAGGTAGAGGAAACATTGGGAAGAGAAATGAGAGTGATGCAACAAAATCATGAAAAACAAGTCAACAACTCGGTAAATACTAAAGAAAATAATGCCTTAAAAACAGACACAGCCAAATGGTAACAGAGGTCCAAAGAGTTAACGAGGAGAAGAATGCCTTAAAAAGCTGAATTGGCCTAATGGAAAAGGAGGTCCAAAAGCTCACTGAAGAAAATAATTCCTTAAAATTTAGAACGGAGGAAATGGAAGCTAATGATTTCATGAGAAATCAAGAAACAATAAAACAAAACCAAAAGAATGAAAAACTAGAAGACAATGTGAAATATCTCACTGGAAAAACAACTGACCTAGAAAACAGATCCAGGAGAGATAATTTTAAAATTATTGGACTGTCTGAAAGCCATGATTAAAAAAAAAAAAGCTTAGACATGTTTTTTTCAAGAAATTATCAAAGAAAATTTCCCTGATATTATAGAAGTAGAAGGTGAAATAGAAATTGAAAGAATACATTGATCACTTCCTGAAAGAGGAAATGAAAACTCCCAGGAATATTATAGCCAAATTCCAGAGTTCCCAGGTCAAGGAGAAAATATTGCAAGTATCCAGAAAGAAATAATTCAAGTATAGTGGAACCACAGTCAGGATAACACAAGATTTAGCATTTTCTACATTAAAAGATCAGAAGGCTTGGAAGATGATATTCTGGAAGGGAAAGAAGCTAGGATTACATGGGGGCAGCTAGGTGGCACAGTGAATAGTGCACCAGCCCTGGAGTCAGTAGGACTGGAGTTCAAATCTGCTCTCAGACACAACACTTACTAGCTGTGTGACCTTGGGGCAAGTCACTTAATCCCACTTGCCCTGCCTTCCCCCTCCAAAAAAGCAAAAAAAAAAAAATAGAAGCAGTAGCAGCAGCAGCAGCAGCAGCAGCAGCAGTAGCAGCTAGGATTACAATCGTGAATCACCTACCCAGCATAACTGAATATTATTATTTGGCGGAAAAAAATGGATATTCAATGAGATAGAGGACTTTCAAGCATTCTTGATGAACAGACATGAGTATTAGGGTAGTTAGAAAAAATATATATAGACAGAGGGCACAGATGTGATTTGAATATAAAGAGATGACATGTAAAAAATAAAATTAAGTGGAGAGAGGAATGCATTGGGAGAAAGAGAAAGGGAGAGGTAGAATGGGATAAATTATCTCACATAAAAGAGGCAAGAAAAAACACAGTAGAAGGAAAGAGGAGAAAGGTGAGGAGGGTTTTGTGAACCTTACTGTCTTCAGAACTGGTTTGAAGAGGGAATAACATACACATGCAATTGAGTATAGAAATCTATCTTACCCTACAGGAAAGTAGGAGGGGAAGGGGATAAGACAAGGGGGAGGTGATAGAAGGGAGGGTAGATGGGAGGGTAGTCAGAAGCAAAACACTTTTGAGGGGGGAGAGGATAAAAGGAGAGAGAAAATAGAATAAAAGGTGGGAGGGGAATAGGATGGAGGGAGATACAGTTCTCATGGTTTTTTCCTCTTGTTCTGATTCTTCCTTCACAGCATGACTAATGCGGAAGTATATCTAACAGGATTGTGCATGTATAGCCTATATCAGATGGCATGCCATCTTGGGGAAGTGGAGGGGAGAGAGGGGGAAAAAACTTTGGAACTCAAAATCTTTTAAAAGGGAATGTTGAAAACTATCTTTACATATAATTGCAAAAAATAAAATACTACTAAAAATAGAAATAGATAAATAAAATAAAATGCAA
Source organism: Pseudochirops cupreus (assembly GCA_028627135.1). Lineage (NCBI taxonomy): Eukaryota > Metazoa > Chordata > Mammalia > Diprotodontia > Pseudocheiridae > Pseudochirops > Pseudochirops cupreus. Next base: position 483,308,795 of record CM053580.1, read on the forward strand.
TATTAGCAATATGAACCAAACCAAATAAAACAAAACAAAAACTCCATATGCTTTTACTCAGCAATACCACTCCCCAAATAGGGAGAAGAAGAGATAAAAGGACCTATATGTGCAAAAATATTTATGGTGTGTCTTTTTGTGGTGACAAGGAATTGGAAACTGAGAGGATGCCCATCTGCTTGGGAACGGCTTAACAAATTGTGGTATAGGATGGTGATGGAATGCTATTGTAGTATAAGAAAAGACAGGATGATTTCAGAAAAACCCAAGAAGACTTAAATGAACTCATACAAAATGAAGTGAGCAGAACTAGGAGAACACTGGAAACAGTAACAGCAATGATGTAACAATTATCAACTGTGAAAGACTTAACTACTCTGATCAAGTCAATGATCCAAGACGATTTCAAAGGACTCATGATGGAAAATGCTATGTACCTCCAGAGAAAAAATTTATAAACCCAGAGTGTAGATTGAAGCATACCTTTTTCAATTTCTTTTTGTTTCTTGCTTTTTGTTTTGTTTTTTCTTTTTGTAATTTGGCTAATATGGAAATATGTTTTGCATGACTTCACATGTGTAATTTATACCATGTTAATTTCTCAATGTTTGGGGTATGGGCAGATGGGAGAGAATCTAGGACTCAATATATTTTTTTTAAAGTATGCTACAAAATCATTAATTTCTAAGAAAAAAATTTTAAAAGAAAAGAAAACTTCTAGGAAGTCCAGTGTCTTCTTTCTTACTTCATTTGCATGTGCTCATGAGATACTTTGGCTAAGTTGGATTCCTCACCATATTTTCTCAAGGTTCAGTTTCTCCTCTACTGCTTTCCCCATTTCTTGGTAGGGCAATAATATTCAGAATGTTCAGTCTTAGCTCTGTAAGGTTTTTTAAATGAACTTGTGCTCTAAATTGGCTCCCTTGTATTTCCGCTTAATGAGGTTGTTTCTACATTCTTGTAGCCTCTGCATTGTAGAGGATGTTTCATATTAGTTAAATTTATAGTCAGTGTCTTTATTTTTGTCATTTTCCCTTATTCTTGAATCAAAAATTACTTCAATTGCATTGGATAGGAGCTATTAAAATCACAAACAATATCATCTCATTTATGTCCCTTCTTTTAGTCTGATATTTACCTTGATCTTGTTCTTATTTATTGATAATATTAATATATGCAGATGGCTAATGATTGTCATATCTATAAACAGTCATTTTTTGTTTTTTTAATGTATAGTTACTTAAATTTGTGTGTCCTTTGTGATGCTCCCACTCATCTTCTACAGTAATTTCTTCTTGAGTAAACTATCAATGATATACAGGCTTCTGAATAGACTAAAAATATTTATTTTTTTCATCTCTTGGTCCTATATTGTTTTTTTTTTTCCAAATAATGCTCACTTCCACATTGAAGCCATCAAGAATACACTTGCACTTGCATGGAATCACAGTCTCACCTATGAGGGTACTTCCTCCAGTGGCTCAAATCACAGGCTTTCCTTCCCTTCTCATCATGAATGACTCCTGCCCAAGTCCTTTCACCTACTGGGTAGTATTAAGTGTTGAATTCTTTGATTTTGGCAACTGAAGGGGAGGGAAAAAAACAAAAAAAACAAAAATAGGTAGCTAGTTGGCATAGGGGATAACGTATTGGATCTTGAATCAGGAAAGACTGAGTTAAAATCCAGCCTCAGATGCTTATCAGCATCTGTGTGACCCTTAGACAGTCACTTAATCTCTATTCTGTATTTCCTCTACTGTAAAATGGAGATGATAATAGCACCTACCTCAAAAAGTCGTTGTGAGGCTCATATGAGATAATACTTGTAAACTATGTATCACAGAGCCTTATAGTCAATCGATATCAATCAATAAATGTTTTTAAAAGCTTACTATTTGCTAGGCAGTGTGCTAAGTGCTGGGGGTGCAAAATGAGGCAAAGGGCAGCCCCTTGTTATGGGAATCTGAAGATCTTCCCGGCCCCTAGGCCCTTTGATAGGCTTAAGTGGCTCTGAGAATCTTCCCTAATTTGAAAGTATACTCTGCCACCTAATAGGCTGAATGTGATCACATGGAGCCTGTGGTGGGAGGCTTGTTTTTCAGGAATGCCCACACCTTGTTACTTTGTGACTGGGCAGTGGGTCAAGAGGGCTGTGACATTTTCTGACCAAAGAAAAGGCTATTAATACCCTGATGTGAGGTTTTGCTTTGGGGCTCACATGGGGAAGAGTTGTGTGATTTGGCCAGATGAGACTCTGGGAAGTCTTTGAGCTCCCTCCATCCATCCCCCCCCACCTCCCTTTGAAAAACCCAGATGTTGGTGCTTCCCTCTCTGGTAACTGACTAGGTGTGGATGTAATGGTCAGATGGTTAGAAGCCCGTCTGCTGATCTGTTTCTCTGTCTGCTTGTAACTTCTGTTTGCATTTTGTGAAGTTCAGGGTCCTGACTTTTTCCCCTGAACTAGGTAAATGATATTTGTTTGATTGATTAAAGTAAGACTGTTAACCCATTTTGAGTTGCTTTCCTTTAGAAAAGCAGATCTAAGAACCTGTGCTAGCAGCCACCCTGGGTATGCTAGGGTGCTTGCTGATACATCCCTGCCCATAAGGACCTAACAGTCTAATGGGGAGACAATATACAAACAAATATACATAAAGCAATCTATATACAGGATTAATAAGAAAAAATTATCAGAGGGAAGACACTGGAATTAAGAGGGATTGGGGAAGGCTTCCCGTAGAAGGTAGAATTTTAGTTGGGACTTAAAGGAAGCCAGAGAAGTCAGCAGTCAGAGCAGAGGAGGGAGAACATTCCAGGCATAGGGGACAGCCCAAGAAAATGTTTAGAGCTCAGAGATGAAGTGTCTTGTTTGTAGAACAGCCAGGAGACAATGTCATTGGATCAAAGAGTACATTTTGGGGAGTAAGGCGTAAGAACACTGGAAAGGCAGAAAGGGGCTAGGTTATGAAGATCTTTTAATACCAAAGGGATCATTTCTTATTTGCTTCTGGAGGTGATAGGAAGCCACTGAAGTATGTTGAATGGGAGTTGAGGGGTGACATGACATAGTAGGCACATAATAAATGCTTGTTTCCTTCCTTCTTAATCTGTCTGCCTCAGTTTCCTCATCTGTAAAATGCAGATAATAGCAACACCTCCCTCCCGGGTTGTTAGAAAGATAAAATGAGATATTTGTAAAGTTCTTTATGATCTTTAAAATATAGAATGTTAGCTATGAACATTTTAATATAACTTTCTATCACGTGCAACCCTGTTTCACTTCTGACAGGCATCTGTGTGTGAGAGATGGGATGTGTTTGCAATGAATCTCACAATTTTAAAATCTATAAGCATTAATTCAATTGTTAGCACTCTAATGTGAGATTCTTGTTCAATGATCACTGTTTACATACTACCATTACTAGAGGAAGTGAGCCATACTGATATTGACATTTTGGCTATAAATGAAAACAATTTGAAAACTCCTTCATTAAAATGGGAATATGATTGAAAAAGTAAATCAAGGAGTAGGCAGATATAGTTTCTTTGTGTGCTCATAGGCAACAAGAAACATGGGTTCATGGAATACTGTGAATGCCACAGTGGAAAAGAAAGGGGCTGCACAAGACTGAGGTCATATTTATTTCCTTTATATGAGTCACTGTGATCTTCCAAAATAGTATTATCTAGTAGTCATGCCAGTAAAATGTAAACTTTTGAGGTCTATGACTGTTATGTTTTCATCTATGTTTTTCTATTACCTAGCTCAGTGCCTTCCTTTGTGATAAGAACTTAATAAATGTTTATTTAATTGAATATAATTAAGCTCTGCATACTTATATAGGCTGGTCCTCAGTTGACAAATATTCTCTCACCTGGCCCATAATTTAAGCCTGTCTAATGAGTGGCACATGCAGAGTTTCCACTCTGGATATCTAGCCTTTGAAAACTCCAGTTCATCTCTATGAAACTTCTGTGTAGTACCTTTGTGGAGGAGACTACTAATAGTGTAAATCATCAGTAAAAGGTTTAATAACAATATCATATCTATTAGAAGGATCTGGAAAAATTATTTTATAGAATTTAATATAGAGTGAGTATAGTGCATGGAAATTAATTAGAAAAAAAGGCATGAAAGGCAAACAGGTCAACAGCAAGCAGATAATTTTACACTACAGTGGTATTTTCTGATTTGTTCTGAAAGTCCACTACTTTAAAAAAAAGTATTGATTTACTTTTGGTATTGGAAGCAACATGTTGAAGTGTAAAGAATACTGTGGTTGGAATCGGTAGATCTTGTTTGTATTCTGGATCTGTATCCCCTTGGGCGATTACCTAAACTTTTAAAGTTTCAGTTTTCTCAACTGTAAAATGATGGGGCTGGATCAGATAATCTCCAAGGTCCCTTCTAGTTCTAAATCCTATCTACAAAAGAGAAGTTTAATCTAACTTAATACTTTCTTATAACTTCAGGTAATTATTTCTATTCATTCATTGCAGTTTATATGTTCACTTAAGTATTACAGTAAACTTTGATAGATAATATTAAATCATTCTGTCTGAAATATCTTTGATTACATGCCATTAAGGATCTCATTATCTTGATATTTAAGGCTTTTAAAAATTGATTTTATTAAGAGACTGAGAATTCCACTGAAATGAATTTTACAGATTTGGTTTTAAGTAATGAGGAAGAAATGTAATCTTATAAATAGGGCAATTTTCATTCATTGTGTAATTATTCAATTTATAAAATCATGGCCATCATCCAAACTTCACTATGTATTTACCAGCCATCAAATGAAAATTAATAATGATTTGTACAATTTCCCTTGGAAAAATCTTGTAAGCATTCATGCCTGCCACTGCTTTGATTCAGGTTACTCTTGCTTCCTTCACCTCTTTGTTTGAATTATCTTTACCTGTGGTGACCCCAAAAAACCAAAAACAAGTCACTTTTTCTAGTCCTCTTTCCTTCTTTTAGGACATTTTGTCAGTTACTCTCAGCTAAGTTAGTTCTTCTTAGGGACAATATTCTTGCCTCCTCCTTAAAGAATATGACTATTAATCTATAAATCTTATCTTTTTCATATTATGTGGACTTTTAATGATGATTAAGTTTCTTTTTAAACTGAATGTGCACTTAAGGGCTCATCTCTGATTTTCTTTGAAGTAATGAGTGAAAATTTGTGACATTTCTGAATATCCATCTTTTCCAGGAGGAAGGACTTTGCAGGACATTACTTTGTAGAGCTGAGTATCCTTCTTCTTGTTGTTGTTTGCTAGGTTATTCCAGCAATTTCCTTGATTTGTCATTCACAAGTAATCCTGTGTTATTCAAATGAGTATTTCTTCATGGGTCAACCATCTATATACTTGATCTGGAGCTCTATTATGACTTTTTTTTTGGTAGAGTTAAATTGGAATCCTTTTCTGTGAATTCTCATGATTTGCATTTTGTTCTCTTTGTCCTGTACCTTTAATCAATTTTCTTTTACAATTTCCTGAAATATAATGGAATATGAGGTGTCTCTGCATGTAACAAGGCTATTCAATTTGGCTCTCAGGGAGGCAAGAATAGATACATTTTTAGTGTCTCCCCCTCATACCCTGTTGCATAGGATATTGGTTCCTGCTAGGAAGAGAAGCAGGAACTTGGGGCCAGAATTAATCTACTTTATTCAAAGAGAAGAGATAATGGCCTGGAATTCTATCTCTCTGCTCCCTTACATATTATTAATCTAGGTAATATAGTTTTCAGATTCAGTCTAAACTCCTGATTGTTATTTATAATGAGGAAAGGGGTCCAAATATTTATATCTAATACCTAGTGACTCCCTTCCCATAAAATACCAGTTCCACAATGAACACACATAACAAATAGCAAATTAATTCATTTATCCAAGGTGAAAGAAAATAGAAATCAGAAATATATATATATATATATATATATATATATATATATACGTATATATGTATATATTTATGCATGTATGTATGTGTGTAGGTATGTATGTATGTATATATGGTTATGCACAGTTTTATAGTTCCTTTGGTATAGTTCCATATTACTCTACAGAATGGTTGGATCAGCTCATAATGTCACCTTTAATCTTTGAGATTTCCAATTTGGTGTGCAATTGGTGATTTTTACTTTGCTCTTTTTCTAGTTTTTTTTAAAAATTATATATTCATTCATTGATCTACTCTCTATTCTATTGAGGTAATCATTTAAAGATATAAATTTTCCTATGGTTACCACTTTCCTCTGATTACTATAAGTCTTAGTACATTGACTCATTATTATCATTCTCTTTAATGAAATTGTTTCTATAATTTGTTTTTTGACCTACTCATTCTTTAAGATTGGGTTATTTAGTTACCAATTAATTTTTAATCTGTATTTCCATGGTCC
>CM053580.1:483315709-483331831 GCA_028627135.1 Pseudochirops cupreus
GGAAGGAAGGGCAGAGGGAAGGAAGGAAGGAAGGAAGGAGTGAAGGAAGGAAGGGAGGAGGGAAGGAAGGAAGGAAGGAAGGAGGGAAGGAGGGAAGGAAGGAAGTAGGGAAGGAATGAGGGAAGGAAGGAAGGAAGGAGGGAAGGAGGGAAAAAAGGAAGGAAGAGAGGGAGGGAGAGGAAGGAAGGAAGGAGGGGGAAAGGTAAGGAGAGGAAAGGACAGGAGTAGATATATAGGTTGGTGAACTTGATTCCAATTCTTATCAAAATCCTAGAATACATTACTAAATGTTTGGCAAATTAACATATTTAGAAAAAGAATATGTGGTCACAAGAATCAATATGCTTTCATTAAGGGTGACTAATTAGTGCATTGGATAGAGCACCAGGCCTGGAGTTAGGATGACCTGAGTTCAAATCCAGCTTCAGACACTTATTGGGCAAGTCACTTAACCCTGTTTGTCTTAGTTCCTTATCTGCAAAATGAGCTAAAGAGGATAATGGCAGATGATTCCAGTATCTTTGTCAAGAAAACCTCAAATGGGGTCACAAAGAGTCAGACATAACTGAAATGACCAAACAACACCAAATACCTTGACTGAGAAAAGGGCATGGCAGATGAAACTCATTTTCTTTTTTGATGCTTGCTAATCTGGTAGATAAGAGGAATAATATAAGTATTGTGTATCTAGTTCTTATCAAAATATTTAGTAAAGTCTCTTGCACTGTACTTGTGGAGAAGTTGGAGAGCTTTGGATGGACAATAGTACAAGTGTTTTAACTATGGACCAAGGAGCGCTCCAATAAAAATGCAGTTTATGCTCCTGTATCATACTTTTATCACTGACTTCAATAAAGGCATGCATGGCATCCCTACCAGATTTGTAAATGATATAAGACTGGGATGGATATACAAAATGTAAGATGACATAATACAAAACAATAACAATTCTTAATATAGGTACAAACATTGGGATAAACTGAATCAGATGAAAGTTAAAAGGGAAAAATGTAAAGTCTTAGCCTTGGATTAAAAAAAATTACCTTGGACAATCTAAACTAGATGAGAAATGACAAGTCTGAAGTTCTTCTGAAAATATCTGAGAATTTTAGTAAATTTTTATCTCAATACAAATTTAAAGTCTGAACTGAACAACCAAAAAATTTAACAGGACCATATCAAGAAAATCATGGTCAGACAGCCTCCTGCTGCAGCAGTCTTGCGATACTCTGGTCTGATGAAATCAATCATTCAACATTTACTGAATACCTACCATGTGTCAGACACTCTGCTAAGTGCTCAGGACAGAAAGAGGCAAAGACAGTCTCTATTTTCAAGAAGGTTACAGTCTAATATCTAGAGTTTCCTGTTCTGATCTCTTTGCTACATTGTAGGAAAAACATTGATAAGCTGGATATTATCCAGGTCAGGGAAACCAGGCTTATGAAAGACCTCAAAAATCATGCTGCATGAAGATCAATTGAGGGAATCTGCCTCTTTATCAACTGCCTATTGAGCATCTCCAATTGAATGTTCTACAGATATTTCAAGCCCAATATGTCCAAAACAAAACTTGTTATCTATACCATCCCCCAAACCCATACCTCTTCCTTGCTTGCCTATTCCTGTTGACATCACCATTCTTCCAGTTTCCCAGGTTCATAACCTCAGAATTATCCAAGACTCCTTCCTTTTTCTCATCCCTCACCTCCAATAAGGTGACAAGTCTTGTTGACACTACTTCACTGGCATCCATCTGTTGCCTTTTCTCCACTCAAATATTCACCATTATTAATTGTATAGATCAAGAACTCTTTGCCTCTTGTCAAGATTATTGCAGGAGCCTCCTAACTGATCTCCCAACTTCTAGGCTCTCCCCTCTCTAAAACATCCTCCACACAACTGCAAAAGTGATATTCCTAAATGCTGAAGTCTGACCATGTCCCCTCATTGTCGAAGAAGCTTCAATGGCTGCCACTTGGCCCGAGCATAAAATATAGACTCCTCTCTTCCATATTTATAGCTAAACGTTGGCTCTAGGCTACCTCCCAGGCTTACTGCATGTTAATTTCCTTCATGAAATTTATATTCAAGCTTGATGTATTTCGTTCTTATTTTCCATTACACAATACTCAAATTACAAATACTCAGATCTCTGTACTATTGCACAGATATCACGTGCCTAGAGTGCATTGCCTCCTTATTTCTGACTTACAGAGTCATTGTTTTTCTTGTTGCTCAGTTGTTCCAGTCATGTCTAACTCTTTGTGAATCACTGGCTTCTGTAAAAGCTTAGTTATTTTCTCCTCTTACAGGGAGCTGTCCTTCTACTTCTCACATTTGCTTGTGTCCAACTCCCAGAAATACACACGTGTATACACACATTTTCCATATATGGGTAATGCACTGCCCCTCACCACCCCCAAACTTAATAAACTCCTTGATGACTTGGGCAATTTTGTTTTTGTATCCCTAATGCCTAGCTCAATCTGAAGCACATAGCAGTCTACGAATGAATAAATGGAATGAGGATACTTTGCTTGAAGAAGAGAAGACTTAGGGAAATGTTCAGGCTATCTAAGAATCCAAAGGGTTACAATGTGGAAACATTATTATTTTACATATTCTCTATGGCCTTGAAGGAAAGAATGGGGCACAATGACTGAAGTGGCAAAGAGTTAAAGTTGAAGCTTGATATAAGAAAACAACAACAAAGTATGCAAGAATGACGTGGATTGTATTAGAATAAAAAAAAATAATACTAATAGAATTCATGTAACCTTTTAATGTATTTTATATCATATATAGGGTATATATTTTATCTCATTGGATCCTCACACACTACCCCATAAGGCGGCTTCTATTATCAGCTCCATTTATAAAGGAGGAAACTGAGTTCCAGAGAGATTAAGTGACATGCTCCGTGCCACACAGTTAAAAAATATCCAGGCAGGAAATGAACTCAAGTCTTCCTCATTGCAAGTTTAGAGGTAGGAGTTTTCAGTCCAACACTGGAAGTCCGCTTGTCAGGTAGGTTGTAGAGGTAACTCTTGTCTAGGTTTTGGTTAACTGAGTTGCCCTTTGAGGTTTCTTTCAGCTCCGATACCTTTTGATGTAATTAGAAATAATAAAGCTCAGGTTTTTTAAAAATGAAGAAATTAGGGGGAAACTTGTTTTATCTGTGTTAATGTACACTAGTCAGATTTTTTTTTCAAATTTTCGGGAAAAAAGAAAGAAAATTTCTGTTCCTCCCACACATCTCCCAAGTTTTTGCAATCAGAGCTCCATATCTTTTCTATGTCCTGAGCATCATTTCTTGTATGAACTACAAGTCTCTTATAAAAATAGAAAAAGTGTTAGCTAAAGTATTTCTTATCCATTGCATTTAGTTTCTAATAATTAATAATAACAATAATAATAAAAGAGTAGTAAGTCTTATGGGGCCTGCCAACACATTCTAGCTGGGCTGTATTGCTCCCACAGACAAGCATTAAGTTGTCTAGCTGAGATGTCTCATAATCGCACGAGCATTCCTAGAGGTGTGTGTGCTCCAAAAATTACAAAAAGCTTCCAAAAATGCACCAGAAAGTGATCTGCCAAAAGGGGTGACTCAATAAAGCAAATGCATGGGAAGTCTGCATACCAAACCAGAACCCCACCAATAATGAGAGAACATTTACATAGGATTAAAAATGTTTCCCTTTCTCCTCAGGGAACAGGTAGCTTAGCTATCAAATATGTCAAACAGGGCTTTACTTCGAGAAATTAAGATCTCAACTCCATTTGATTAATCCTCTTATTCTATGATTTCAAAATTAACTTTACCAATAAAAGGACTGCAGAACTGGGCCCCTTAATTGACTATACTGTAACCACACAAAGAAATGATTATTTTTCTTTAAGTGACCTAGTTATAAAACCCCATGAATTAGGAAACACCTATTCTGCTACTCATTTAGATTAGTGAAAACGAATCCATATTACTTTTGTGCCGTAATAATTCATTGAAAATGTGGTATAGGAGATTGAGAACTGAATTTGGAGTCAACAGATCTGAGTTTGAATCCTGACTCTGGTCACCTATGGGACTTTGAGTAACTCACTTCATCTCTGTGTATCTCAGTTTCTGCATCTGTAAAATGGGGATGCGAGACTAGATGACCTTCTGAAGTTCTTCCAGATCTAAACCTATGCTCCATGATCCCATTTTCCATGAATTTGATCTTGGAAGAACAACACAATTTCAAGGAAAAAGACATCCTCAATAATGAAAGACAAAAAAGAAGACAAGAACAATCATTTTTCCTTGCATTTCAAACCAGTATATAAAATATTTCTTAAAATGAAATCCAAAGATTATGTTTAATATGCCCCATAGAATAGACTTTTGAAAATGTCTTTTTTAAAGGATATTTCATACAATTCAGACCTTAAAGAGACCAATTAGGGGCAGCTAGGTGGTGCAGTGAATAGAGCACTGGCCCTGGAGTCAGGATGACCTGAGTTCAAATGTGGCCTCAGACACTTAATACAAAACTAGCTGTGTGACCTTGGGCAAGTCACTGAACCCCAATTGCCCTATGTTCCCCCCTCCAAAAAGCAAAATTAAATTAAATTTTAAAAAAAGAGACCAACTATTCCAAGTCCTGCATTTTACAGATGAGGAGACTGAGGTGCAGAGACATTAAAACTTCCCAAAGTTCATAGAAGTAAAAAATAGAAAAGCTAAGATCCAAGCCTAGGTTCTTCGATCTCTAATTCAGTTCATTTACTATATTGTCACATTATTTCTTCTGCTTAGCTAAAAACTTTTGGTCTAAACAGGAATGAATGAATAAATGAATGAATGAAAAATCATTTATAAAGTGCTTACTGTGTGCAAATTACAGTCATCCGTACTGCCAAGGAGCTGAGATTTTAATAGGGGAAGGCTATAGGTATAGGATGTTTCAGTGACTAGTTAGATGGAAAGGTCCTATGATTCTTATGATCCCACTAAAGCATATAGTCATGCATCTTTTTAATGCCATATCCACTGATGAAACCATCTATCTCTGACATTTGATTTTTTCAAGAACTTTGATAGTGAGACTTTTTATTTTTTCCTTGGTTCTTCAGTAGCTGTGGTACTGAGGAGGTAAGGGCCTGTAGCACCCTCAAAAGGAACTGGCAGGCCACACCAGAGGGGCTACTTCCTAGGAAGATGGCTTCAGGTGTTGGCAGGTGTTGATATCAGTGGCGGTAAAAAAGGTGAAATGATTGCTTCCCTCAATGATGTCTGTGGGCCTCAGATTGGAAGCAAGACTGGTTTTCCCAGGACTGTTGTATTAGGGTTAGACACAATAGTATCCCATTAAATTAAAAGCTTATAAATGTGAATGATCATTATTTATCTGGATAAGAATGCTTTAATAGTTCTGCTATTCTGGAGAGTGTTGCTTTTGTAACTCAGGACCCCAGCATCCCAAGACATGGGGCTTACAAGGAACAGGTTCAGTCCTGGGGCTGGCATTAAGGTCAGCTTCTTCCTTTGTATCATTGACCTTGGAGTTGCTCTAGGAAAATCTTCTAGCATACACATGGTGTGATTCATTCTCACTTTCGACAAAAGCGAGTAAAAGGTTCTCCTGCTCCTATATGAGCATGAAAGTTAGTGAATGTATAATGGGTAAGAGCCCTTATTTTACTCTAAAGAAAATGGTAGAGGTAAAAAGGTCTTGCGATAGCCCATCAAACAGTACATGAAGCCACTTAACGATCCTATTAACTTCATCACTCTCCAGAATAGAACTGAATTTGTGATTGCTATTAGGTCCACACCCTGACCTAGTGAAATCTAGAGAAATCCCTTTTTCTCACAGGGTCATATAATCTTTTCAGGACCTGTATCACCATCTAGTTCAGACTTCCCCTAGAAAATAGACAGACTTCAAAATATGCTAAAAAAAAAAAAAAAAAGCAAAAGTAATCCCTTTCCCGTGAAACTTGCACTGAATTCCAACCAGGACACTATAAAAGAAAAATCTAGATTATCTTTTTTTTTCCCTCTCCAATGAGCACTTGGCTTTGCTCTCTGATAGAAAGATGGAAAAGAACCGTGTGAATTATCCTTTTCTTCTCTCTAAAGAGTGCAGAAAGTCTAATCCCAGAATTTATGGACTCTTGACAAGTTTGCTTCTACTATATGCTTCTGCAGAAATCTCTCAGTATTCTAGTAACAAACATCTCTTGGGCTGAAGAAGTCCACTATCAGATCTCTAGTCTTAATCTGTGCTCAGAAAAGGAAACAGAAAAGAACAAAATGCAGGAAGCACTTGAGGTTTAAAATTTCCTCTCAGACCATCTAGGAAAGCATATGCAGATTAACATGTTTCTAACACAGATTGCACTGTTTCCTGGAAAAAGAAAACTGAACATGGACACCATTCTCTCCTGGTTCTCCTCCTGCCTATTAGACAGCTCCTCCTTCTCAGTCTCCTTTGCTGGATTCTCGTTCAAGTCATGCCAACTTACCATGGGTGTCCCACAAGGCTCTGTCCTAGGTCCTCTTCTCCAATCCCTCAGGCTCACAACCTGTGTGTATCATCCTTGACTTCTTAAATCGCTCATCTCCCACATGCAATTTATTGCCAAAGTCTATCGATTTTACCTTCTCAACATCTCTAGAATACACCCCCTTCTCTCCTCAGACACCATCACTACTCAGGTACAGACCTTCATCACCTCATACCTGGACTATTGAAAAAGCTTGCTGGTGGGTCTGCCTGCCTCAACTCTCTCCCTTGATTGCAATCTCTCTTCCATTCATTCACCAAAGTGATTTTCCTAAAGCACAAATTTATCCATGTCACTTCCTCCCCACTCCCACCTCCAAGGCTACTCAATAAACTCCAGTGGCTTCCTATTGCCTGCAGGATCAAGTACAGAAACACTATATTTGGCATTCAAAGTCTTCCATAACCAAGCCCTCTCCTACCTTTCCAATCTTCTTACATCTTACTTCCCACCACATACTCTTTAATTCAGGAACACTGATCTATTTGCTATCCCATGATCAAGATAGTCCATCTCTGGAGTCTGGGAATTTTCTTTGGCTGACCCCACTTTCTGAAATACTGCCTCTGCTCATCTCTGCCTATTGGCTTCTCTCAAATCCTGAGTAAAATCTCATTTTCTAAAAGAAGTCTTCTAATTCCTCTTAATTATAGTGCCTCCCCTCTCTTATTCCTATTTATTCAATATATAATTTGTTTGCTTGCTGTCTCTTCCACTAGATTTTAAGCTCCTTGAGGGCAGGATCTTTTGCCTCTTTTTGTATCCTCAGCACTTAGTACAGTATTTGGCACATAGTAGGTGCTTATAAATGTTTATTTACTGAGACAACTCATACCTGAAAAAGAATTCCTAGTACAACAAACCAGACAAGTTGTCAGCTACTTTTGCCGAAATATGTCCAAAGATGGGGAATTCCTTACTTACCAAGACTCATTTCACTTTGGCATAGCTCTAATTATTGGAATGCTATTCCTTACATTAATTGCCTCTTTGTTACTTCTACTTATTACTTCTAGTTTTTCCACTTGGGGAGAGAATGAGCAAAATCTAACCAATTTTCCATACAATAACCTTTCAAGTATCAAAGAAAGCTATCAGTTTGAGTTTTCTCTTCCCAGAACTGCCAACCTATCCTAGTACATTAAGAACCCTCATCATCTCCAGATTATTAATATTGTTCCTAATCGAGAGAATAAATGGAAGCAGGGTTAGATTTAAATTTGTGGACTCAAAGATCACTGCAGTCTGCAACTGCAGCTATGAAATTTAAAGATGCTTGCTACTTGGAAGGAAGGCTATGGCAAGTCTGGACAGCATACTAAAAGCAGAGATACCACCTTGCCAACGAGGTCTGTATAGTCAAAGCTATGGTTTTTCCAGCAGCAATGTATGGCTGTGAGAGTTGGACTACAAAGAAAGCTTAGTGCTACAGAATTGATGCTTTTGTTTTGTGGTGCTGAAAAAGACTTTTGAGAGTCCTTTGGACAGCAAGGAGTTCAAATCAGTTAACACTTAGAGAAATTAATCCAGCTATTCACTGAAAGGTTAAATACTGTGGGTGAAACAATACTTTGGCCATATATTGAGAAGACAGAACTCATTGGAAAAGACCCTGATGTTGGGAAAGTTTGAAGACAGAAGGAGAAAGAGCCAGCAAAAGATGAAATGGATAGATAGTGTCACAGAAGCAACCAACATAAGCTTGGACAGATTTGGGGAGATAGTGGAGGACAGAAGGGCTTACTTAGCATGCTATGGTTGTTGGGGCAAAGAAGAGTTGCATATGACTGAATGACTGAAGAACAACCTGGAGGTCTCAGGACTATACAATGTTTCAAATTTCATGTGACTAGGGCAAAGTATAATAGGATCATCATATCTGTAGTCCTGGAAGATATGCCCCCTCTTAATGCAGCCCAGGATTCCATTAGTTTCTTCTGGATGTCATATCACTCTGAAGACATATTGGGCTTTTAAAAAGTGACCTGTGATTTCACATGTATAAGGAACTCCCAGAGGAGAAACTTTCTCTACTAAGGCAAAATAACACATGCTCTGCTATTTATAGGCTTAGATAATTGTCTGGTGCACTGAAAAGTTAAGTGACTTGCCCAGGGTTCCACAGCTACTATATGCTACATGTAGAACTTGAACCCAGATCTTCCTCACTTGGAGGCCAGCTCACTAAATCCAATGCTAGCTACTTCCCTCTTGGCTTCACCATCTACCAAAACCTTCAGAGCTTTCTCATACAAACTATTATCTAGCCATACTTGATTCCCATTTTATATTTGTGAAAATAGATTTCTTTAATAAAAGAAAAAAATTGACAATAAAGACAATTGGTCAAAGGCTTTGGTTAGAAGGCAAATTATGGGATTTCAGAGAATTTGAGATTAGGAAGGGGCCATCTTGTCCAATCACTAGCCAAATAGAATTTACCACTATATCATGACACTCTTGTTCAAAAGAAATAGAAACCAATGGCAATCTGCAGGCAGAATCTCATTTTAAAAAACAAAATATCTTTTTATGACCTTTCCTAGCTGTGTAAAGTTGGGAAAGTTGCTTTATATCTCTGATCCTCAGTTTCTCCATCTATAAAATTGATATGAATACATACATATGCACATGTATAGAATATAGTCTTTTTTCAAAGTTTTAATTGCAAACTACTCCTTTGTGATTTATATAATAGTATATTTATAGTAGTATTTATATAACACTTTAAAGTTTGCAAAGCACTTTAAAATATTCTCATTTTATCCTCACAGCAAAGTAACCTTTGGAAGCAAATGCTGTTATGCTCAACATTTTATAGATGAGGAAACTGATGTAGACTGAAGTTAAGCAATTTGCCCAGGGTCTTGCAGCAACTAAAGCTTCTGAAGCTGGATTCCAACTCAAGTATTTTTAACTCCAGCAGTCTATACACTGCACTATCTGAATACAGACCTGTTCTCCTGGAAGAAAATTTCTGTGACTGTATAAAATATTTTATTCATGACAAATATAAACATGAATGAATTTGCTAGTCAAAGATGCTTCTTTGTAATCTTGTTCAAAGAATAACGCTACACTTAGAATCACCTTTTTAGGTGATTTTTGGTAAATAAATAATAATAATAATTATTATTAATTATTAATTATTATTAATTATATATTATTATTAATTGTTAATATTTTAATATTAATATATTATATATTAATAATTAATTATTATTAATTATTATTAATTAATTATTATTATATTATTATTAATTATTATTAATTATTTATTCTCAGAAATTATTTGTATCCCAAATAGGCTACAAATAGTTTCACATATAGGACAAATAGGTCATATTCCCACTAATGACCCAAATTCTCAAAACCAACTTCAAATCCACTGCAAGCTACTTTTTAAGCACATAGGCCACAAGTACCAGAATCTTGAGGCTTTCTGTCAGAAGGCTATTCATCTTATAGAAAGAATTTTTCGCCATCCTAATTCTCTGATTAACAAAACTCTCAAGAGAATACATACATGCACATATACACACATATATGTTTGCATTTATACATAATATATCTATAAAATATACATACATGCCTATATGTATGCACACACACACAAACACAAACACACATACACACACACACACACACACACACACACACACACACACACACACACACTTCTAAACCAGCCATGTATATACAAAGGTTTGGTTTCAAGGTCATCATGGTACTCTGAGCCAGCTGACTCTCCAAGGGAGTAAGCCATGATATCATGGCTGCCAAAGGTCAGATATATTGAGATGTCCTGGTATAGCTGCAAAGCAAGCCTGCCATTATCTTGGTTTTCTCTTGGAATCTATCTTGCCCCTTTTGTCTCACCATCTGCCCACCCAGAGTTGTAGACAAAGAGGAGAGGGTTCAAGAATGCTCCATTCACTAGTGGATTAACGTAAAATGTAAAAAAAACCGGGTTCTAATGTGAATTTCTTAAACATGACAATTGACCAAGGTTCTGATTCTCGTAAGAATGATAAGGGTATAAGGCTTAGTAATGATAATTTAAAACAGTGCCAAGGTCAGTTTTGTAGGAGAATGGACATAAAGAATGCAGATTTCTACAAGATTCTGTGATGCATTGCTGAAGATGGCTGGAACAAACACCCCAAAGACCAGAGAAGTTCCATCAGATGATGTCTCTCTCTATCCCTCTCCTGGTCACCACCCCCCCCCCCAGCTATTTGAGAAGAAACTTCTGAACCTTAAGGAGACAATTGATCATCTATTATTATTTTCTTTGGGGTCTTTGTATCTGTACTCATAAAGGGCACTGCCCCCTTGTAATTTGTCCATGCATTGATCCTACTTAAAGGGGAGATGGATGAGGCAAAGAATTCATGAGATAGAAGTATGGAAGCAAAACTCTTACTAAAAAGAAGAGGAGGGAATTGTAAGAGGGGATATTATGGTATCTTGTTTTGCTCCCACAAAAGTTATTGGAAAATAATCAATAGCTGTGGGGAAGCTCCCTTATCTTATTTCACTAAAACCAGGGCCTTCCAGGAACTATGACAATGGCCAGAGGGAAATAGAAAGATGAAGGGTATGGCAAACAGTTTAGACCTTAGAAGAGGTCACGTCAGGTCAGGTCTCAAGTATCCTCACTACCATCCCTATGTAAATCTGCATATAATCTGCATATATAGAGGGAATGTAGGGAAATAAAATGAGGAATTTGAGGAATTTGACTAACCCTAAGTCTACCAGGAAGGATAGAACTGTAGAATGTCACTCCTGCTTCTGTTATCAGTATGGGTGTGTTCTTAGTGAGCACCGTGGAAGCTGGAAGCATAATAAACAGCTTTCTCTACACATTAAAAAAAAAATACTCCATTCACAAATCAGTCAGTTCCAGGCAAAATAGCTAAGTTTGATATGCCCCATGCCATTTTTTATACCTCCCTCTACTTCAAGGAGCCATGTCAACCCCAAAACTGTTTGCTTATCAACTATGTAGGCCATTACATTGTCAGGATGTTTTTAAAATTTCCTATTCCATTGAGATCCGCCACCAGCTAAAACACTCTTTCTTTTCTTGGGTTATGAACATTTTAGAAGTGCCTTCCAGAGATAATGCATCTACCGTTGTTACCTAACAAGAGATGAGAATTCCAGAGCAATAAAGAAGAAAAAAATTAATACCACAATAAATCTTTAGGACAGATATTCTGGGGAATGGGCAGGAGCTCTGTTACAACACTTCTCAAGCCTCACAAGTATCTACACAGTCCACCACCTCCAAGCAAGGCCAGACCTGGCTCACTCTGTGATGCCCCACTCCATTGCACTTTTGCCTTGTTTTAAATTCTATCAGATTTTACATTTGCAGCGTTTATGTATAGCGTCCCTAAATTTTCACACACATTTCTTTTATTTTTCCTTCCAGTTTTATGTGTGTATGTCCCATTTTTATAACAAGATTGTTACCTTGAATCAGTCATATTTGATTTCCTTTTAATTTTTTAAAACCTAAGTATCTAGTACAAGTTTGGTAAGTACGAGAGAGAACAAAAGGAAGGAAGGAAGGAAAGAAAGAAAGAAAGAAGGAAGGAAGGAAGGAAGGAGGTAGGAAGGAAAGAAAGAAAGAAGGAAGGAAGAAAGGAGGTAGGAAGGAAAGAAGGAAGGAAGGAAAGAAGGAAAGAGGGAAGGAGGGAGGAAGGGAGGAAAAAAGGAAGGAAGGAGGGAAGGAAGGAGGAAGAAAGGAAGGAAGGAAGGAAGGAAGGAAAGAAAGGATGGAGGGGAAGAAAGGAAGAGAGGTACAGGGGAAGGGAGGAAGGGAAGGTGAGAGGAAGAAAGAATGGCCTCACATTACAAATGAAAAGATATTTGGTGAAGGATAAAGTATTTAGTCAATAGCCTGGAGTGGTTATTAATTATCACCTGGTTTAATTCCTATTGCCTTCTCTACTAATGTAATAGAGCTTCTGGTAAGTTAGCTGTGATAGGAAAATATCAGATTACTCAAATTAAACAAACTTTTCCATAATTAAATATTATACTCCATTGTTCGGATAACAAAATTGAAATAATTTCCACCATCTCATATTCTTAGTAGATAATGTCATTGGACTAGAATGATGTGACCACATGATAATAGGCTCTTGGTGCCAAAGTCAAGTTATATACTGTTTATTTTCGAAGCAGTTCATTACACTGACTTTGTTTTTTCCATTACTGAGTGATTGATGCAGCTTTAAAGGTGACCAACAAAAATTTTATCCAAAAAAAAATGATCTAACAATGGGGTTATGTGTGGCATGACTTACATACCAAAAGAGGTTTAGATTATAGCAGCTAGTATTCATTGTGAAATTAACTGTTAACAATCTTTCAGCAAAATTTTGCTCTGTAAATCTCATCTGTTTTCATAGAAACTGTTCATTAGAAGTTGCAGAGATTAACACGACAAAAGGCACTGAGAGTTACCAGAAAGGGCTTAGTCAAATCAAGTCAAGTCAAGTCAACAAGCATTTATTAAGTATTTGTTATATGCCAAGCACTGTGCTAAGCACTTGGCATACAAATACGAGCAGAAAGAAAGTCATTGCCCTCAGAAAGCTTACACTCTAAAGGGGGAAGACCCTGCATAAAAGCAAGCTCTCAGGGTTGGAGCTGAGAGGAGAAAGAAGAAGAGATCAAGGCAGCAAGTGTAGAAGTTGGGGGGAGTAAGCAGTGCAACATGGAAAGAAATGAAGACATGGCCAGCTACCTCCTCCAAAACGGAGGTTCCAGGAGGAAGTATTCAATAAGAGAGAGATGGCAAAGGGGTGAAGGAAAATGCCAGTGTGTGAAATTCAGGATGGTGTGAATTTCAAGTGTAAAGACTTTTCTGGGCAATTGTAGAAAAAGTTCAGGAGGTCAGGGGTCCAACCTGGAGGGACTTAAGATATCCCCTATGTATGGAGGAAAAGAAGAATTTTTCAGTGACCTACATAATGTACATGTTTGTCCTTCCTATATCATCCAGTTAATAACAGCTAATTGTGCACAAAATATAGAACAAACTGATCTTCCTTGGATAGAATGTAAGCTCCATGAGAGTCCAAATTGTTTTATTTTTGTCTTAGCAACTCTGTGACACAATTGTTTGGGGACCAGATCTGTCATTTCATTGGTATAAGGACCTTCCCATGATGAAATTCCCTTTGTTAATGCAAGTTAGCAATGGATATACAACTTAAGAATCTGAAAGGGTGGTCTGGAAAGTCTAGAAGTTAAGTGACTCACCTAGCATTACATAGCCAGTATATATCAAGTGAGGGACTTAAACCCAGGTCTTCCTGATTCCCAGACCAGGTCCCTCTACTCTTCCATGCTGCTGAGCATGTAGTCTGGGACTGATAGATTCTAGGCCTCCATGTTACTTCCTGGACTCTTTCAAGCCATGCTACTTACACTCTATCTAACCTTCTCTTCATCTTCATCTTCATCCACCTCTTAATGAAACCTTGGATTCTGCCCCTGGAACAACCATGATATCTGGACCAGGTGAGATTATGCCTTATCTTTCTAGGAATCAAACAAATCCCCATTCCCTTGCTTTCCAGTTTCCTTTTATGTATTAATTTCTCCTTTTAGAGTGTGAGGACAAGGATTTTCTTGCTTTCTTGCATGGGAATTTTCAGCACTTATCAACATGCCTGATCCATAGTAAGGGCTTAACAAATAATAAAGATAAAATAATAAATCATTGTTGTCATTTGTGCTTATTGATTGATATAAAAGAAGGTAAAAGGGCTAGGCTAAGGATATCCCTACTCTCTAGGTTATCAGGGGGCAGTGAAAAGACAATAGAAGAAGAGTTTCAAAATGAAAACAAAGAAGAAAAGGGATATAAAAGGACAGAAAAGAAATCCTGGCTTGTATGGAGATGTTGTAGGTTGGGAAGATGTGAGACTGAAAAAGAAACATTTCAAGCTGAGTAAGAGGTATGAGGGTCTTCCCATAGAGCAAGTCACTGTACCTCCTGGGGAGGAACAGCTGCCTGTGTTCCAAGAAATGTTGATCCACAAGAAGCAACAAAAGAGAACTGACCTCTAAGAATCAGGAGAAGAAGGGGCCATTGGTGGTAGTAAATGATTCTCTGTTAGATTTTCTGGCAGAGTAAGTGCATAATAAATGTTTTTTTATTAATTGGTTGCAGGTGTTTTGAACTTCCTATCGACAACTAGAAGGAAAGTCATCTGTCTTCCCAAGGCGTACATAGGCTCAGGGACATGAAGGAGAGCCTTCCAACATTTGTCAAACTTGATAACTTCTACCCATTTCTGGTGATTCACATGGACACAAATAATACTAGAAGAAGGGACCTAGAAAATATTACTGAGATCAAGAAGTCTTGGAAAAGTAACAAGATTTTAGGTGAATGTGTAATATTTTCATTATTTTAACACTTAAAGGCAAGAGCTTCCAAAAAAATCAGTTTTTGGGAAATGAATAGAAGGACAGGATGATGGTATCTGAGAAAAGGATGTGGATGGCATAATAAGTAAGTATAGCGAACTCTTGGCTAAAGGATAGAGTGTGAAAGCTGATAAAATTGTATTTGGCTGGAGTGCTACAATTGGATTAGGACAATTTCAACTGAAAGAGAAGGAGAGGGAGAAAACTGGCTGTATATCGATCAATCTAATTGTCATAGACAGAAGCAGGAGCAAGTACAAATTTGGGAGAAAGCAGTAGAAATGTTCAGAAATTCATAGGAGACAAAATCCTGGACTGCATACCAATATACTCATGGCTCCAGATGTTTACATGAGAATATACATATGCGTGTATATATGTATGTATGTGTAAGTATACACACAAACAAAGGTAAATTCAACTCCATTGTGACTCAGTAGGATGGAATTTAGGGCTACAATATGTGGAATGGGATTCATTCCATTTAAAAGGAATAGAATAGATAAAAGATATAACTGAATGGCATTATATACTATGAATATATACTCACATCTGCAACTCCAGTAACTGGGGTGGGGAGGAAACAAGGCAGAGAACATTTCAGTAAAGAGAGAATGAAACAGAAAAATATCCAGAGGAATATAATGAGACATTGAAGTGCCTAGAGTTCATGCCAAATGAGAATCAGGTGAAGGAACTTAATATGTTTAGCCTGGCAAAGAGATTTAGAAGGGATAGCATAGCTGTCTTGAAATATTTGAAGACCTGAGAGAGAGAGAGAGAGAGAGAGAGAGAGAGAGAGAGAGGGAGAGAGAAAGTGTTCATTAGGTTCCAGAGAACAGAACTGGGGATAATGTGTGCATGTGACAGAGGCAAATTTAGACTTAAAGGAATTAACTTCCCAAGAGTCAGAACTATCAAAAAGTTAATGCACTGCTTTGGGGAGACATTGGTGTTCCTTCTTGAGAGGTCTTTGACCAAATACTGGATGACTACTAGTTGCAAAGAGTTTTATTTTTCAGGTATAGTTTGACCTAAATGGCCACTAAGGAACCTCTCAACAGAAATTTCTTCTAAATTGGTTGTGGTTTCATTTTGCTCAGTATT
>CM053580.1:483331931-483347130 GCA_028627135.1 Pseudochirops cupreus
ATTAAAACTTCTAAGGTACCTATTTAGAATTTCCTTTTCTAAATAATTTTATCATTATTTTATAGTGCCTTCGCTGTTTGCCTATTTCTGTTGTACCTCACTTTTAGAAATATTCATTCCTACAGGAGACAGAGAGGATAGGAGAATTGATCCATCATAGTAATTTCCCTTTCTCCCAGATTGTGAAGTTCATTACCACACCTTGCTTTCCTCATGATCATTTTTCTTATTTCCTATGAAATTTTTTCTTTTAGTCTATGTTCTCCCACTTTTCTAGGTGTCAGTTACTCCCAGGAACCCTGATTTCCTTTCTTCTGAAATGGGATGTTAGCTATGGAGGCTCAATGCTTTCTCAGAGGTTGTTGTTGTTCATCCTCCATTTTCAAATAGGACCACCATTGACATCACAGGTAATGTTTTGGCTTGCACGTGAATTGGATTTAAGTGAGGCAAAATTGCACAGTTATTAGCCTCACCTTTTGTTCCTGAGTCATCAAAGTCCAGTGGTACAACAAAAGACAAGATGACAGTCAATGGCCTAGGATGCAGTAGATGACCTTGGTTTCTTCAATGCCTTACCAAGATATAAGTGCTCCATAGCACCTGTTTAGGCTGTCTTCATGGCTATTGGAATAAATTGCTCTCATCTGCCTACTCCACCAGGGGAAGTATTCACATGCTTGGGGTATATATCGTCCTAATTTACTGACAGCTTTGAAGCCTGTCAGTTACCTTCAACCTGGTTTAGAGACTATCCATAGGGATGATTTATCTGGGTGGAGCTATTGCACATGCTACAGTTTCTTAGAGGCACAAGTGAAAGTTGGGTAAAGGTAGATAAGCAACCTTGAAAAGAGCTCAGCAAGCCCTTACACCTTCCCTGAACATGTACCATTTCTTCCTTTCTTTCTTCATTTCAATCCCTCTCTTTAGCACCTCACCCATTCTCCTATAGCTCTCCCTTCTCCCTCAGAGAAAACAGGACTTATTTTCCCTTCATTGTTAAATATTGATTTGAATAAAGTACATCACAATACACACCTCGCATCCAGGGTTGTTGTGAGGATAAAATAAGATATTTGTAAATCACTTACAACAATGCCTGGCACATAGTAACTGCCATACAAATGCTTTTTCCTTCCCTTGGGCATGCCACATTCTCTCTCTGCCCTATCTTCTTTCCTCTCCTCTTTTTACATACCATCCCATTCTAAAGGGTGGTCTCACAAAATAACATGAATTCACCTGTAGGTGGAGTACTGGGTGGTGTAGTCCATGCTTTGGAACAATGCTTTAACCTTCACTAATTCTGTTTGATTTCGACTTTCACTCTTGTCTCCTTTTAGAAAGAAATCTATAGGATTAACGATGATGGTGATGGTGGTGGTGGTGGTGGTGGTGGTGATGGTGATGATGACAAAAACAACAAAACACAATAGAGGGGCTATTAGGAGATTTCTTTCTAAAACACTAGTAACTGGTGTCAGGGCTTGCTGAGCTCTTTTCAAGGTTGCTTATCCACCTTCACCAAACTTTCACTTGTGGCTTTTTGGTATTTGTTATCATGGATGAGTTTTTCCTATTCTGTAGAATATTTCTACTTTCTAGGACATAAATTCTGTTTTCATTAATAATATTAGTTCCTGAACCTTTCAGAAACATCCTGATGTGTGTGGTTCTGTCCTTTTCATAACCCAGAAGGACACCTGCCTTATCAAGTGTCAAAACATCTTCCTCTATTTGGAATATTTATTCAGATGTTGATTCATTTTCCTTTTTCTTGAAATTTAATACAATATTTACCTTACAAATTTTATTTTATTTTATTTTTACTCATTTTCAGCATCTGGACATCATCTTCCTTTTTGTTATGAATATCTTCCTTATTGGTTTTTCTACCTGTACTCAGGTTCTTTGAGTTTTCTTCTTATGATCTTTGGTAATTTCAATATTTCTTCCTACATACCCCTATCACTCACTTTTTTACTCCTTCCTCTTTGATAGTAGTTTTGCCAGGAACTTGACCCCAAAACCTCCCCAAATGGTGGAATTCACATTTCACCAACCTCAAAATCTGCCACAAGTGACTTTGGGGGATGAGGGCAAACTAGCCTCAGCTCAATACCAGTTCCCTTTTCTTCAAACCTAGTGGGGCCCTTCAAACACTCTGGCATCCTTTCCCAGTTCTCTGATGGAACACTATTGCAGTATGCCACCACAATGTCTTTCCATTACAACCAGGGCAAGTTTCTAGATTTCTGTGGTGAATTTTCCTCTAGATTTCTAAGACAGTTAGGTGGTACAGTGAGTGCTGGACCTAGAGTAAAAAAGATGCAATTTTAAATATACTTCAGACACTTACTAAATGTGTGACCTTAGACAAGTCACTTAACCTCTATTTGCCTCAGTTTCCTCAACTGTAAAATGGGCATGACAGCAACACCTAGCATCCAGGGTTGTTGTGAGGATAAAATAAGATATTTGTAAATCACTTACAACAATGCCTGGTACATAGTAACTGCCATACAAATGCTTATTCCCTTCCCTTGGGCATGCCACATTCTCTCTCTGGACCTCAGCATCCTCATCTGTAAAATGAAGTGGTTGGATTACAAGTCATACATTATTGACGTATGATTCTATGTTCCTTCTAGTTAAAAATCTATCATTCAAAATTCACCAAAGGGGGGGTCACTCATTCTTCTGACAATGTAAGACTATGAACAGAGCATATAGACTAGCCAGTGGTAATCCTTTGCTCTCAGTGTAAGCTAAACCCAATTGTCCTTTCTGCTCATAATTTCTACAAAGGTTGACAACCTTTACATAGATTTTCTTTCATAATTTTGTGTTTGGATTATGTTATAATCCATTCATACCCACTATGAATTTCTGCATTGTCTTTGGGTAATCCTCAATTTCAGATCCTTAGACATTGTAGGGTTCTATGCCTTGAACACTTATAATTACAACGGGAAAATAGTAGTATTAAAAAGATGGGCCTTTGTTTCAGGGAGAAGCATGAGGTCAGAAAAAGACCTTTGCCATTTTCCAGGTATAATGCAACCTGCCCAATCAATTCTGGACCTAATTCACTGTCAATTTGCAAATCTATTCATTATGTGTTGGGGCGTGTGTGTGTGTGAATGAAGACTGGTTATTCTCCAAACTATAGTATGCCCTTGAATTATATAACTTATAGACCCCATCTACCCAGATAGAAAAATAATAATTAAAAGTTGCATAATTAATCTTTGTACCTCTCTGCAATAAAAGTTTTTAAACATGGAAATGAATATACTCATATATGTATATATACTCGTATATATATATATATATATATATATATATGCCCTCATGTATACACATACATGCAAATATATAGAAATATGTACACATATAAATGCATATATGTGTGAAGGTAAATATTTTATACACACAAGTATTTATATATTCGTGTGTGTGTATATATACCTACACAGATAGATGAAGTCTATTGTTGTACATTCAACTGTATACCACAGTCTGGAGAATAAACATTCTTCATTTAGCTGATTTTTCCTCAAGGAGAGTAACCCTGCAGAGTGCTTATGTATCTCATTTATTAGACTCTACAGTGTTCTAGGACTTAAGACAATATTAGTTCAATATCAGCTTCAAACAAGAGCACAAGGTGGTCCCCTCAATCCACACCGAATGCTACCTCAACTTAAACTGCTTATTGCATAGGGACAACATATTAACAATGTGAAATGAATGTGCCAAGTAGACTTATCTAAAGACCCCAAATATTTCATGTGGAGGGAATCAATGACAGCTAGCTGGCAGCATTATCTAGATGAAATGCAGTATTTGTTATGAGGAATCTTGGGTCAAATTTCCATTGCAGCCTCTGATTTATTGAATGACATTGCACAAATCAAACAACCTAGCATTTTCACTCTAGAAATATGCCCTTAGCATATTCCCTGCCCCCATCCTCTCCAACTCCTAGCTCATTTGTTGTCACAGGAAGATATGAGAATAAATGTGATCACGTAGCCATTTCATATTGCTACCCTGCCAACGACTGATGTATCTACGAAATTGCTTTTAGCCTCATGAAGAAAAGTATGCATTCTTCGGATTTGCATTTGGAGAGTCCCGAGATGATGGAAATGCTACACCTATATAGCTGAAAAGACAATTGGGTGGCCTGGACATATGTTCAAATTCTTCTATTGTTTGTGGTTATAGTGTCTGTTTTCAGGGACTGTTATTTACAACTCTACATTCCAGGTTTTTTGATGGCTTAAGATGAGCAATCTTATTTCTGAAGGCCACATATCATGTTCATTCATGTGCAACATTGTTTTCCATAGTACAGAGAAGTGGACTATAGTAGCATAAGTTCTATTATCAAGGAATCATGGAATTTGAAGGTATCTCAGTTCAAATCATATCTGATCAAGAATTATCTTGAAGATACCCCTTTCAAGTTATTCTATCTTCCTGAAGACCTATAGTGAAGATAATGAGAGTATTTTGGGCTTCCTGGCTTAGAATGAGTATCAATGGTAACTGTTTCTCTTTGGAACACAGACCCTGAGTATCTTCTCCCAGTTTGATTTTTTTTTTCTAATTAAAGGGGCCATCCCTTGACTCACTTCTTAAAGTTGTTTATTCACTGAATGGGCATTACTTCACTGTGAGTATCTGAAAAAACCTTAGCCTAAATGGGCAGGGGTCTCCCATTGCATCCTGGGTCATCTCTGGTCATCCTGATGAATATCTGGTCACTGAATCCAGATAGCTCTGGAGGAGAAAGTGAGGCCAGTGACCTTGCACAGCCCTCCCTCATTCCAATCAAAGTCAGCTGCAAGTCATGTCATTTCCCTGATGCCATGGTCCTCAAACACACAAGAGTGAAGAGGAACCCACTATCTCTTAAGGAATCCCATTAGACTTTTGACAATTTTGAGTTTTTCCTTCTATCAAATAGAGAGAAGCACTGTATAGTGTAAAGAATGCTGAATTTAGATCCAAGACATGAGAGGAAAGGAAGGGAAGGAAATAAATATTTATGTAGCTCCTACTATGTGCCAGGCACTAAGCTAAGTACTTTACAAATATTTTCTCATTTGGAGTAAGATGGAATCTTGTCTTATATAGTTCCTGCTTGTGTGGCCACATAAATTCTCAGAGCCTTATTTGTTTTCAGATAATAAGATGTGTGCCAGGCATTAGGCTAAGCACTTTATAACTATTATCTCATTTGATCCTCACAACTCTGAAAGACAGGCATTATCCCCATTTTACAGATGAGAAAACAGGTCAACAGGAGTTAAGTGAAATTCCCAGAATTTCCCAGGTTTTATTTTTAGTTTTTATTGCAATTCTTAATTTATCTATGTTAATGCCTTTCAAATGTAAGTAAGGTCCCTCTCATCTGTACAAGCGTATTAAATACTGGTTCCAAACTGAGTTTTCTACAAGCTGATAGGAAGTACATAACCTGAAAAGTGAACAGGTATCCTTTTTTTGGATAACTTTTTATTTGTACATTCTTTGATACTGTAGAGAAATTCTAATGCAAGTTGTTTTTCTGATATATCATTCAATGGACCCACAAACTGGTTGTCATCACTTCTTACAGCATACTATTAGGAAAGAAGCAGATTCAAATAATTCATTATAGACCTTTTCTTCTTTCATACTCTAAAATATCTTCTTCATGTTGTTGGAGGAG
Source organism: Pseudochirops cupreus (assembly GCA_028627135.1). Lineage (NCBI taxonomy): Eukaryota > Metazoa > Chordata > Mammalia > Diprotodontia > Pseudocheiridae > Pseudochirops > Pseudochirops cupreus. The sequence continues at coordinate 483,337,660 of CM053580.1, forward strand.
GCAGGCCCACAGGCCTGCAGTGGTGCCTAAGGTTAGTATAACTTTCAGCCAGTTAGGTTTGTCATTTCGGTTGCCCCAAACGTAAAACGCTGAATGAACCAAAGTGTGGCATGGGAGACGGGTCTCAGAGAGGAACTGGGACAGCTGCAGTAGCAGCATAAAGGATGGTGCCATCTTTGATCAACCAGGTTTTGAGGACAGATTTCAATTGAGGTTTTCCTGATTCTAGGTCCAGTACTGTATCCACTGCTGAACCTAATTGCCCCAATCATATTCATACTACTTACTTTGGAGTGTTGTTATAAGTATTTCAAGAAACTTAAGAGTATTCTCTAAATCATTGAGATTTTTCAACTTCCAAATATTATCCTTTTCTATTTCTGGGAGCAACCTTAACAAATTGAATATCTCTTCCACATTATTATATATTACAAGTATTTCAAGAAACTTAAGAGTATTCTCTAAATCATTGAGATTTTTCAACTTCCAAATATTATCCTTTTCTATTTCTGGGAGCAACCTTAACAAATTGAATATCTCTTCCACATTATTAGCCTTTCAAAAACTTGAAGACAGCTATTATGTCAGTCAATCAACAAGCATTTATTAAGCACCTTTTCTATGCTAGATACTGTGCTAAGTGCTGGGTATATAAAAGCAAAAAGTCCCTGCCCTCAAGAAGTGTACATTCTAAAGGGGGAGACTGCATGTAAACAATTATATATGAAGAAGCTTTATTCAGAATAAATCAGAGGGGAAGCACTAGAATTAAGGAGGGCCAGGAAAGGCTTCTTATAGAAGGTGAGACTTTAAACTTGGGACTTTGAGGGAGTCAGGGGAGCCAGGAGGCAGAGTTGAGGGAGAAGAGTGCTCCAGACGTGAGAGATAGCCAGAGACAATCCCCAAAGCCAAGAGATGGGGTTTCTTATACAAGGAATAACAAGGAAGCCAGGGTCAATGAATTAAAGAGTATATAAGGGGGTGTAAGGTGTAAGAAACCTGGAAAGGTAAGAAGAGCCACGTGGTGAAGGGCTTTAAAAGCCAAAGAAAGGATTTTATATTTGATCCTGAAGGTTATAGGGAGCCACTGGAGTTTATTGAATGAAGAATAGGGGAAGGCAGATAGCATGGAAGACTTGTATTTTAAGAGGATCTCTTTGATAACCAAAAGGAGGATGGACTAGAACAGACTAAAGGTATGGAAACTAACAAGCAGGCTATTATAATAGTCCAAGTATGAGGTGATAAGGGCCTGCACCAACATGTAGAGAAAAGGAGAGAAGGGAGGCTATATGATACCTTTGTGAAGGTGAAATTGACAGGATCCCAAGAATTGTTTTCTCAAGACTAAACATCTCTCATTTCTTCAGTTGATTTTTGTGTCATCAGCATTGAGATACTTCACCTTTATAGGCACTCTTTTAAAGGCTCAAATCTCTCATATCTCTCTCATGTGATAGCACAAAATGTACTTAGTTTTGTCATGCTTCTATTGACTCTAGTCCCCATTCATAATCCTTGGAAAAATCTCTTGACTAAAAAGATTAATTGATATCTACTCCCTACTTATAAGCATATTGATCATTATGAATCAAAATGAATTTGTGTTAAAAGGAAAATTATAACTAATAGATTAATTATAACTAATTGTATAACTCATAAAATAATGAAGTCTGAATTCCAACAATGTCCCATTCTGTGCTTGAAGACTATTTGGTTCATGTGGAGCCAAACTATTGCTGGTGTAGGAGGCTCCAATTACCACACAGAGCCACCGCCTACTAATAGGCGTCCAATAGAATTGGATCAGAATCTGACTCAATGCCCAAAGTAGGGCCTGGAGGGTCTTTTTCTTGCCACATCTTGCAGCTCAGTCCACTGTTGCTGTTTCCATATTTATTTCCTGATTTGATAAGATTTGCAAGCTAATCACCTGCCACAAGTACACTGCTAGCATCATGGGATTTTTGGTTTGGGTTTCTATTCTTTTTTTTTAAACCAAAGTAACCTATTATTTTTAGGGGAACTTGGAAATTCACCCTTCTCCCTGTGGCACCCTATATCTTGACAGTGATTAGCTTCTCAAACAAAACAAACAAAAACAAACTTTTAGCTTCAAAACAAGGTTCTTCTTTTGAAGTTAAGAATGAACAAATGAACGACTCAAGCTCCCATGGCCCTTCTGGGTCTGGTTCAAGGCCACGAATCAGTTCTTTGTGTCTCACACAAGCAATCCATCACTATCTTCTTCAGCTTCTTTTCTGCCTGATCATATCTGGCTTATAAGCTTTTCCCTCCAGGAGAATGAGCAATAGAATAGGAACTCCCTGAGGTCAGGATTGTTTCATTTTCTTCTTTGTAGCCTCAGCTCCTAGAACAGTGTCTGGAACATAATAAGCATTTTATATTGAATGAATCAAATGTATTTTTATCAATGTTCTGATTTTATTCTCAGTTCATTAGAATGGGTTTGGGATAACTATACCACAGATACCCAAAAGCTGGCAAATCACCCCATTCTCCACAGCTTACTTATATTAAGCAGTGGATAGGCATTGAAATGGGGAAATTATCCAGGACTATCTGTGATGTGCACCCAATCTCTAACCCAAGTGAAATGGCATCCTAAGTATATTCCTATGTATGAGTGCTAAGATCTTTTCTCTCAACTTGGCTAGGTAAGTCACTATTCAGAATCCTAGCACCAAGTAAGCTTATACAGATACTTTCTCATCAACACTTGCATGACTCCACAGTGGAAAAAGTATTACAGTACTACTACACATATCATGAACCTAAGAATAAGAGAGATGCTATGAATTACCTAAATCAATCACTGAGCAACTCAAGCCTCCAACAGATTTAGGCAAAGAATTATCTATCTACTGCCTAAACCAGACCACAAAGCAAAAATGCTATGGAAACACAGAACATTCCATACCAACTGCATAGGAATGAAGGATTAAAATATTTCTTTTTCTTTTCTGCTTAAAATATTAATTTACTTCAAATTACATATTAGTCTATGATGTATTACTAAATAATATGTTTCATAGATATTGGAGATGAGGAAGTTTCATTAGGTCATCTACTCCTTTTTTTGGTGAGTTTGAGATGTTTTTCTTGAGTGCCCTGTGATTTGTGGGACTTTGAATGCCCAAACATCTTGGAAGCACTTATTCCTTTTGGAAAAGAACAGGTAGAAATGTCTATTTAAGTAAGTCTATAATGTAGGACTAATAAAATCCTCCAAATGCAGTTGTTCTTTCCCATTGGCCATTTGTTGGAGAACTTTTTGTACCAAGAAAAAAATATCTTTTCCAAATGAATGGCAAAATTGCTGTCTGCTTTTTTAATCTGGTTAAATGGCCATTCCTAACTCTTCTTTCTCTGTAAAAGTAGTCTCCAAACACATCTTAAAATGTCAGATTATGATTCAGATCTGCAACACATTTGCCAGCTTTACTAGTTGAGAAATAGTTTCAGCCAAGATGGTTTGCAAAGAAAAACAGGATCATTCTTATTCGTTGGATTTTGTTGCCTGTAAGTTAAGTTCTTAGGAGGCCACCACCAGGGGGCTCTTTAGACCACCAGAGAAAGCTGTTTCTTGCCCATGTGTTGCATTCAGCTACTTTCTATTGGCTAATGTAGCTCTTTTTCTCCTGTGTGGATTAGTAGCCAATGAGATTAGAATCACATTCAGTGAATGTTACTGCTATATACTAAGTATACAATGGATGGTCTAAATACAATTATTCTAGTATAGGAAAAAGGATAATGAACAGACGCAAATCTAGCCTTGGCCATTTCCAAGCTATTCCTAAAATAACAAGTCAAGTATTTATCAAGCACTAGTGTGCCAGGCATTGTGCTCATCGGGAGGGACTTGAGATATCGTCTATTTCAAACTTGAGCCTTCTGACTTCAGATCAAATGTTCTCATTACAGTAGGCCATGCTATAAAGTTGAAGCATGCAACTGTGACATTGGTTGAATATAGACAGAAAAGGTCTTGGGTTTTTTATAGTCATTTATTGGGTGAGGGCAAATTTGTCACTTTCCCTTGATAGGAAAAATGGGTTTAAATAGAAAATTCATTGAAATACTCATGTTAAGTAAATATTTATTGAGTGGTGCCCATCTGAAAGGCACTGTGGAGAATGAATATGGTACCATTATTACTTACTGACTTTACATCTTAGCAGAACACTGCAATAAGGAGCATCAAGTTTCAGAAAAATAGAAACAAGATCCACGTTGGAGAAAACTGAAAGTCGGTATAATGATATCACCATTTTAAAAGACTTGTTCTTTAGACCTTGAACTACCTTCATATTTCTTTAGAAAAATACAGATCACAAAAAGTCATGGCAGAAGGATTTACAGAGGAAAGGGTATCTGAGCAGTAGGTTGTTTCTAATTCCAGTTTCTCTTCCTTATCTTGAAACAGAAAGAAATTGGACAAATAAAGTGAAAGTGCATGTAACAGGGGCATGGCCAATATGCATTCAGTCATGAGACCATGCATAGTTGGTGAGCCTACTTTGGGAACTACTTGATAATGGGGACATAGGTTTTCCTGAACTAGAGACTTACAGACCTTGCTTCCTCACTTAAATGCAGCCAACCATTAAAAAATAAAAAGAGAAGAGAGAAAGATGTTAGCTTTGATCAATTAGTTTGGTCAGTTCTTTTTGAATTCATACCTAGTGCTAGATTAGCAGTCAATCAAAAGTCTGTTTCTTCACCACATGGGTAAAGTACTAAAAGCCATCAAAGAATCCCTGCGTTTGTTCTGAAGTGGAGAATAGAGGGAACCTTCATTCTGCATCATCAGGCACTTTTAGAAACAAGCTCACCAAATGTCCATGCTCCCAGGACTAAACCTTCATTGGCCAGAATCATTTTACATGCAAAAAAGAGAGGAAAGAAAAGAAATTATCAGAAGTAAAAAGCAACAGAAAAACTGACAGAGATTGTCGAAATTAGTGAACAAAAGAGAATCACTAATACTTCAAATAAATACTATAGGGTAGAAGAAAGTGAAGATAAATCTATAGGAGAGGAGAATAATACTCTAATAACAACTAGATACCCACTCCCCAAAATCTCTGCAAAATCTCTAGAGTGGGTTTGAAACTTTAAAAGAATTTAAGAAAGAAATAAGATAAGAAATTTGAGCTCTAAAAGAAGAATAAAAAAAACTTTAAGTGATAATTTAAGAAAATGACAGAAAATTTTAATTATTGTTTATGATACATTCTTTCAAAGAATATTACAGAAAAACACACAAAAATGTGAAGATGGAATAAAAAAGACTTAGACATGGTTATGAAGAGGTTTGAATCTTCTGATCCAGCTTCAGGAAACCAGAGTTGAACCAGGAAAGAATGACACTCTGGATCCTGAAAACAGTCAATTGACCTCAACATCAATTTCTTATGGGTCTATTCCACCTGAACTCATAGGAACTCTTGCAGACATGATGGTTAAAAATTGAATGTAGACTGCAATGCTGTTGCATTTTCCCATAATTTTTAGCAATTTGTTGAGTAAAATGCTTTTTAAATCTATGATAGGACCCTAATTTAAAGTTAACAGTCAAGAAATAGGCTGCTAAAAATGAGCAAATAAGAGAAAAAAGAATCTGACCATAGATAGTTACTGTGGTGATGGAGAAGAACAGAATTCAAACTCAGAAGACAGTAAAGACAAAACATTTCTTGTAAAGATTCAAAGAAAAATGTAAAATAGTCACAAGCTCCAAAAGAATCATTGAAATGACTTAAAAATCAAATAAGAGAGTTAGTTGAAAAATTGGGAAAAGAAATGAGTAATGCAAGAAAATTATGAAAAGAAATTCAACCGGGGTGGCTAGGTAGCACAGTGAATACAGCACCAGCTCTGGAGTCAGGAGGACCCTGAGTTCAAATCCAGCCTCAGACACTTGACACACTAGCCGTGTGACCTTGGGCAAGTCACTTAACCCCAGTTGCCTTCCAAAAAGCAAAAAAAAAAAAAAAGAAAGAAATTCAACCAATTAAAAAAAGAGGTTTAAAAATTTACTAAATAAAAAGCTCCTTAAAAATCAGAATTGGGCAAGGGGAAGCTAATGATTTCATAAAGCATAAAGAAAGAGTAAGAAAAAAATCAAAAGAATGGAAAAATAAAGGAGAATATAAAATATCTCCTTGAAAAAACAACTGACCTGGAAACAGATTGAGGAGAGATACATAAGAGTTATTGAACTACCTGAAAGTCATTATAAAAAAAAAAAGAATCTAAACATTGTGCTTCAAGAAAATATTAACAGAATTACCCTGAAATTTTAGAACAATAGGGTGAAGTAGAAATCTTTTAAAAAATCCATCTACAATTACCTAAAAAGAGAACCCAAAGTGAAAACCCACAGGAAGATTATAGCTAAGTTTCAAAGGCAAGGAGAAAATTTTACAAGCAATGAGAAAGAAACAATTCAAATACTATGGAGCTAGTCAGAATAACATAAGATTTAGGAGCTTCTACATTAAAAGACCAAAGGGGTGAAATATGACATTCTGAAGATCAAAATAACCGGGCTTGCAACCAAGAATAAACTACCTAGCAAGGTTGAGTGTAATCCTGCAAGGAAAAAATATACATTTAATGAATTAAAATACTTTCAGACATTGTTGAGGAAAAGACCACAACTGAAGAGAAAATTTGACTTTCTAATACAAGAACCAGGAAAAAACATAAGGAGGTAAATGTGAAAAACTAATCATAATGGATTAAATAAGGTTAAACAGTTTATTGTCTTATATGGGGAAATGGTATTTGCAACTTAACATTGTTAGGGTATTTAGAAAGAGTATACATATATAAAAGGGCTGGGGGTTGAGTTGATTAGTATGCGATAATACTAAAAAAATAAAACTGGGTAGGAAGAAGCAAAATAGGGCAAATTATCTCATACAAAAGAGGTGTGAATGGAAGAACTTTTTATAGTGAAAGAGAGAATCAGGTAAAATGTGGGCAGTACAGGAACCTTATTCTCATAGGCACTGGGTTAAAGAGTGACTACCATACATATCTAGTCAGGTGTAAACATCTTAAACAGAGAAGTAGGAGGGTATGGGAGTAATTTAAGGGAGGAATGCTTAGAAGGTTGTGAGATTAGGGAGGTAATGGTCAGAAGTAAACTAGACTTTTTTTGTTAGTATTTTAAATTTATGGAATAAAACAAGCATTTCCATAACATAATACAATTAAAAAAAAAACAAGATAGTACATAAAACAGCAAATCTACCCTTCTTTTCAAATATACAACAAAATTATCATGCATTTTTTCCCTTTTTTTCTTCCCCTCCCTAGAGATGACTACTATTACACACAAATAGGTGTGTATATGTATATATGTGTGTAAGTATGCATGCTTGTGTATATATGGTATATATCTGTGTATAACATGTGCGTATGTATGTATAGTATGTTCTATGTGTACTTCTATTTATTGATTCTTTCTCTGGATGAAGTGTCTTTCTTCATATGTCCTTTATAGTTAATTTGAGTATTTATAATAGTCAGAATAACTCATTCACTCAAAGTCATTCTTAAAACAATATTGCTGTTATAGTATACAACATTCTCTTGTTTCTGCTATTTCACTTTTCATTATTTCATGCAGGTTTATCCATGTTTTTCTGAGATCATCGAGCTCATCATTTCTATAGCACAATAATACTCCATCACAATCATATGCTACAACTTGTTCAGTCATTCCCCAATGGATGGGCATCCCTGTAATCTTCAGTTCTTTGCTACCACAAAGAGAGCTGCCATAAACATTTTAGAAGATATAAATTCTTTTATTTTTTCCTTAATCATCTTGGGAAATAGACCAAGTAGTGGTATTACTGGGTCAAAGGGTATAGGTAGTTCAATAACTCTCAGTCATTTTGACCTTATCTTGGCAAACGGTGTAAGATATTGGCCTATGCCCAGTTTCTGCCATATTGCTTTCCAGTTTTTCCAACAATTTTTTTGCCAAATAATGAATTTTTATCCAAAAATCTTAAGTTTTTACACTTGTCAAGTACAAGGTTATTATCTTTATTTGCTGTTGTAATTGTATGTCTACTCTATTCCATTGATCTGCCCTTCTATTTCTTAGTCAGTCCCAGATAGTTTTGATAATTACTGCCTTATAATATAGTTTAAGATCTGGTACTGCTAAACCCCCTTCCTCTACATTTTTCCATTGCATTCTTTGATATTCTTGACTTTTTGCTTTTGCTATTTTTTTTTCTAATTCAGCAAAATAATTTTTTGATAATTTAATTAGAATTATGTTGAATATATAAATTAGCTTGGGTGAAATTGTGGTTTTTATTATATTGACCCTGCCTACCCATGAACAATTATTATTTCTCCAATTATTTAAATATGATTTAATTTGCATAAAGTTTTTTTTATAATTTTGTTTATATAATTCCTGCATTTGTATTGGCAGATGTACTCCCAGGTATTTTATATATCTAGAGTTATTTTAAATGGAGTATCTTTTACTATCTCTTCTTTCAGAATTTTGTTTCTGATATATAGGAATGTTGATGATTTGTGCAGATTTAAGTTGTACCCTGCTACTTTGCTAAAATTATTAATTCTTTCAACTAAATTCTTGGTTGAATCTTTGGAATTTTCCAAGTATATCATCACATCAACTGAAAAAAGAGATAGTTTTATCAACTCATTCTCTATTCCAATTACTTCTATTTCTTTTTCTTCTCATTGCTGTTGCTCGGATTTCCAATATAATACTGAATAATACTGGTGACAGTGGGCATCAGTAAACTAAACTTCTAAGGAATGATAGGGTAAAAAGAGAAAGAAAGATAAACTGTAGGGGGAAATAGGATAGAGAGAAATATACAACTAGCAATTATAAAGTTGAATGTGAAATGGATGAATTCACCCATAAAATGGAAGCTGATAGCATAATGGGTCAAAAACCAGAATCAGACAATATATTGTTTACAAGAAACACATTTAGAGTAGAAATAATAGGCTGGAGTAGAATTTATTATGCTTTGTCTGACATAAGGGGAAAAAAAGGGGTAGCAGTCATGATCTTGGACAAAGTTAAAACTAAAATAGATCTAATTAAAGGAGATAAGTAGGGAAACTATATTATGTTTTTTTTTAAAGTACCTTAGATAATGAAACTATATCCAAAGTAAACATATAGGTACCAAATGCCATAGCATCCAAATTTATAAAGGACAATGTAAATGAATTACAGGTAGAAATAGATAGCAAAACCATAATAGTGGAAAACTTCAACTTCCCTCCCAAAACTAGATAAATCTAACCAAAAAATAAATGCAAAAAAAGTCAAGGAGATGACTAGAATTAAAGATAAGCTAAATATGATAGACATTTGGATAAAAATAAATGGAAATAGAAAGAAAAATACCTTTTTCTTATGGTACC
>CM053580.1:483347630-483386089 GCA_028627135.1 Pseudochirops cupreus
GCCACCTTCCATAGCATTTCTTTTCATTAATTGCCTCGATAGTCTGGACTTTTTGTTCTTCCAAATGAATATTGTTACTATTTTTTTCTAGTTCTATAAAGTAATTTTTGGGTAGATTGATTGGTATAGCACTAAATACCCTACATTGTTTTTTATGTGTGGTAAATACTGGTATTTTTACCTCTTCTCCTTTTCTATTACATTTCAGTAACAGGGGAAAATAAATACCTTCTTAGGACTTTAACTCAACTCTAAAGACTCAGTCTAGTGTTCTTTCCATTACATCATGGTGCCATTTAACTCAAGAACTCCTGAATTTAGTAGCTTCTCCTAAGAGATTTGCTTAGTGCTGGCCAGACCCCAGGAAAAGAGGAGATATTTTGCTTTAAATGGTCTCTGAGGAAACGATACTCATATCCATGAAATTTTCCAAGGAATAGTGAGGCAATTGAGAAGAGTGAAAAATTATATTGAGGATGTATGTCATCCTATTCTTTTCCCCTTTCCCCCTGGAAAAAGTTCTTAAATTCTCAATTCTCTCTTCTCTCTCTCTCTTTCTCTCTCTTTCTCTCCTTCCCTCCCTCCCCTTGCCCCCTTGTTTGTTAAAGCGTCAGAATGGGGAAGGTAGGTGGTGCAGTTGATAGAGCGATGGCCCTAGAGGATCTGAGTTCAAATCCAGTTTTAGACACTCACTAGCTGTGCAACCCTGGACAAGTCACTTAGCCCTGTTTTCTTCAGGTCCTCATCTGTAAAATGAGCTGGAGAAGGAAATGACAAACCACTATAGTATCTTTGCCAAGCAAACCCTAAGATGGGGTCATGAAAAGTGGGACATGACTGAAATGACTCAACAACAGCAACATAGCATCAAGATAGTGAGTAATTTGCAAGCAGGATTTCAGATCCACCTTCCCAAGGCCAGCAAGAATCAACTCACACCTAAAGACAAAATATGGCCTAGAAGTAGCTGCAAGATGTGAAGATAGTGAACACGTTTTATACTGATATTAAACATTTTTACAACAACCTTAAGTGGAGTGAATTTTTACTGATGTTTGAGAGCTCTCCAGAAATGCATTCTCATATTTCAGTTTTCCTGGGGGAAAAGTACCACTTGATGCTTCAGTGGGATTAAGCAACCATATTAAGATGGAATGGTATTGCATGCTTCATAAAAAACTACTGTTGTTCTGAGAGGTAGTTGGATTAGTTAAAAAGTGCCAGGAGAGCAGTACTTTAATCCTGGCTCCAGCAGTTATATTAGTTACATGGCAATGGCTAAATCATTCAACCTTTCTGAGATTCAGTTTCCTTATCTCTAAAATGTAGATAACATGCATACTCTCTAACTCACATGCTTTCTATTAGGAAAATGCTTTGCAAACCTTAAAATGATATATAAAATCTTGGTTTGTATAATTTGTATAATTTCCCTTTGATATAATACTAGGTTTTACTATACACATTGTGTTTATCTATCTAAATCTAGATGGAAACATGGTTATCTCTCTATATCTCACTATAGACATATTTATATTTGTTTATCTCTATCTAGAAATAGCTAAATCTATGTGTATATTTCTGTCTTCCTATAATTATACCTCAGTGGCACTCAACCTGTGGGTTGCGACCCCTTTGAGGGTCAAATGACCCTTTCGCAGGGGTGGCCTAAGACCATTGGAAAACACATATTTCCGATGGTCCTAGGAACGGAGACACGGCTCCTCTATGGTCTCCAGGTGGGTCCGCCCACATGCAGATACGCCCACATATGAGTATTAAAGGGTCATTAGGAAGGCTGAGAACCACTGTTATAGCTATATGTCTATCTGTCTGTATATCTATTACCTATTATTTATGTATCATCTATCTGCATAGCATATACTTCTCTACCCATTGAGGTAGTATGGCATAGGAAAACCTAGGGTCAGGTACCTGCTCTGGAAAAATATTGGCTGTACAACATTGGGAAGACATTTCACTGCTTAGTGCTGTAGACACTTTTTTAAAGACTATAAATTGCTGAGATAGTACCATTTTACAATGGTTGAAGGAGTTTCCTATACCAATGAATGACTTCAGAAGTCCAATTCCTATCTCCATTCTTTCAGTCTCTATCTCTCTGTATTTGTTTTTCTTTCTCTGTTTCTGTCTCTGTCTCTGTCTCTCCTCCCTCCCTCTCATACATGTGTGTGTGTGCGTGTGTGTCAAATTCAACTTCAGATACCCTAGGCAAGTTACTCAATTTCCTAATCTCAGTCTCAGTTTGCTCAACTGTAAAATGGCAATAATAACAGCACCTACCTAATAGAGTTGTTGTGAGGATCAAATGAGATAATATTTGTAAAGCACTTAGCATGATTCTTGGTACTTAGTGGAGACTATATAAATGCTTCTTCCCTTCCCCTCTCCCATAACTTACAAAATAGATTAGAGGAGGGAATGACTGGCATTAGCAAAATCAATCACCTTGTCCAAAATGCAAGACATTCTCGTTCTGTTGTACTCTGCTTGGTCAGACCACATGTAGAGTACCAAGTTCCATTCTGGGTACCTACTTTAGGGAAACTGATGAGTTGTACATTGTCTAGAGGAGGCAACCACAATTTCAAGGAGACTCTGAACCATGGCATATGAAAATAAATGGAAGAAACCCCTGATGTTTAGCCTGAAGAATACTTGGAAGGGGTTGAGGAGTGGTCATGATAGTTTCTTTCAACTATTTGAAGGTTTGTCACACGGAAGATGAATTATACTTATTCTGCTTGATACCACAAAGCAGAAATATCAAAATGTCAGAATCTATAGGGAGGTATATTTAGGTTTCATAAACAGAAAGAAAAAAAAACTTACTTAGAGTTTTCCAAAAGTAGAATGAGATGCCATGGTAGAAAGTGAGTTTTCTTTCCCTGTAGGATCTCAAGCAGAAACTGTATTATGACCTACAAGGTTTGTACATGGGATTATTGCTGCAATTAGGAATTGGGCTAGATGAACTCAGAAGTCTCTCTAAAATCAGAAATTCAGTGATGGTGAATATAAATAGTGCAGATTGGGAAACCAGTTGACACAGAAGGACAAGGAAAATCATAGCACTTGCTTTCCATTTCAAAAGTTCTACATGTTCCAATTAATTAACAAGTATTTAATACGACTGTTTAGCAGCCAGATTTAATTAACTTTTTAGGAAGTTTAATTACTAGCAAGTGTGTTGTTTTAGAAATATCCGCCAAACCATAGGGGCACAATCTCTCCTTACACACATAAAATCTCTGGAGAGAGTGATCTTAAACTTGGAGATAAAAAGGTAAATTAGTAGTTCTATGTTACTTTGTAGAGTCTCTATGAAATTGCCCATAGGCATAGCTCTCTTTTGGGCTGTGGAGGTCAGGGCCCTTGAAGAATCCTAAAGCTACCTTTCCTCATCATGTCTAATCTGTCCTCAGTGTATCTCTCAATCTCTGATGAAGACATTGCCATTAACCACTGCTACTCTAGGGACAATGCTGCCAACTCTGCTAGTCACTGCTGCCTGAAAGGATAAGAACTCCAGATAGCTTGATTTTTTGAAATTCACAGGATCGTTACCTAGTCAATGCTGGGGACGGAAATAAACTTGATACACCATCCCTAAGGCCATTTTCCTCTTATTTGTCCTTTACTACTGGTTTCAAGCACCACTCAACTGGCTTCTGATAGAATGAATGATTCTAAACTGGCTTAATGTGTTATATATGAGCCCTGAAGTGTGTTTGATTCTTGTGGCCAATCATATTTTCTGTGTAGAGTTATCTGTCTTTATTCAATGATCAAAGCATTCATTCCTTTCCAATTAATTAAGGACTTGTTGGCACATAGTTTACACCCTTAATTGATTCAATGGAGAAGTCTGGATCTTCTCTAATAAAAGGGCATGTGGTTTTCATATTTTAAGATGGATCTTAATAAGCAGAGGAGCAGGAGCAGAAAGATGAAGGGGTCAGAAGTCACAACATTCTAGCATCATCCAAGGGAACTTAGGTTATTTATAATGAGAAGAGATGACTTAAGGGAGAAATGATAGGTATTTTCAAATATTGAAGGCATGACGAGTGGAAATGGCACTAGACCTGCTCTTTTTATAAGACCCCAGAGAGCACATCCCTCTGGAAGGGGCAGAGAGACAGGGCTATATAAGGGATATGTTATGAAATGTTCTTCAAAATAATCAGAGCTCTCCTTGAGTAGAATGGGCTTAATGGACTTCCTTTTCTGGGAGGTCTTCAAGCAGAAGCCAAATGAACATTTATGTGTGTTATATTAGAGATGCCTTTTGTATATGATTTGAACTTGATTACTCTTGATGTCCTCTGCCAATTCTCAAATTTGGTGATTCTTTTATTTTGTATGTTGTAGTGGGATTCTTGTTCAGGAATTTCATAAAATTGATGGCCACTAAGTTCCCTTCTAGCTCTGAAATTCTGTGATTTAAATCCATAGTTTAATGAAAAATTTAAAAAAACATGGAGAAGTTTCCATTATACTTAGCCAAATGGTCTAATCCAAGCTTCTAGAGATGTAATTATAGGTAAACCTTTTTTGGCTCTCCAGATGGCAAAAATTCATCAGCTAGAAAATTTCACATAAGTCAACATACATTCATTCTAATTAAAATATAGTCTTGGTAATAATTCCATTAGTAATAACAATTCTGATCTCAAGGAGATTTATAGCCAGCTGAGACGTATGATACTTTGATTGTGGTCATTTAAGCAAACCATTTGTATAAAATCAAAAACTAAATGCTCCCAATAATAAGGCATCACTTCCAGGGTCATATTTTATATTCATGATCGTTTAATTTTTGATGTCAAAGCAAACTGCAGAGCAGAAATTTTATAAGCAAATCCATTCCGTAAGATACCATTACTGATAGGTAGAATATAGTGATTGAATGAAGCCCATAAATTCAACGAGCATTTATTAAGCACCTATGATATACAAGGCACTGAGTTAGTTCCTGGGAAATGCAGTTTAAAAAAAAAAGTTGCTATCCTACACTCTAGTCAATTGCACATTCATCTGACACCATGCATCACATTTAATTTTGTAGATGATTCTTATCCAAAATTATAGTATCTATGCAAATGAACCACAGGGGGTTATTCTAATATAGAAAAACAAAAATGGTAACAATTATTTTGCTTTAAACATGTTATTTCTAAACCAATTCACCATATGGTGAATATGTGGAGGTCCACTGGATTTGGGATCATAGGACTTTGGCTTTGTTGTTGAGTAGCTTTGTGACCCTGACCAAACCTTTTAACATCAATTGGCTTCAGTCTCCTAATCTGTAGAAGAGGTTGGACTGGATACTCTCTAAGCTTCCCCGAGCCCCCCCCCAGATTTAAATCACATGTTCCTTCTAATATTGTTCTATTTCTACAAGTTGGTTGGCCTGTAAAGGATGTTAGTATGTCTTGGCTTTATGTAAAACTATATGTGCTTTAGCTTACAAACAACTTATGTGGAGAAGGTATGGCTAGATGGAAAATATTCTGCAAAAGATCTAAAGCAGAGAGTGAATTACTTGTGAACAATATGAGGTTAATAGTGTGATATGGCAATACAGTCAGTGTTCTAAGGATGCATTGAGGAGCATAGTGTGTTGTCCTTGGCTCCCTGACCAGTCCACATCTAGACTATGATGTTTGGATTGGAAAATTTGAAGTTGTCTACAAGATGGTAACCAAGATGATGAAGGGCCTTGAATTCATGACATATGAAGTATGAGTGGAGTAAACGGGGTATGTTTAGCCTGGAGAAGAATATACTCAGGAAAATGTAAAACTCTTTTAGTATTTGAGAAGATATCACATGAAAGTCATAATAGACTTGTTCTTGTTGTCTCTGTAGGGCAGAATTAATAGCAGCAGGTAGAAGTGGCAAAGAAGTGGATTGAGGCTAAATAGAAGGAAAAACTTCTTAACAATTAGAACTACCCAATAGCAAAATGAGGATTTCTTTTTACTCCAGTTCTTCAAGCAAAAGCTAAATGGCCATCTGCTAGATATTGTTATGTACTCATAGAT
Organism: Pseudochirops cupreus; assembly: GCA_028627135.1. Classification (NCBI taxonomy): domain Eukaryota; kingdom Metazoa; phylum Chordata; class Mammalia; order Diprotodontia; family Pseudocheiridae; genus Pseudochirops; species Pseudochirops cupreus. The sequence continues at coordinate 483,353,705 of CM053580.1, forward strand.
TGATATGGATGCCTTATTTAAGTCACATGCACTTTTAAAGATTATTTTCTTTTTATTATGGGGTGGAAGGTGAATATAACATTTTTAAAAATCTAAATCTTGTCTAGAATTTACGTGCGTTCTCTTTCCGAAGCCAACATTGTAAACTTGGTATTCATTTGTATATCCTAAGGCCTTTTGTTTGCTCATGCTGCTCAGTAATCCTGAGGGGAGATCCAGAAAGTGACCCTATTGGAGCACAGTTGGGAGGTGTTTATTAACTTGGTTTCTTCCCCTCTCCTTCCTGGTTCATGTGTACATTGTTATAGTGGTCAGTCCAGTGTGGCAAAACAATTTCTGGCTTAGATCTCTTGGTGTCACTGTGATAAAAGAAAGACTGTTATGGGAAAGAAAGAAGGGAAAGATTTCTTGCCACCACTTTGATAAGAAGAGGACAGTATCCCAGTCTCTATTTTAAACTTCCAGATATTGATCTTGGAGGCTGAAGGTTACAAAACTTACAAAGTCCACACTGGGAGAGAAATCACAGCTCCTACTTTGACCAGCTAGCCAATGTCCATGTTGTCCCCGTTCTGTTACTTGCTCCAAGACAGGTATATCCCTGTCTTCCCCTTCTTTTTCTGTAAAATCCCATTTTTCTATGTTGTTTACATATTCACATTCTGTAAAAGTTGCTGAAGCTGATGCTCTAGGCTCTTTGACTTTTCATACAGATGAACCGGCATTCTGAGCATAGATGAAATCTGCAGGTAACTATCTCTGTATATTAGGTCAGTGACTGGCAAGAGTATTTAATTAATAGACCCCGTCTCCCCCATATAATTTTTATCATACTAGTAATTAGTGAAAAGAAATTTTGGAAGCCCACTTTTCTCTTTCATCACTGGCCCAGGTTCTTTATGATCTTTTCCATAGCTTAAGGGGTCTTTCTGGTTTTCCATAAGTCCAGGGACCCCTTTTTCCATGAAAACAACCTGATCAAAGTATTTCAATTCCACTGCACTTCTAGGTGTTGCCCCAGGACCCCACTGCTCTTAGTGAACCAGATAACTGAGTTACATGGCAAAACAAAAGGTTGGGATCATAGTCTTAGAGGGTAGACTGAATGAAAAGGACTAGGTTAATATTAATTTTGTCCTAGAGAGTTCAATTTTATGAAACATATGATTGACTCATGGCTATACCATCAGTAAGAAAGTGAGAGAAAGAGAGGAGAGAAAAAACACATACACACACATTCAGAGAGACAAAGACAGAGACAGACAGAGGTGAGAAAGAGAGAGAGAGAGAAAGAGAGAGAGACAGACAGAGACAGAGGCAGAGACTCTAACAACAGACTTGAGGCTGGAATCCTCATCTTTAGAAGGCCAGCAAATCTCCCCATTCAAAGTTTTAGGAGTACCCACCTCTGAGCAATTAGGGTGATTCTTCTCCAATGCTACCAGTCTGTCCCTCCATTTCAATCTCTATTATCCAATATTAAATATCTATAATTACCTCCACAGTGTTAACAGTTAACAACAATTACCTTGTATAAGAACATATGTACTGACATAACAACAACAGAATAATAAACATTTCCCCCAATACTCTGTTGTCCCCTCAGTGGATTCTAAAGGATCCCTCTGGGCATCCTTAAGGACTTTAGAGATATGATGGTATTTATTTAATTCAATTCAAATTAGCAAAACTTGGTCTTTGTCTACCAGGCATAAAACAAGTTTAAAACTTTCTCTTTCCTTCACAAGCTTTACTACTTGCACTTAAGTGTATCAGACACGATCGGGGGGCGTTTTAAGTCTACAAATTCTTGACTAAAGAATAAAAAAGACAAAGGTAAACAGAGAGTGAGAGTTTTTTCCTGTGGTAACTGGGAGCAGGAAAAAGAAAGTGCAAGGCAGAAAGAGATTAAAAAATTTGTAAAAAATGTGTACAAAAGTGATTGTTCAAAGTTGAATCCATTTATCTTTTAAGCAATAAAAGACAGAGGAAAAGTAAGGAGTTTAGTATTTAAAGGAACTTCCTTAGAGAGAGGAAATATCTCTGAGTCATAGTTCCTCTTCCTAAGACACTAAATAAAGCCACCATCCTAAGACTGCTTAGTTGCTTACCCGAGTGAGCTGAGGAGTGGGCTTATGATGTGAATGGGGGAAAGGAAGGTAATATATACAAGTTGTGTCTTGACACTTTGGGCAATAAGTTCAATACGGTTTATTGATATGCTCTATTTGTCTGACCTTAAAATTTGAGGTGATAAAAGAGAACATAAGAAGACAGCAAAGATACATTTTCCTTACTTGAGTTTTGCCTAGGACTAGTCACTGTTATAGTGGAAGGTCATCAACACTGAACCTCAATACTTTTCAAACCTTTTTGAATAAGGTCATCCCAAATTTATTTTTCATGAATTCTCAATTCCTTAAGAGACATCAAGATGACATACAGAAGCCTCTATACTGGACGGTAAAGAGCCTGAGTTTAAATCCTAGTTTTGCCAATTACTATCAGCATAAACATAAGCCCGTCACATCAATTCTCTGGGACTGAGTTTCCTCATCTACAAAATGAAGGAAGCGGACAAAATGTCTTCTCCTTGTTCCCTTCTAATTCTAAATTGAAGATCATTATTTAACCAGTAGGTACTGCTATTGAACAGTCTCCTGATGCTGTTCAAAAGCATGGCTCAGGATCTGGGTGATAGAGTGCTAATTCTGTTGTTTATGCACAATCAATCTATCCTGGCTTGTGCTGCACAGTTAAGTGACAAGGTAACCATTGCTCTTAAAAAGTCAGCACCCTTCTTTCTCACAGCTTTCCCTTCCTGTAGGGCAGTCCTGACTTACTATCTAGGGATGTATGCATTTGTAAATTTACTCAATCCAAATAGCTTTCCCCCACCCCAGCAAATTCAACATCCTTTCTGAGCTGTGTGTGTGTATGATTCAATGAGTCAGACAGATAGATATAGATATAGATACACATATAGCTATATCCATACAGACAGAAATGTGATGAGGGAGTCCTAGTTGCATAACCTTGGCATAATGTAGTCAATTGCTCAGAAGCAAACAAATGTATTTAAATGATACAAGTTTTTAATATTGACACATAATCAATAAGCAAATAAATGGTACGTAATAACAAGAAAACAACACATAATGAAACATCTACCAAGGAACTATAGACCCTAGAAAACCTCAAAGAGGACAGAAGCTGCTTTAAACTCAAATTCTAGGACATGCACAGCTTAGCGCTCCTTCAAGTGGGACAAAGAATTGTAAATCGTACAACATAGTTCATAGTTGCATGTAGCAAGACCACTTATCAGGTAAAAATTAAGTAACTCGAACCAAAATTTTTTTTTTTGGAGGGGAGAAGGCAAGGGGTTTAGTGACTTGCCCAAGGTCACACAACTAGTTAAGTGTCCTGTCTGAGGTCAGAATTGAACTCAGGTCCTCCTGACCCCAGGGCAGATGCTCTGTTCATTGCACCACCTACTTGCCCTTGGGAACCAAAACTTTTGAGCATTGAGGATAAATAGACTTAGGCAAAGACAAAAGTTCTCATGGTCAGTGCTTTTCCAGACACATCTGGTTACAACTAAAGAACTGCTTGTGTAGGAGGGTGACTGGAATCTGTGGTTGACTTCACCAAGGAGAAAACTACCTTAGCCCATTTGGGGGATCACATGTTTTACAAGTGTTTCTTGTCACTTCCTCTTGCCATTTCTCTTTTTCTCCCATCCTGCATATTGGACTATGGGGAATGCAACATGAAAGAGGATGCTATATCATGACACCTCAGTAGGGAGCATGTTAGAACACTGTGATTAGTCATACTGGCCAGGTCACTTAATCTCTCTTGTTTGAGTTTCCTCATCTGTAAAGAGAAGATTTTAGAAAAAGGACTGGAGAAAATAGCTTAGTTCTAAACTTTGGGGTCCTATGATGACTAAATAGAGTGATTTTGCTCCAAACAGATAGAAGTTCCTGGCACACTCCCAGGTAAGAATTTAGTTGCACAGACTTTCAAATAATGTAATAAATTTTTTCTGCCACTTAGTTTGAAAGGGATGATGCTTTGAAAATACTAAATGTTAATTGAGAAACAAAGCCAAAGAAGTGCTATGGAAATTCAAATTAAATCTACCTACTCAGTTCTGAGAGTAGTTCTTTATGCACATTTTGCAAAAGTGGTGGGTTGGAGGGGACAATAAAAAAGAATTATTTTGTGACCTTGTGATCTGTTTTTGTTTTTAGGTAGATTAATGGTACTGAAGTCTCACATTCCCTTAAAAAAATAAGATTAGGCATTAATTTTCTGCAATACTGACTTCACAGTCAGCACAAATGCAGGCAAATGTAGCATTTCCTCTTCTTTCCCCTTCACTCTAGCTTTCCTTCTTCCCTATCTCTTTTCTTGCTTTTTAAAATTCTCTTCCTCCTCCCCCTCTCTCCCTTTCTTCTTTTAACTCCTCTTCCATATATGTCTTTCTTCTTTTTATCCTCTTCCTCCTCCTCCTCCTCTTCCTCTTCCTCCTCCTCTTCCTCCTTCTTCTCCTTCTTCTCCTTCTTCTCCTTCTTTTCTTTTTCTTCTTCTCTTTTTCCACATCACTTGTCAGCGGTATGTACATTAGAATCCCTGCTAAAGCAAAATATCTCCTTCTTATCTTTTTTCCTAGAGGCTGGTTTCAATAATGCTGTTTTGATTTTACTTTTATTTTCACCTGTCCTTTTTCTGAAATCTTCTCTTTCTCCAACAGCATCTAGCACATAGTAGATAGGTGCTCAGTCAAGGATGAATGGTATAGAAAGTGAGATTTGCATTAAACTTTGAAGAAAATTAACAAGAGGTTCTAAGAGGCAGAGGTAAGGGTGAAGGCTGAGGGACAGCCAGAGCAAAGGCAAAAAGAGACAAGATGATAGTAACTAAGTAATGTGCATTCAACTAATAGTGGAGGGTAATGACTGGTCATGACTTGAACTCTGCCTAGCTGCATGGGCTCATCTGGATTGGTTGAGATAGTCACAGCAAGGTCTGAGTATTTAGGGTTTACTGACTTAAAACTTGACAGTGCAGAGCCAACTAGGCTCATTAATCAGGGCAACTAGAGTTCTATTTTGCCAGTTTGTCTTTTAGCACTTCTATCTGTCCCTCTTGGACAGTTAGGTGGTACAATAGATAGAATACTGGGCCTGGAGTCAGGAAACCTCATGTTCTTGAGTTCAACTCTGGTCTCAGGTACTTATTAGCTGTGTGACCATGGGGGGAAGTCATTTAACCCTATTTATCTCAGTTTCCTCATCTGAAAAACGAGCCAGAAAAGGAAATGACAAACCACTCCAATATCATTGCCAAGAAAACCCCAATTGGGGTCATGAAGAGTGAGACATGATTGAAAAGAGGCTGAAAATCAGTCCCTCTACAACTTGCTTTTTTCAATTTTTCTTTCTTTCTTCCTTCCTTTATTTCTTTTTTCTTGAGGAAATCTGGCTTAAGTAACTTACCCAGGATCAGATAGCTAGTAAGTATCTGAGGTCATATTTGAACTCAGGTCCTCCTGACTTCAGGACTGGTGCTCTATCCTCTGTGCCACCTCGCTGATCCATTTTATTCTATTTCTACTAGTGAGTGAATGGTGGTCCAGAATACACAAGAGAGGTTGACAACCAAACCCTGTTCTTCTCTGAGCTCCTAGGGCTGTTTGTTGACAGTTTGGGTGTGAAACGGATTCTCAAAATTGTCTCTGAACTTTGGGATAAAATTCTCAAAGCTCTCCAGCTGGAGGCAATATGTCTGGCAATGACATGCTATTCTCAACAGAGCCACCTGTTACTAGGTCCTTTTGGATAAGTGGGATATGCATGAACCAGACAATTAAGAATTAATCATTGGGAAATTCTCATGGGCTAAATGCTGAGTGAAGTATAATTTCATTCAAATAGTCAGTCAATTCTTTGGCTTCACTAGGATTTGTTCCTGATGTCCTTAATCCTGAGGTGGGGATGGAGGTTCTATCTGTCACTGTGGCAATTCTAATTGTCTTTTTATAACCACTATGGCTCTTTGTCACTGGGTTACTTCTAGTAAGAGGTTGTCACCTACATTTTTCTTTTGGTTAGTTAGATCTCAGGAAATACATTTGTATCTTCTAGAGATAGTGCCCCAAAATGGGGATTATGGGGGTTTCCATCCTATAGGTGTGAAGATATGATTTTAAGGGTTCAAGGTATAGCAAAAGGGGTGTGCTGAAGGTGAATGGGGCAGGCAAGAGATCATCCATAGGGCATGAATCAGGAGATATTGCCAAAGAGCTCTAGAAGTATGGGAGGCTGATGTGGTAGAGGGGATTGGCATTTGGTGTAGGAGTAGATGACCTCAGGGATACTTCCAATATTCATTCTATGATTGGGTGACTTAAAAGCGGGTGATTTAAAAGCAGTTTCCCTTAGGCAGTCACTAGGACTTCCTGATATATTGAAGTGAGATGTTCAGTGACTCTCCTACTTAATAGTGAAAAAGTATGATGAATTTATGCTACTATTTACATCTATGGCCACAGCTTAGAAAGAAAATTAAGTCTAAATGCTTGCAAGTTACTCTTGAGTGTTATTATAAGGATCCATGACCATTCATAGAGAGAATTCTCGGTCTGCAAATTTGGCCATCTCTTAACACTATAAAATGTTTAGGGTCTTTAAAACTATTAAGATTACTAGCTAAGATTTCAGATAAATAGAAAATATAAACATTTTTTCAAGTAAGAATGAGCTCCACTGTTTTATTCTTTTTTCTTCTTAGCAAAGCCACATTCTCAAAGACTTTCTGACCCTGAAGTAGAGGACCTTTTAATGGATTTCGCAGCTTCCTTTATACTGTTTAAACCAAGTGCACTCAATTTCATATCTCCATTGCAGTGCATGGACCTTTTACTTGGTTTTAAGTGTGTCATAATGATTTTCTACCTTTATTTAGGATTGACCTGCCTGCTTGCTGATAGTTACCTTTTTTGCAAAATGGCATCTTTCTTCAATGAGCCATAAAACATTTTCTCATTTTTGAATAAAACAGCCAAAATTGCGTTTGGAAGGAAATAAACTGTATTATTTACAGAATATAGTGGGTATGCCCAGGCATTTCATAGATGACTTGTTACTCACAGATCAGAACTTTTCTCTTTGGTGATATTTCCTTAACAAAACTTTTTTGCTCTTAAGATTAACTCCTTGATAGGCTATTAAGATTTTCCTTATATAAGCTATTTGCTGCCTCATTGTCACCATGTTAATAATAAGTATTATTATAGCTGGCATTTATATAAAAATTTAAGGTTCATGGAATATTTCATATATCTTAACTTATTTCATTCTCACATCAATCCTGTGAGAGAGATGCTTTTATTATCCACTTTTTATGGATAAGTAAACTGGAGCTGAAAGAGGTTGTGTCTTTTCCAGTGGACACATAGCTAAAGGAATCTTTGAGACAGAATTTTAAGTCATGTCTTTCTAATTTTAAATCTAACACTCTATTTACTGACCCAACTAGCTTTGAGATAATCTGTTGCCAAGTACTGAAGATTTTGCCATCTCTTCTATCCTTTTCTCTTCTCTGATATTCCTGTAACTCTCGTGCAGACGCTCATTGTGTCATGACTGGATTACTGCAAAAGCCTTCTGGTTGTTTTATATCTCAGATCTCTTCCTGCTATAGTACATCCTTCATTTATCAATCACATCAATCTTTTTAGAGTGCATCTTTGACCATATCACTTCCCTATTCAATCAATTCCATTGGCTCTGCGTCACCTCCAGGATCAGCTACAAAATCCTCTGACATACAAAGTTTTTCATACTCTGACCCTCTCCTACCTTTCCTAAATCCTTTTATCTTACTCACACACACACACTTTAAGATCCAAGGATATTAGCTTCCTTGCTGTTCTTTTCACAAGACAATCAGTTTCTGGGTTGTGCATTTACATTATATATATATATATATATATATATATATATATATATATATATATATATCTTTATACGCACACATATACATGTATATATATATATACACACACACACACACACACACATACATGCATGTGTATTTTACTGATATTTTTTGTGTCTTACATCATCATAAATATCTCTAGTATCAACTATCCCATGTAACAAATAGTATTTTTTTAAAGAGAAAAAAAATTGGCATAACTAACTGAAACATTGAAAAAGTCGGGAAAACATTTGCAGTGGTGTTAAACTGTGACTTCCCACTTCCCTGAAGGGTTAGGTTGGGGGTGTCTTCTCATATCTCTTTATTCATGTCATGTTTGATCTTTATAATTTTGTTACATCACTCTGATCTTTTGGTACATGATTGTTCTTTCCATTTTTATTTTGTACATTGTCCTCTTGGCTCTCCTTACTTCACTCTGCATCAGTTCAATGTAGATCTTTCCATGTTTCTCTGTATCCATCACATATTTCATTTTTTACAGCACAGTAATATTTCATTATATTAATATGCTTTGTTTAGCCACTCCCCAGTCAAGGACATTTCCTGTATTTCTACTTCTTTGCTATCACAAAAAATGGTGCAATGAATATCTGGTAAATATGGGGACTTTCCCCTTTATTGATAGCTTTCTTGGGGTATAATTTGAATAATAGAGTCTCTGGTTTTGTCACTGCTCTTGTTGTTGAGTCATTATTAGTCATGTTCAACTCTTCATGAACCCATTTGAGGTTTTCTTGGCAAAGATACTGAAGTTGTTTGCCATTTCCTTCTCCAGATCATTTTATAGATGAGGAAACTGAAGCAAACAGGGGTAAGTGACTTTACCAGGGTCACACAGCTAGTGTTTTAAACTAGTAAGTAGTAAGATTTGAACTCAAGGAAATGAGTCTTTTTGACTTCAGTCTGGACACTTTATCCATTGTACCACCTAGCTGCCCTTAGACATCTTAGTCATTTTATTTGCGTAATTGTAAATTGCTTTCCAAAAATGGTTGTATCATCTCACAGTTCAACCAGCAATATATTAGTGTGCCTATCATCCCACAATCCCTCTAACATTAAGTATTAGCATTTTTGTCATCTTCACCAATTTAAATTTTGTTATTATTTTATCAAGTACTACAAATTATCCCCTTGCTAATGTGATTGGTATAGCATTAATAGTATAAATTAACTTTGGATGTGTTTTCAGTTGTATTAGATTTGCACAGCCTGGGCCATGAGAACCAATTATTCTACCAGATAGTTTACTAGTTCTTTATTTCTTTAAGGAGCACTCTGTAATTGACTCAATATAAGTCTTTTGTATTCTTTCGTAGGTTGATCCCCAGATATTTCATGTCTTTTGTAGTTATTTGGAATGGAATTCCGCTTTCTATTATTGCTTCTTGGATTTTGTTATTATTATACAGAAATACTTTTGCCTTTTTAGGACTTATTTAGAGCCTGCAAACTTGTTGAAGCTATTATTAGTTTCAATTAATATCTTTGCTGATTCCCTAGTATTTTCCAAGTATACCGACTTGTCACCAAGAAATAAGCATAGTTTTATCTTCTCGTTTCCTATCTTTATCTCTTCTTTGCCTACCTTACTGCTATTGCTACATTTTCACAACTATATCAAATAAGGGTAGGGAGAGTGAATACCTTTGTTTCCCTTGCCTATTTGTTGGGAAAAGTACTAGTATATCCCCATTGTACATGATGCTTCCTTTTGTTTTTTGATAGATGCTTTTTATGATATTAAAAAAGATTCCTCTATGCTTATATTTTGTGGGGTTACTAGCCTAAATTAGTGTTGTACTTTATTAAAGGCTTTTTCTACATCTATTGAGATGATCACGTGATTTTGAATGTTTTACTTTTCAATATGATTTTGTTGATTGTTTTCCAAATGTTGAATCATCTTTGCATCCCTGGTATAAAGCCCACTTGATCATAATGAAGAGTTTCTTGGATAAATTGCTGTATTCTGCTTGATAGGATATTGTTTCAAATTTTTGAGTCAATATTCGTTGGTAATATTGGCCGAAGTTTTCTCTATATGTTTTATTTTTCCTTGTCTTGGTTTATTAGGGCCATATTTGTCTCATAAAAGGCTTGTCATAGTGTGCTTTCTTTCTCAGTTTTCAAGAATAATTTGTAAAGCATGAGTACTAACTGTACCCCAAAAGTTTGATAGAATTCTCCATCAGGCCAGAAGTTTTGTTCTTTGGTATTTCCTTTGCAGCTAGTTCTATTTCCATTTCTGAGATGGGGTTATTTAAGATCTCTATCTGCCCTTCTTGTAGTCTTGGTATTTTCTATTTTATAGATATTTCTCTATTTCTCTGTAATCTCATTTTAGTAGCTGTGCACAATGTGATTGAATCCTTTTTTATTTCTTTTGGTTTTGTTGTAATTTCACTGTCCTCATTTGTTATTTTATTGATCTGATTTTTGCCCTCTTTTCAAAATCAGATTAGCTAAAAGTTTATCAATTTTATTAGGCTTTTTGTTTCTGTAGCCATTTGCCTACTCTATAACAGAAGGATTTCCCCAACTTATGGAGTCTGGGGTCATTTTTAGAGTGACACAGTGATTATATATGGCTTTAGTGCGCTTATTAAATTGCCTTAAACTCTGGAATTGATGCATGAGAATAAAGCCTGTTCTAGTGGCCATCTCCCTAAAGAAAGCACTGTCTGCAGAGATTTCTAGTAGAGTTGTAAAAACATTCTGGGTTGAAAATTGGCAAGTAAAAGTTTTTTAAATTAAAGCTCATCCCAGATTTTTAAACTTCTAAAAGACTCAAGTTCATTAATTTTTAAAAGATGCTTTTTTGAGCTCTTGTAATGAGGTGTTTGATCATATTTTATATTAAAGTGGCTAATGTGGCTAAAAAAATTTATTAGTCTTTTCAAAGGACCAGCTTTTATGTCAAAAGGAACTCTTCAGGGTAAAAGTTTGGTGAGGAAAAATGTGGAGGATGATGGGTGAAGGATAAGAATTTGGCTAGGCATTCATTTCTCACTGTGCTGAACTACTGGAAAACTGAGCTAAACCTTAACTCATATAATTGCTAATTATATGGAGAGAAGGAATATAGCAAAGTGTTACTGGCAGAGCAAACACAAGAATAATAATAATAACCAATATTCATATAATACTTCAAGGTTTGCAAGGGGCTTTATACATACCACCTTATTTGATGCAATTCCAAGGTAAGTGCTATTATTAGTCCAGTTTTACAGATGAGGAAACTGGAGAGGGATTAAATGACTTTCTCGGGGTCATGCAGCTAGCATACATCTAAAGTAACATTTGAACTCAGACCTACCTTATTCCAAGTCCAATGTTCTATGCCAAGCTGCCTCTCTCTATACCTGTGAAAGGGTAATGATGAAATGTGAAGGCAATCAAGTCAGATTTGCAATCCTGCCCATATTTTTAAAAGTTTCCTCAAATATGTTCATACCATAAAGATCAAATCAAAATTCAATGAGGTAAACATTCTATACATTCATATGATGAGATCACAGTTAAATACTAACATATTTCACTCGAGTATTCCCTTGGAAGTGTTTTCATGCATTTTTTCAGTGCACACATATCTTTCCTCCTCCTTTCTTAATGCTAAACATTCTTCGGGCTGTTCAGAATTTTTTTCCAAACAAAATATGAAATCATATGTTGCAGATGTGAAAAATACTGGGTGAACTGTTTTGATTAAAAATGGAGTGTGATTTAAAGGTTAAAGCAAAGTACTAGTTAGTGGTCAAAATTTATGGAGTCTACATATGATTGAGTGAATGTTATCGAACATCCCTAAAACACACAGTACAAAAGAATGTATTACATACTATTAAAATAATATCTATTGATTTGTTGTAATCTTGAAAAATTTTTTGGTCTTTATGGGTTTGGTTGCCTATTTAAAATAAGTTTTATTGATTTCTGTTTTAATATCATAGTCATTTCTTCCCTGCCCCCCATCCAGCTGAACCCTCCATTGTAACAAAGAAAAGCTATTAAGAAAAAATAATGAGTATATTGATGCCTCCGATAATAGTGTTGATAGCCTACCCTCTAGTCTCCTACTTAGACTTCATTTGTTTTCATTTTGTTCTGGATGTGAGATTTCGTTATATAGGGTGCTCCTAAAATCTTAGTGCAGTTTAAGCTATTACAATATTTAAATGGTTAAAGGTTAAAACTACACTAAGATTTTTGGGACACCTTGTATGAGGAACTTGGTGGTAAGGAAATTCCCTCTACTAAGAAATATCAGCAGCTATTATGCAATTAGAGAATTGTGTGTGGGCATTGAGAGGCTAAATAACTTGTTCATAATTACATGGGCAGTATCTGTCAAAGGTGGGACTTGATGCCAGGCCATTCTGATGTCTAAGGCTAGCTCTTTTTATATCCACTGTACTCCATGATCACTTTGCCTTATGTCATTCATCTTCCTCACTTACACTAATGAAATAACAGGACTAGTCCATATCCCAATCCTACTTTTCCTGAAACCAAGCATAGTATAAGTTTCATTATATGAATTTTTCACTAAATTAATATTTTTGGTAGGGAAATTATATTTTGAAATTATTTTCTACACATATATTACATATATATGTCTATGTCTGTATTTCATATGTATGTCCTCTAGCATTAGATCAAACATATTTTATGCAATATACTTTGTATTTTATATACACTGGAAACTACAGAAGAAAAAAATATAACATGTAACTTGGTTACCAAAGATTTAATGGCTAGAAAGCAATTGGATTTCCTCAGAGCAATACACAGTTTTCTTTATACCAGTAGGAAGAACTACTAAAGAATATTAGACCCTCTATTCAGTCTCTTCCATTAACCTCAGTAGTAGTCAAAGTAAAATTCTTCTCCTGCCACAGAATCTCAGAGTTGAAAGGCAGTTAGAATCTATCTAATCCAAAGTTGTACTTGCCTGAGGATATGCTCAATACCCTCAATAATCAGAAATCCAGACTTTGCTTAAAGACCTCTGGTGAAGGGGAACCCACCATGAAGTACTATTGAACATCGCTTTTGGTCCTTTGGAGGAATATACAGGCTAGTTTCTTATAGAATCAACTTTTGCAATGACAATGACTAATACTTTAATTTCAGGTGTGAACTGACAACTTACTCAGGAGAGTGCCAAAAAAAAAAAATTTCCAAACCCAAGACATTACTACATGGGTGCTTCATCAAAGGCCATACATATCATAGTTTCGCTTAACTATAGTAAGAGCTTTTTTTTTTTTTGCAGCTAATGAGGGTGAATAGGTATCAATATCCAATAAACACACAGAAGCATGCGTGCACAATGGGAGCCACTAATCCATACAAAAAGATTTCTGCCAGGTGCATATTGACTTAGTTTTAAAAGGTAATGTTAACTATTTATTATTGGATTTTATTTATTTTGTTAAATATTACTTAATTATATTTTAATCTGGTTTTCCTAGCAGTGGGGAGCGTTGTCTGCCACACGTGGCTCACTAACAGGCAGTGTGTTTGACGCTTCCAGTCTAGAATATTATGGCCAGTGAAAGTGGTTGTCTGCCTGAGAAAGCTTTGAGATGTATTGATATAGAGGATTACTGTCCACAATGTAATCATCCTTCTCGGTTTTTTAGTAAAGGCAAAGGATCACTGCTGATATGATTTTCCATTTGCTTAAGTTTAGGCAAAAATTCAGAGTTTTGTGCTAGAACCATGATATGATATGATATGATATGATATATAATTGTTCACACATATAACCTGACCATTAGTCACCTAATTCATTTTATTATCACTTCATACTTTATTTTTTTTCCTTTGCCCTTAGGAGGATTCCCAAGGAATTCTAAAACCCATTAGTATCTCTGAACACTCACGGAAAATCTATAAATGATTTCTTAATGGTTATTACTAATCAGTATTTAGCTTTCTTGGCATGGCTAAGCATTATCCTATGGATGTTTTTTATTTTAATAATTTAAAAGAAAAATATGATACACCCATTTTCCTTTCTTAAGCAGTATAATTTTTGGGATAGGATAATAAAACAAGATTTCTCAAAAGATAAGCCATGGATAGCAACTGCATTAAATTAAATTAGATTAGATTTCCATGTTAACTTATATTCCCTAGACCCATTGTGTTTGGGAAAGGGGGCGGGACATTGTAAAACAAAGAGGTCAAGAACTGCTCTAACTTAACCAAAAACAGGTTTGAGGCAGCTTTGGTTATGCAGTTGGAAAGCAATAATGTCTAGGCAAGACTTGGCAGCTTGCATTTGAGTAGCTATTAGACCCCTCACCCAGAGGCTGTCAGGCAAGAGGATCATTGTAATTACTTTGAGGTACCATGCCTCATGTTAGCATTTGTATCAGTTGTGCAAATTCTTCTTTCTTTTTGGAGCCTCTCACTGCTCATCCTTTCCTGTGTCGATTTTATCCCTTTATGGTTTGGGGCTTTCAATGATACATCAAGGTAAGATTCAAAAGGAAACAAAGTGAAGTTCTCTCCTTGCTGTCTCCTCCTTCCACTTCCCTACACACTTTGTCCCTGGTGCTGACATCAGGACACTCATCAAGCTCAATGCCAATTATCATATGCAATGTAATCACCAAAGGAAAATTACAAGACATAAACTATTAACAGGAGGACAGAAATGAGACAGAAAACTTTTCTGAAAACCTTAATAGAACTAATGCTACATTGATGCTATAATTTGTCAGGCTTTCTTAAGCAACTCAAACTTCTGCCATGAAGATTTATAGAACAGGCTTGAAATTTGCTCTCAGAGCTGCATTGAATATCCCATGCATTGTTGTATGAGTTTATCAGAGGTGTAGAATTGTATTTGTCCATGAGTTAGATATTTGGACCAACGACCCTGACCTTTTAAGACTATTGAGACTATCCCAGGTCAGTCTAAGTACAACAAAAACATTTCTTGTTGCAGCCAACATTCTTATAGGGTTGTCAGAAGCTTCTTGAGCATATTAACTTAGCTCAAGAAATAGAAAGATGAAGTAGATGAAACAGCATGATATGGCATGAAAAGCACTGAATTGGGAGTCAGAAAGCCTGAGTTCTAGTCCTGCAATTACCTTACTGTATGACCCCCACCCCAGACAAGTCACCTGACTTCTTTGGGGTATCTCTCTATTTCACCTAGACTGGAAATACAGTGGCCACTCAATGGACCTGATTCATTCCTGGTTGGCATAGAAGCTTTAACTTGCTCCATTTTTTCAACCTGGGCAGGTTCTCCCCTCATTAGGAAGCCTAAATTTTCTACTCTCCCGGAAGCTCACTTTATTTGTACCAGACTATAGACACCCAATCAGATTTAGCACTGTTGTAGCTCAGAACTCCTGAACTCAAGTAATCCATCAGCCTCAGCCTCCCTCACTAGTAGGGATTCTGGGCAAATGCCACCATACATGTCTTCACTTAACCTATGTATCTCAGTGTCTTCATCTATAAAATAAGGAGGTTGCTCTAGATGAGTAGTTCCTAACTTGGGATCTGTGAGCTTGTGAGAAATACATACATACACACATACATACACACATACATACACACACATACACATACATACATAAACACATATGTGCATAGATGTATATATACACATATATGTAACTGTATTTCACCATTATTGGTTTCTTTTGTAATTTTATGCATTTTTAAATGCATTTGAAAAACATTTACTCTGAGAATGGATCTATAGGTTTCATCAACCTGGTAAAGGGTTGTACATTACACACATACACACACACACACACACATGCCAATCAATCAATCAATAAACATCTATTAAGCATGTATCATGTGGCAGGCACTGTGCTAAGTGCTAGGGATACAAACAGAACAAAATACAATCTCTGTCCTAAAGGAGTTTACAACCAAATGGGAAAAGGTAAAGAATCTTTCCTGGTCTAAACATTTATCTATAAGAATCTTTCAGTTCTAAAATTCTGTATTCTATGATTATCTGATAGGCAAAATACTCTTCTGTTCAGACAGTAGGATAGACATTCTGTAGAATAAATTAATTAATTAATAGAAAATTCTGGAATGACACTCTTGGACCACTTCGACTCTGAATGTCTCAAGTGCCTACATTATATTTTGGTTTATTCGTATCATAAGGGAACAGGAAAGAATTAGAGATAAATTAATTAATGAGTGCTTATTAGTAGTATGGAACTATCTATGCTTTTGTACACATTAGTTGTTTCTGTGGTGAATAACTAGCAGAAGATGAGTATCTCTAGCATATCAAGAGGAACTAGAAAATATTAAGTCACTTCTGAATAACAACATAGTCTGTGAGTTATTATTGAACTTTTGGGATTATAGGAGCACTAACAAAAATCACAAGCTTCCAAGTCACATTTCCTTTTCTCACTAAGAAAAAAATGCTTTGTGTTATGTATAATTATGATTCATGTATAAAGAGTAGGGAGTGAAATGGCTTTGTGGATATTAACATTTGATTTTGGATAGTAGTTTAGAATCTGTTTCAGGAGTCCTTGTAGTACTTCAGGAAAAAGAAAAATCTAATAGATTAGAGGGAAGCAGGTTCTATCTTTTGCATTATGATTAATGAATTATAAAACATGTATATTATGTTTTAATCATTAGGGGATACAAATAGAAAAGTAAGATAATCCCTACTCTCAAAGATTTCTCATTCTGCTGGTGCAGATCACACATTGGGGAAAGGTGAACTGCTAGTCAGATGGAGAGGTTCTATGGCCTTTATGGCACCATGGCAGGACAGATGGTAATGCCTCTTTAATGTGATTTCCATTGGAAAAAAATATCAGTTTCTCATGTTGAACCATTTGAGAGCACCAAGGTTTTTGGTGATCAGAACTTTCATTTTGGGGGTCTTCAAAGGCAGTGGCTACTGCACTCAAAGAAGCAATTGCTTTCCGAGTTATGCTTCCTTTGATGATGGTTGCTGAGGCTAGAATGCAAGCAAGGTCAGCTGTCTTTAGGAGGTGCTGTCATTCCTCATGGCTCTTGGATTTTCCTACCATTCAATGGCAGTTGGTAAGAGGTTGGTGTTGGTGGTGGTAAAGAATATCTGCCCCTTTTCCACAGGGGTTGTCCCCCTTAACGATGACTGTGAGTCCCAGAATAGACAGAATTAGTGGTCTGGGAGTTACTGCTACACCCAGTAGAATTGGGTTCAGGGTCCTGGGTTATCTCCATCAGGGTCTGAGGGGAGATAGTGGTTAAGGTGTTAGTGTTTTTTTGATTTGCCTGGCACATGTTGTCTTCAGTCCTGTCCTCAGGGTGCCTTGTCACTTCAGTTAGGCTGGCATAACTGTTGCTGCATGTGAAGTTTTGCGGGGGGTGGTTTTCAGACCAACAAAACCTCCTTTAGAGGGGCAGGTGGCTCACAGTCTTAAAAATGGGATAGCATTTATATAGGACAGTTAAGTATCCTGGAAAGATATATACTAGCTATAGAAAAAAAACATACGGCAAAAGATTACAGACCATATAAAATTTGAAGGGTAGTTTTTGATATTTCATATGACCATTAGAAGAAAGGGAAAAAATGAACAATGAACACAGCTTAGTAGGCTCAGAATGTTTTCATGGTTATATGATTTGAGATATTCTGATTGAAGAGTCATAACAGAAATAAACAAGGAATTAATTAAGGAAACCACAATAATAAACTTTTTCCCCTAAAAATGATACTTGACAACTGTTAGTTGATGAAATAAGTCCAGAAACCAGTCTAAAACTGGAAGCGAAATACACATTCTGGCACTTGACCAAGGGGCTGCTTGGCCTGCTCTGGCTCTATTTGGCTTCAATTCAGCAAGGTCTTTTTTTTTTCCATCTTATAAATCAAATTCTTTCCTTTGAATATACCATATAGTAGCTTAACAACAATGAATCCCTTTGAAGAGAATCCTGTCTTTGGATGGCCTGTCAGATGTCGATACCAGCAAAGGAAGGAGAAGAAATGATTCAAAATTACTGAAATTATATTACTGTAGCCCTATTCTGGCAATGACTGGGGCATCATCTATGGAAACTTAGAAGTGCAGACCACCTCATTGCCTGCTAGCTTGCTTGTATAACATTATATGTAGGCTACTGTGGATCCTCTGCTGTCTGAGGTTACTCGAGTAACTGAAAGGGGTCATATTTAACTTCCTCATGGTTCAGAAACAGGCCACAGAGTTTATAGTCGATCCATCCTTTTCTCTGGTCCTGTGATCTTACCGGACTTTTTTTAGCTTATTCTTTATTGTAAGAACTTCATGGACATAGACAAACAGGTCTCCAGGACTATGGGGAAGAGGGACCACAGAAATCTAAATTTAGAGTTGTGATGACCTTAAGGATCATATAGTCCACCCCCTGATGTTGCATTTGAGGAAATGAAGGTAAAAAACAAACAAACAATGAAACAAGAGACAAACAGACTGTTCCCAAACCCAAGCTTTAGACCAGTGCTAAGAATTTGAGATGACTGTGTCCTTGCCTCGGTATCTCCAGGGAGAAAAAGAGAGAAAGGGGGGATTTGAGCCATCCTTCAGAGATGAGAAAGACAAAACACTATTTGTGTTTGTGTTTAGAGAGCATCTGTTAACTCATTCACATCCTTGTCATTTACTTTGTTATGTTGTTTTCATTAAATGCCTTCCATTTAAAAAAGAACAAAACTCAGGCTTGCCCAAGGTCACACAAGCAATAAGTGGCAGACGCTGTTTCAAAACCTGGTCCTCTGGCTCCAAATCCATTGTTATTTCTTCTCTGTCATACAATGTCCATCAGGCTCTGAAATAAAATTAAACTGTTTGAATCTCTAGCACTTAACACTGTGCTTTACTCATAGTAAGCACTTTTTCCAGTGCTTTTTTTCATTTATTCATTTATTTATAATTTTCAACGAGGTGGTGCAATTAACAATGTCAGACGTAGAGTTAGGAAGATCTAAATTCAAATCCTAGCTTAGAACATCCCTCTGCCATACTGGATCCCTCCTCTCTTTGGTAAGCCTCTCCACAGACTACATGCTGGAGATAGTCCCAGGCTGGCAAAGCTTCATTCACTTCCCAGCTGTCTTGACCCTCCAGATCTTATCTCCCTGCCCTTGCATTAATCCCTTCTCAATCCTGCCCTCTCACCTTTCTTTCTGGTTCCCTTTTATGTGTTGTCTTCTCCCATTAGAATGTAAGTTCACTGAAGCCCTCTTTTGCTTGTACTTATACCATCTACCCTTAGCATTGTGTCTGGTACAGAGTGAGCTCTTAATAAATCCTCACCGCTTGCTTGATGAAATCATTTTTATATTTTAACCTGCTTAACTGAGAGGTAGATACATCTACTAAAGAACCAGAAAACAATTAAGAACAGATGACTGAAGACAATCATAAGATGTCTCCCTTATGACACAATTTAGTATGGCTTTTATTTATACTTTTTAACTGAAGTTTAACTTAATTTAACTTAAATTGTATTTTTAGTATTATGATAAAGCCACTCCATGAAATCCTACTCTGATGTCTCAGGAAGGCAATGAGGTGACATGAATCTGGGTTCTCAAGACTATATGACAAAAATGTAAACACTGGTAGATTTTACCATTCTAGATAGGTCATAGCCTTGTCAACAGATGGTGTCTGCTTTCCAAGGACCAGTCTAGCTAATTACAGAAAAAGGCATCACTGGAAGGATGGAGACTTGGTGATGAATTCTTTGGCAAGTAAAGAAGAGAAAATTCAAGACTTGTACCTCTTTTTTTTAAAAATCTTTAATTAAATTTTTTTTTCATCTAACAAATAAATCTTCTAAGCCAAAAAAAGAAAAAAGAAAAAACATTTTTGTTGGTCAAAGATATGCATAGTCAAACAAAATGAATTTTCTCATTTTTCATGCCCAAAAATGTTTGTTTGGTAAGAGTTCATGACCAAACAAAGGATATAATGAATCCTCGAAGACAAAATGGACAAATTTGATTTGACAAAACCAATGAGCTAAAATTAAAAAGAAAACTGTTGACTAAGGGGAAAATATCTTTACAACAAGTTTCTCTAACAAAGATCTCATTTCTAATATATCTAGGAATTAATTGAAACTTATAAGAATAACGGCCACTCTTCAATCAATAAATTGATAAACTATAAGAATATCTAGTTCTCAAAGGAAGACATCCAAGTTATAAAAATTCAGGCAACTCTGAGGTTCCACAATAAACCCATCAAATTGGCAAAGAAGACAAACAAAAATGAAAACGACAAATGAAAAACAGGCACATATGAGTTGGTATGGCCAATCTGGAGAGTAATTTGGATGTTGCCCTATGCATTTCTGCAGTCGTGATAGAAAAATGATAGAAAAGGGGGTGCTAAAGCTGCTGAGGTAAAAAAAGATGTCTTTGGTGCTAAGATTTATCATTTGTTGATTGCTATAAGTGGTAACAGTTATTGATGCTCAAAACCTGAGATTGTCCAGTGATCAATAAGTAGAATATTGGAGCCACTGAATCATATCAACCACTTCGATGCAATGATAAACACAGGAACAGTTGGCAAAATAATGTCAGAAGACCTGGTTCAAAAGTAAGAAGAAAGGTCAAGGCTGTATAGACTATACATATCCTCACACCTATATGTAATAAACACCTAAAAAACACCTTTTCTCCTAGAAAAGAATGGGAACTCATTGGATATGATGAACAACACCAAAATATTTTTGAATGAAATTGAATATATTTTAGTACAGGGGAAATTACTCATCATTGATGTGTAATGAATGTATATAGACAACTCAATGATTTGCTGGAGCAAAGATCAATATTAACACAAAACTAAGATACAATGAAAAATGAGGGGGAAAGATATTACACGCAATTAAAAACTCTAACCTGACCTTTAATATGAGTTATTGCCCCTGAAATATGAGGGATGGATGGAAAGGATATCGCCAATGACCACAGCAATTTCATACAGGAGTTTTACCAATGTTCTTCACCTGATATAATGAGATTTGCAGTCAGGGGCTGCCAGTTTGACCTCTCTGGTATAGAATATCAAATGTTAGTTAAGAAATTTGTATTTTATCCTACAGGCAGGGAGCCACTGGGTTTGACCTAGAGCTTAGGTTTTGGTAGCAATTTAAATGACAGACTGCAGAAAGAAGAGATAGGTGTCAAGGAGGCAAATCAGTTAGGAAGCTATTAACAATGGCTTAAGAGAGATAGGTGATTAGGGTCTGCACTAGGTTGGTGGCAGAGTTGTTGAAAGTGGTTGTGGATGTGTGTGGGGGATGTGAATACAGGAGTTCTTATAGAAACTGAATCCACAAGACTTGTTAAGTGATTGGATGAAGCAATCATGCCCAATGTTTCAATTTTTGACTCTATGCTGTTGGCTCCCAAATCTTCTCTATTTTTGTTCTACTTTGTCCATCTGATTCAGATCTTCATCTCTAATTGCCCACAGATTTTTCCCATCAGGAACTCATACTCAATTGCCCCCCTCTCCAAATCACTTTCTTTAACATCTCTGTTACTGCAATTATGCTATTATCTGTCCAGCTGTTCATTTTTGAAAGCTTGGAGTTAGTTTTGATTCATATTTCCTTCATCTCTCATACCCAGCCAGTCATGAAGAACTGTTTATTTTACCTCCATAATGTCCATTGTAATTAATTCCATTCATACTGGAATGGAATCAGAAGATGAAGTGTCATCTTTGAGACTGTAGAGTATACTGGAAGAGGGGCATACAGTATAAGAAGACTAGAGATATAGGAAAAGAGCAGGTTTGAACAGCTTTAATGTCATACTGATGAATTTTTATTGAATCCTCTATGTGATAAAGGGTCATTGGAGTTTATTAAGTATAGAGGGGGAGGTGAGGGAAAAGGAAGTAGGGAGAGAAGGTTTAATGGCCAGACCAATGCTTTAGGAAGATGACTTTGTCCTGAGTAAAGAATGGATTGGGGAAAGGCTTTAGTCAGAGTGACAACCCAAAGGCTATTGAAATAGTACAGGCTTGAGGTAATGAAGACTTTCACCAGAGTGGTAGCTATGTGAATAGAGAGAAGAGGACTATACAAAAGAAATTGTGAAGGTAGAAATGACATAACTTTCAAACACTTATTAAGCTCCTACTATGTGCCAGTGTGGATTGGCTAAGCACTGGGTATATAATTAATAAAAGAAAGACAATTCCTGCCCTCAAGAACCTTACAATCCAAAGTGGGAAACAACATACAAAAAGACTTGGAAAAATGGATGGGTGGCACTAGGGGGTACTTGGTAAAGGGGAATCTTGTTCCATGGAGTTGAAACCAGGGGGGGCAGCAGATACAAAGTAGAGTGAATTCAGTTCAGTTTCTTCTTTCTATAAAAATAGGCACTGGGAGAAGTTTGGTACTTTGCTTTCATTTCTTCCAATAATAGGAGAGAACAGGTAGAGGGAGTTGGTGTCAATCAAGACTTGATTTAGCCACAAGGTGATGAGTTGAATGGTGATCAGTTCATCCTGGAAGGGGCATCTTGTTCCATGGAACTGAAAGTAGGCAGAGCTGCATATCAAAAGTGGAAGCAACAGATGAGATGTATGGGATGAATGAGAGTGAGCTGTTGTGGATGATGCTGAGTTTATAAGCCTGAGTGAATGGGAAGATAATAGTTCCCTCAACTGCAATAAGGAAATTTGGAAGATGGAAGGCCTTGGTATGAAAGATGATGAGTTCTGCTTTAAACATGCGGAGTTTGAGGTGGTTATGGAATATTCAATTGGAGATATCCAAAAGACAGTTGGTGATATGAGACAGAAGCTCAGTGGAGAAGTTGAAGATCTCTGTGGAGAAACAAGAATTGTCTGCATAGAGATGATGGGAGAGCATGAGATTAACAAGAGAGAAAGCATGGAAGCAGAAAATAAGATGGACCAAGACTGACCCTTGAAGTACATTTATGGATAGTGAATGTGACCAGGATGAAGATCTGGCAAAGGAGAAAGGAGTGCGTTGGCAAATAGGAGAAGAAGGGGAATGATATCACAAAAATCTAGAGAGGAGTGGGCATTTGGAAGAGAGTGATAGTGTTAAAGGCTTCAGGGAGTACAAGAAGGACAAAGATGGGGGAGTGGTTTGACCACTACATTTGGCAATAATGAGGTCATTGCCATAGTTCTCTGTATCTAGTAGATGTTTAATAATTGTATGATGAAGTTGATCTGGGAAAATTTCTGTTTATCTGGTCTGGGGAAACTCCTATGGAGTCAGACAAGCATTTTGATCTCTTGCTGGGAGACATAAACTTAGCCTAAATTCTTGATCAGTCCCTGTGAACGAAGCATTGTATTGAATATGAATGGTGACTGAATGGATATCTCAGGAGATGGATTCTCATAGAGAAAGCTTCTCCAATAAAACAGTGACAAATAACTCTAACCCCATTCTTAGAGGGCTTTCTTTCAGGAAGTTCTTCCAGCACTTTTTGATCCTAGGATTTCCAGCAAGGTGGAAGAAAGGATTTATCTTCCCTTCCCAAACCCAGCAGCAATAGTGGCTTGTCCCTCAAGCATATAGGAGTGGGAACATATACTTGCCTTAGGTGAGCCTGACTTTCTGGCTACCTTTCTGTCTCCTTCTCTGAACACAGATCGGTGAGTAGCAATCCAGAAAAATGGCCATTTCTAGCCTTGGCAATTACTTTATGAAGTTGAGAGTTCCTGGTCTGGGTGCTGAGGCAATTTCTGCAACAATAAGTTTCTCAGAGGAGATATGAGCACTACCAGGAAACTCCTACATGCCATATGTGGAGTGTAAAGTGAAGCCGTGCCCAACTGGCCAGGAGATCTAGACCTTGTGACTTGCTCCAACTGCTGAAGTCTAAGCTGGATGTGAAAGATTTGTCCACCCACCCCACAAAGAGCCTTTACGTTTTTAGGGATGTAATTAGTGTGATGTGCTTTTGGGAATGTTTTTTCCCTTTTCTAAACTTGTTATTTAACACATTTTAGTTGTTTGTGACATTTTCTGTGCTGGAGGAAACGAACAGCTGTCCTCTATCTGCTATTTAACTGTACATTGAGTATATTGAATAAGGGACTCTTTACTCATACTTTGGGAAAACCCTAGATATGAGCCATATATGTTTTGTTTTAAAGATTTACCCATAGTTTCAACCGTGGGTGGGGGCCAAGCCCAAGGAAAACCTATTCCTAACCCTTTTGACAGGATGAATCTGGGTGCATTAGAACCAAGAGCCCTTTCTCTTTCCATCCCTTACCCTCTTCTAAGGGTTGGGGTTACAAACATTTGTCAAATTGAACTTAAATCCAATTCTAAGATTCTATGATTTTTGATGTGAGGTACTACAGTTTAGGAACTGCTCTGTGCTGGTGACTTCATGTTAAAAGTTCCTTTTGCAGAGAAGGAAAAGAACTTGAATATCACTGAGGACATATACCACCTTGCAGTGGGGAAACTGTCTACAATCAAAAATTTTCATTAGCAACATGGAGAGGAATCTTACGACCTAGGCCACATACATCCAATGATGCATTGGCTAATGAGGACATTTATAAGAACATTCCCAATATGCTAGTTCAAACCACAGAGGAACTTCTCCAACCACAACTTCATACTTCCTCCAAAACTGACAATGCATTAGTACAACCACTGTACTTGTATAGTTTTTCCAGATGATTTGAGGATCATTACTCAAACATTGAATTCCCTTCATTTGTTCCTTTCCAACCAACCATCTACACTAGTAGAAGACTTTGTATTCTCCTCGCTTCCCTATTCCCAGAAAAGAAAGTTACTGGATCTTATCCTCAGATTTTATATCATTTTGGTCATGCTAGCATGTCAACTAACCCCTATTAACATTCTAATCAGAAATTAAGTTATTTGAGAACACACTGAAACCTTAATTATGGCCTTAGTCTTAATACCCTCTTCTGTCTTCTGCTCAGTATGTGCTATCTGCTACTTTATCATTCACAAAATTTTATTTTCTCATTATTAAGGCATAAAAGACCTAATAAATATAAGAAGCTCTTAGTACCTAGCATTGTCCATTACACATTTGAAAAGTTTGATTATTATTAAATTTTGGTGGTCACATGGGAAATACCTGATGTAAATTCTAACTCCTACTACCTATAATCCATATATGTATATATAATTTATATAAACTATATATATATATCATATATATATATATATATATGCTAGATAATATATATATATACATACACACATATGTGTTTTCCACTGAGCATATCATTATTTTTACTTTTTTCTTTTGGAAACAATAATCATGCTTTCTATTTTGTTTCGGTTTTTCTCTTACAATTGGGGTGTTAAAAAACTTAGAATTGATACGGTCTCCATTTTTTCTAGGTCAAAGAATAGGTAATGAAGATGTATTATTAGAGGTTAGATCTTAGGTAAAGCCAAAAATTAAACATTGCAAGTTGATTTTATACTTACTATACTACCTGGAATACCCATACTCCTTTTTTCTTGTTAGCTTTCACAATTATTCTTTTCCTAAAGACATGATGGAATTTTTTTTTTAACAAAACAACTCTAAAGATATTTGCAGTTGAAAATGAACAAAAGGACTGACTGACCAAGTATGTCATTTTCATTTTTAAAAAAGGAGTTATAATATACACATAGATGTGATTTTCTCTGTGTAAAAAGAAAAAAAGCTCTTTATATTCTCATAGGAGTCAGCAACAATATTGGTATGGCTTTGGGCAGTCATTTGGGTTGGATCCATCCTCATATTTAAAATGAGAAAATTGAAAGAAAAAAAAGAGAAAATTGGCACAGATGTCCTCAAAGGCTTCTTTCAGCTAACATTCCATAATTTTATAGATTAATTCCAGACTTGTATAAACAATACATACCTAAATTTTCAGAACTATTTTTCTTACAACGGTTGGGCCCAGGGGGCTTTGCTCAATGGGATGAATTTTAGGGTTCCATTTCCTCTGAGATTATCTTTCAAGGTGTAGTGAGATTGCATTATTAAATGAGGTCTCTTTTTTAAGTGTTTTCCAACAGGACAGATTCTTGAAGAAGGTAGAGACCAGCAGTCAGAGGGATTAGTTAGAAGGAGGAGGTGAGCCAGTATTGTAGTTACATTCCCGAACCTAGGAGCGCTGGTAGAATCTTGACACAGAGCAGTTTGAGATTAGTGCCTGTACAGGAGAGGTTTCAGCAAATTTTCATATCAGCTGCCAAGAATGGAAAGAAATGAAAATGGAGCCAGGAAGATACAGACAAGAGGAGTTTTCAAAGTAAGATGCAGGGAAGAATTCATTGAAGTCTAAACTTATTCCCACTGGTCTATGAGTCTGTAGAAAAAAGTACCAATTTGAGAGACGGATGCTAAGAATGTTTTGAATATCTTATATTTCCTTTTTCTTTTCCAGTTAAGTGCATTTATTGATCCTCTTTTAAAGCTAAGTTTTTATTTACATGATAGTAACTTACTGTCTAGATTTGAGTTGATTTTAGAAATTCTTTGTTTTACACTGGAAGCAGCCTTAAGACAAGAGTGGTTCACTTACCAAAAGAAATGTCAACACATGAAGGAGATGTGATTTCATCAGGATCAAGGATTTCTAGGGTAGAAACTTTTTCCACCAATGCAAATCATCAACCTATTGTAAGCAAAAGCAAGGTGGGATTTTTTTTTGTTTTCTTTTTGGAGTTCATTTTCCCAGGTTCAGGCTAAATTGTAAGCATCTGAAGGATTAATCTCCTTTGAACCTTGAAAATTCACAGCTGTGCTGAGTCAAGTAGGTTTTGTGCCTTCTGGCTCTGAGTCAATCAGGGGTCAAGTCTTTGTTATATATTCTGGGACATTGGAATTTTGCTTTGGGGGGGTCACTCATGAGAAGAATCTTTTGATTTCTTGGTCAAGACTGAGTAGCCATATGTTCAGAACCACCCAACTGCTTAGATGTCTGTGCTACCTTGATCCAGTGATGTTTTTAAAGTGTATAGCAATGTTGCTATGTTCAGACAGTGGAATCCTGTCTGTTGGTCTTTGTGCTAATTTCTCTGCTTGTATTTTCTGTACTCACTTCTTTCTCTGTAGTTAAAGTAAGATTGTTAACTCCTCTTTGAATGGTCTTTCCTTTAAAAGCAGACCAAAGAACCTGTGTTAGCAGGCAATCCTGGGTGTGTCAGAGTGTTTGCTAATACACCTATTTAGGGTTTAGTACATACCAGGGTTATTATGAGTATTGAATGAGATAATATATTAAACACTTTATCACCCTGAAAAGTTAGTCTGCTATTATTATTTCTGTGTAATTCAAGAGATTAAAGTATTAAAGTTGGAGGTCACCTAAAGGACAATGGAGAGTCACATGGCAAGCTAAACATCTTACAAATCAAGAATTTGACAAGATAAGTAACCTCAAGGACTTCATCATAGGGATATTAGATGGGAAAAATGGTCTTTTCACATGGTGAGAGACAGGAATGACTAATGGGCAATAGGTATACTCCACTGGTATTCATGCTGTGTCAAGAGGTCTAGATAAAGGGTTCTTATTTTTTGTGTTATCAATCCCTTTGACATCTGGGAAAGTTTATTCTTAGAATTATATGTTAAAATGCATAAAATAAAATACACAGGATTACAAAGGAAACTGATCATATTGAAATAAAGTCATAAAATTCACAGAGCCCAGGTTAAGAAGCCTAATCTAAATAAAGACTTCCTATATGTTGAGTGGTTCCCATGCAAAGAATTTTTGGGAAAATATGGACAAGAGTTGTACAGGATAAGGGAAAGAAAGATTGTGATCCACAATCTTTGCTATAGGAAGTACCACATCAGTGAGATTACAGACCCTTCAAAATATTGAAATATCTACTGTATATAAAGTAGTATGCTTTTAAAAAAAACAACAACAAAGGGGGAAAAATACTCTGAAACTGTTCTACATTATACTACTTAAATAAGATATTTGGGTTAGGAGCCTTGCTTAGGCATACCAAGATCCTAACATGAAGGGGCCCTTGGTCCTTTGATTGGCTGTGTAGCCAGAACAGGCTAAAACTGGGCAGATTGAAAGAGCAATTCTTTTTCTGAACATTCTTTCCTGCTACAATCTAGAGAGTGAAGGTCACAGTTCATCCACACTGTGGGCAATGTGAATTGAACTGGTGATAAGGGAAGGACTTCCTTCCCCTACTCCTTCTTTTATCCCAATTCTAAGATGTAAACTCAAGTCCCAGATACCGGGACTTCTCAGTTCTTCCCTTCTAGGTTGGATGACTGCAACATTCAGTCTGCATCCTAGCTTTAAGGTCATGGCTTAAACTCCCAACTCTGGTAGAGATTAATGCCCTCACATGAAACTAAGAAAGATAAATGAAGGGGAACAAGACAAATACCATTTCCTGAAGCTGGGGTAAAAGAAGGTGTAGAGGAGCCTCACATTGATTTAGTTCTTGGCACCCATACTATGGATTAACTATAATTTCCAATGCCTGGATGCAGCAGGAAGGAGAATTTAGGAAATTCTGAACCAGGAAAAGAGTAACTATTCCAGACTGGCCAGTTTTATAAATGTAGTATGATCCAGCTATACAACCAATCGAAGGATGTTATGCCCACCTATTTGATAAGGGATAAAGCATATCTACATTTTAGGTTCTGAACATGTCCAGGTAAACCACCTTACATTTATAAAGCACTTAGGACAGTGCCTGGAACAGAGTAAGCACTTAATAAATGATTGCCTCCTTTCTGTTTTCCCAATAGCTTATTATCTTTGACTATTCCTAGACTTATAACCCTCAGTAGCAAGTTGGTTGACTGTCAGTTACAGCCAAAAGTGAGATTTATGAAGCCTGTTAATGAGGACAAATGGCAATAATATCCAGGCATCCCTGCCCAGCCTTTGAGTAGATAATACCTCATATGAACATTTTTCCCAGAGGGCTTTATGTCTGAAACTTTCCTGAATTGACTCTATCTACCTCCAGCTTCACTGGCAGTCTTTGGCACTTACAAGTGTAGTTTCACAATTTTGCTTCACATGTGTCTCCATGCAGTCTTGATTTATATAGTTTTTCCTTTTTATGAGCTCATCATGATGCTTTTCCACCTTATCCCTGTTTCCCTATTAAATATTTAAGTACCAAGTGATGATGTCTTTTATTTCCTTAGTGATTCACTCATTTATCATTTACTATGTATTGTAGCTATCCCTGTTGATGTCATCCCCCAAATATATAGTGTGATCATGTCTTATTTAAACTATGTCCCCCAGTGCCTCGTATCAGTTTCTGTACACACATGAATTTAATTCATTCATTTGTTCCTTTAGCAAGAAATTGCTAAGCATCCATCCTGATACAACAGAAAGAGCACAGGATTTGGAGTCCTTTCTGGGCTTTGTCACTTATTACCTGTGTAACATTTACTGTCTCTGGGCCTTGTATTCCTCATCTATAAAATAAAGGGTTAGGAGAGATGAACAGTTTTTGGTTCCAGTTCCCACACTCTATCCGCTATGCCACCCTACCTCTTTTCTCCCACATGGATGGTATGTGCCAAACAGCACTCATGAATTTGATCACTCATCTAGATGCTACATGGGCTCATCAGGATTCTGCAGGACATGACTGTAGTTCTGTCTCATCCCCTTTTTTGAATTGATCCTCTTACTTGCCAACTCCCCAGTTTTAAATTTCCCATTTCTCAGAAGACTCTTCCACTAGTCATGATCCTCACCTCACGATATCAGCCTGGGCACAATTACAATCCCATAGGAAACCTACCCCTGAGAATTTCTCCCCTTGAGTTCTACTCTTTGGATTCAAGCATCATGACCATGCTTACCATGCTTTAATGATTCATTTTAATACCTCAGGCATCTCTGAGTTCTTTTTCAGTCTGGATAGTTCTTTAATTCAGATGGAAAACCCTCTAGACTCTTTTTGAGAGTTGCTGAGCCCAGCAAATCCATCCCAATGGCTAGTCAGTGGATGAGTCTCTAAACTTTCTCAGGACTAATTTGCAGATAAAAGACATAGCACATCCTCTATCCCATTTTAAAATCTTTTCAGCTTGTCCTCTGCTGGCGTAGCTTTTAGTAATCCAGGTCATCATAACAAGGGATTAGAGCAGGAACTGAGGTGGAAGACAGTTTGATTCTTGTAGGTTTATTTAAATTATTGTTCTAAACTAATATGAGCACTTGATTTGATACCATATATACTTGGAACAATACAGGAAAGAGTAACATGGCCCCTGTGCAAGAATGAAATGTAAAGTTATAAAATCCACATTTTTTAAAAAGATAGATGAATAAGATAGACCAACTTTTTAGATCTTAAAAATATATTTTTCTACTTTTTTTTTTTTAACATTGGGACCTTGGAGTTGTCTTCTCTCCACCAGACATAGTTCAAATTAAATCGGGATGTTTTAAGTTAGGTATGAAAGAAAGAAAACACTTTTAATTATGAATAATTTTCCTTCAAGTATGTTTATTTTTCCTTTATTAAATAATATTTTATTTCCCCCAATTATGTGTTAAAATAATATTTAAATTTTTTTTAAGTTTTGAGTTCCAAATTCTATCCATCCATCCTTTTCCACTTCCCTCTTCCTAAAACAGTAAGCAATCTGATATAGATTATGCATGTGCAATCATATAAAACGTTTCCACATTAGTCATTTTGTGTAAGAAGACCCAAGCAAAAAAAAAAATGAAAGAAAGGAAAAAAGAAAGAAAGAGTGAAAATAGTATGCTTCAGATTGTATTCAGACAATATCAGTTCTTTATCAGGAGGCAAATAGCATGTACCTATACTATGCTTTAATCTAGGGTCCTTACTGGAAATATTCATTGACAAATACAAGAATTGAATATTAATGCTGATTGCATCTATTTGGAAGTTCTATATTTCCTATTTGAATAGATGTAAACAGATCTCAGTCATAGGGCACACAGAGAAAAAGCTTTGACCTGGCCTGCAACAACTAGAGAGAGCAGCAGAGGGAAGCTGACTTTTAATGAAATGGAATCCATGAAGAGAGGTTAATGTAGGCAAGTGAGACAACTATGAGGACAATTGTGGTAGTAAAGGATCTGTTGTAAAGACAAGGTCACTAATGTTTATAAATGCCAGAGGTCTCTTAGCAAGCACAACAAAGTGGGGACCCTAAGGCTTTAGATATGGAAGGACAGGTATCATCCAATATCAAAATCCAATTCCATATAAGCCAGTTGTTCAAAGAAGAGAATACTAAAGCAAATAATGGAGAGAAAAGGGGAAAACCAGAAACTGAAGGAGGCCTAGATCAGAAGCGTGGTGAAACTTAAAGGACACTGAGAATGGGTCAATGATGAGATGAATAACCCAGTGACAGGCCCAGTTGTTATCTTACTCTTCTTGATAGAAGATGGTTCCCTACCCATTCCAAAGTTATAAAGGATCCATTATTCTTCTAGTTAGGAATTTCAGGTACTAAGGAAATAAGTCAGAGTAGGTCTGTCTGATTTTATTCTGCATTGGAATTCAGAACCCAAAGAGTGTAACACCTGCAAAATCTGTAGATTTGTCATCATATTTCCAAAGGAAAATAAATTTAACTATTGTAACTTCAAGTATTCAATGATTTTATTAGCAATCTCCTTTTTACCTTTACATTGGCAACCACACACATTCCCGGCTATGTGCTGTATAGAAAAAAAGGAGAGGCGAGCTGCCTGCAAGTTTTTGGAGTGGCTGGTATCCTACTAGGTGCTTTACTGTAACCTCTCCCAATTTTACTGTAATCTCACCAGTCTCCACAGCGACTGAAGTCCCAACAACCCCTCACTTGGTTTTCAGAGGGTAGCCAGGGTTGAGAAGTTTACAGCAATATAATATATAGCACACTGCCATCTGATACAATGGAAGGTAAAATTCAAGTTAAAAAATGTTTTAGTTTTAAGAATTTTAGTTGCTGTACAGTCTTTTAGGTACTATAGATTTCATTTGTTATGAAAGGTGAATATTGTCATGGAATGTTTTACATGATTGCATGTGTATAATCTATATCAGATTGCTTAACGTATCGGGGGGATGTGGAGAGGAAGGCAGGGATAGAATTTGGAAATCAAAACTTAAAAAAAAGAATGTTAAAAATTGGTTTTACATATAGTTGTGTATCAGCAAGCACCCCAGCACAACCAGGGTGGCTGCTAGCACAGGTTCTTAGATCTGCTTTTCTAAAGGAAAGCAACTCAAAATGGGTTAACAATCTTACTTTAATCGATCAAATATCATTTACCTAGTTCAGGGGGAAACGTCGGCACCCTGAACTTCAGA